>JAPXFY010000016.1:31097558-31157558 GCA_030674185.1 Monoplex corrugatus | reverse complement strand
TAGCCAACTTCTGGTAATTTTAACAAAGTAATACCGAGGGATATTACCATAATTATTTAATTGTAAACTTTGAGGTTGGATTTCACAGTGAATGATATCGTACACCTAATGAAAAGCCCCCCAAATATGTTGCAGGCTAAATCCCAATATCACCAGATACATCCTCAAACCTTTCTGAGACTCTGCATCCTGGTTTGCTCGCGTGCGACCTATACCCCGATTTGTCAGAACGGGTCACTGTAGTTTATATTATGGTATCAGATTACAGCACAGCACAGCAGGATGTTCCCACATCATGGTGCTCTTACAATCTCCATGCCAAAGCAACCCATCAGATCAGACTTCCCCCCAGACAGCAACAATTGTTTATAGGAAGTACAGCATCCATCACACACAAGAACTTTGTTTAGTCTACTTTTATCAAGCTGGGTGGCTTGTTTATTCGGCTGACTTAGGCGTTTGGCTGTGAAAATGCGACTATGTCATCCGTTTGTCGATGCATCAATTTAACGTCCTCAAAACAGTAATAAGGACTTATTGCCTCATTTAATAGACATTCTCTGTACTAGAGTTAACTGATATTAATCATAACGACGTCGTGAATTTATAGGAAATGTTCGTCCATCAAAGGAAAGATTTTTGAGAATGAATCTAATAAATGATCACTACTTCGTCTTTTTCTTCATAGAATTGCACGCCTAAAACAAGGGGAAATGGGAAAGAAAACATATTGAAAGCATCGTGATGACGAGGAAATCTGATGTAAACTACATCAAAACAGCAAAGTTCGGAAACAATAATCCTAGAATATTCAATGCCCTCCCCCCCTCTCTCTCTCTGTCTCTCTCTCTGTCTTTCTCTCTCTCCCCCTCCTTCTCTCTCTTTCTCCCTTTCTTTCGGTCTCTGTCAGGATGGTGTGTGTGTGTGTGTGTGTGTGTGTGTGTGTGTGTGTGTGTGTGTGTGTGTGTGTGTGTGTGTGTGTGTGTGTGTGTGTGTGTGTGTGTGTGTGTGTTGTGTGTGTGTGTGTGTGTTGTGTGTGTGTGTGTGTGTGTGTGTGTGTGTGTGTGTGTGTGTGTGTGTGTGTGTGTGTGTGTGTGTGTCTCACAGCATATTTTCCACATGTTTATCCATTCTGCGTGGATCGATAGCTTTACGAATAAACGTGTCAGTACCAGTGTAAGCGTCTGTATCTCTAATTATCACCAAGGCCAAACACATCCTTACCCTCTACCTACATCACTGCCAAATGAACACAACATCCAATGGTGATTGACTATCTCCTGTATCTGAAAAATAAAAATCGACTCCAGATGACGTTTGTCACGTGCATACCATGAACCCCACCAATACAATGGTGACCTCACACTGCGCTGTCTTCACATTTGACCACAAATGGCCATTACTAAATGAATCGGGACTAGATAACAGATCTCTTGACTATGGCAGACAGGTCACACGTTATGGCTCATAATATTAAAACATCTGCAATATTATGCTTTCACTTTCAGGAAAGTTTGTGGCCATGTTGTTGTGTGTGGTAGTGTGTGTGTGTGTGTGTGGTGTGTGTGTGTGTGTGTGTGTGTGTGTGTGTGTGTGTGTTGTGTGTTTTAAGTTTTAGCACTACATCAGGAAAAGCTATTTCGGGTTGGGTTGGGTTTTTCTGAATTTGCTATCCACTTAATTCATCTGAAATATCATCAGCATCCAATTTACAAAGCTCACAGGGACTTAAGAAATATTCAGCGTTGGATTCAGAATTAAATTACATTATTAAGGAATCCATTTTCAATTTTCTGTGTGAGTGCGTGACTGAGGGACAGACAAAAGAGGGGTTGGAAAGGGACAATGTGTCTGTAAACTGTTCTCTGCTCTTTCTGTATGGATCTATACAACGTTACGTAAAACATCAAACGTCTGGCCAGTAAAGTTACTGCACGTGTTTGAAACAGATCTGTGACCACCTCTGAAACAGTCTTAAAATATTTACATTCTGCATTCTACGACCGTGAGAGTCCACTATTTTTCTTATTCTTCTCAAAGGTTTAGTTTGCCGAAATATATGGCAAAGTACCATGACTCTGAGAAGCTGAAAATCTGGGATTTCCTTTCTGACCAGCTAAATTTCAAGTACAATATTCTCGGTGTGTGTGTGTGCGTGTGTATTGTGTGTGTGTGTGTGTGTGTGTGTGTGTGTGTGTGTGTGTATTGTGTGTGTGTGTGTTGGTGTGTTGTGTGTGTGTGGTGTGTGTATGTGTGTGTGTGTGTGTTGTGGTGTGTGTGTGTGTGTGTGTGTGTGTGTGTGTGTGTGTGTGTGTGTGTGTGTGTGTGTGTGTGGAGTGTCAGTGTGCGTCTGTGCCTCTCAGCAATATCACCATCAGTGACTAAAGTGAACACAATCACTTTCACAGCTCTAGTATTATTTCGAGTCAGATTTGTGCATATGGAACTTTTAGTGACTTCGCCAAAATTTCAAGTTACAATTATTACTGTCGTTAAAACACAAATATGTCTGTTCATAACTCTAAGAATTATGAGCTAAATATGACCATATTTCGATCTATAGACAAACAAACAGACATATACATAGACAGGTAGACAAATAGACAGACAGACAGACAAACAGACAGATAGATAGATAGATAGATAGATACATAGATAGATAGACAGATAGATAGATAGATAGATAGACAGACAGATAGATAGATAGATAGATAGATAGATAGATAGATAGATAGATAGATAGATAGATAGATAGATAGATAGATCAGGAGTTACCCACGAACAGACCAGCAATACAGGACCTGACAGAAATCTTCCAGGCTGCAGACGTAATTGGACACGCAATCAACTGTCTACCGTTTCCCTGTCCCATGCCAAATGTTTCCATACCTCAAAACTGTCCCTGGCATTTTCATACTTAAGAAGCTCTAGTATTTGGGATTGGTGCTAAAACAGGTGGAGGGGAATAAGTGGAAGGGGTGTAATAATGTGAGGTTGGTGATATGCGCGGTGGATAGGCGTACATTCAATCATTGATTCGCCATGACACATACATGCGTGAGCGCGCGCGCACGCACACGTGTGTGTGTGTGAGTGTGTGTGGTGTTGTGTGTGTGTGGTGTGTGTGTGTTGTGTGTGTGTGTGTTGTGTGTATGTGTGTGTGTGCGTGCGCGCGTGCGTGTGTGTGTGCGTGCGAGTATGTGTGCGGTGTGTGCGTGTCTGTGTGCGCGTGTGTGCGTGCACGCGTGCGGGTATGCGTGTGTGTGTGTGTGTGTGTGTGTGCGCGTGCGTGCGCACGTCTCTCTTTGTGTTTTGCATTCCTCAAGAATTGGTGTACGAAGTTTATACTTTGTTTTTCATTGGAAAATCTTACCAACACTTTATGACAAAATCTTGCTAGCACAGTTTGTCACCACACACACACACACACACACACACACACACACACACACACACACACACACACACACACACACACACACACACACACTCACACACACATACTCACTCACTCGCACACTCACACACACACACACACACACACGCACACGCACACTCAGACACACACACACACACACAGACACACACACACACACACACACACACACACATCATTCTTTGGTCGATATGATGCACTGTCCCTGTCGATTCCATAGGGAGATTTAATAAATGAAAGCATGCACAGTGTATCGATAAACATCATCTGCCTGTTACACGTTCATATTGCTGTCAAGTCCCACAATATGACATCCCGTATCAACTCATAAAGCCCATCTTACATAAAGATAGTTGGTCAGGAGATACTGTTGACAAGAAGGGTCCGTTATGAAAGAGGCATTTAGGGCTGTCATCATTTTGGCCCATTCTCAAACGATAACTCATGATCATAGTACTATACCGAAAACACTTTGTTTAATCAAGTTTTGCTTTTTGTTTTGTTTTGTTTGTTTGTTTGTTTTGTTTGTTTTGTTTTGTTGTTTATTTGTTTATGTTTGTTTGATTATTTTTATCCTACAGCACACTGAAGAAAGAATTTTTTAAATGTCGGATCGTAGCAAAGGGCCTGTTAATGAAGTACCATCCTCTCTATCTGGATAGAAGGGAGTGTATCTGAATTGATAGGATTTAACTATCAACGCAGAAAAGAGTGTATACACAAGATTTATCCAGAACCAGAACTTCAGTAGGGTTAAGTTGCCGTCTTAGACCGGTACTTTTCGCGTTTATAAACATCGAAATTTTCCAAAAATGAAGGGAGGCTATTCAGATGTATGATCAAGGGAGATGACCTGGCAGACGACCTACGCCAAGTTAGCACTGTGATGGTCAATGAAGGTCTTATCGCTGACCTGGTGAGACTTGAAGTCTTCAGAAGCCTTAGACCTGTAGCCAAATGAGTTAGAGACAGAGGGAGGGGTGAGACAAAGAGAGAGAGGTAGAGAGAGAGAGAGAGAGAGAGAGAGAGAGAGAGACAGACAGACAGACAGACAGACAAAACCAGACAGACACAAAGACATAGAGAGACAGACAGGGAGAGACAGAGACAGACAGGCTTACAGAGATAGAGACAGACAGACAGAGACAGAGAGAGAGAAACAGAGAGAAACAGACAGAGAGAGAGAGAGAGACAGACAGACAGACAGACAGACAGACAGACAGACCCAGGCGGAGAGAATATCTAATGCTTTTGCTATTGATCTTTGTCATGTGCTACCTAGATCTTATTCGTTTAATGCTCACTTCAATGAACGAGAGAGAGAGAGAGGGAGAGAGAGAGAGAGAGAGCGACAGACAGAGAGAGAGACAGAGAGACTGTGAGAGAGAGAGGAGAGAGATAGAGAGAGAGCGACAGAGACAGAGACAGAGAGAGACTGAGAGAGAGATAGAGAGAGCGACAGAGACAGAGACAGAGATAGAGAGAGACAGACAGACAGAGACAGAAAGCGACAGAGACAAAAGAGAGAGAGAGAGTATTCAAACTTCAGTTGGTTTATTCATATAAAAGCCATGTTACCTCATGAAGGGATGCACGGTCATAACACTCACAAGAGATCATACATGGCTGTGTGAACGATGCACTCAACACATACGAAGTCACAAAACATCGCCGTTTAAATTCATTATGTTTGTTTGAATAAACTGACAACTTCCTCACAATATCTTCATGTGCAGATGTCAGAAGCAAACAAAGTGAAGGTGATTTGAAATGACGGAACTTGACGGGATGGAGTGTGCTCTTAAAACAGTTAAAACATGAAAGCTCAAATGTCTTTGGGAATCTCTAACATTTCCGCATGATAAACAAATCAAATCAGTCTCATAACGTCTTTATATCGGTACTGATGTTCAGCGACTTCTGTGATACCTAGCCATTATCAATTTTAACTATCCATCTACTTTGCTCCAACATCATGTATAATACAAAACGGCCCATGGATCAAATACGTTATGTATTAACATGATAATCCCATTACTGCCCCAATAGGGAGAAGAGTGGCAGAATGGTTTAGACATTCGCCTGCCAATAACTCAACTCGAGGTTCCTGGGTTCGTTTCCCTTTAGAGTCTCGAGTCGGACAACGAATCGGACCCGTGTACCTTCTGGCCTACGCATTCTAAAGATCCCATGGTAGTTGAAAATCGTGAAGAAAAGGGCTTTCGGCCGGCTGCCCTGGTATAAAAATTGGACAGACAGGTTGATTTCCCAGGTCCCTGGCCTTTAAGGCCAATGAGCCTTCGTGTCTTTCTGAGGTGTTGGTCTGTAACATGGATGACGCTGTATTGTGGTGATGCGCTGTCTGAGGCAAGAGCTGTCCACGTTTCACATGGTAAATCCATTGTGACAAAGGAAATGAACATGAACACGAAATCAATATGAATACATGCAAGTAGCCTTTTTTGTAAAATATGCAGGAACCGTTTGATTACTTCAACCCTCAGAGAGAGAAAGAGAGAGAGACAGACAGACAGACAGACAGACAGATAGACAGACAGACAGACAAACAGACAAAGACGGACATGGCGAGGTAAACGAGACAGACATCCATATACAGATCGGAGGAAGCTTTGTGGCAAGATGCAGTCGATTGTTAAATTGTGCCATTTATCAGCTGTCTCATCTTCCCCGCCCCCGCTATCAGCATAGCCCTCACATCCATCATTCCAGCTCCCTGACACAACATCACAGAAAGTTCATCCCAACAGAGGCGTTATAGAAACATGTTGCTTCATGACATTCTACCAGAGGAGAGGAGATCTTGTATTACCCTACAAAATTGAAATATGACTGGCTGTATCCAGAACACAGGGTGTCTGACCATAATCATATAGCCACACAAAATCAGCCATTGGCGTGTTGGAATTAAAAACAGCATGATTTTTGTGTTTCCCCTTATATCAGACTTGAACTCTGTCCAGGCCATACAGCACAAAATTACCACACGTCGTGTGTGTTGTTTGGAGAAGAGCTGTCAACAAGTCCAGACGCGACATAATCACAATACCAAGACCACAGAAATGGTGGGAGCAACATCAATGCATCATCACATGAATCAACACAGAACTAAAGGGTTTTGTCAATTAACAAAAATGTAGCACTACCAGCTAGCTCAATAAGCATATTACAAAAATATATCTGGATTTAAAATCTGAGGCAGACCAAGGAAGACTTGGACCAATGGCATAAATAGACACTGACATCACACGTTATTTCAAGCCTTCCATGCTGCTAACCGTCCGCTCTTTTTCCACGTGACAGCTTTGATGGTACATGCGAACAAATAAAAGAAAAAAGAATGTTTCTCCTTCAGCTAGCGATCAGAAGCATCAAACTGGTATAGCAAGTAATGCATGATGATTATGTGTGTATGTTTGTTGAATTGTGTATTTAAATCGCTGTGTCGTCTCGCTGCCATGATAAATAAAACTTTCACTTTGCCAGTTTAAAGCGTTGGAGAGTAACAGACATATTGAGAAATATGAGCTGTGTGTTGTTATATTCCTAGAAAGAAATGTCTCCTTTCCTTGCAAAAGATGAAAAAGGAAACCCACAGCCAAGCATACAAACAGATGTATCAGCAATGTGCCAACAGAACCAATGTATACACAAATGAAATATTTTTAAAGACTGCAAATGGTCCTGTATGTTCCCTTAGCACACTTTATTTCACCGTCAATTTCAAGACTCTATGAGTTTTCATAATTCATTACAAAAATAAAATCTATTTCAAACACAAAGTTCCAAGGAAATGGAATATACTACAGGTTCATTTTTCGATGTGTTTTCGCAAATCACCTAGAAAATGTCTTAAAATGAAGCGTCTTTCACGTAGTTATGCAACTGATTGACAATATAGGGACAAGTAATCCTCATGAATATTTCATTGGACCAATCAGATCACTGGTTACAACGTGCCGGAGAGACATCCAATAGCAGTGAAAACTGGAGACACGTGATGAGGGCAGACCACGTGCAGATGATTGGCTCCAAACCCAGCCGATAATGCAGATGAACTGCTCCCAGCAAACGCTGAAATGAGATTTGGGCTTACTTCAGCTGCAATCCAACCAACACAATCAATCGCCACTGCTTGCAGGGGATGTGATCACAGCTCTCAGTCATGTTTATGGCATAAAATAGGGAGATAGAGATCCCACTGTCTCTGTGTCGCTGTCTGTATGTATGTCTCCAGTTAAATGTCTATGTATCACTTTTGTGACAGTCTATACATCTGCAACCTTCATTTCATCCAGTAAGGTTGACTACTTGACCCTGTTCAGAGTTTAGAAAAGCAAATCCGCGATAGACAGGACCTCAACACTGCCCTCATAGCGTCGACCCAAAAAAAGAAAAAACATGAGATCTCCTTTTCTGATGACATCAAGTTTATGAGATCCTACCTTTTATCGATTTAACGCATAATGGACCCAGCACTCTTGGACCGTCCTGATCAATTTAAAAATAACACTTACTGAGGCTGAAGGACCCAAATTCACTGCACACTAAAACGGGGACTTAAAGACGATGACATTCAAAGACAGGGAGACACATACAGACAAAGACACACACAGAAAGGACACACACAGATAGTGAGTCACACAACAACACATGCAGGCAAGGGCACACAAAGACAGGATCACCCACACTTAAGGACACACACTGACAAGGGCACACAAAGACAGGATCACCCACACTTAAGGACACACACTGACAAGGGCACACAAAGACAGGGTCACCCACACTTAAGGACACACACTGACAAGGGCACACAAAGACAGGATCACCCACACTTAAGGACACACACAAGGGCACACAAAGACAGGATCACCCACACTTAAGGACACACACAGGCAAGGGCACACAAAGACAGGATCACCCACACTTAAGGACACACACAGGCAAGGGCACACAAAGACAGGATCACCCACACTTAAGGACACACACAGGCAAGGGCACACAAAGACAGGATCACCCACACTTAAGGAGACACACTGACAAGGGCACACAAAGACAGGATCACCTACACTTAAGGACACACACTGACAAGGGCACACAAAGACAGGATCACCCACACTTAAGGACACACACTGACAAGGGCACACAAAGACAGGGTCACCCACACTTAAGGACACACACTGACAAGGGCACACAAAGACAGGGTCACCCACACTTAAGGACACACACTGACAAGGGCACACAAAGACAAGACACATAAAGATAAGGAGACCCAGTACCATGAACAGGACACAGAAAGACAGGGACACACAAAGACAAGGACACACAGAGACAAGGACACACAGAGAAAAGGACACACAGAGAAAAGGACAAAGACAAGGACACAGAAAGACAGGGACATCTTACGAAAAGGACACCTAGACAGGGACACAAAAATCAACGCCACACAAAGACAAGGACACACAAAGACAAGGACACAGGGGACACACAAAGCGAGGGACACACAACGACAAGGACACCCAGACAGGACACAAAAATCAAGGACACATAAAAGACCAGGACACACAAAAGACCAGTACACACAAAAGACCAAGCACACACAAAGACCAGAACACACAAAGACCAGGACACACACAGACCAGAACACACAAAGACCAGAACATACAAAGACCAGAACACACAAAGACCAGAACACACAAAGACCAGGACACACAAAGACCAGGACACACAAAGACCAGGACACACAAAGACCAGGACACACAAAGACCAGGACACACAAAGACCAGGACACACAAAGACCAGGACACACAAAGACCAGGACACACAAAGAACAGGACACACAAACGACCAAGCACACACAAAGACCAGGACACACAAAGACCAGGACACACAAAGACCAGAACACACAAAGACCAGAACACACAGACCAGGAAACACAAAGACCAGGACACACAAAGACAAGACCCAGATATTCTGCCAAGTTTGTTACCGATGCTGGCACATGTTGGTGAA
This sequence comes from Monoplex corrugatus, assembly GCA_030674185.1. NCBI lineage: Eukaryota > Metazoa > Mollusca > Gastropoda > Littorinimorpha > Ranellidae > Monoplex > Monoplex corrugatus. Next base: position 31,148,092 of record JAPXFY010000016.1, on the reverse strand, counting down.
GAATGACGTCTGGTTTATACCAAAGAAAGAGGACCGTTTATTGGTGGACCGCCTGCAACATTTTCCTGCTGTCATTGGACGGTGATTGATGGAAGTTGTAACTGGAACTATTATTGGTCGGTACGAATGCGCTCGTAATAATACTTTTGAGTACGTGCCAAAGAGTGTCTGTGTGGTCATCTGTCATCGTTCGATGTAGTTTGTTTGTTCGTTTGTTGTTACTAGTAGGTGGTATTGTAGCTGTTGCTGCTGCCGTTTGATATAGGGGGTTTAAGCAAGCAAATTACATCGTGCTGATATTTAATATTTTCTGTCCTTATTTTATTTTCAAGTAATTGTCAATATTTACAATGATGTAATCAAGAAAGGGTGATGTGTACTCTTTTCTGATTACTAGTCCATCTCTGTCTGAACGGGAACTGACCCGCTGCTGTGCTTCTCTACTTATTCTTTTCATCAGTCGTCTGTCTACGGTTTATCTGTATGTTTTGTGTGTGCTTGTGAATAAAAAGCCAAGAAAAAGTGTGCGCCCACACAACACCCCCCCCCCCCCAAACCCACACACCCACACACACATACATAAATTTATATGTATATATACATGTGTATAATGTCATATATACATATACATACATATACATATATGTATATATACATACATACATATATATACATATAGATATAGATATATATACATATGTATGTATTATGAAAATAAATGAATAAATAAAATCTCGGCTCTTTACGGTTTTGTTTGTTCGTTTTGCTCAAAAGTGCAATAAACCGCATTATTTACATTATATCTGCTGAACACAAGCAGGTCTATGTAATGGAGACCAAGACTGTATGAATGACCACACTTTTTTTTCGTGAAAAAGACCAGACTAAAGGCTGAATAGCCTAAACCAGTCTGCAGCGGTATGGTATGGTGTGGTGTGGTGTGGTGTGGTGTGGTGTGGTGTGGTGTGGTGTGGTGTGGTATGGAGACTTGTCTTCACATGTCAAATGCTATAAGCCTGCGATCTTGAAATTCAGTGTACACTATTGGCTCTTTGCCAAGACAGATGATATTGTCTGGTCCCCAAACATCTGGAAGCTGGCAGCGTACATGTATCTGCCCCATCTACGGCAAGGCCCAGCCCCATGCAAAGCCCACGGAAAGATCACGGTGCAATTGGCAAAGGTTTTACAAGCAATTACACAATTTCCTCTATCCCAGCCGCCCCTTGGTCTGGGGTTGTGGTTCTACAATACGCTACAATACTACTACACAATACACTGCATTACAATAGAATACAATACAACTACACAATACGAAAGAAAAGTACGGAATAATTACAGTACAATACAACACTGCAATACAATACTTTTTGTGTCAATAAAATACTTTGGAAATTATAACTACGCGAGTTCCCAGGTTCAAACCTTGAACAAGTCCTGTTAATTGTTAATTGTTTATGTAAACTGGGTTACCTGCCAAAATGATGTAACTGTTCTCTTTGTGCCTTTGTGATACTCCAGTTTGGCAAACTAACGTCATGTGTCGAAATCACTTCTGCATGGTGGTGGTGGTAGTGGTGGTGGTGGTGGTGGTTGTGGTTGTGATGGTGGTGGTGGTGGTGTGCGTTTGTGTGTACACGTGTGTGTGTACATGTGTGTGTATGTGTGTGTAGTGTGCGTGTGTGTATGTGTACGTGTGTGTGTGTGTGTGTATGTGTACGTGTGTGTGTGTGTGTGTGTGTGTGTGTGTGTGTATACATGCGTGCGCCATAGCAGATGTAAAGTAAACAGACAATACTCCAACCCCTGCATACATATCTCGTATCTGGGTCCACAAACGATAAACCATATACACCATACACATAATGATAGTCTGATAGTCTGACAATCTGGCCCTCAATGTCGAGATCAACAAGCACTTTGGTATGACTGCAGCAACCTCAGGCCGACTTACCGCTCGCGTCTGGGAGAACCCCAAACTGACAACTCCGACCAAGATGGCAGTGTACAACGCCTGCATCATCAGCACTCTATTGTGTGGCAGCAAAACATGGACAACATACACCAGACAAGAGCCAAAGCTGAACAGCTTTCACTCGCGTGGTCCTCGCCGCATCCTTGGCATCAAGCGGAGTGACAAAGTACCAAAAGCCCAGGTCCTCGCATGCGCTGGTCTCCCCCCGCACACACTGCTCAGACAACGCAGGCTGTGCTGGCCTAGCCACGTTGCCGGATGGGAGACGAATGTATCCCAAAGGATATTCTTTGCGGCGATCTAGTGTCCGGCAATAGATCTTGTTGGCTGCCCCCAGCTACGAAACAAAAACGTCTACAAGCGCAATATGAAAGCTCTGGACATCAACACGGAGAACTGGGAAGATACAGCAGCCAATGCAATAGAAGCGCAGTTTGCTCCAGAAACAACTCAAGTGAAAGAAGATCCAGACCTTAATTGATGAAAAGAGAGCCAGACGTAAAGCGAGCTCCTATGAAGGCAATCCCATGGCCAGCATCCATACGTGTATCCGATGTGGCTTGGACTTCTTTTCCTGCATCGGCCTTACCAGCCACAGCCCATGTTGCTCCAGAGGCGTCAACTCGACTCGACACGACACTAGGGTGCATCATCCATAGTCGACGCCAACTGACTACTACTCTGATAGGATGAAGCGTAACACACCAGAACTGAAAACACAAATTCATTAAAAAAAAAAAGAAATACATGCATGCAAGCATATACGTACAGACACACTCACACAAACGAATGCCGCACAAAACGAAAGAAAACGGAAGACACAAAATCACACAAAACGCCAGTAAGCACACATACACACACGTACACAGGTATGCAGTCACACGTTCACACATGTCCGCGCGCTCGCCTGCACATTTTCTTATACACAAGCTCGAACGCGCATATACCCCCCCCCCCCTCTCTCTCTCTCTTTCTCTGTCACACACACACACACACACACACACACACACACACACACACACACACACCACACACACACACACACATATCCTGCCCCCTCTCTCTCGCACCCATCCCAACTACACGTCCCTTCCTCCCCAGTAATATGAAGCAATCACCCCCCTACCCCCCTTCCATTATTTTCGAGAAGATTGAAAAAAGAAATAATACAGAGAAGGAAGTAGCCAGACGGAAAAAGGCAGACACGTTTAGCTGAACAAATGGTTTCCATACAGGGTTGGGCAATACTGACAACATCGTTTTCTGTCCCTCCAATATAGTGAGATGTGCAGACAGATACTAATGACAAACTGTACACACAAATCTGGTACAGCTACATGAATGTCTGCTGTGTCTGAATCCACCTCCTGTGAATTATATCTCCTCCCAAGTCCTGAGAGATTACCGTGCCTGAGGTATTGGGTGTGAAGCAGTGTGAATGCAATTTTTTTGTGTGTGTGTGTGTGTGTGTGTGTGTGTGTGTGTGTGTGTGTGTGTGTGTGTGTGTGTGTGTGTGTGTGTGTGTGTGTGTGTGTGTTCCTCAGCGCACAAACTCATCTCACTCCTCACTTCCTCTCTCCTCTTCTCTCTCTCTCTCTCTCTCTCTCTCTCTCTCTCTCTCTCTCTCTCTCCCCTCTCTCTCAGCACCTGCACAGAGAAATATGAGGTTTCAGTCTGACGGACATGACAACGACAAAGACAGACATCAACAGAGACACGTAAGGTATAAGAGTCACTTTACAAATCAGGATGTCGAACAAAGAAAACATTTATGTAATACACAGTTCAAGAAAGAACGTTGAAGGACTACCCATAATGGAAGATGAAGTTAGAGCAGCACTGAAAAAGATGAAACCAGGAAAAGCCCCAGGACCAGACAATATGACTACAGAGATGATTGAAGTCCTGGAGGAATTTGGTATTGAAAAAAGAAAACAGATTTCTGACACTGGAAAAATCCCAAAAGATATGTCAAAATCAATTGTTATTGCACTTCCAAAGAAAACAGAGGCTATAGAATGCGAATTCCATCGCACAATCAACTTGATGAGTCATGTAAAAAGGTCACTACAAGAATCTTGCTTTTCCTTCAAATTCAACAGAATTAACAGGTTAAGTCACCTGCCTGAGGTTCAAACATACGATCGCTGCAACTTGGGTTCCTGCCAAAATGATGCATCTGCTCTCTTTGTTCCTTTTGTGATACTCCAGTTTGGCAACTATCCATCCAATTTCGTGTATCGAATTTATTTCTACCTGGTGGTGGTGGAGGAGGAGGAGGAGGTGGTGCTGGTGCTGTGTGTGTGTGTGTGTGTGTGTGTGTGTGTGTGTGTGTGTGTGTGTGTGTGTGTGTGTGTGTGTGTGTGTGTGTGTGTGTGTGTCACACGCGCGCGCACATGCCTGCTAGATTTTTTTACAGAGGTAAATTCAAAATCATGTCTCCAGTACACGCCCATGCCAAAAACATACCGTTTGGTTTGGTCGGTGCCCGTTTTATGCTCCTAACATTCTGGTAATGTCACAGTTTTACAAATCCTGATCATTCCCCGATTTCAAAACCTCTGCAAACACACAGGGTTTTGCGTAAGCTCAAGGAGTCTGCCAGATAAATGTGGACAGATTGGGTTCTGCGCTCATAGAATACTCCAAGTGCCATGAATTTTTCGAACAAACTCTCACTTCTTCAAAGTTCGTGCATGTAGTTGAGCTTTTACAGTGGGGCCATCGATTTCACGTTTCAGTCTATTTCTATCGATCAGTGCAAGGTAGCCACACCTTGTCTTGACGCTTGGTTTGAAGGTTACATTTCTGCCACCGTCAAATTCAACAACGTCATTCCCACTTGAGGAGAAAGGACTTTTCACTGGTCAGTAAGCCCACCTTGGCCAAATTCTAAAAGGGAGTCGCCAACGCGCACATGTGCAAGAGTACCGCAATCTGCTTTGTAAGTATGCACCAACACGTACCATCACACATGATGATAAAATGAGCAAGCAGGCGGGCGCATGCCACCAACTACACAGAACAGACAGACAGACAGACAGACAGACAGACAGACAGACAGAGAGGAATCAAGATAATACGTTCTGGCAATTCCAGCACCATGATAACACGAAGTCTACTTGGTTTCATGATAAGCTCATAATCACCGTGAATGTGTACAATGTGAAAATATCAAAGATAGTATATACATTTTATGAAAAGCTGAAATGCATACAGTTCTTTTTCGTTTTTCTTCCTCTGTGTTTGTATGTTTGTTTGTTTATTTGTTGTTTTCTAATTTTTAATTATCAAACCTTCTTATTCAATGTGCGTTACCATACAATTATTTCATCACATTCTACATAGACAGGATGTCTCTAAGAGCAAGACGACTATGAGATCACTGCTGTCTTGTTATGCCCATAACTCTACACTTGATTGTGTGTGTTTTCGATGTTTTCCAACAGAAAAGAACTTTGTCAACTGAAAATGTACAAAATAAAGACACCTATTAGAAAGAATAAAAGAAAAACAAATGAATGAAACAATGAATGGGACTGTAAAGATGTGTGAAGAAGTAAAGAATTTAAAGACAATCAATCTTATGACAATCACTGTCCTAGCGTCATGCAATGCCATCATTATATCAGCGACAAACTGAACACCATCAACTGCAGATACGTTGACTAACAGCCAGTCTTACTTGTGTTGAAACCTGGAGACAATGAGTTCCCACTTTGAAATCTGTTCAACAGGAATGAACTGCACTCCGGCAATTTCATATGCGCTCCATCCAAATCTGGCAGACTCCTTGAGATTGAGCAAAACCCTGGATGCTGGCAAAGTCTTGACTGGTCAGGAGTGTGTGCGTGCGGGGCTGGACCTAAACAAAAAACTAACCTGACATCACCTGAATGACTGAAGCATAAAGATGGAGGCAATCAAACAGCTCTCAATCTGAAAAGGAATAGGTCAAACCGATATCAAAAGACAGAGAAAATAGTCTCCCTGATGAAATAGGGTAGTCAAAAAGTTTTCTTGTTGTGTTTTTATTGTTGGTTTTGAGTGGTGCTGGAGGGTGGGGTTGCAGTGTTGGAGAGGGGATAGGGGTGGTCAAATAGTTACTGTATTTCATCGTATACTGTCTGCGCTCCAGACAGATGATAAGGATCAGCTGCACGCCATCATTTGGCAAAGGCTGATACTGTTTCTCCATAGGAAAATCGATGATTAGGAAGTTAGTTTTATTCTCAAATGGGGTGACATAATAGGAATGGACAAGAAAAAGGTGATCTTCATGATCTCATATAATGAGCGCAGGCCAATGTGTGCGTGTGTGTGTGTGTGTGTGTGTGTGTGTGTGTGTGTGTGTGTGTGTGTGTGATGTGTGTGTGTGGTGTGTGTGTGTGTGTGTGTGTGTGTGTGTGTGTGTATGTGTGTGTGTGTGTGTGTGTGGGCGAGCACATGTGCATATCATTCGAGGGCGAGATATACACAAAGGTAGCAGGACGAACGAGAGAGAGAGAGACAGACAGACAGACAGACAGACAGACAGACATACAGACAGACAGACAGACAGACAACGAGAAGACAGACAGACAGACGGAAAGACAGACAGACAGACAGGGCGAGACATAGAGAAAGAGCAGACAGAGACAGAGAGACAGAGAGAGACAGACAGAGAGAAAGACAGACGGAGACAGAGAGAGAGGGAGGGAGAGAGAAAGAGAGGGGAGGGGTAAACACACAAGAGACACGACAACGTAGGGGGAATAAAACGGGTAGAAAAAGAGGGAAACAACGTACAGCACGCACTGGTCAAGTGTTGTAAACGTCGCACGTCCAATGAAGTTCCCATCGCAGTCCATGTTTGGATCCGCTGTGACACCTCCTCCTGGTGGACAAGAGGTGGACAATGCTCCTGTCTCCCAGGTCAACATACGTGCAGATCGCCAGTGTACATATACATGTATACATGCACAATATTCACGTTCAAAGTAACTGGTCATGTCAGTGGCTGGCTTATGGAAACATGAAAACACCAAAATAGACGCCAACTAAAGATGCAGACAGGGCAACAACACTGTGGAATATGGTCAGCTCGTCTGGCATCCTGAGTCCTCTGTCTTCCTCTACTCGTACAAAGTATGTTTACGCGTAATGCGTAGTGAGTGCAAATGTGTTTGGAGAAGAGCGCCATACAACAATGATGTATAATAGATCAGGCTGTAGTTGGCGCAACACAGTGACCATGTTCTTTCTATGAAGGAGTGGTCAGTCAGTGAGTCTGGCTGTCTAATTATTGACTTGTCTTGTTAGTACGAAGCTCAGTAGGTGGTCAAGAGAACCACAACACATGCAATATTGATCATCCTTATAGTAACCTCGCGCACGGTCAATGTCTTCTCACGTCCATTTGATGGCACAAAAATGCGTCAGACGCTAACATTTCTATTTCAAGCCTTGCCGCTCATTTTGTCTTTCCAAAGAACATTCAAACTTACCGAAACTGAGAGCAGGTCATGTAGGGTCACACATCAGGGATATTCTTCACAATGCCATGATGGTGACCAAAAACGAAAGGAGACCTTAAGGCTCCGAAACACGCCTCGAGTGCTCTACAGAGGCTGGCCCAGAACAGACAAAAGTGGTCAACTTTCGTTGCTGCCCTTCATGTCAAAGGCATAGTGGGCAGTGGGTAATAAGAATGGGGATTAAAGTGATATGCTAAGAAGCTTCACTCTGGGTTGAGACTACGTATAAATATAGAGTAGGTAAAACATAGGCTAGGTAGGGCCTCAGGACCTGACCAGTTCATGGCTTTATGTGCAGGTTTAAGGCTTGTGCCATGATCATCATATGAAAACTTACAATCTTCAGTTATTTTACTGTAATGTTAGAGTTGGTGTTTGATTATCGTACAACAAAAAGACACAACTTGAAAAAAAACATCGTAAAAATGTTGACATGTGCTTGGATCTTGATATCCTCTACAACGACTCACTCCATTCCCGCCTATCTTTCTCGCAGTCTCTGTCTTTTTCCATCCTTCTTTCGAGCACGTTGAAGTATCCTTCCAATCCACCCCTCACTCCATCACCTTCTCCTGTGTCTATCGACCTCCATCTAACTCTGCCAACAAGCTCATCACATCCATGTTTCTCTCTGACTTTGACCAACTACTTGACTACTACTGCCTCTTACCTGGAAATCTCATCATTCTAGGTGACATCAATGTCCACTATGACAACACTCACCGTTATGACACAAGACATATCATCAACTCTCTGTCCAATCACAATATGACACAACATATTTCTGAACCAACCCATCAAAAAGGTCACATTCTTGACTGGATCATTTCTCGTGATCACCACAATTCAGCTACTGATAACTGCCTAGTTCTTTCTACCCGTCTAACTTCAGCCCTTCCATCTGACCACTCTACAATTCTCTGTTCTCTTGACATTTCTCCTCCTTCCCGTACCACGCGCACAGTGACTCGACGCAATCTCAAATCTATCGACCTCTCCAATTTTCATCTGATGCCTCCCGCCTCCTTTCTGAAAAGTCACATAACCTTGCCGATGAATTCTATACTACTCTCCACCATCTTCTGGACACTCATGCTCCAGCCACAACCCGTCTTTTACCTGACCGCCCCCTACCCCCTGGCTCACTCATGAGATTGCCTGTGCAAAACGTGCCCGCCGCAGAGCAGAGCGCCGCTGGCGCAAATCCAAACTCACTGTACATAGGCAACTTTTCCAAGCCTCTAAAACAAAAGTGTCCATCCTCATTGCATCTGCAAAAACAAGCTTCAAAAGAACTCTTTACAACCATGAATCATCTCCTTGGCACACGAAAAGATTTACCTCTCCCAACAAAACACACAAATGAAGAACTCCCATCTGTATTCTCCAAGTATTTCACCACCAAAATACAAACTCTTCGTGACAGGCTTGACAGGACACCCTGTCAACCATGCCCACCTGACCCTTCCTTCTCTGGCACACCTCTTACTACTTTTACCCCAGTCTCACTAGAAATTCTCAACACAATCAGATCCATGTCGATCAAAACCTGCGAACTGGATCCTCTTCCAGGTTCTCTCTACTCTGACTGTCTCCTTACTCTCCTCCCATTCATCACCGACATCATCAACACTTCTCTTCAAACTGGAACTGTCCCAGATTCTTTCAAGTCTGCTATTGTTCACTCTCTCCTCAAGAAATACAATTTAGACCCAATGAACTGAAAAATTACCGGCCTATCTCTAATCTCTCTTTCTTGTCAAAACTCATCGAAAAAGTTGTCCTCAACCAACTGAACTCTCACCTGTCTGCCAACAATCTCCTCAATCCTTTCCAGTCAGCCTACCGCCAGTGCCATAGCACTGAAACTGCCCTGCTACACATTCTCAACAATCTCCTCCTTGCAACTGATACTGGCAAAGTCTGTCTCCTCACACTCCTTGATCTGTCTGCAGCCTTTGATACCATTGATCATGGTATTATCCTTTCTAGACTTCATCATACTTTTGGCATCTCTGACATTGCTCTCTCCTGGTTCACTTCATATCTATCAAACAGAAAACAAACTGTTCTCATAAATGGCACTTACTCTAAACCTGCATACCTGACCTGTGGTGTTCCACAAGGATCTGTCCTTGGCCCTGTTCTTTTCATTCTTTACACCTCCCCCCTGTCCACCATCATCAACTCCCACTCTATAAAACACCACTTCTATGCTGATGACACCCAACTTCAAGACAGTGACTCACCTGACAATATACAGCGCCTCTTGACTCGCACCACTGAGTGTTACTCGGACATTAAGAACTGGATGACATATAATAAACTTCAGCTTAATGACGACAAGACAGAAGCTATCCTCATTGGCACCCGTCAGAAACTTTCTCAGCTGCCTCCTCTTTCTCTCTCATTATGTAACACATCAGTCCCAATTTCTGATTCAGCTAAAAACCTTGGTGTCTGCATTGACTCTACCCTCTCCATGAACAACTTTGTTTCTCAAACTGCCAGATCTTGCTACTATCACCTCCATCGTATAAGCCTGATCAGGAAGTATCTCTCTGTCGAAACAACTGCAAAACTCGTTCTCTCCTTCATAATGTCTCGCATTGACTATTGCAATTCACTCCTGTCTGGTCTTCCTGCCTCCACCATTCACATCCTACAGCGCATTCAAAACAATGCTGCACGCCTTGTACTCAAAAAGAAAAAAGCTGACCACATATCTCCTCTCCTGGCACAACTTCACTGGCTCCCTGTATCAAAGCGCATACAGTACAAACTAGACACCATGTGCTACAAAAGCCTCAAATAGCGCAGCCCCGATTACCTGTCAAGCCTACTTGAGATCTATGTTCCCTCACGTACCCTCCGCTCTGCTCCGATCCTCTGACTTTTCGCTTTCCACGCACTAAGCTCAATACCTATGGTCCACGAGCCCTCTCTGTTTCTGGTCCACTTTCCTGGAACAAACTTCCTCTCTCAGTCCGTCAGCAACCTACTTTTGTCTCCTTCAAATCCGCTCTCAAAACTCACCTTTTCTCTCTGCATAAAATCCTGACCTCACTCAATCCCCTCTGCAGCCTGTCTCCACTCGGAGGGGAATCGCATTGTAATATATAATTGTATATAATACAGTGTATGCTCTCTATAATTTTCCATTGCTTTTATTCTTTCTCCCCATTTATAGCCGTGTGCGTATGTGTGTGTGTGTGTGTGTGTGTGTGTGTGTGTGTGTGTGTGTGTGTGTGTGTGTGTGTGTGTGTGTGTGTGTGTGTGCGTGCGTGCGTGAGTGCGTGTGTGTGCGTGCGTGCGTGTGTGTCTGTTTTAGCGCTTAGATTTGATTTTATCAAGATTTTGCGCTATATAAATAAAATATTGTATTGTATTGTATTGTATTGTATTGATTATATTGTATTGTATTGTATTGTATTTTTTTGGTTGAAGAATTAATTGAAATGACCGACAGGTCACGCACCTTTCACTGCTATGAACATTACTAATCCAATCCTGTCTGAAACAATCAACCATTCTTTGTTCATGAATTCGCAGAAGTGACATTCCAAATCCTACATCTCCATTCATCCAAACACCTGAAAATTCAAATTTGTCAAGCACTGTCTTAGTCCAGTTTTTACAATTATCGGTAGTGTTTCTACCAGTAGTCATGCCGTTAGATCCATCTCATACACTCGGTCTGGTATTTTAGTCTACGGCATTTTTAAAGTTTAAATCGGTATCTTAGTATAATCACATAGCTATCTATATATAACAGGAACCTGCCTGTTATACAACGAGCCATAGAATTAGGAGTGTGAGCGCTAACGGTTTTGGGGTTGTTGTTTTTGGCATGCAAATAGATGTTTCGAATCATTTTTTTTTACATGGTATCATACGACATAGTTCACTGCATTCAAGTTAAGTGGTTTTAAATGAGAATTAAATAGCTCATAGAGAAAATACGGTAATATCCTATATTCTTCGAATCCACAATGTTTTCATGACATCCACAATTCTGCTTTTCGCTCTAACATCATATTCTTCTAAAGAACTCAAGTCTTAAATGATAATTTAGTGGTCAAAGGTATTCCAAGTTATTGTAAATATTAATGACTAGAGTCTGTTCACTTCTGTACAACTATTTATCGGTTTCGGCCAAACCGCTTCCCTTTCTGAAAACTATTACTTTGGTTTTGTTCAAATTTGCCGATAATCCCAATCCTTGTGATGGCCTTTGTAATGAGCCATTTTATTTTGTAATCGTTCCGGAGCGGATAAATACAGGGCAATGTCATAGTAAAACATAGAACAACAGGACAGTTACAGTTTCAATTTTTCACTTTCAATTTTCTCAAGATGACGTCTCCGCACTGGGAATGAAATCCATATGCATTAACGTCACAGATGCCATGTGCTGGAAAAGATCTAGAATGATCACGGCACAAGCGTTAAGCCTTCACATAAACCCACGAGCTGTCCAGGTCCTGAGGTCCTACCTAGATAGTTCAATAACCCTGGGGTCGAAGGGGAGTGAGGTGGCAGAGACCTCAACTTTTCCCCGGGGCCAGCACCACGACGGTGGCGCCCATCCCCTCTTCCTCGATTCAAATTCATATTCATATTCACATTTTTTTTAACCAAGACTTCAGAAAGGCAAGAAGGCTAATTCGTCTTCAAGGGGTGTGATCTGGAAAATCAACCTATCTCCCCATTGTTTTATACTAAGGCAGCCGGACAATGCCCTGCTCTTCACAATTTTCAAGTGCAGTGGAATCTTTAGCGTGCGCAACCAGTAGACACACGGGTCCAACTCGTTTTTCGTCCCCTTCCGAAGGACTAGACGTTGTTCGATTTTCCGGTCAAACTTAGCAGAAAAGTCGAGGCCTCTATGGGGGAGAGAACCCTGGAACCTCGAGTTTAGTTATTAGCGGGCGAACGTCTGAACCATTCTGCCTTTCTTCTCCGAGAGAGACAGAGAGAGAGAGAGCGCCGTCCTCCACAAAGCCAAGTCATCAACAAAATGAACGGCTATACAATACCACTAAGAGCGCGCGCAGATGAAGTTATAAGCCTCTGTTTCTGTCTGTGTCAGTGTCTGCTGGGAAAAAACGGACCACCACCCACGAAGGCTAAATAGAAAAGTGTCAACAACAAAAGACATAGGTCAGTTTCTGGGTCAATTGATTGGTCAGAGCACTTGTTCATGATGACCACACGCGCCCCTGTCCTTCTTCAAGGGGAAAGAACACTAATGTCATTTCAAGTTAGCAGGCGTCAAGTCTGCCATGAAGAAGAGGTACAGTGTTTGGTGTGGATGATGGGTGAGGGAGACTGTCTGAGTGGTCAGTTCTTTTGTCCACAACGACCGAGTTGATTAACAGAAGTATGAAGCTGGAGTAGGCGTGGAAGCAGTGTAAGTGGGCAGTTTTGTGCCAGATGACCAAGGGCTCTGCCTGTCCATTATCTAGGAGAAAGAAACATTAGTGCAATAAGTTTTTGCTCAAATATGGGACAAATGGCTTGGATTGAGGGTGGGGTGGTAGTTAGGAGAACAACGTAAATCGTCTGTTCTTTCATCTGAGATGACTACAGTCTGCACCTCTATCCACTTCGTTGTAACTGCATCAGGTCAGGTTTTGACAAAGTGGGTCATAGCAGTGACAACAGTAATTACTGGTGACGGTCTTTTAAAATTACATGGTTTCCAGTGCTGAGAATGAAACTGTTACAGAATGCTGAAATGTTTCAAACAATGATAACATCAGTTATGTTATGTTGTTGTTGTTGGTTGTATTTCTCTTCTTTTTGTTTGTTTTCTTTCTTTCCTTTCTTTTGTGTGTGTGTGTGTGTGTGTGTGTGTGCGTGCGTGCGTGCGTGCGTGCGTGTGTGTGGTGTGTGTGTGTGTGTGTGTGTGTGTGTGTGTGTGTGTGTGTGTGTGTGTGTGTGTGTGTGTGACTATCTGTCTGTCTGTCTGTCTATCTGTGCCTGTATGTTCGTATTTCAAATATCTTCCTCCTGTTTTTTCTTAGTGTTCCTCTTCTCACTATCATCATCATTTTCCTCTTTTTTATTTTTTTCACTTCGTCTTTCTCAACTCAGATCGTTTTTTTTTTCTTTCCGTACTTTCTGATTGCTATATATCTCAATCTCTTGGTGAGATTTCAATGCACAGTCCAAGCTATGATTTCTATCTTCATTGCACCGGAATCTGAGTAAACTGGGCTGACTTGAAATATGTCTGATTTACGTTTGAAAAAGTCACAATTGCTTAAGTTACACCTCTTCACCCCCTCCCCTTCTGCACTCTCTCGTTCAGTCTCTTCCTCTCTCTCTTTATCTCTATCTTACACACACACACACACACATACACACACACACACACACACACACACAACACACACACACACACCACTCACTCACACTCACTCACTTTCCCTGCCTTCCTGAAGACCAACACGACGGCAAGTCATTAATAAAATAAGCTGGCACACAACATCCCCCATAGGCTGTGTTTGTAAGCGTGTCCATCATCCTGTCTGTCTGTCTATGTACTGTATGTAGCACAAGTGTCAAAGGCACTGGCAGAGTGGATAGAGAAGTGTCAACAGCAAGTAACAGGGATCAGGTCCTGGACCAATCGATCTGTCAATACCTTGTGTCCAATATGACCACACTCCCGCCCTGTCGTCCTTTTGGGGAAAGTAACACTTCCGTCTTTTCATCTCAGAGATCGTCACTTTTAGGTCAATGGATTGTGATGCTATAATGGGAATTGAGGTTAGCAGAGGTCATTCGTTAGTCTGAAATGGCCAGGCACAGATTCTGTTCCTTCTAAGACAATCTGAGATTACCAATGTCTACTTCTGTCTTTCTTAATGGTCGATCCTTAAGTCTTCAATGATCACTGTCTATCCCCTTATTTCCTTAGAGATGAGAAACTGGGCAGTGTTCAGGTTTCGGGTGAATCGATGGGAAATGGTACTCATGAAGTGATAAGAGGAAAGGAGATGACAATGTGATATACTGTTATGCTTTTCTTAGATGACTGCTATATATCACTTGTTACCTCCCGGTGCCAATCACACCAAAACCAATACTGTATTTATTTGAGGTTAGGAAAGACCAGGCTTTGAGAAGACAATGGAACCCTTTCCTTTGTTATTGCTGCATACTGTAAGTAATCTGACTTTGTTATCAACAAGATCTACTTTGTTATTAACAAGATCTAAGAACTCAACCATTTACATCAAGGATGTACACCTGAAACATTTAGCCAGTTTAGGACACTGACTAAAACGAAACTGCTTTGTTTTCTAACTCACCCATAAAGACAAAAACAATAACTTGCCACAGGAATTCCTACTGGTTGAAACTACCAGTGATTGCCTGATTCTTGTTTGCATAGCCTTGAAAGCAGGCTTGTGAATGAAGTAAGTTAAGCGTACATTTCTTTTGACAGCTAATGGAATCATTTCCATGTTTTGTCCAGTGCCAAATGGAACAGAAGAAGAAGCAGAAAAAAAGAAGGGAAGTGAACTGCGGAGAAGTTTGGGGGGGGGGGGGGGTATGAAAAAGAAGCGGACGAAAAAAGAAAGAAAAAGAGTGTGGAAAAAGAAAAAAAGAAAAAAATGTTCACACGACAGACTCTCTCTCTCTCTCTCTCTCTCTCTCTCTTTCTCTCTCTCTCTCTCTCTTCTCTCTCTCTTTGTTCACACTACCAACTCTCTCTTCTAAAACTCTCATTACTCTATCTTCTCGACTTGTACATACAATAATGGCATAATTGTAATTATTCATTCAGACGGAGTTACATCGACTGAAAAAATGTTACATCGTACCTTTATCATTTCAACGTATCCACAGTACAGGACAGTGGATAGAAGTACATTAAATCAACATTTATATATGCATATTACATGTACATCCGTCAAGAGTAGAGGTTAAAGCACATACATTGCGTACACCTTAAGGAGTGAATAAAGAAATCAAGAGAAAACAAAACGTTTTGTCAGTGCCTTCTCTCTTTCTATTTCTCTATTTCCCCCACCCCACCCCCCACCCTTCTTTTTTTTCTACCTCTCAGGTGCACTCGCACCCGTGCATAGCCTATAGTACAAAACTTCTTGCGTGTATGCATGTGTTCGTGTTTGCGTTCACGCTTGTTATTGTGCGTGAGCTCGCACTTATGTGTTCTCTCGGCCCGCTTTATTCGGCAAAATGAATAAACTGTCAATCATCCGAGATCACCGTTGTCCATGTTGACCACGTGAAGGTTGAATCGTTTACAGTGAAGGTTCCCTTGGAAAGACCAGGCTAACAGTTCTTAAAGACGCTGTGGACTGAGTTTTGTTAAATCATCATTAACACAAATGGCTTTTTTTTTTCTTCAGAACTTTTCTGTTTTTCATAACCAACTTTCGGTTTTTGCTGGAGGTGAACGTAACAATAATGGGTCTGTTCTGAAATGGCCAAATGGTCCTATTCTGTGTGCGATACTTACGTCTTCATGCATTCTGTCTCGGGTTTGTCGTCAAAAAATTAGGACACTCTTTTCAGTTTCTTCCGCGGCCTCTCTCGTTTTGTCTCCCTGCAGATTTATTACTTAGATATGTTCTCTTTTTGTGTATTGTTCCAAGTCATCTCTCATTTCTCTTATTTCTTTCTCTTCTTTTATCAGCTTTTTTTTTTCAAACGCGCCACTTCTTCGGAAGTGTCTTTTAATCGTTTACTTAACTGTTTTATGTTTTCTTTCAAAATCATAATTTCTTTCCGGATTTAAAAACTCTCAAACAAAATTGTCTCTATCTTTTAGTCTATCCATTTGTAGTCGTCCTTGCGGCTGTATTTACAGTCCCAACTTGTAAGTTAGCAGATATCAGCGTGTGTCATACTAGTAGTTCCGATAGGGGCCGTTCTCCCCCACACGTTGTCTTATGCTGTCTGACAGATGTAGTGTGTATGTCTGTCTGTCGTGTGTACTGTTACTTTATGCTGTTGCTTCTGTTCTTCCATCGTCCTTCTACGTTTGATCGTTCATCTTTCTCAAGGCACGGTGCTATTTGTGGTACTATTTCCTTCACCTGAACTTTCTTTTCTTTTGTTTTCGGCATGTTGAACAGAAATTTTTCAAATATGCTCCCATTAACTGTATTTGCCTGGTGGTGGACCTACCATACAGTATACGCATTGGTTTACTTCTTTGTATAACACTGTGCATGCCTCTGACGAAAACAGCCAAGTCGTCTGTCAAACCTTCCTTCTTCTCTTTTTCTTCTTCTTAATTAATCTATTAATTGATTGACAGCTCATCACAACCAGAAATTGTTTTAAGGTTATTTTGTTTTTCTCTCAATTCAAGGCAGCAATCATTTACACAATGTTGCTGTAGCGGTGCGTATTGCGGAACGTCGAACACTTGTCATTTCCGGACAGATCAACAACTGTCATTCATTTCCCCGGAGCAGATCGAAAACACAACCTGTCCATTCGGTGAACCTCGCTTAAGTCCTCATCAGCAGGCGCTTTTGAGTAGATGACCATGGGGTGTGCCTAATCATTCTTCAGGGAAGAAAAGGTGTTATTAGTGTAACGATTCAAGTGTTTGGGATGAGATAACAGTGAGGGCAACATCAATAGGCTGTTCTGTCGTCTTACATGTCCACTAGTCTGCTCTTCGCTTTAAAGTGTTTCGTTTTGTTTTGTAATGGTGGTAATGGTCATTCAAGCTTCCACACATTCCTTGCTAGTACTGTCACGGAATGCTGAATATTACGATCTAAATAGCAAGGTTTGCATGCACTGCTGCTTCTTCTTTTCTTCTTTTTTTTTTTTCTTTACTCATTCTTTGATTTTTTTCCTGTTATTTTCGTACCCCCCCCGTCTCTCTCTCTCTCTCCCTCTCTCGTGAAGCCCGTTTTTCTTCTCCAACAATCAAGCCAAGTCATCAACCAAACAACTGACGTACAATGCCATTGTTGGCTTTGTCAACTTATTTGTGTCTTTGTGTATACGTCAGTGTCTGTAGTGAAAGCGCCAAACCCATTCCAAAAACGTGAATGGAGAAGTGTCAACACCAGCTGACATGCACCAGCACCTAAGGCCAATCGATCTGTCAGGGTCTCGTGTCCAAGAAGACCACGCTCTGCCCCTGCCCTTCTTCGGGGGCAAGTAACACTACAGACTGTTCAATTCAGCAGACGTCAAGCCTGGGGTCAATGCACAGCGCAATAACTGGCTACAGCCAACAGTTGAGATGGTCAGTTCTACTGTCCAAAATGACCTAGGATTGTGCCTGTCCTGTTTGCAGGGTAAACGAAGCAACTCTGCAACTTTTCGACTTCCCTATAAGTCATTCTAGCCTAGTTAAAACTATGACACTGGGATGGCAGTAAGGGGATGACGTCATATCTAGCCTAGTTGAAAACTGTGACACTGGGATGGCAGTAAGGGGAATGACGTCATTCTAGCCTAGATGAAAACTGTGACACTGGGATGGCAGAAGGGGAATGACGTCATGTCTAACCTAGATGAAAACTGTGACACTGGGATGGCAGTAAGGGGAATGACGTCATATCTAGCCTAGTTGAAAACTGTGACACTGGGATGGCAGTAAGGGGAATGACGTCATGTCTAGCCTAGTGAAAACTGTGACACTGGTTTGGCAGTAAGGGGAATGACGTCATGTCTAGCCTATGAACTTGAACTGGGATGGCAGTAAGGGGAATGACGTCATGTCTAGCCTAGTTGAAAACTGTGACACGGATTGGCAGGCAAGGGGAATGGCGTCATGTCTAGCCTAAGTTGAAAACTGTGACACTGGGTGGCAGTAAGGGGAAGACTTGCAGGTCTTGCTAGTTGAAACTGTGACACGGGATGGCACAGGTGTCGTGCATCGTTCAAATGGTCTAGCTAGTTGAAACTGTGACACTGGATGGCAGTAGAAGGAATGACGTATGTCTGACCTAGTTGAACTGTACACTGAGGGCAGTAAGGGGAATGACGTATGTCTGCTAATGAAACTGTACACCCGGATGGCAGCAATGGGTAATGAGATGTCTACCTAGTTGAAACTGTGACACCGGATGCCAATATAGGGGAATGACGTCATGTCTATCTAGTTAAAACTATGACATCCGGCATTTGCAAAGCAAAAGGAAAGACGTCAGTTAGCTAGTTGAAACTGTGACACGGGATGGCAGTATGGGAATGACGTCAGTCACTAGTTAAGTCAGGATGTCAGCAGGGAATGAGTTCATGTCTACTGCCTAGTTGAAACTGTGACACTGGGATTGTTCAGTAAGGCTTATTGACGTCAATTTAGCTGTTGAAACTGTTGCATGGTTTTGCGAATGATCAGGGAAATGCGTATTCTAGCCTCAGTTAAACTGTGAGGCTGGTTTTGGATGTAAGGGGAATGGCGTCATGTCTAGCCTAAGTGAAAACTGTGACACTGGTTTGGCGGTAAGGGGAATGGCGTCATGTCTAGCCTAAGTGAAAACTGTGACACTGGTTTGGCGGTAAGGGGAATGGCGTCATGTCTAGCCTAAGTGAAAACTGTGACACTGGTTTGGCGGTAAGAGGAATGGCGTCATGTCTAGCCTAAGTGAAAACTGTGACACTGGTTTGGCGGTAAGGGGAAGACAACTTGCACGGTCAATTCTTTTATCTGTAGGGACCACTGGCTTTCCTGCCATCCTTCCAACGATAGCTCAGAACTCAGAATTTAGAACACATATATTTGACCCCAGACGCCCAAACAGGGTAATAAAACACAGATAAGTCGTAATAAATCATCGTAACTGTTAATGATTTCCCTTTTAACAGTATCATCATCAATATCAGTGGGAACATAATGTCTGAGTAACTATGAATCTTGCGCTTTCCAAAACGCAAACAACAACAGATGTATTCTGCTACAAGTAGTTGTAAATCATCATCTTTAATCAAGTCACAGAATTTTAGAATACTGATCGTTGAGGATACATATTTTTTTCTTAATGCTTTTTCGTCAATTTCAGTTGTGTTTCTTTGTGTCTAGCTGAATGATCCAGGAAAGTACGTTTCGTCCTCAGTTCGGTGGGGTCGTTTTGATTAAAGGGTAGCGAAATTTGAGGGGGAAGAGTGTGGGGGTATGCAAGAAGGTACTGACAAGTCAAGACGCCAATCTTTTCATGTTTTCTCTTTGATATGACCAGTTGCATCTTCTTACATTTCTAGAGCTATGTTGCGATGATCTGTGCTCCCTTTTCGTATTTCATTGTTTTTGCCTTGCTGTTGTTTTATTGCTTTTGCTGCTTCTGCTGTTGTTACTGACATTGACGCCAGAACACGGAGCTAATAAAGATATTGTTAATGCAGTCACTTTTTTCTCTTACATGATTACATGTTATCCATGTTGTTGTTGTTGTTGTTTTCTTATTGGTCATACAATATAACTGTATCAAGTCTTCTGGCAGCAGCACTGTCACAAACTGAACTGGTTTTATCTGATGTGTAATTCAAATGAAGTTACAAAAAACCAGGACAGAACAAAATGAAATACTCACATAACTTAGAATCAAAACACCTATTTGTTAACCACTTAAAAGCAAATATAATTAAATAAATGACTCAAAAACAAAATAAGCATAACACAAAATAAACCCTTTTCTCACTTGTCAAAAAATACATACGGCAAGAACGACACATCAACACGTCTCTCTGCTATCTCCACACGAATATGTAACGATTATAAGCAGATGGACTTCTAACACTTTAAAGTGTCACACTCAGCCAACAGCACACGTACTGTCTTTCCATTCCCTCTCTCTCTCTCTCTCTCTCTCTCTCTCTCCGTATTTTTATCACTCATTTCGTCCATAACATAATTCAAGGCACCAATGAAATAAACGGGATATATTTTTCCTTGTTGTGTACGTTTTGTATCGGGAACATGTCAAAAACCTCCACAAAAGTGAATAGAGAAGTGCCAACATCAGCTCACAGACACTGGCCCATGGGGCCAATCGATCTTCAGTGTCTGTCGTATTAGATGACCACATCCCTATTCTGTCCTTCTTCATTGGGAAACTACACCACAGTTTATTCACTTCAATAGATATAATACTAAAGCCAGTGAATTGTGTGACCCTATGATAACATATGGGTGTAGAGGTGAGTCAATACCGTAGTCTGAGATGATCAATGAGTGATTTATACTTCTTGAGTACGCTATTTGACAACGTTTTCAGGTTACCCGAGGTCATGCCTGGGGAGAATGGAATAATGGAGTTTGCACTGTTGATGAAAGACAACTCAACTTTAGTGGTCCTTTTCTCTTTCTGAGACTAGCAACATCGACCCCCTGTCTGTCTGAATGGTCAGTCCTTGGATCTTCCATGATCTACGTATTTTCTTGGGCGTATGTAGTGGTCAGATTGTAAATGAGATGATGATGATGATGGTGGTGGTGGTGGTGGTGGTGGGTGGTGGTGGTGGTGGTGTGTTGTGTGATGATGATGATGGTGATAATGGATGATGATGATGATGAAGATGATGAAGATGATGATGATTAATCACAATAATGACAATAATAACAATAATGATAATAATACAATCCAAGAGGAGGAGACAGGTAGTAGGCGAAAGGATGGGCGTTTAAGTGGAAATCACTGCTGGACCTAATGTATTCAAGTTAGACTTGAAGAAGACACGAGTACGTGACTGTCAAATACACAGGGTAAACTGTTCCAGTTGTATGGACCAGACAAAGAACAAGAGCTGTGACCGACTATGGAACATCTGTATCGAGGGATAGTAGTAACAAAGAGCAGAACGGAGAGGTCGAGCAAGTGATGGGAGTGATACTAGTGAAACATAAGAGAGGAAATGACAATCATACATTGTTTATTTTCTCATGTAACTCCCGTACACCACCATCCTTCTCCGAAAAAAATCTGCAGCTCACGTCTGAAATAATGCTACACTGATCTAAATTATATATCAGGGGTTTGTTTGCGAGACAGTTTTAAGTGTTACTGTCTTACTGCTCCACTATGGCGGGTTTGTTTGTTTGTTTGTTTGTTTTTGTTCTGATATTTGTTTAAAGATTTCTGACTCATCCATCACAGCTCAGAGAAACTATCATTTTATCTCCATTCCTGGTGTAAATTTGAAACCTCGAGTACCTACGGGAATTACACGGATGCATTAATGAAGTAATTCAGAGTCAACCAATGCAGCAAAAACATGAATTCATAACTCGGGCCCCTAGTGATTTAAACTGCTTGTGACGGCCTGTTTTCTGTTTGCATAGTCCTGAAAACACACCAGCAAAGGTGTTGAACAAAGTGTACAGTTTCTTACAACTGAAAACGTTTTTTCACTGCTCTCCCACATGGATCAGATCAGTCACAGAGTTATGTGGACGACTTTGCTCATAAATATTCAAAGAAAGTGAGAAATGATGTGTTCGAGTTTGGCGAGATTGCTCTTCAGTATAATGTTATCATTTCAAAATGCTCTGCCTCAGACCGATCAAGTCCCGTACTTTTTACGCAGAAGCGATGTGTCAAATGTGTGTGAATCTCTCTCTCTCTCTCTCTCTCTCTCTCTCTCTCTCTCTCTCTCTCTCTCTCTCTCTCTCTCTCTCTCTCTCTCTCTCTCTCGTCATGTATGTGCCTGTGTGTATCGGTACACGAGAGAGACGAGAGAAGAGGGAGATGTGATGTTGGTGTTGTGTGTGTGGTGTAGTGGTGTGTGTGTGTGGTGTGTGTGTGTGTGGGTGTGTGTGTGTGTGTGTGTGGGGTGTGTGTGTGTGTGTGTGTGTGTGTGTTGTGTGTGTGTGTGTGGTGTGTGTGATGTGGTGTGTGTGGTTGCTTGTGAGTTGTGTAGTGAAATGAGCGAGTGTGTGGGTATGAACTTTGAAGATGAAGTGTCAGAGAAATCAGCAAATAGAAAATGCAGAGAGAATGACTCAGCAGAAAGACATGAACCTTTTCTGTCTTCAGAAAAGTTATCATCTCGAGGGTGGTGTGACAGAAACAGGGAAACCTGTGAAATTCTATTCAAATGACATTTTACATTACTTTCATGTCAAATAGTGTGTTGCTTTTGTCTGTACATGTTGTTTGTTTTGTATGTTGTTTTGTTTTTGTTGTTGTGTTGTTGTTGTTGTTGTTGTTGTTGTTGTTGTTGCTGGATCGAGAATGGTGAACGTACACAGAAGTAGGCAGCTACAAGAAGGTGTGTTTGTGGAACTGTAAGGTCAGAGTCAAAACAAACTGAAGTGAACTACAGCCTTTTAAGCCCTGAAAGATTCATACTTTTGTTCGGGACAGACGGCGTCAGAGCCTATGGAGACAAAGAAAAGAAGTAACAACAACAACAACAAAATGTAAAACAAGTGGAAGACGACGATGAAGAAGAAGATGCTAATGCGTGAGAAGAAAGAGAACAAAAGAGAAATAAACTGGAAACCACTTGGCTTCAGATGAATATGTAGAACGGAGTAAAGAGGAGATAACCTCTGTAGCACTGATAACAGTCAGCAATGGATGGACAAGGACAACAACGTGACGCAGAAAAAGGGAAGCGGGGAGTAAGGAGAAGGATGGTAATGATGTCGATCTGTTTAGCAATGGCCATTTCTGAGTTACTGTCTCCTGCAGTCCTGAAATAGCAAACGCCACCGGGAGTTAAGTGAGTGATTAACGTCATCCTCTTGCCGCCCTTTTTCTCCCTGGTTTATGGCAATGTAAAACTCAGCACAACGTTTTGTCCATGACCTGGACAATCACGTCTAACTAAGCACCGTTTTTTTTCTCCACGCAGATAAACAGACATTAATTTGATAAAATCACGCTTAACTACAGACATCATTTTGAGAAAATCCCCTTAACTCGGACATCATTTTGAGAAAATCCCGCTTAACTCAGGCATTATTTAACATAAAAACCATGCTTAGCAGGAGACATGACTTCAAGAAAGCCTGCTTAATGGGAGACATTGTTGTCATAGAAAACCTGCTAGACATGAGACACTATTTTGAGAAAATCCTGCTTAACGGGACGCATTCTCTTAAGAAATTCCTTTTTAACAGGAGCCATAATCTTGAGAAAATACAGCTCAGTGGACAATTATTGCAAGAAAATCCCATTTAGCTGGAGACATTATTTTGAAAAATCGTCCTTAACTGGAGACATTGTTTTGAGAAAATCATGCCCAACTGGAGGCATTATTTTCACATCATGTCTGACTGGGACAATATTTTGAGAACACCATGTCTGATTGGGATCTTTTTTTCATAAAACAATGACTAACTATGACATTATTTTGAGAAAATCCTGCTTAATCTGAGATATTGTTTTGACAAAATCATGTCTAACTTGAACATTACACTAGAAAGAAAGCTAGTGTGACTGAGACATTATTTTGGGATCATCTTGTGTGACTGTGCTATCGTCGTTTCAGAAAACAAAATTAACTAGAAAAGACGTGAAAGTTAATGTCGCTGTTTTTGTGGTCACATCCATTTAGAATTTGAAACTTTTTTTTTAGCTCTTACTGACTGGGCCACGCCGTGCCAAGACAGAATCTTAATCAGTTTTAGAATGCACAAAAGAAGAAAAAATTAAGAAAAAAAGAAGTAAAGTTTAAAAAAAAACTTGCCGCCGACTATGACATTTTTGTGGTTGTTGTTGTTGTTGTTGTTGTTGTGATTTTTAAGGACACGATTTTCATTTCATAATTCATGTCAGAGTTCTAGTACCAACACACGCACACACACACACACACACACACACACACACACACACACACACACACACACACACACACACACACACACACACACACACACACACACACAAGACGGAGTGAAAGAATGAAATTTTCAAGCGTTACCTGCCAGAACAGTGTATCTCAGAAGAAATAAAACAAAAAGGCTGATACACCATTCTCGTAAGACACACTCAAAGAGGCTTTTGTTTATACACAACAACACCGCTGGATGTTTGTGGAACAGCCATGTTGTTTTCATGGTAGAAAAGCTCATAGTTTAAAGTAAGATGGAAAAAAAAAACACGGAAGATTCATTGAAATAACATCTTGGAAAACAAACTATGAAAGAGTGTTTCTTCCTAAACTGATGAAGGCTAATGTTTACAATAGGGATGATACAGTATACAAAAACAAGCATCAGCAGGACATGTCATTTAGGCTGAGTGTGTGTGTGCGTGTGTGTGTCTGTCTGTGTGTGTATGTGTGTTCGTATATGTGTGCACTTGTGTGTGTGTATGTGCGTTGTGTGTGTGCATGTACGTGTATGTGTGTGTGTGATTAGTGCGTGTAGTGTGATGTGTGTTGTATGTATGTATGTATGTATGTATGTATGTATGAATGTATGCATGTATGTATGCATGTATGTGTGTGCGCGCGTATGTGTGGTGTGTGCGCGTATGTATGTATGTGCGTGAGTGTGTATTTGTGTGTCCGTACCTGTCTGTGTGTATAAAGAAACGAAATCTTCATGCCACACTAATGATGTTTATTTAGTTAACGCAACATTTGCAAAAGATGCTAATAAAAAACAATTTCACGACATGCTATCCACATGGCACTACATATATACTAATTAAAAGACAAATACTGGGCGATAATGAAGAACTCAGCCCATTCCTTGTCAAATAAAACTGTGTTCAGAGTTTTACTGTAACCATGTTTTTACGTCATTGTCTTAAGATTGCTTCACCTGTGTCATACAACTACCACTGTACTGGGTCTACATGTCAAACCGGAAAATTCCGACACTTTACTTTTCAATACATCCCCCACAGAACAATTGCAGAGAATAAAGATAAGAAGAAGAAGGAAAAAAACCCAAGAATGTTCAATTATGACGTGACTATCGCATATGTTTTACGTCAACTGAGAAGCCTGAGGCCCGTCCATTCATAACCAAAACCAGGCCACAATCTCATGTGTTATTTCCGCGGCAGGATGTTATGTTGTGCTGCAAGAAAAAAATACGGTTTCCTGTGTTTAGACTCAAGGCGGTCTAAAAACAAAACAAACCGAAACAAAACAAAACAAAACATACAAAAAAACAACTAAAAATAGATAAACAGAGAGAGAGAGAGACAGAGACAGAGAGAGAGAAACGTCGCAGTCGAAGACCATTTCATAGTGATTGCGTCCAAGATGCACAGAAGAAGCAGAGGAAGTATGGCTCAAATTGTTTCCTGAGGTATAATGTCGCGCTGTTTTAGAGGTAGTGCAGCGGAAATAACACATGAGATTGTGGCCTGGCCTTGGTTGATTGTTTTATCTTTCTGACGAAACTCTGGCACTGTGGTTGCTGCTTTGTATATGAGATAGCAGTGGATGTAATTAAGTGACGACTTTAAATATGTCTGAAAATGTGTTAGAGGCTATGGCTCATAACAAGCTTCTTACCCAAATGTTATAGATTAACCGGATGTACCGATGGCTAAGACAAGGGAGAAAAGTGACAGAATGGTTCAGACGTCCAGATGCCAATTACTAAACTAGAGGTTCCAGCTCAAGGGTTCGTTCCACGTTGAGGCCTCGACTGCCTTTTCTCCTCAGTTTGACCTGAAAATCCAACTAAACGTCAATTCTTTCGGAAGGCCACAAAGAACGAGTCGGAACCGTATGTCTTATGGCCTTTGCACACTAAAGATCCCAAGGCAGTTGAAATTGTAAAGAAGAGGGCTTTGCTGGGCTGCCCTGGTATAAAACATTGGAGAGATAGGCTCATTTCCCATGTCCCTCCCCTTGGAGACCAATAAGCCTTCTTGCCTTTCTGTTCTTGCTTTCTGAAGTCTTGATACAAAAATTGGAGGCGCTGCACAGCGGCGACGCCCTCTCAATGGGGAGAGCAGCCCGAGTTTCACGTGATAAATCCACTGTGACAAAAGAAATAAATATGAATATGAATAATTACAATGTTATGTTCATATGGATGACAAAAATGTTTCAATCGAAGGTTGCCTCAAATGTTTGACAAATTCATAATAAAGACAGCTAAAATAACGGTTGCTATATATCACTAAACAATGAAGATACATTATTTAATTATGAACAAAACTTGCTTTTATACACACACACATAATAACATTATATATGTGTGTGTGTCTGTGTATTGTGTGTGTGTGTGTGTGTGTGTGTGTGTGTGTGTGTGTGTGTGTGTGTGTGTGTGTGTGTGTGTGTGTGTGGACAGACAGACAGGACAGACAGAGAGAGAGAGAGAGAGAGAGAGAGAGAGAGAGAGAGAGAGAGAGAGAGAGAGAGAGATGATATTCGTTCGTTTGTTCTTTGATTTAACGCCTTTTCACTATGAGTGATGTTAGACGGTATATACAATGCACGTGTTGACACATGTGCATGTATACGTATGTGATTATACATAAGTATAATCTTTCTCACCACCAGTGACATACAGATATATCCTCTAGTTGTGTGTACAGTATCTATGTAGTCGATTAATTAATGTAATAACTACAGTCACACTATTCTAACCACATTATGGTAAGCAGGGAAGCAGTTACTTATCTTACATAAACATTTACAGTAGGACCCTCTGAATATCATAAAACACCATGGTTCCCTGTGAATCTATTTCCCCATTTATAGAAGTGCGATTGAATAAACGTCAGCAAACACTACATTCCCCGACAATGTAGTACTGGCATGCACATATTATTCCATGAATATCTGAATGGAAGGTAATTGTATTTTCCTTCAGATGCATGTTGTAGACATCCATCACAAGTGTCAGCGCATAAGGACCCAGGTTGGAGAGATCGGTCATCTGCAGGCTGATGTGATGGAAATAACAGAGCACAGCAAACATACCAACGATTGCTAACAACGCCAATCATGGCAAACTGTTAACATTCAGTGGAAAACACTGTGTGCACTCTGTTAATGCGTGTCGTGTGGTGAAGGGAAATAATGGTGTATCAATGCGTGTTTGGTTTTTCATTGTAAGTGTGCACATATCGCCGCAATTATGACCCACCCTCTCTCTCGCTCTCTCTTCACACTCCCTCCTTCCCTCCCTCTCCCCTCTCTCTCTTCCTTTCTCTATCAGTCCCTTCCTCCCTAATTCCCTTCACAATGGCAAAATCAAGACATCAAGAAAATAAACAGGACACTTTTCCTTCCAGTTCTCCCAACAAGTCCATTGACAAAATTTGTATGGGCACGTGTAACCAGCCCTCAAAACCAGTCAATGGACAAGTGGTACTGGGCACGTGTAACCAGCCTCAATAACCAGTCAATGGCAAGTGGTACTGGGCACGTGTAACCAGCCCTCAATAACCAGTCAATGGACAAGTGGTATTGGGCACGGTAACCAGCCCTCAATAACCAGTCAATGGCAAGTGGTATGGGCACGTGTAACCAGCCCTCAATAACAGTCAATGGCAAGTGGTATTGGGCACGTGTAACCAGCCCTCAATAACCAGTCAATGGACAAGTGGTATTGGGCACGTGTAACCAGCCCTCAATAACCAGTCAATGACAAGTGGTATGGGCACGTGTAACCAGCCCTCAATAACCAGTCAATGACAAGTGGTATTGGGCACGTGTAACCAGCCTCAATAACCAGTAATGACAAGTGGTATGGGCACGTGTAACCAGCCCTCAATAACCAGTAATGGACAAGTGGTACTGGCACGTGTAACCAGCCTCAATAACCAGTCAATGGACAAGTGGTACTGGGCACGTGTAACCAGCCCTCAATAACCAGTCAATGGACAAGTGGTACTGGGCACGTGTAACCAGCCCTCAATAACCAGTCAATGGACAAGTGGTACTGGGCACGTGTAACCAGCCTCAATAACCAGTCAATGGACAAGTGGTACTGGGCACGTGTAACCAGCCTCAATAACCAGTCAATGGACAAGTGGTATTGGGCACGTGTAACCAGCTCTCAATAACCAGTCAATGGACAAGTGGTACTGGGCACGTGTAACCAGCCCTCAATAACCAGTCAATGGACAAGTGGTATGGCACGTGTAACCAGCCCTCAATAACCAAGTCAATGGACAAGTGGTACTGGGCACGTGTAACCAGCCCTCAATAACCAGTCAATGGACAAGTGGTATTGGGCACGTGTAACCAGCCCTCAATAACCAGTCAATGGACAAGGTATGGGCACGTGTAACCAGCCCTCAATAACCAGTCAATGGACAAGTGGTACTGGGCACGTGTAACCAGCCCCAATAACCAGTCAATGGACAAGTGGTACTGGGCACGTGTAACCAGCCCTCAATAACCAGTCAATGGACAAGTGGTACTGGGCACGTGTAACCAGCCCTCAATAACCAGTCAATGGACAAGTGGTACTGGGCACGTGTAACCAGTCTCAATAACCAGTCAATGGACAAGTGGTACTGGCACGTGTAACCAGCCTCAATAACCAGTCAATGGACAAGTGGTACTGGCACGTGTAACCAGCCCTCAATAACCAGTCAATGGACAAGTGGTACTGGGCACGTGTAACCAGCTCTCAATAACCAGTCAATCGACAAGTGTACCAGTCCTCCATAACCAGTCAATGGACAAGTGACGAGTGGCAAGACTCACCTTCCTGAGATCAACAAGGCATCCAGCGTCTTTTATCCAAGATGCCTCATACTGTATTGTTCGCTCCACGTAAAATAACAGTCCAGCTTTTCCACGTGGCCCAAAAGATGTCAAATGTTGGTCAGTGGATGTGGGATGCTGTCTTTGGACAGAAAACTACCAGAGGCTGACATTGCAGATAGTGTTGATATTGCAAAACGAGACCAATGAAATTGAGGAGCAGCCAAATCTGAAGGGAAAGTCACCAGGAATAAAGACTGGCTCAAATAACGACTCTACTACTAGTACTACTAATAAGAATAATAGTAAGAAGAAGAACTGAAATAAGCATTATCACCACCATCATTATAATAATGATAATTATAATAGTAATAATAGCAATGATGGTGATGATGATAATGATGATGATGATTTACATTGTAAAACATCTCGGGAAGCAAGTGTTTAAGCACTTTACATAAACATCTCATGCATAAAGACACATATAAATAAGAATCAATGATATGAGCATGACATACTACAGCACAAGAAAGGAAAACGACATCGTAGGCACATGATACAAGAACACTCCAGTATGAACTCATATGTATGCATACACCAAAACACACGCGCACACATTAACAGAGAGACAGAGACAGACAGACAGACAGACACAGACAGACAGACAGGTAGACAGACAAACAGAGACAAAGACAAGACAGACAGACAGACAGACGGACACGCAAGTAAGCTGACAAGCCCATACACAGTCATTAGTATATTCACTAACGCAGGCTTGCAAATACATCCATGGGAAAGTACATAAATCAGTACAGGTCTCTGTCGTCACATATAACTATTTGTGAGAGCACAATACGGACTGCAACGCTTAAAGGAGACAGAGTAGAGACTAACACTACTAGTGATAGCACTGTTTGAAAAAATACGTTTTTAGAGCTCTCGTAAAAGAAGACAAAAATTGCAAGTGACCAATATCTGAGGCAAGAGCGTATTGTTACTGCAATGCACAGAAAGTGAATGGACTTTGGCTGAAAGTCCTAGTCTGTATATGAGGAATATAGAGAATGTATTTATCTGATGATGACTGGAACTGTCTAGAAGGATTGTAAAGGATTAGAAGATCAGAAATTTAAGCAGGAGTAGTCTCTGAGAAAAAGTTGTACCAAAGAGTTGAGACTGCATGTGGACTGGGAGCCAGTAAAGTTTGTAAAGAAGAGCCTGAACATGATCATATCTGCAAGCCTTCAAAACTAGTCTTACTCAGGAATTCTTAACCTTTTGTCATTTGCTGAAAATGCACTATCCTCAACGATCTGAATCTGGTCGACAAAGAAAGATGCCATGTTCAGCATCTGTCTGTGGACTGCAGAAAGAAATGGCGTTGGTGGTTGCCTCATGCATCTCACGACGCCGGAGCGACCAAGTCTAAGTAAGTTTCGCTTTTGCTACCGTGTGTTAAGCGATCACTTGCTTTGTGGGCTTTGTTACCATGTTGTTGTTGCTGGTGGTGGTGCTGTCGTTGTCACTGCTGTCTTGCTGATGATGACAGGGAAATAGCGTTAAGAAAGGTAAAGCTTAAGAAGCCACTTTTTCTTCTCTCAGATAAGTACATAGTTAACCCGTTCTAGAAAGAGGGATGTAAGTCTATTTTTCAGACGGAAAAACACGTTTTTTCTCAAAAAGTGGCTATAATTTGTTCTGATGGAACAGAACAAAAGTTACATGAAAATATGTGTGTAGCACTGATTCTCTGTTTAAGGCAAAATTAATATAATAGCCAACTCACATAGGGGAACATAAATCGAGTTTTTGAAACAGCGGTATTCCTGGAAAGGATGTAAAAGTCCAGTATATAGTAATTAAGTCTTATAAGATAATGAGGTTTTTAGAAGACAACCATACAAGTTATGACCAGTTGAAATATAAGGCGTTGGTAGTTCTTGTTTTCAGAATAAAATGGAGGTGAAAGTTTGAGTACAATGAGTACGAGATAAAGTTTTTAGTACAACGACTATCAGATAAAGTTTGAGTGAAATAACCGTCAGATAAAGTTTGAGTACAGTGAACATCAGATAAAGTTTGAATACAATGACTATCAGATAAAGTTTCAGTACAATGAACATCAGATAAAGTTTGAATACAATGACTATCAGATAAAGTTTCAGTACAATGAACATCAGATAAATTTTGAATACAATGAACATCAGATAAAGTTTCAGTACAATGAACATCAGATAAAGTTTGAATACAATGACCATCAGATAACTGCAAAAGTGCAGGGGGAGGTGAATGCCCATGTACTGGAGGCATTTGTGTCTACTGGGAGTGATCACTTACTCAGTCAGTGATGTATCAGAAATACCACAGTAGGCAAACATGGCTCATTTGTGCACATTGTGCGTGTTAGCATAATGTTCAGCAAACAGAAATCACAGACAAAATACATTCCACAACGTGAACATACTGTTCTATACGTGACAGTGCAGAGTGCGTGCGTACGGGCGTGTATATATATATGCCTGAAAAAGTTCTATTCGTAAGCATTTCAAAAAAATTCTGTAACCTTGACTTTGACGCCGTGATTAATATACAATAGCAACTTCTCAATGAGCGAATTTTTAATCTGTGTAGTTATCCTCCCTCCCCCTCTCAATTTCACACACACACACACACACACACACACACACACACACACACACACACACACACACACACACACACACACACACACACAGGCACACACACACACACACAACCTCCGGTGGACACGAAACCCTCTTTTAAAATAGTCGCATGCATGCGTTAATGGATCTTCATCAGACATCCTATTTTCACAACCTCTCGCGCAAATGTAATGGTAACAAGAGAGTGCATCAACATACATCTGGCAAGGTGCCATCACATTAAAGTGCACAGTCTGACAGAGACATAAACTGGCTCTCTGTTCTACTTTCGTGATATGAGACGCCATAATATGTAAACTTTTTCGTCATGGAATGCGTCTGTGGATCTCTAAATCAATCGTATATACATGTATGTATAATACGAGCCTGAGGGTATCAAAACTCCTCATGGTTCGATCAATTTCAAAATCAAGTTCCTTGACGATTTATGGGTGATTGAATAAGACTTTATGACGATGACTGAATAAGATTCAATGACGATGACAATGAATTTGAAAACGGTAGA
Organism: Monoplex corrugatus; assembly: GCA_030674185.1. Lineage (NCBI taxonomy): Eukaryota > Metazoa > Mollusca > Gastropoda > Littorinimorpha > Ranellidae > Monoplex > Monoplex corrugatus. The sequence goes on along the minus strand of JAPXFY010000016.1, from coordinate 31,115,821 downwards.
AGTTATCAGCTAAAAGCCGTGTTTTTAAACTTGCCGCTGCTAATCCATGTACCTACCAATGACTAAAAATATCGAATAAATACATTGAAGAATTAAGATATGTTGATTATGATCGTTAGGGGACTTCTTTTTACATTTATAAGCACTAGATTATAATGCCATTCTATATTCTGTCAGATACATGGTTTAGCAATCCGCACAGAAATAAGTTCAGTGCAGGGGGAGGTGAATGCCCATGTACTGGAGGCATTTGTGTCTACTGGGAGTGATCACTTACTCAGTCAGTGATGTATCAGAAATACCACAGTAGGCAAACATGGCTCATTTGTGCACATTGTGCGTGTTAGCATAATGCTCGCTGTAAACTGGTGTTAACATGTGTTTGTCTCTGTGCGCCTGAGGGACAGTTCTGCTCTCTCTCTCTCTCTCTCTCTCTCTCTCTCTCTCTCTCTCTCTCTCTCTCTCTCTCTCTCTCTCTCTCTCTCTCTCTGTGCCTGTATGTATATGCATGTGAGTGTGTGTCGTTATGTTGTGTGTGTGCCTCAGTATGCGTGTGCATGTGTGTGTGTGTTGTGCGTCTGTGTGTCTGTGTGTGCATGTGCCTGTGTATGTGCGCGCGTGTATATATGTGTGTATGTGTATGTGTGTCTTGTGTGCGCGCGCGTGCGTGCGTACGGGCGTGTAGATGCTTGTAAATGCTATGCAAAGCTTGGAAAAATGAGAAATGTTTTTGAACTGAAACAGGAAGGAGAAGAAAATGGAACAGTCAGACAGTGAAACAGGAGAGACGTGAACACAGCAAGAAAGATAAGACAGACAGACAGACAGACAGACAGGAAGACAGAAAAAAAAAAGAAAGAAAAGAAATAGAAAAACAGAAGAAGGCGAATAGTATGGAAAAACAGCTCGGAGAGTAGAGGCATGAGAAAGAAAGAAAGAAAGAAAGAAAAGAAAGACAGAATTAAAAAAAAAAAGAAAAAAGAGAGAAAAATGAAACAAAAAGAAGAACGAAACAGAAAGGGGCACAGGGAGAGAAAGAGAGAGAGAGAGACAGACAGACAGACAGACAGACAGACAGACAGGCAAACAGAGAGACAGAGCGACAGAGACTTAGAGAGAGAACAAACAAATGAAGAAGATTGGAAGAAAGACAGAGAGAGACAAAGACAGACAGACAGACAGACAGACCGACAGACAAAAAACAAACAAACAACGAAACAGAGACAGAAAGAAAGAAAGAGAGAAATAAAACGGAAAGAAAAACAGAAAGAAAGTAAGAAAGAGAGTGAGAGATAGAGAGAAAGAAAGGAAAAAATGAGAGAAGATAAGAAGTGAAGGAAAACAGAGAAAAAGTACAACAGATAGATAGAGAAAAACAACAACAACAAAGAAACAAAGAAAAAACAGAAGACAGACAGACAGACAGAAATGAAGAAAGGAAGAAAAAAAAAAGAAAGACAGAGAGAGAAAGGCACAACAAGGGAAAGAAAGGAGCGACAGAAAGAATAAACCGAAGAAAAAGAAGAAAAGAAAGTCGGAAGAAAAGAAAGTGGGAAAGAGAAAGCTTAAAGAAAGACAGGGAAAAAATTAAAGAAGAAATACAGAACTTCTGTCAGACCATATTTGTCTCACACACACACACACACACACACACAACACACACACACACACACACACACACACACACACACACACACACACACACACCCCACTCCGGTCGACATGAAAGAAACTACCTCTTTTTTAAAGACGGAAGAAAAGAAAAAAGAAAAAAGGAAAGAAACAAAGGCAGAAAAAAAGTCAAAAAGAAGGAAGAAGAAACAAGAGAGAGAGAGGAGAGAAGGGAGAGAGAGAGAGAGAGGGAGAGAGGAGAGAACGAAAGAGGGGGGAGGAAGAGAGAGAAAATGAAAAGAAAAGAGAAGAAAATAAGGAGAAGGACACTTCACTTCGTTCCTCCTTTTCCACATATTCATCCTTTTTCTTTCTTTACACAAAAAATTCTGGTAAAAGCAAGAGACTGATAAATAGCACAGTTAAACTACATGTACAAAAAGAAATAATGAGGAAAAAACGGAAAGAAAGAAAGAGAGAGATACCAAAAGAAAGAAAAGGGAGACCAATTCTCACAAAAAAGCAAAGAAAACAGCGATCACCAACACGGACGACTCAGGTGCACAACTTTATTCTTGGTAAGTTATTAGGTCATGGATTTCCGTCAGTCTCCAACTGCCGACACTGTAAACAACAGAATGGTGTTGGGTTGCTGCGATACATTCACAGTGGTTCTATTTTCGACTGTCTTCTCCTCACAAACATCTTGCTGTGTTGTCTGCTCTACTCAAGTTTTTGTGGTGCTTTCGTCAAGAAGTCTTTTTTTTTTTATCTCATAATGACAAGGGAGCAATGCAGAGAATACGATAGTGAAGAGGGAGTGGGATAGTGACAAGGGAGTAGTGCAGAAAACGGATAGTGACAAGGGAGTAGTGCAGAAAACGGGATAGTGACAAGGGAGTAGTGCAGAAAACAGGATAGTGACAAGGGAGTAGTGCAGAAAACAGGATAGTGACAAGGGAGTAGTGCAGAAGATGGGATAGTGACAAGGGAGTAGTGCAGAAAACGGGATAGTGACAAGGGAGTAGTGCAGAAGATGGGATAGTGACAAGGGAGTAATGCAGAAAACGGGATAGTGACAAGGGAGTAGTGCAGAAAACAGGATAGTGACAAGGGAGTAGTGCAGAAAACAGGATAGTGACAAGGGAGTAGTGCAGAAGATGGGATAGTGACAAGGGAGTAGTGCAGAAAACGGGATAGTGACAAGGGAGTAGTGCAGAAAATCGGGATAGTGACAAGGAGAGTAGTGCAGAAGATGGGATAGTGACAAGGGAGTAATGCAGAAAATGGGATAGTGACAAGGGAGTAATGCAGAAAACAGGATAGTGACAAGGGAGTAATGCAGAAATGGGATAGTGACAAGGGAGTAATGCAGAAAACGGATAGTGACAAGGGAGTAATGCAGAAAACAGGATAGTGACAAGGGAGTAATGCAGAAAAGGATAGTGACAAGGGAGTAGTGCAGAAAATGGATAGTGACAAGGGAGTAGTGCAGAAAACGGATAGTGACAAGGGAGTAGTGCAGAAAAAGGATAGTGACAAGGGAGTAGTGCAGAAAAGGATAGTGACAAGGGAGTATGCAGAAAACGGATAGTGACAAGGGAGTAGTGCAGAAAACAGGATAGTGACAAGGAGTAGTGCAGAAAATGGGATAGTGACAAGGGAGTAGTGCAGAAACAGGATAGTGACAAAAGGAGTAGTGCAGAAGATGGGATAGTGACAAGGGAGTAGTGCAGAAAAGGATAGTGACAAAGGGAGTAGTGCAGAAGATGGATAGTGACAAAAGGGAGTAGCAGAAAATGGATATGACAAGTGAGTAGTGCAGAAAACAGGATAGTGACAAGGAGTAGTGCAGAAGATGGGATAGTGACAAGGGAGTAGTGCAGAAAAGGGATAGTGACAAGGGAGTGGCAGAAGATGGGATAGTGACAAGGGATAGTGCAGAAGATGGGGATAGTGACAAGGGAAGTGCAGAAACTGGATATGACAAGGGAGTAGTGCAGAAAACAGGATAGTGACAAAGGGAGTAGTGCAGAAGATGGGATAGTGACAAAGGAGTAGTGCAGAAAACTGGATATGACAAGGGAGTAGTGCAGAAAATGGGATAGTGACAAGGGAGTAGTGCAGAAAATGGGATAGTGACAAGGAGCAGTGCAGAAGATGGCATACTGATAAAGGGCAGTGCAGAAGATGGCATACTGACATAAGGACAGTGCAGAAAATGGCATACTGACATAAGGACAGTGCAGAAGATGGCATACTGACATAAGGACAGTGCAGAAGATGGCATATGACAAAGGGCAGTGCAGAAGATGGCATACTGACATAAGGACAGTGCAGAAGATGGCACACTGACATAAGGACAGTGCAGAAGATGGCATACTGACATAGGGACAGTGCAGAAGATGGCACACTGACATAAGGGACAGTGCAGAAGATGGCATACTGACATAAGGACAGTGCAGAAGATGGCATACTGACATAAGGACAGTGCAGAAGATGGCATACTGACAAAGGGCAGTGCAGAAGATGGCATACTGAAAAGGGCAGTGCAGAAGATGGCATACTGATAAAGGGCAGTGCAGAAGATGGACATATGACATATGGACAGTGAGAAGATGGATATGACATAGGACAGTGCAGAAATGGCATACTGACATAAGGACAGTGTGAAGATGGCATCTGACAAGGGCAGTGCAGAAGATGGATACTGACAAAGGGCAGTGTGTAAGATAGGAAAGTAACAATGGAGCAATGTAGAAGATGGAAATGACAATAGGGAAGTGCAGAAAATGGACAGTGACGAATGGAGCAGTGTAGAAGATAGGACAGTGACATTGGAGCAGTGTAGAAGTTAGGACAGTGACAATGGAGCAGTGTAGAAGATAGGACAGTGACAATGGAGCAGTGTAGAAGATAGTGCAGTGACAATGGAGCAGTGTAGAAGATAGGACAGTGACAATGGAGCAGTGTAGAAGATAGGACAGTGACAATGGAGCAGTGTAGAAGATAGGACAGTGACAATGGAGCAATGTAGAAGATAGGACAGTGACAATGGAGCAGTGTAGAAGATAGGACAGTGACAATGGAGCAGTGTAGAAGTTAGGACAGTGACGAGGGAGTAGTCTACAATGAAGATCTTTAAGATGAATATTTTCTGACTTGTTTTCGATCCGTCATCTTCAACGGATGAAAAGATTAGAGGAATATGCGAGCGATATAAAGGTACAGCATAATACCAGTCAGCAAAGTCAAAAAAGGACTATATGAAGAAATGGGTGGAGGGCAAGGTGGTGGTAGACAGGTGATGGTTGTCTTCATCCATCAGCTATGGCCATTTCTTTGTTAGTGTCCCCCACTTTCCCAAAATGACAACAGCCGCTGGGAGTAACGTCAATAATCGTCATTTGACTCGTCACGCTATTTATCCCACATTTAATGAAAATCGTAGCATGCCTTTTTAATCCACGATCCAAGAATGTACATCTAATAACAATCTTTTTTATCCATTCAACTATCGAGACATCACTAAAAATATAAAGCAAACTAGCACACACCATTTCTGGTGCTACGTTTGCATCGAAAACAACACACAGCAGAAAACTGTAGCAAAAGGAAATAATGCCATCGAAGTTAAAGACGCTGCATTAGGCCGCATCTATTCAAACTTTTGAACTATTTGAGCTGTTCTAACCAGAGGAGTCACACAGCGCCCAAAGCAATTCTTGGCACAAATTTAGAAAACCCAAAGAAAGAAGAAAAAAAAAAAACAGTTACAAGTGAAAAAGCAAAGTTCAAAAACTTCGCCAGCCATACACAAACAACTTTTATTCTAGCTTTTATTTCTAGGGACATGATTTTCCTTTCACCATTGATTTCTAAAAGAGAGGGAAAAAAACAACCCTGTGGTGTTATCGAAGTACAAGAAATAAAAAAGAAAATCAGAAAGAGAGAAATAAACAAATTGGTCGAGTCATTCTAACAATCTCCCTTTTTCTTTTGCGTAAAAAACTCTTTTCCAATTATTTCTCCAGAAAGAGAGACGTGTAAAAAGATGTGAGCCTGACTCTCTCTCTCTCACTCTCTCTCTCTCTCTCTCTCTCTCTCTCTCTCTCTCTCCTCTCTCTCTCTCTCTCTCTCTGTTCTCTCTCTCTCTCTCTCTCTCTCTCTCTCTCTGTCTCTCTCTCTGTCTCTTCTCTCTCTCTCTCTCTCTGTCTCTCTCTCTCTCTCTCTCTCTCTCTCTTTCTCTCTCTCTCTCTCTCTCTCTCTCTGTGCCAAGATAAAAACAAATTTCAAACAATCTGGTACCCGTGGACTACATCGTCTCCCCAGAAAGGTATACTCAAAATAGCTGCTTCGATGTTTACACACGCATTTATTTACGTCTATAACAAATGAGCTCTACCTACCCTCTCCCTCCCTCCCTCCTCTGTGTGTGTGTGTGTGTGTGTGTGTGTGTGGTGTGTGGTGTGTGTGTGTGTGTGTGTGCGTGTGTTGTGTGCAAACCCGTACCATAATCGTTCAAATTTTAGCATAACAAGTCAAACTAAAGGTATTACTAAGCTATGTAAGCAATTATTGTTCACATCAGTCTGTATTGGTGAAGCTGCTGTTCACATAAAAGTCAGAAGGACACATGATATAAACTGAGGTTTATTTACATGGCTTGACTGTTTCTGTAACAACAAACGAGACTGCCTAAATACGTACCCTGATTCTGCCCAAATCAAAGTGATCAAATTGTACAGAGCTGAGAAAATTTAACTGGACATTTTAGCTTCTTCGATTATCCAGATTTTGTACTTCACAATGTCACTACGACTTGAAAAAGCAATAGATGAAATAAACATTGACATGACGCCAGGTCAAAGGTAGACTCTGACAACAGTGAAATCACAATGTACATGTTCTCAAAATTTCCCGTGAAACTGCTGTTGAGATATCTTCATGAAATGTGCTATTTGTGGGCACATTTTGGCTCCTGTAACCTTTGTGGCCTTGACCTCTAAACTTAGCTTTCTCAACAGTCCAACTCTGATTTTGATATAATAAATATTCAACCCAAAAAGCTGAGAAAAAAAATCTTGCTGAGACATCCACATGTGCAGGCGCATACACATATACCCTCCCACACACACACGCACACCATCTTAAGTGGAAACAGAATGACCTACTTAAAAAAAGGGTGGGGGGTGGGGTGCAGGGGATTGAAAATGGCAACAACAACAAAAAGTACAAAATGATGTGTGCGGCTGGTCTTCAAGAATGAAGACAAAGTATAATCAAGCCATATTGATAATTTTCCTTTTTATGTCATGTAAATGACGGTAAAAATGCAGGTGACCTTCAAAATATTTCTCAATGACATTACGGTTTTAAAGGAAGTTGTTAATCGATATACACACCAAGTACAATTTCATTTAGCACTTAAATCTCAGAGTTATGATAAAACATGTACATTTATTTTAACACTCTCTCAGAGTTATGATAAAACATGTACATTTATTTTAACAATCTCTCAGAGTTATGATAAAACATGTACATTTATTTTAACACTCTCACAGAGTTATGATAAAACATGTACATTTATTTTAACACTCTCTCAGAGTTATGATAAAACATGTACATTTATTTTAACACTCTCACAGAGTTATGATAAAACATGTACATTTATTTTAACAATCTCACAGAGTTATGATAAAACATGTACATTTATTTTAACACTCTCTCAGAGTTATGATAAAACATGTACATTTATTTTAACAATCTCACAGAGTTATGATAAAACATGTACATTTATTTTAACAATCTCTCAGAGTTATGATAAAACATGTACATTTATTTTAACAATCTCACAGAGTTATGATAAAACATGTACATTTATTTTAACAATCTCTCAGAGTTATGATAAAACATGTACATTTATTTTAACAATCTCTCAGAGTTATGATAAAACATGTACATTTATTTTAACAATCTCTCAGAGTTATGATAAAACATGTACATTTATTTTAACAATCTCTCAGAGTTATGATAAAACATGTACATTTATTTTAACAATCTCACAGAGTTATGATAAAACATGTACATTTATTTTAACAATCTCTCAGAGTTATGATAAAACATGTACATTTATTTTAACAATCTCTCAGAGTTATGATAAAACATGTACATTTATTTTAAAAATCTCACAGAGTTATGATAAAACATGTACATTTATTTTAACACTCTCACAGAGTTATGATAAAACATGTAGATTTATTTTAACAATCTCACAGAGTTATGATAAAACATGTAGATTTATTTTAACAATCTCACAGAGTTATGATAAAACATGTAGATTTATTTTAACAATCTCTCAGAGTTATGATAAAACATGTACATTTATTTTAACACTCTCTCAGAGTTATGATAAAACATGTACATTTATTTTAACAATCTCACAGAGTTATGATAAAACATGTACATTTATTTTAACAATCTCTCAGAGTTATGATAAAACATGTACATTTATTTTAACAATCTCAAAGAGTTATGATAAAACATGTACATTTATTTTAACAATCTCACAGAGTTATGATAAAACATGTACATTTATTTTAACAATCTCACAGAGTTATGATAAAACATGTACATTTATTTTAACAATCTCACAGAGTTATGATAAAACATGTAGATTTATTTTAACAATCTCTCAGAGTTATGATAAAACATGTACATTTATTTTAACACTCTGGTAGCTGTGACGTTGGGACTGTACCAAAATCACCCAAACTTCGGCATTCGTCAGTCTGGCACAAGATATTATTGCAACTATGAGACCGATGATGCTTACCACAATCTATCTTTTCCGTGGCAACAGATGATATCGCCCATACATATTTTTAACATTGTAATAGATAGACACACAGATGAGAGTCAGACAGACAGACAGACAGAGATAGTGCAAATTTCAGGGTTTGATCTGAATCAGTTTTCTCTGTTTTGTCTTTTTTTCTCCTGCAAGAAATCGCGATATGACAAAGGAGACAACCAAAAACAATATTTCAATCCAGACCAAACGGTATATCTTTCTCTCTCTCTCTCTCTCTCTCCTCTCCTCTCTCTCTCCTCTCTCTCTCTCTCTCTCTCTCTTTCTCTCTCTCCCTCTCTCTTTCTCCCTCTCTCTCGCTGTATGTAACGTGTATCTGTGGATTCTATTACAGATCATCCTAATTACATAGGAAATGCCAGAGTGTGTTTTACGCTCAGTAACAGACGAGAAACAAGAAGTGTTGACAGATTACAGATTTCTGTGGAATTGTACACTAATGGTTGTCCACAGCACCCAGATCTTTCTGTATGGCCACATGACAAACAAGCTTCGTCTCAGGTGAATCGACTGTCTCAGAGAGTGTGGATGTTGTTGTTATTGTTAACGTTGATGTCTTTCTCAATTTTCGCGCGCACGCGCGTGCGTGCGTGTGTGTGTCTATGTGTGTGTGTGTGTGTGTGTGTGTGTGTGTGTGTGTGTCTGTGTGTGTGTGTGTGTGTGTGTGTGTGTGTCTGTGTCTGTGTCTGTGTGTGTGTGTGTGTGTGTGTGTGTGTGTGTGTGTGTGTGTGTGTGTGTGTGTGTGTGTGTGTTTTCAGAGAGAGAAAGATAGAGAAGTAGAAAACGAGCAACTGTGAAAAAGAGAGGGAAGGAGGGAGTGGGAGAGACAGAGAGGGAGAGGAAGTGTGTGTGTGTGCGTGTGTGTGTGTGTGTGTGTGTGTGTGTGTGTGTGTGTGTGTGTCTGTGTGTGTGTCTGTGTCTGTGTGTGTGTCTGTGTGTGCGTGTCTGTGTGAGAGAGAGAGAAAGAGAGAAAGAGAGAGAGAGACGATAATGATCATGATACATACATTATTTTCCAAAGGTAGGACAACTTGCTGTTGCTTGCAAGTTGGGTGTTTTCATGTTTCCACAAGCCAGCTCTAGACTTGAATTACTGTATCTTTAATGTGCATAGGTGATATTCTGCATGTGTGTATACACGAAAGAGGTTTGGCACAGGCAGGTCAACACTCATTCTCTCTCTCTCTCTCTCTCTCTCTCTCTCTCTCTCTCTCTCTCTCTCTCTCTCTCTCTCTCTCTCTCTCTCTTTCACGCAAGCCTGAAACCATGTGCATAAAAGGACACATGAACATGTCTCTCTCTCTCTGTCTCTCTCTCTCTCTCTCTCTCTCTCTCTGTCTCTCTCTCTCTCTCTCTCTCTTTCACGCAAACCTGAAACCATGTGCATAAAAGGACACATGAACATCTCTCTCTCTCTCTCTCTCTCTCTCTCTCTCTCTCTCTCTCTCACACACACACACACACACACACACACTGTCTGACTGATTTTATTTTCGTGTAAGAAACGAACAGATTATGGGACAAAACTGGATTTTGTGCGAAAGTCCTTGTGTTTTAAAGACCGGAAACGTCGACCTGATCGTAGCAATTCGAAGTGGTTTGGTGGGATGTGCCTTTTATCAGACATTTTGTCTGCTCTCTGGACGACTGTGCTCTCATACAAACCGATCATGATTTTCTGTCTCTGACCAATGGTTTTCTCACTTACATTCACAGCATCGTTTCAGATACAAGCCAAATGAAAAAAACAACTGCAGAAACAGCGATAAACAATTAACAGATTTGAAGAATATGACCACTAAACTTAAACGATCTCAATATACGCATACCGTGAAATCCTGATTGACACTTCTTGTTCATACGATCAGTAAATGTGTTCAAGTTAAATCTGCTATCTGAGATTATTCCAAGGCAATTATAATCATTCACACGCTCGACATTTCAAACTTTAATCAGTGCGTTTGGAATTACTACGGGAGACCTCCTGACATCTGTGAGCAGTTCTTTTGTTCTGGAAACACTCAGGTTAAGATTCGTTTCGTCACATCAAGATACAAAATTTTCAGTGTGATTGAAATAATGTTGTCAAAGCTGGATAAGTCTGCAGCTGCAATGTCATCGTAATAGTTCACTCATATAATGGAATTATCACCTCTGCAGTCGTTAGCATACTGGGTAATACAATTTTTTTTATTTATTTAATAAGAGAAGAGAAGAAAGAACCGTGCCTTGTGAAGAACCAGTGACAATGGATCTAGACATGAAACAGTCTTATATACTGTACACTGGTGATCTAGACATGAAACAGTCTTATATACTGTACACTGGTGATCTAGACATGAAACAGTCTTATATACTGTACACTGGTGATCTAGACATGAAACAGTCTTATATACTGTATATGTACACTGGTGATCTAGACATGAAACAGTCTTTATACTGTACATGTACACTGGTGATCTAGACATGAAACAGTCTTACATACTGTACACTGGTGATCTAGACATGAAACAGTCTTATATACTGTACACTGGTGATCTAGACATGAAACAGTCTTACATACTGTACACTGGTGATCTAGACATGAAACAGTCTTACATACTGTACACTGGTGATCTAGACATGAAACAGTCTTATACACTGTACACTGGTGATCTAGACATAAAACAATCTTATATACTGTACACTGGTGATCTAGACATGAAACAGTCTTATATACTGTACACTGGTGATCTAGACATGAAACAGTCTGTATACTGTACATGTACACTGGTGATCTAGACATGAAACAGTCTTATATACTGTACACTGGTGATCTAGACATGAAACAGTCTTATATACTGTACACTGATGATCTAGACATGAAACATGAAACAGTCTTATATACTGTACACTGGTGATCTAGACATGAAACAGTCTTATATACTGTACACTGGTGATCTAGACATGAAACAGTCTTTATACTGTACATGTACACTGGTGATCTAGACATGAAACAGTCTTACATACTGTACACTGGTGATCTAGACATGAAACATGAAACAGTCTTATATACTGTACACTGGTGATCTAGACATGAAACAGTCTTACATACTGTACACTGGTGATCTAGACATGAAACATGAAACAGTCTTATATACTGTACACTGGTGATCTAGACATGATACAGTCTTATATACTGTACACTGGTGATCTAGACATGAAACAGTCTTACATACTGTACACTGGTGATCTAGACATGAAACAGTCTTACATACTGTACACTGGTGATCTAGACATGAAACAGTCTTACATACTGTACACTGGTGATCTAGACATGATACAGTCTTATATACTGTACACTGGTGATCTAGACATGATACAGTCTTATATACTGTACACTGGTGATCTAGACATGAAACAGTCTTTATACTGTACACTGGTGATCTAGACATGAAACAGTCTTATATACTGTACACTGGTCTGGTGATCTAGACATGAAACAGTCTTTACACTGTACACTGGTGATCTAGACATGAAACAGTCTTATATACTGTACACTGATGATCTAGACATGAAACATGAAACAGTCTTATATACTGTACACTGGTGATCTAGACATGAAACAGTCTTATATACTGTACACTGGTGATCTAGACATGAAACAGTCTTATATACTGTACACTGGTGATCTAGACATGAAACAGTCTTTATACTGTACATGTACACTGGTGATCTAGACATGAAACAGTCTTACATACTGTACACTGGTGATCTAGACATGAAACATGAAACAGTCTTATATACTGTACACTGGTGATCTAGACATGAAACAGTCTTACATACTGTACACTGGTGATCTAGACATGAAACATGAAACAGTCTTATATACTGTACACTGGTGATCTAGACATGATACAGTCTTATATACTGTACACTGGTGATCTAGACATGAAACAGTCTTACATACTGTACACTGGTGATCTAGACATGAAACAGTCTTATATACTGTACACTGGTGATCTAGACATGAAACAGTCTTACATACTGTACACTGGTGATCTAGACATGAAACAGTCTTACATACTGTACACTGGTGATCTAGACATGAAACAGTCTTTATACTGTACACTGGTGATCTAGACATGAAACAGTCTTTATACTGTACACTGGTGATCTAGACATGAAACAGTCTTAATACTGTATATGTACACTGGTGATCTAGACATGAAACAGTCTTACATACTGTACGCTGGTGATCTAGACATGAAACAGTCTTATATACTGTATATGTACACTGATGATCTAGACATGAAACAGTCTTATATACTGTACACTGGTGATCTAGACATGAAACAGTCTTATAACTGTACACTGGTGATCTAGACATGAAACAGTCTTTATACTGTACACTGGTGATCTAGACATGAAACAGTCTTTATACTGTACACTGGTGATCTAGACATGAAACAGTCTTATATACTGTACACTGGTGATCTAGACATGAAACACTCTTACATACTGTACACTGGTGATCTAGACATAAAACAGTCTTATATACTGTACACTGGTGATCTAGACATAAAACAGTCTTTATACTGTACACTGGTGATCTAGACATAAAACAGTCTTTATACTGTACACTGATGAAAACAGAATAAAACGTGTGACAAAAAGACAAAACATGCCCAGAATCAAAATTCACCAAGACCAGTAGACGGTGCTTAAGACATATGAACGACAAGTCATCAGCGTCAAACCCAGCGTCAAACCCAGCGTCAAACCAACATGAAATACCCAGAGAGGTTTACCACAGGAACTGATGACTGGAGGAACCAGGAACAAAAGTCCACTGTCAGCACAGCAACGATGATGAAGATGGGATGGAAAAAGACAAACATGAAGATGATAACGATGATGATGATGAGACAAACTTGATGATGATGATGGTGATAATGATAATGATGATGATGATTATGATGATGAAGGGAGAGACAGAGAGAGAGAGTGAGAGAGAGAAAGACAGACAGACAAACAAACAGGCAGACAATCAGTCAGACAGACAATCAGACAGACAGACAGACAGACAATCAAACGGACAGACAGAGAACGACAAATGATTTAAAGACTTTAATAGCTTTCGGTCCAAAGACAGGGCCTGTTTTAATAATGAACAACATAACAAAGAAAAACAAAATTCAGTTAGAGACTCGTTAACAACGACATGACCAGTCACACCATAACAAAACCAAACAATAATGATGTTGCTTATTTAGCAGATCAAATCAGCTATCTACTGTTATACATGTATACAACTGATCCATTAAAAATACATCTGAACAAGCAAGTAGTCCACGTAAATATGTAAATCACACACACACACACACACAACACACACACACACACACACACACACACACACACACACACACACACACACACACACACACACAAAAACATGCATGCGCGCGCGCGCGCGCGCACACACATCCCCCACATGCAACGACATTAAGTATGATCTTAATATTTTTGTGCGAACTTAAATCCAGTAAAAAAAAGGAGCACTGTAGTCTTTCTACCACAATATATGACAGACAATTTACTGTCTATAACAAACATTTCAAATCAGCCGTCAAAGAAGACGTATCTTGTTGATAAAGCTTGAATTTTCTATATTTCGAAAGACCAAAGACAAATTTGGCCAGTGGAAGAATAATACTTTCACTATGTGTTCTAAACGAGGAATAAACAACGTTAATATCTGCTTGCAATAGCAACACTGTCATACTGGGAACGAATACTAGCGTAAGCAACATACTGAACAGTGAAACATACTTCTTCCCTGCTATTTTCACACAATGCACATGATATATTTCATACATTTTCTGAGAATTAGAGAGAGACAGACAGACAGAGAGAGATAGAGTGGAGAGAGAGAGAGTGAGAGAAAGATTTGTGTGTGTGTGTGTGTGTGTGTGTGTGTGTGTGTGTGTGTGTGTGTGTGTGTGTGTGTGTGTGTGTGTGTGTGTGGTGTGTGACAGACAGACAGACAGACATACAGACACAGAGACAGAAAGGAGAAAACGAAAAAAAAAAGCATGTGAATGCATTCTCAGCTGCGTCCATTAGGACACAGGAAAGATCTAAGATTCGTTCCGATTCTAAAGGGGCAAAATGATAGATTTTTACGTATGTATGCACTGTACACTACATTGGGAATACGTTCAATAACTGATCTTCTAATTTACAGAAATTGGGAGGGGGGGGGGGGGTGGGAGAGAACAGAAAAAAAATCAAAATTGTCTCAGATTCTAAGATTTTTTTCGGTGTCATACAATCATGTTTTTATCTGTATGCAGACAGCAAGGACAGACAAATGATCCTGCATGTGTTCATATATGTGAGATTGAGAGAACAGTATCAAACACAGTAAGGAAAACACACAGAAATATTCCTTCTCAAGAAGAAGACAGACAACAACAACAACAAAAGCCAAATGATAGGAGAGAAGATATGGGAGACAAGAAAACGGTGAAGAAGAAGACAAAGACGACGTAGGACGAGGACAGACAAAGACGACGCAGGACGAGGACAGACAAAGACGACGCAGGACGAGGACAGATAAAGAAGACGGGGAGCAAAACGAGAAGGAAGACAAGAAAAGACAGATCCAGAAAATAAAAAAGAAATATTGAAGGGAATGTTTTAAAATGTATTAAAAAATATACAATAACAAAAACAGTGTTACACAGACAAACCGAACAAAACTCAGAGCGGCGACGATCACCAGCCATGAGCAATCCTTGTGCAAACACAATCCTTGTGCAAACAATCTTTTTTCCCTGATGTGTTTTTATGTCACGACCTTCTGCAAGTCTTTGATTGCTACAACGCAAAGAACATAATACTGTTGTGTTACTGCCAAGTACGAGGGATTTTCTAGCTCTTCGTTTTTGAGTTGTCTTCAGCTTTTGTGCCTTGTCGTGCCGTTAGAGTGATGACCGAGCGTTTGTAGAGCTTCGTGTAGTTTGTGAAGGTAGGAGGGAAGGAAAAGAGACAGACAGACAGACAGACAGACAGAGAGACAGAGACAGAGACAGACAGAGACAGAGACGAGACAGAGACGAGACAGAGAGAGAGAGAGACAGAAACAGAGACAGAGACAGGGAAGGACAGAGAAAGAGACAGAGAGGCGGACAAGATAGCATAAAATCTTTTTTGTGTACAAGGGTGATAGGTGAGCACATGTACTTTTACGCCTAGCCCTCGCCAACACTGGTACTAAACCCAATATTTTAATACCTAAACAGAAATTTGCATCGAAACACAATAAAATACTGTAAAATGTTATATCTAGAATTTCAAATTCGATACGTATTTAGTGATGGTGGAAATATAGGGTTAAAAACTGATATTAGTAATAGTAAGACAGCAGAAGCAGCATCAGTACAATCATTTATACTACTGTTACCACTACCAACACTATAGCTACTAGTACTGATGCTGCTATTATAGTGTAAAACAGTGTTAACAGTAACAAACATATCAATACTGATGACCATAATGGTATAATTTATGTCACATATGCTGGCTGCCCATGTCAATACTCTGGTCCTTCAGGTGACGTCAGCTTAGTGTCGTAGGCCCCCTCCTCCCCTCTTCCATTTCAGAACCTTGCCAACATGTAGTAGGGCTTTGCACAGGCTCGGGAAGTGTCTCAGATGCCCACTTGCACATGTCGCCGGAGCGCATATGGAACTGTCTAAATGTTGTGAATCCCTCTTGAACAAATCCAACACAAAACTCAACGTACAGGCACATGACGTTTATAGCGGGCACTTTGAATCTTCCTGGATATGTCTTTGTGGTGCAGCGTACATTACACTGTAATCCACTCAATAATATGTCTCGGGAAAAATGAACTTTTCTGTTCCAGATAAACCACTTGCCATCTAGAGCACGAACAGAAGGGAGGACAAGAGAGGTTCTCTGTGCTTCAGCATTGATAACAACCAGCAAAACACGGACAAGTAGAAACAAATGTGACAGACAAAAGAAGGGATGTAGGGAGTAGGGCAGAGAATTGGGTGGTCTCCATCCCTCAGGAAATGCCATTTCTTGGTTACTGTCTCTGGCAGTTCTGAAGTAACAAAAACCAGTGAGAGCTAAGCGAGTGGTCAACGTCGTTCGTCTTGGCACATTTTTGTCTCCGATTTTGCCAGAATCGTAAAAAAAGAACCTCAGCAACGGTTTTTGTCGGCGATGGCAGTGTTCACATCTGAATAAGCAGCGTTTTCCTCCATTCAAATAAGGAGACATTATTTTCAGAGACATTCAACATCATTGTACTCTTTTTGAAATAAAAAACAAAATAAGATAGAAAACTTTAACCAAAGGAAATAATGCTGTCCAAGTTAACTCAGCTACTGTTGACCACATCAATCAGGCTTTTAACCTTTTGGGGCTGTTTTTGCTGAAAGAGCAATGCAGTGCTCACAGAAAATCTTAAAACACACTTGGAAATACAGAATAAGAAAAAATTACAAATAAGAAAGCAAACTTTTACATTTGGCCATACAAAAGTGGCCGCTATGTTTAGAAATTCTATAGACATGATGTTCCTCTTACCGCTGATTTCAGAGAAAATAAAGAACAAAGCCACGCGCTCCTATGAAAGTGCAAGAAAGAGAAAAAAGATTGAAAGATGGATATTCAGACAGAAAGATAGAAAGAAAGAAACAAGGGAAGTGGAAAGTAAAAAAAAAAAATTTTTTTAAAAAAGCAAGCAAGAAAGAAAGAGATATGTCTTCGTGTGAGGACCTTAGTGTGTATTTACAAAGCGTTCATGCTGTTCACCAGAAGAGAAAAGAAGAGAGTTCAAAATCGATGTACAAAAAAAGACATAAAATAAAAATGACTCAAAAACAGGTTGTGGCTTTTAAAGTAGGCCTATTACGTTCTGAAAGCTTCAAACGGTTGTTGAAAAAGTAGGGTCTACAAGGACAATAACTGATTTAACAAACATACAAACACACACAATACATTCTAAACAGTGTGCGCCAAAAGAAAGTGATATTTATGATTCAAACCAAAATCATGCCGGGTTTTCTTAATTTTAAAATCAATATGATGTTGGTATTTTGGGGATCTCATTATCTACAAACGTTTCGTAATCTTTTTGCTAAGAATGTGTTAAAACATCCATTTTACAGCAAATAATAAGCAGTAGTTATTCCACTCGGAGAACAAGTGGCACAAGTTAAAAAACATGCTGGTCCAGCCATTCTCAAATCACCTTTTTAAACAAGAATTAAAGCCATGTTGGTTTCTGAAACACTCATTTTCTCATTGCAAATCTCTGTGCTGCTGAGAAGTTAAAACACCACAGCTGATAAAATCTACCGGTGCTATGTGATAATGTTACTGAGAAGTCTGTACAATTTGTGGTCTGTACGCCCACGACAAACTATGAAAACATTGAGCAATTCCCTTAACTGCAGATGTCGATACTTTAAACATTAGCCTATCTAAATACATTTATTTGAGGTGATCCGAAACAGCATTGCTGTATATCGAAGGCCCATCTCTGAACACAATTTCATTTGTGGTCATGGTATTAATTATCAATTAAAAATGTTAACTGTTTGAATTATGTGTGGATTGAGATTTTGTGACAAAGCCATATTTCAGACTAGTTTTCCGACTATACACTGGCGTTAACAGGGTTTAAAGAATACACACCGTACTGACTGATAGGAGAACTTGAGCAAAACCGTCAAGACGCACCGTCCAAAAATATAAC
>JAPXFY010000016.1:31040058-31092558 GCA_030674185.1 Monoplex corrugatus | reverse complement strand
GAATTGTACAGTTATTTCACAAAATTTTGTATGGATGCATATGAGAATTGAGATCAGGTGACATGATTAAATTGAGAATTTAGAGCATGCTGTAAAATTGGAATCAGGAGATGAAGATACGGAACAATATTTTCCAAAATACAGTTGCACAGCAAAGGCTGCAAACACACTGGTGTCAGGGTGTTTCAATAACAAACAAAAGACGAAAGATGAACAGAAAACGATTTTGTAGTTGGCATGCAAACGGCACATTTTCTTGAACGGACCAATTACTTCCATTTATCGTTGTGACAGTTAGCCAACTGGTGTGTTACATGTAAATGTAACTGCGGTTTGTCGCTAACTGCATTCCATGGAAATATCGTAGTTACGGTTAGCACTGACGATGTCCCATGTAAATATCGTTACGGTTAGCCATTAAGTATATTCCTAATAAATATCGTTACGTTTAGCCTCTAACTGTACTGCATGTAAATATGATGGTTAGCCACTAACTGTATTCCATGTAAATATCATGACGGTTGCCACTACTGTATTCCATGTAAAATCATGACGGTTAGCCACTAAACTGTATTCATGTAAATATCATTGTGACGGTTAGCCCACTAACTGTATTCCATGTAAAATCACGTGTCACGTTAGCCACTTCTGTATTCCATGTAAATATCATGACGGTTAGCTACTAACAGTATTCCATGTAAATATCATTGTCACGGTTAGCCATTTACTGTATTCCATGTAAATATCATGACGGTTAGCACTTACTGTTTCCATGTAAATATCATTGACGGTTAGCCACTTACTGTATTCCATGTAATATCATTGTACGGTTAGCCACTAACTGTATTCATGTAAATATCATTGTACGGTTAGCCACTAACTGTATTCCATGTAAATATCATTGTCACGTTAGCCACTAGCTGTATTCCATGTAAATATCATGTGACGGTTAGCCACTTACTGTATTCCATGTAAATATCATTGTCACGGTTAGCCACTTACTGTATTCCATGTAAATATCATTATGACGCTTAGCCACTTACTGTATTCCATGTAAATATTGTCACGGTTAGCCACTAACTGTATTCCATGTAAATATCATTGTCAGGGTTAGCCACTTACTGTATTCCATGTAAATATCATTGTCACGGTTAGCCACTAACTGTATTCCATGTAAATATCATTGTCACGGTTAGCCACTTACTGTATTCCATGTAAATATCATTGTCACGGTTAGCCACTTACTGTATTCCATGTAAATATCATGACGGTTAGCCACTTACTGTATTCCATGTAAATATCATTGTCACGGTTAGCCACTTACTGTATTCCATGTAAATATCATTGTCACGGTTAGCCACTAACTGTATTCCATGTAAATATCATTGTCACGGTTAGCCACTAACTGTTTTCCATCTAAATATCATTGTCACGGTTAGCCACTTACTGTATTCCATGTAAATATCATTGTCACGGTTAGCCACTTACTGTATTCCATGTAAATATCATGACGGTTAGCTACTTACTGTATTCCATGTAAATATCATTGTCACGGTTAGCCACTTACTGTATTCCATTTAAATATCATTGTCACGGTTAGCCACTAACTGTATTCCATGTAAATATCATTGTCACGGTTAGCCACTTACTGTATTCCATGTAAATATCATTGTCACGGTTAGCCACTTACTGTATTCCATGTAAATATCATAATGGTTAGCCACTAACTGTATTCCATGTAAATACCATTTTAACGGTTAGCCACTTACTGTATTCCATGTAAATATCATTGTCACGGTTAGCCACTAACTGTATTCCACGTAAATAGCATTGTCAAGGTTAGCCACTAACTGTATTCCATGTAAATATCATTGTTACGGTTAGCCACTAACTGTATTCCATGTAAATATCATGACAGTTAGCCACTAACTGTATTCCATGTAAATATCATTGTCACGGTTAGCCACTAACTGTATTCCGTGTAAATATCATTGTCACGGTTAGCCACTTACTGTATTCCATGTAAATATCATTGTGACGGTTTAGCCACTAACTATATTCCATGTAAATATCATGACAGTTAGCCACTTACTGTATTCCATGTAAATATCATTGTGACGGTTAGCCACTTACTGTATTCCATGTAAATATCATTGTCACGGTTAGCCACTAACTGTATTCCATGTAAATATCATTGTCACGGTTAGCCACTTACTGTATTCCATGTAAATATCATTCTCACGGTTAGCCACTAACTGTATTCCATGTAAATATCATTGTCACGGTTAGCCACTTACTGTATTCCATGTAAATATCATGACGGTTAGCCACTAACTGTATTCCATGTAAATATCACTGTCACGGTTAGCCACTTACTGTATTCCATGTAAATATCATGGACGGTTAGCCACTTACTGTATTCCATGTAAATATCATTGTCACGGTTAGCCACTTACTGTATTCCATTTAAATATCATTGTGACGGTTAGCCACTTACTGTATTCCATGTAAATATCATTGTCACGGTTAGCCACTTACTGTATTCCATGTAAATATCATTGTCACGGTTAGCCACTTACTGTATTCCATGTAAATATCATGACGGTTAGCCACTAACTGTATTCCATGTAAATATCATTGTCACGGTTAGCCACTTACTGTATTCAATGTAAATATCATTGTCACGGTTAGCCACTAACTGTATTCCATTAAATATCATTGTCACGGTTAGCCACTAACTGTATTCCATGTAAATATCATTCTCACGGTTAGCCACTAACTGTATTCCATGTAAATATCATTGACGCTTAGCCACTTACTGTATTCCATGTAAATATTGTCACGGTTAGCCACTTACTGTATTCCATGTAAATATCATTGTCACGGTTAGCCACTAACTGTATTCCATGTAAATATCATTGTCACGGTTAGCCACTAACTGTATTCCATGTAAATATCATGACGGTTAGCCACTAACTGTATTCCATGTAAATATCATTGTGACGGTTAGCCACTTACTGTATTCCATGTAAATATCATTGTGACGGTTAGCCACTTACTGTATTCCATGTAAATATCATTGTCACGGTTAGCCACTTACTGTATTCCATGTAAATATCATTGTGACGGTTAGCCACTTACTGTATTCCATGTAAATATCATTGTCACGGTTAGCCACTAACAGTTTTCCCATGTAAATATCATTGTCACGGTTAGCCACTTACTGTATTCCATGTAAATATCATTGTCACGGTTAGCCACTTACTGTATTCCATATAAATATCATTGTGACGGTTAGCCACTTACTGTATTCCATGTAAATATCATTGTCACAGTTAGCCACTAACTGTATTCCATGTAAATATCATGACGGTTCGCCACTTACTGTATTCCATGTAAATATCAGGACAGTTAGCCACTAACTGTATTCTATGTAAATATCATTGTGACGGTTAGCCACTAACTGTATTCCATGTAAATATCATGATGGTTAGCCACTTTCTGTATTCCATGTAAATATCATGACGGTTAGCTACTAACAGTATTCCATGTAAATATCATTGTCACGGTTAGCCATTTACTGTATTCCATGTAAATATCATGACGGTTAGCCACTTACTGTGTTCCATGTAAATATCATTGTGACGGTTAGCCACTTACTGTATTCCATGTAAATATCATTGTCACGGTTAGCCACTAACTGTATTCCATGTAAATATCATTGTCACGGTTAGCCACTTACTGTATTCCATGTAAATATCATTGTCACGGTTAGCCACTAACTGTATTCCATGTAAATATCATTGTCACGGTTAGCCACTTACTGTATTCCATGTAAATATCATTGTCACGGTTAGCCACTTACTGTATTCCATGTAAATATCATTATGACGCTTAGCCACTAACTGTATTCCATGTAAATATCATTGTCACGGTTAGCCACTAACTGTATTCCATGTAAATATCATGACGGTTAGCCACTTACTGTATTCCATGTAAATATCATTGTCACAGTTAGCCACTAACTGTATTCCATGTAAATATCATGACGGTTAGCCACTTACTGTATTCCATGTAAATATCATTGTGACAGTTAGCCACTTACTGTATTCCATGTAAATATCATTGTGACGATTAGCCACTTACTGTATTCCATGTAAATATCATTGTCACGGTTAGCCACTTACTGTATTCCATGTAAATATCATTGTCACGGTTAGCCACTAACTGTATTCCATTTAAATATCATGACGGTTAGCCACTTACTCTAGTCCATGTAAATCATCATGACGGTTAGCCACTAACTGTATTCCATGTAAATATCATGACAGTTAGCCACTAACTGTATTCCATGTAAATATCATTGTGACGGTTAGCCACTTACTGTATTCCATGTAAATATCATTGTGACGGTTAGCCACTTACTGTATTCCACGTAAATATCATTGTCACGGTTAGCCACTTACTGTATTCCATGTAAATATCATTGTCACGGTTAGCCACTTACTGTATTCCATGTAAATATCATTGTGACGGTTAGCCACTTACTGTATTCCATGTAAATATCATTGTCACGGTTAGCCACTTACTGTATTCCATGTAAATATCATGTCACGGTTAGCCACTAACTGTATTCCATGTAAATATCATTGTCACGGTTAGCCACTTACTGTATTCCATGTAAATATCATTGTCACGGTCAGCCACTTACTGTATTCCATGTAAATATCATTGGACGGTTATCCACTTACTGTATTCCATGTAAATATCATTGTCACGGTTAGCCACTTACTGTATTCCATGTAAATATCATGTCACGGTTAGCCACTAACTGTATTCCATGTAAATATCATTGTCACGGTTAGCCACTTACTGTATTCCATGTAAATATCATTGTCACGGTCAGCCACTTACTGTATTCCATGTAAATATCATTATGAGGCTTAGCCAACTACTGTATTCCATGTAAATATCATTGACGGTTAGCCACTAACTGTATTCCATGTAAATATCATGACGGTTAGCCACTAACTGTATTCCATGTAAATATCATGACGGTTAGCCACTTACTGTATTCCATGTAAAAATCATTGTCACGGTTAGCCACTACTGTATTCCATGTAAATATCATTGTGACGGTTAGCCACTAACAGTATTCCATGTAAATATCATTGTCACGGTTAGCCACTTAATGTATTCCATGTAAATATCATAGACGGTTAGCCACTTACTGTATTCCATGTAAATATCATGACGGTTAGCCACTTACTGTATTCCATGTACATATCATTGTAACGGTTAGCCACTACTGTATTCCATGTAAATATCATGATGGTTAGCCACTATCTGTATTTCCATGTTAAATTGCCATTGTGACAGTTAGCCTTTGCTGTATTCCATGTAAATATCATTGTGACGGTTAGGCACTAACTGTATTCCATGTAAATATCATTGTCACGGTTAGCCACTTACTGTATTGCATGTAAATATTTGTCACGGTTACCAATTACTGTATTCCATGTAAATATCATTGTCACGGTTAGCCACTAACTGTATTCCATGTAAATATCATTGTCACGGTTAGCCACTAACTGTATTCCATGTAAATATCATTGTCACGGTTAGCCACTTACTGTATTCCATGTAAATATCATTGTGACGGTTAGCCACTTACTGTATTCCATGTAAATATCATTGTCACGGTTAGCCACTTACTGTATTCCATGTAAATATCATTATGACGCTTAGCCACTTACTGTATTCCATGTAAATATTAGTCACGGTTAGCCACTAACTGTATTCCATGTAAATATCATTGTCAGGGTTAGCCACTTACTGTATTCCATGTAAATATCATTGTCACGGTTAGCCACTAACTGTATTCCATGTAAATATCATTGTCACGGTTAGCCACTTACTGTATTCCATGTAAATATCATTGTCACGGTTAGCCACTTACTGTATTCCATGTAAATATCATGACGGTTAGCCACTTACTGTATTCCATGTAAATATCATTGTCACGGTTAGCCACTTACTGTATTCCATGTAAATATCATTGTCACGGTTAGCCACTAACTGTATTCCATGTAAATATCATTGTCACGGTTAGCCACTAACTGTATTCCATGTAAATATCATTGTCACGGTTAGCCACTTACTGTATTCCATGTAAATATCATTGTCACGGTTAGCCACTTACTGTATTCCATGTAAATATCATGACGGTTAGCCACTTACTGTATTCCATGTAAATATCATTGTCACGGTTAGCCACTTACTGTATTCCATTAAATATCATTGTCACGGTTAGCCATTTAACTGTATTCCATGTAAATATCATTGTCACGGTTAGCCACTTACTGTATTCCATGTAAATATCATTGTCACGGTTAGCCACTTACTGTATTCCATGTTATATGTGAGATGCTCATGAAACATGAATCATCACTGAAAGCGAACTGACCAATGTAAAATCATGTACTACCAGCTTATCCTGTTTTTGTCAAGGAAAATAACATATCGGACATTAACCCATCCCGTCTCATATATTATTCCAACTAATTTACAACATAGACCCCTTAATGACCATGAATCTAACTTAACCAATGGATATCTGTCAATCAGTGACATTCACACGCCGGTGTATGTTACTTAGCCACTTACTGTATTCCACGTAAATATCATTGTCACGGTTAGCCACTTACTGTATTCCATGTAAATATCATTGTCACGGTTAGCCACTTACTGTATTCCATGTAAATATCATTGTGACGGTTAGCCACTTACTGTATTCCATGTAAATATCATTGTCACGGTTAGCCACTTACTGTATTCCATGTAAATATCATGTCACGGTTAGCCACTAACTGTATTCCATGTAAATATCATTGTCACGGTTAGCCACTTACTGTATTCCATGTAAATATCATTGTCACGGTCAGCCACTTACTGTATTCCATGTAAATATCATTGTGACGGTTATCCACTTACTGTATTCCATGTAAATATCATTGTCACGGTTAGCCACTTACTGTATTCCATGTAAATATCATGTCACGGTTAGCCACTAACTGTTTCCATGTAAATATCATTTGTCACGGTTAGCCACTTACTGTATTCCATGTAAATATCATTGTCACGGTCAGCCACTTACTGTATTCCATGTAAATATCATTATGAGGCTTAGCCAACTACTGTATTCCATGTAAATATCATTGTGCGTTAGCCACTAACTGTATTCCATGTAAATATCATGACGGTTAGCCACTACTGTATTCCATGTAAATATCATGACGGTTAGCCACTTACTGTATTCCATGTAAAAATCATTGTCACGGTTAGCCACTTACTGTATTCCATGTAAATATCATTGTGACGGTTAGCCACTAACAGTATTCCATGTAAATATCATTGTCACGGTTAGCCACTTAATGTATTCCATGTAAATATCATAACGGTTAGCCACTTACTGTATTCCATGTAAATATCATGACGGTTAGCCACTTACTGTATTCCATGTACATATCATTGTAACGGTTAGCCACTTACTGTATTCCATGTAAATATCATGATGGTTAGCCACTAACTGTATTCCATGTTTAAATGCCATTGTGACAGTTAGCCCTTTGCTGTATTCCATGTAAATATCATTGTGACGGTTAGGCACTAACTGTATTCCATGTAAATATCATTGTCACGGTTAGCCACTTACTGTATTGCATGTAAATATTGTCACGGTTAACCATTACTGTATTCCATGTAAATATCATTGTCACGGTTAGCCACTAACTGTATTCCATGTAAATATCATTGTCACGGTTAGCCACTAACTGTATTCCATGTAAATATCATTGTCACGGTTAGCCACTTACTGTATTCCATGTAAATATCATTGTGACGGTTAGCCACTTACTGTATTCCATGTAAATATCATTGTCACGGTTAGCCACTTACTGTATTCCATGTAAATATCATTATGACGCTTAGCCACTTACTGTATTCCATGTAAATATTGTCACGGTTAGCCACTAACTGTATTCCATGTAAATATCATTGTCAGGGTTAGCCACTTACTGTATTCCATGTAAATATCATTGTCACGGTTAGCCACTAACTGTATTCCATGTAAATATCATTGTCACGGTTAGCCACTTACTGTATTCCATGTAAATATCATTGTCACGGTTAGCCACTTACTGTATTCCATGTAAATATCATGACGGTTAGCCACTTACTGTATTCCATGTAAATATCATTGTCACGGTTAGCCACTTACTGTATTCCATGTAAATATCATTGTCACGGTTAGCCACTAACTGTATTCCATGTAAATATCATTGTCACGGTTAGCCACTAACTGTATTCCATGTAAATATCATTGTCACGGTTAGCCACTTACTGTATTCCATGTAAATATCATTGTCACGGTTAGCCACTTACTGTATTCCATGTAAATATCATGACGGTTAGCCACTTACTGTATTCCATGTAAATATCATTGTCACGGTTAGCCACTTACTGTATTCCATGTTAAATATCATTGTCACGGTTAGCCACTAACTGTATTCCATGTAAATATCATTGTCACGGTTAGCCACTTACTGTATTCCATGTAAATATCATTGTCACGGTTAGCCACTTACTGTATTCCATGTTAATGTCAGAGATGCTCAAGCAAACAAGACATCATCCACATGAAAGCGAACTGACCAAGATGAAAATCACGATCCCAGCATTTCCTTTTTTGCAAGGAAAATAAACAAACTCGGACACACCCACCCTCTCATATTTTCTCAACAGATTTACACAAAACCCCTTAATGACCCATGGATCTACTTAACCAATGGATATCTGTCAATCAGTTGACAATTCACACGCCCGGTGTATGTTATAAAACACAATCTACAGGCACGAAGTGAGCGCCAACTCGTTCAAGCAGAACGGCAGTAGAGACAAAACTTGGCGGTGAGGATCGGTCTGGCTGATCTTTATTAGTGTTCACAGAAGAGCAGTCTTTTTACTGTTAAGCCGTCGGATCAGTGTACAAGTTCGGCATGAGAAGTGTCAAACAGAGAGACAGAGAGAGAAACAGACAGACAGATAGAGACAGAGAGAGAGAAAGGGAGGGAAAGAGACGAGAGAAAGAGAGAGGAGGGAGGGAGAGAGAAAGACAGATAGAGAAGCAATTTATCAAGAAGGATTTCTTGACATGATACTGAGGACGCCTTCAGTTTTCTAACATGTCTAGACCTCTTCGACATCAGAGTTGTTTTCATTCTGACTATTACATATAAACATAAAACTGAAAAGTAGCTTGTTTGTGAAAGATCCTTTGGCGTAATGTAAGCACAACGTTTCGAGCCCAGGCTCTTTGTCAAGTGAATGAAAAGTGGTAAATGAAAGTGACGTGAAAAATAAAAGTGACAGAGCAGTACTGGTGGGGGTTGGGGTGGGTGAGAACAGGGGGAAACAGTAGGGAGTAGTAGGACAAGGAGAGGGCCCATGCATCGCTACGTGTCGGCAGTTCGGGTGTTCAGGCCCGCCGGCTGGACTGTTCCCAGTCGATGGATTATGCAGTCCTCTATGGATATGTATTTCCTGTATTGTCGATCTCTGGTGTTTTGCCACACTGCTGAAATTTGTACATGGACGTAGCTGTGTCGAGGGCTATTGAAATGTTGGCCTATGGGGTTGTTGTAGTTCAGTTTCATGGATCTTAAATGCTCCACAAAACGGTCATCCAATGATCGGTATTCTCACCCACAACAGTGTGGAACACACTGAGCATGACAGGATGTAAACAATGTTGGCTGATTTGCAGTTGAAGCTTTGAAAGACGTGTTGACAGGCTCAGTAACCATTTTCATTGAAAGACGTGTTGACAGGCTCAGTAACCATGTTCATTGAAAGACGTGTTGACAGGCTCAGTAACCATGTTCATTGAAAGACGTGTTGACAGGCTCAGTAACTATGTTCATTGAAAGACGTGTTGACAGGCTCAGTAACCATTTTCATTGAAAGACGTGTTGACAGGCTCAGTAACCATTTCATTGAAAGATGTGTTGACAGGCTCAGTAACCATGTTCATTGAAAGATGTGTTGACAGGCTCAGTAACCATTTTCATTGAAAGACGTGTTGACAGGCTCAGTAACCATTTTCATTGAAAGACGTGTTGACAGGCTCAGTAACCATTTTCATTGAAAGACGTGTTGACAGGCTCAGTAACCATTTTCATTGAAAGACGTGTTGACAGGCTCAGTAACCATTTTCATTGAAAGACGTGTTGACAGGCTCAGTAACCATTTTCATTGAAAGACGTGTTGACAGGCTCAGTAACCATGCTCATTGAAAGACGTTTTGACAGGCTCAGTAACCATTTTCATTGAAAGACGTTTTGACAGGCTCAGTATCCATTTTCATTGAAAGACGTTTTGACAGGCTCAGTAACCATTTTCATTGAAAGACGTTTTGACAGGCTCAGTAACCATTTTCATTGAAAGACGTTTTGACAGGCTCAGTAACCATTTCATTTCATTGAAAGACGTGTTGACAGGCTCAGTAACATTTTCATTGAAAGACGTGTTGACAGGCTCAGTATCCATTGTCATTGAAAGACGTGTTGACAGGCTTAGTAATCCATTTTCATTGAAAGACGTTTTGACAGGCTCAGTAACAATTTCCATTTTCATTGAAAGACGTGTTGACAGGCTCAGTAACCATTTTCATTGAAAGACGTGTTGACAGGCTCAGTAAACCATTTTCATTGAAAGACGTGTTGACAGGCTCAGTAACCATGTTCATTGAAAGACGTGTTGACAGGCTCAGTACCATGTTTCATTGAAAGACATGTTGACGGCTCAGTAACCATGTTCATTGAAAGACGTGTTGACAGGCTCAGTAACCATGTTCAATGAAAGACGTGTTGACGGCTCAGTAACCATTTCATTGAAAGCGTGTTGACCGGCTCAGTAACCATGTTCATTGAAAGACGTGTTGACCGGCTCAGTAACCATTTTCATTGAAAGACGTGTTGACCGGCTCAGTAACCATGTTCATTGAAAGACATGTTGACAGGCTCAGTAACCATGTTCATTGAAAGACGTGTTGACAGGCTCAGTAACTATGTTCATTGAAAGACGTGTTGACAGGCTCAGTAACCATGTTCATTGAAAGACATGTTGACAGGCTCAGTAACCATGTTCATTGAAAGAGTGTTGACAGGCTCAGTAACCATGTTCATTGAAAGACGTGTTGACAGGCTCAGTAACCATGTTTCATTGAAAGACGTGTTGACAGGCTCAGTAACCATTTTCATTGAAAGACGTGTTGACAGGCTCAGTAACCATGTTCATTGAAAGACGTGTTGACAGGCTCAGTAACCATTTTCATTGAAAGACGTGTTGACAGGCTCAGTAACCATTTCATTGAAAGACGTGTTGACAGGCTCAGTAACCATGTTCATTGAAAGACGTGTTGACAGGCTCAGTAACCATTTCATTGAAAGACGTGTTGACAGGCTCAGTAACCATTTTCATTGAAAGACGTGTTGACAGGCTCAGTAACCATTTTCATTGAAAGACGTGTTGACAGGCTCAGTAACCATTTTCATTGAAAGACGTGTTGACAGGCTCAGTAACCATGTTCATTGAAAGACGTGTTGACAGGCTCAGTAACCATTTTCATTGAAAGACGTGTTGACAGGCTCAGTAACCATTTTCATTGAAAGAGTGTTGACAGGCCAGTAACCATTTCATTGAAAGACGTGTTGACAGGCTCAGTAACCATTTTCATTGAAAGACGTGTGACAGGCTCAGTAACCATTTTCATTGAAAGACGTGTTGACAGGCTCAGTAACCATTTCATTGAAAGACGGTTGACAGGCTCAGTAACCATGTTCATTGAAAGACGTGTTGACAGGCTCAGTAACCATTTCATTGAAAGACGTGTTGACAGGCTCAGTAACCATTTCATTGAAAGACGTGTTGACAGGCTCAGTAACCATTTCATTGAAAGACGTGTTGACAGGCTCAGTAACCATTTTCATTGAAAGACGTGTTGACAGGCTCAGTAACCATTTTCATTGAAAGACGTGTTGACAGGCTCAGTAACCATGTTCATTGAAAGACGTGTTGACAGGCTCAGTAACCATTTTCATTGAAAGACGTGTTGACAGGCTCAGTAACCATGTTCATTGAAAGACGTGTTGACAGGCTCAGTAACATGTCATTGAAAGATGTTGCGGCTCATAACATGTCATTGAAAGACGTGTTGACAGGCTCAGTAACCATTTTCATGAAAGACGTGTTGACACGGCTCAGTAACCATGTTCATTGAAAGACGTGTTGACAGGCTCAGTAACCATGTTCATTGAAAGACGTGTTGACAGGCTCAGTAACCATGTTCATTGAAAGACGTGTTGACAGGCTCAGTAACCATGTTCATTGAGAGACGTGGTTGACAGGCTCAGTAACCATTTCATTGAAAGACGTGTTGACAGGCTCAGTAACCATGTTCATGAAAGACGTGTGACAGCTCAGTAACATGTTCATTGAAAGACGTGTTGACAGGCTCAGTAACCATGTTCATTGAAAGACGTGTTGACAGGCTCAGTAACCATGTTCATTGAAAGACGTGTTGACAGGCTCAGTAACCATGTTTCATTGAAAGACGTGTTGACAGGCTCAGTAACCATTTTCATTGAAAGACGTGTTGACAGGCTCAGTAACCATGTTCATTGAAAGACGTGTTGACAGGCTCAGTAACCATGTTCATTGAAAGACGTGTTGACAGGCTCAGTAACCATTTTCATTGAAAGACGTGTTGACAGGCTCAGTAACCATGTTCATTGAAAGACGTGTTGACAGGCTCAGTAACCATGTTCATTGAAAGACGATGTTGACTGGCTCAGTAACCATGTTCATTGAAAGACGTGTCGACAGGCTCAGTAACCATGTTCAATGAAAGACGTGTTTACCGGCTCAGTAACCATGTTCATTGAAAGACGTGTTGACCGGCTCAGTAACCATGTTCATTGAAAGACATGTTGCCAGGCTCAGTAACCATGTTCATTGAAAGACGTGTTGACAGGCTCAGTAACCATGTTCATTGAAAGACGTGTTGACAGGCTCAGTAACCATGTTCATTGAAAGACGTGTTGACAGGCTCAGTAACCATGTTCATTGAAAGACGTGTTGACAGGCTCAGTAACCATGTTCATTGAAAGACGTGTTGACAGGCTCAGTAACCATGTTCATTGAAAGACGTGTTGACAGCCTCAGTAACCATGTTCATTGAAAGACGTGTTGACAGGCTCAGTAACCATGTTCATTGAAAGACGTGTTGACAGGCTCAGTAACCATGTTCATTGAAAGACGTGTTGACAGGCTCAGTAATCATGTTCATTGAAAGACGTGTTGACAAGCTCAGTAATCATTTTCATTGAAAGACGTGTTGACAGGCTCAGTAACCATTTTCATTGAAAGACGTGTTGACAGGCTCAGTAACCATTTTCATTGAAAGACGTGTTGACAGGCTCAGTAACCATGTTCATTGAAAGACGTGTTGACAGGCTCAGTAACCATTTTCATTGAAAGACGTGTTGACAGGCTCAGTAACCATGTTCATTGAAAGACGTGTTGACAGGCTCAGTAACCATTTTCACGTCTTTCAATGAAAATGGTTACTGAGCCTGTCAACACTCTTTCAATGAACATGGTTACTGAGCCTGTCAACACGTCTTTCAATGAAAATGGTTACAGGCTCAGTAACCATTTTCATTGAAAGACGTGTTGACAGGCTCAGTAACCATGTTCATTGAAAGACGTGTTGACAGGCTCAGTAACCATTTTCATTGAAAGACGTGTTCACAGGCTCAGTAACCATGTTCATTGATAGACGTGTTGATAGGCTCAGTAACCATGTTCATTGAAAGATGTGTTGACAGGCTCAGTAACCATTTTCATTGAAAGATGTGTTGACTGGCTCAGTAACCATTTTCATTGAAAGACGTGTTGACAGGCTCAGTAACCATTTTCATTGAAAGACGTGTTCACAGGCTCAGTAACCATTTTCATTGAAAGACGTGTTGACAGGCTCAGTAACCATGTTCATTGAATGACGTGTTGACAGGCTCAGTAACCATGTTCATTGAAAGACGTGTTGACAGACTCAGTAACCATGTTCATTGAAAGACTTTTTAACAGGCTCAGTAACCATGTTCATTGAAAGACGTGTTGACAGGCTCAGTAACCATTTTCATTGAAAGACGTGTTGACAGGCTCAGTAACCATTTTCATTGAAAGACGTGTTGACAGGCTCAGTAACCATGTTCATTGAAAGACGTGTTGACAGGCTCAGTAACCATGTTCATTGAAAGACGTGTTGACAGGCTCAGTAACCATGTTCATTGAAAGACATGTTGACCGGCTCAGTAACCATGTTCATTGAAAGACGTGTTGACAGGCTCAGTAACCATGTTCATTGAAAGACGTGTTGACAGGCTCAGTAACCATGTTTATTGAAAGACGTGTTGACAGGCTCAGTAACCATTTTCATTGAAAGACGTGTTGACAGGCTCAGTAACCATTTTCATTGAAAGACGTTTTGACAGGCTCAGTAACCATGTTCATTATTTGAGTTTGAATTAATGGTCCCGTCTGTTTGTCTAACTGTGGCTGAATCACTCAGCCTGTGTGTCTGTTTGTCTAACTGTGGCTTAATCACTCAGCCTGTGTGTCTGTTTGTCTAACTGTGGCTTAATCACTCAGCCTGTGTGTCTGTTTGTCTAACTGTGGCTGAATCACTCAGCCTGTGTGTCTGTCTAAATGTGGCTTAATCACTCAGCCTGTGTGTCTGTTTGTCTAACTGTGGCTGAATCACTCAGCCTCTGTGTCTGTTTGTCTAACTGTGGCTTAATCACTCAGCCTGTGTGTCTGTTTGTCTAACTGTGGCTTAATCACTCAGCCTGTGTGTCTGTTTGTCTAACTGTGGCTTAATCACTCAGCCTGTGTGTCTGTTTGTCTAACTGTGGCTTAATCACTCAGCCTGTGTGTCTGTTTGTCTAACTGTGGCTGAATCACTCAGCCTGTGTGTCTGTTTGTCTAACTGTGGCTGAATCACTCAGCCTGTGTGTCTGTTCGTTTATCTGTAACAATTCTGTCTAACTGTCACTTAATCACTCAGGCTGTGTGTCTGTTTGTCTAACTGTGGCTTAATCAGTCAGCCTGTGTGTCTGTTTGTCTAACTGTGGCTTAATCACTCAGCCTGTGTGTCTGTTTGTCTAACTGTGGCTGAATCACTCAGCCTGTGTGTCTGTTCGTTTATCTGTAACAATTCTGTCTAACTGTCACTTAATCACTCAGGTTGTGTGTCTGTTTGTCTAACTGTGGCTGAATCACTCAGCCTGTGTGTCTGTTCGTTTATCTGTAACAATTCTGTCTAACTGTCACTTAATCACTCAGGCTGTGTGTCTGTTTGTCTAACTGTGGCTTAATCACTCAGCCTGTGTGTCTGTTCGTTTATTTGTACAATTCTGTCTAACTGTCACTTAATCACTCAGGCTGTGTGTTTGTTTGTCTAACTGTGGCTGAATCACTCAGCCTGTGTGTCTGTTTGTCTAACTGTGGCTTAATCACTCAGCCTGTGTGTCTGTTTGTCTAACTGTGGCTTAATCACTCAGCCTGTGTGTCTGTTTGTCTAACTGTGGCTGAATCACTCAGCCTGTGTGTCTGTTTGTCTAACTGTGGCTGAATCACTCAGCCTGTGTGTCTGTTTGTCTAACTGTGGCTGAATCACTCAGCCTGTGTGTCTGTTCGTTTATCTGTAACAATTCTGTCTAACTGTCACTTAATCACTCAGGCTGTGTGTCTGTTTGTCTAACTGTGGCTGAATCACTCAGCCTGTGTGTCTGTTTGTCTAACTGTCACTTAATCACTCAGCCTGTGTGTCTGTTTGTCTAACTGTCACCTAATCACTCAGCCTGTGTGTCTGTTCGTTTATTTGCAAGAATTCTGTCTAACTGTCACTTAATCACTCAGCCTGTGTGTCTGTCCGTTTATCTGCAAGAATTCTGTCTAACTGTCACTTAATCACTCAGCCTGTGTGTCTGTTCGTTTATCTGCAAGAATTCTGTCTAACTGTCACTTAATCACTCAGCCTGTGTGTCTGTTCGTTTATCTGCAAGAATTCTGTCTAACTGTCACTTAATCACTCAGCCTGTGTGTCTGTTCGTTTATCTGCAAGAATTCTGCATGTGTTTTATGTTTGCATGACTGTCCTTCAGTCGGTCCCATAAAAGTAATGATGGAAATGCTCTTGAGTCGATCCACTTCCATATTCCTTATCGCACAAATGACACTAAATAATAATTCCATCTGAAAAGTGCAAAATGTACATGTCAATAAATGCTCGTTTCTCTTTACACTAATGAAAAATGAAAATGGAGGGGCGGAGGTTGACATCTTAGAATATCAATGCAATATACAGTCGGATACAGACATCAGTACATCAATACAACATTAGCATAGCCACAAAGAATATCAGCAGACCATTACATGAAATTAGAAATAGGCGGCAGTGATATTAGTAAGGCAGGAAAAACATAAACCACTTGATAAACACTAACACATATGACGGCAAACATAGACACACATAGATATATTCAAATAAACACACACATACATAGATATAATATATACATTACTATAGCTACTAGTACGAGCTGTGTATGTTTCATATGCATAGCATGGAATATGTGTGCATATATATGTTTGTATGTATGTGTGAGTTTATCTATCTTTCAATCTGTGCATCAAAATATGGATTAATCTATCTATCTATTTATCTATCTATCTATCTATCTCATCATCATCATCAGGTGCCCTGCCAAATGGCGTTGGCGATCATGGACCTCCATCTGTCTCCTCTATCTCTTGTTGCCCAAGCATCTCTTCCACCCTCCTCGTCTTCAGCCATTCCGCAATCCATCTAGCATTTTCTCCTTGAGTCTACCTGGTGCTCTCTTTCCCTCTAGCTTTCCCGTTGTGACCAGGTGCTATCTATCTATCTATATGTCTATCTATCTATCTATATGTCTATCTATATATCTATCTTTCTATCTATCTATCTGTATACATAGGCCTATACATACATATGCATATACTATGTATATATTTATAGATATATATTATTATGTATATATATATATATATATATATGTGTGTGTGTGTGTGTGTAGATAGATAGACAGATAGATAGACATGTGTATATGTATATACATGTATGTATGGATGTATTTGTATGTATTACAAATCATGCATATGAAATCAAGAGCCGGTGGGTCAGACTACTCTACCAGTATTTTGAGGTCTTACTCGCACATTTAAGTATACTGAGTACCACCTTATCATCAGTCTACATCAGACAAGGCTTACATAACATAATCAAGGACAATTTAGCATGGAAGACCTACAGATGAGACATGTAAACAGACAAGAACAAGATCAAATAAACAAACTGTCATCATCATCATCATCATCATCATCATAAGACAATAATGATAATGATGTGATAATAATAATATTAACGATAATGATAATGATGACAATGATGATGATGATGAAAATAATAGTAATAATAATAATATGATAACAACAATAATAATAGTAATAATACAAACGAGAAAGAGAAAAAATATTAAAGAGAGAGAAAATGTGTGTGTATGACAGAGAAGTTCACAACCTGGGTTAACGGTACATGTCGAACAGGCTTGAGTGTACCCTAGCTCAACATCCTGTGGTGTGAGAGAGAGAGAGACAGAGAGGATGACGGTCACACGTCCTACTCCCCTCCTGTCTTTCCCCTCTCAGTCTGCGTGTACTTTGTGCCCAGGAGATTTGTTGGTGATTGCTTTGGTGACTGATAGAGACTACACGCCTTGGTTTGATTCTTGAATCATCGTTTACACAATATCATCATCATCATCATCATCGTTACCTTGTCAATGTATTTGTCCTACTCAATCTCATCACCGACGCAATTCCATGATCATCGTTATTGTCGTCGTCATCATTACTATCATCATCACTGTTATTATTTACAAAATAGTATTACTGTCGACAGTTGTCAATATATTTCTCATCATTCCCATCATCATCCTCACTGTCGTCACCATCATTAGCATCATCATCATCTTCATCAATCTTCACCGTCATCTTTGCGTTCAAAATTATATGTCGACAAGATACACAGAGATTCATTTACACATGCGCGTGCGCGCGCACACACACACACACACACACACACACACACACACACACACACACACAAGGATGCTGAGCTAGGGTACGCTCAAGCCTATTTACCAAATGACTCTTGACCCAAGTTGTGATCTTCTCTGTCTGTCTGTCTGTCTCTCTCTCTCTCTCTCTTTTTTCTCTGTATCACACGCACGCGTGCACGCAAGGACGCACGCACACACATACAAACACACACACACAAACACACATACACCAACAAACTCACTCACACACACACACACACACACACACACACACACACACACACACACACACACACACACACACACACACACACACACATAGGCATGCATATTCACACGCCATTTGATTTAGTTTTGCAGCAACAGCTGTGATTATCATTAATGAAGCTTACATTTCTCCCGTCCTTTTGGCGGATGTCATTACTGTAGGCTGCCTTAACATTCAATCAATATTCTATAATAGACAGAATGGCCTTTGCATGTGTGACTTGATGGTGTGTGTGTTTGTGTGAGTGTGTGTGCGTTTGTGTGGGTGCGTGTGTGCCCGTGCGTGCGTGCGTGCATGCGTGTGTGGGTGTGAGTGTGTGTATGTCAGTACCTTAAAACTTGTTCAATTGTTTAAAATTTGAAGCTCCTTAATGCATTGAACATAATATATCCAAACTTGGTTTATAAATACGCTAGTCACCTTTTGTGATATCTGAGTTCATTTTCTCTACATTTTATATCACAGGGGATCTACAAATTCATATTTAAACTTAATCATTTACGCGCGCGCGCGCACACACACACACACACACACACACACACACACACACACACACACACACACACACACACACACACACACACCTGTCACACCCTCTCTTTAACTGGTGTGAAACAACGTCTTCAAAGAAAACAAAGAAAAGAAAAAACATAGCCTGAATTAATGTTGTTCCACTTGGAAACATCTTTCCATCCTTCCTCATCAAGCGCTGTAATAATGTCAGCCCGAGCAGACCCCATTTGATAAAGTGTGATAGGGAAATGATGGCAGAGTGGCATGCTTCGCTGCTCACAAGCACCACGGCCTCCATCACTGCAATGAAGTTCATGACGCCATGTACCCCACCCTCACTATCCCCGCCTGTCCGTCACACTATTCCCATCTGCTATGAGAACGAAATTAAAATCTTCAGCAGGCAACACCATGATATCGGGGTACAAGGAAACAAAGAAGCAGGAAGTCCCCATCGAGCGTGTATAATGAGGATGAAGACAGAGATGAAGATGATATGAGAATGAGATAGCAGGTCAAGAGGTAAGGAGGGACACACACACACACACACACACACACACACACACACACACACACACACACACACACACACACACACACACACACGACACAGACAGATAGCAGAGAAAGACAGTAACACTTTTACTGACAGTAGCTAATTGTGGCCCTTTGTCAAGAGATACAACCCTTTGATAACAATATCAATGGAAAAACAATTCCATACAACGTAAATAAAATTGCACAATACAATCCAAATTTACTGTGCACCTTTCTTGTTTCCGTTTAGCAGTGTGTGTGTGTGTGTGTGTGTGTGTGTGTGTGTGTGTGTGTGTGTGTGTGTGTGTGTGTGTGTGTGTGTGTCGCGCCGCGTGTGTGTGGTGTGCGTCGCGGCGTTGCGTGTGCGTGTGCGTGGTGTGTGTGTGTGTGTGTGTTAACTACAACAATGGATGATTTACTTTAATAGATATTAATAAAGAAATCAGAGACAAATAGTTACTTGACAGTTATTCATATCAGTAACCTCAAACAATACAATAATGATGTTATCATCATAAATAACCCTAATAAGAGGGAGAATGTGAAAATGAAAGATAAATCCAACAGCATATTCAAACAGCAAGGAGAGCATGTCAGTTTGAAAAGATAAAGTCAGTAGCATCTCCAGGCATACACCAATACAGAAATGAAGATCGTTCTTTTCCATCTACATCCACACTCTTCTGCTACAGAACCCATCAGAAATATTATTTCAAATAACAAAAAGAAAAGAAAGAGGGGAAAAAAAACTAAAGTCGAGCCTCATTTCACACCCTCAGCCTTCAACTCCAGGATCATTCATTTATCACCAAGTCCAGACCACGTTCTGGCGGGTCATTTCCGCTGCGCGACCTTATGCTGGATGCACAAAACAAGCGTTTCCTGTATTTAGACTCAACAACATCTAAAAAGATGAAACCTCCACATCGATGTCGACATGCGTGTGGACGTTTTCACAGCATATTGAAAGCAATGGAAACAGAGGACAGAATGAAGGGGAGAAAGCTTCAATGTGTGTCGGGCAGACCAACTGATGTTCCACTTACACTGAGGTGGGGAAGATGGGTGAAATGCTGTTAGTGTGTTGGTTTGGGAGTTTGGTACTCAGATGGTTGAAATGGGAGGTAGAGGGGGGTATATATGTCTATTTGCAATATTCGCATATACATATGCATGTGTGTGAATTTGCGCGTACATGTATGTGTATTTCTCTGTATGTGTGTCTGTTTAAACGTGCGTGTGTTTATGTGTACATTGTGTGTGTGTGTGTGGTGTTTATCTGTATGTGTGTGCATGCTTATGGGTGTATGTGTGGAGAGCGGTATGTGCATATGTGTGTGTGTGTGCGCGTGCGCGCGTGTTCGTGCAGGCACGCGTGCGCGTGAGTGCATGCGAGTGTTGCGTGTTTGTTTTCTTCATTAATACAGCAGACTTACCATGCGAAAGTAGCACTTATCTTCAGGGGAAAGGCACACAGCCACAGAGTGTGGCGATCGTTTTATTTTCTGTCTAGCCAGGTGTTGTTAGTGTTGCTGTATTTGTTGTTGCTGTTGTTGTTTATTATTATTATTGTTGTTGTTGTTGTTGTTTGTTGTTGTTGTTGTTGCAGTTGTTTATTCTTTGTTTTTCTCAACCAATGAGTCTTTTCCAGATATATGCTGAATAGAACTTTTGATAGTGTGTGCATTTTCGTTCAGTTGCCAAGTTTGTGCTGCACACCACATGTGGTTTCCAATCCTATCCAACAAGCCAGCATGAGACAACCACTCTCAGATGAAAAGGAAGGGGTAAGGGAAATCCACTTCAGTTGGATATTGATTCCTGTTTTTCTGGAATCTTTTCGTTTTAAAAGAGATAGCTTTAATCACAGTATTGGGGAGCATACTTTAGGAAGGCTTTCTTAGCGGTATGCAAAGGAGATTTTGGGTTTAGGTTTGCCTGTATATACCCAGTGTTGTTTGACGTCAGAGTGTTTCAGGTGGAGTATGACACACGCTGATGGCTATATAACACAGTTTTAGTCAGTGTGTTCTAGCTTCCCAGCAAACTAGAGTTTTAATGTGCGTAAGTTAGACTGTATCCATTCTGTTCAGTTTCAATAGCTTAGAAATACTATTATGTCACAATTACGTAAAACAAAAAACCCAACAATGGCTATAATATAGTTAGTGCGCTTTGGTTACTTTTTTCTGATTTCATTGGGTTAAGTAAACATACGAATCATCCAAAAACTCCGCACAATGAATATGATACAGCCAGCAAAAGAAACCAAAACAAATTGCAACATTCGTCCCGTTACTGTATCGGTATTATCCAAATGTGTTGTGGTATCACAAAACGTAAACCATTAAAATTGTAGGCGATGTGGTTGTGTGTACGACTGATTCTTTCCATCTTTGGTGAAACAGCAGGGGAAGGAGGAAGGGATATAAAGGAGTTGAGGCTTGTATATTTGTACAGTTGACATTTTCAGGAAACACTGATGATACAATAATGTTTGTCTAGGATAAACAGGAACACACAAAGGGTAAACACAGCAGAAGTGATCTGTCGGCACAACTTCTCACCTTGGATTGGCAGTCAGTCTGCAAACGCTGGTGGCATGGATAGTTCATTCCAAAACTTTGTGAAAATCTTAGGTGTCAAGACTGAACAAAATGTGTCTATGTAGAAACACACCAGCCACATTTTCTCTAGGTCACATATACAGCTTGGAATAATCGCTTCCACCACACCATATATGTCTACAACAAGACAAGTAAACAACCATGTCTGTCTACAACAAGACAAGTAAACAACCATGTCTGTCTACAACAAGACAAGTAAACAACCATGTCTGTCTACAACAAGACAAGTAAACAACCATATATGTCTACAACAAGACAAGTAAACAACCATATCTGTCTACAACAAGACAAGTAAACAACCATGTCTGTCTACAACAAGACAAGTAAACAACCATGTCTGTCTACAACAAGACAAGTAAACAACCATATATGTCTACAACAAGACAAGTAAACAACCATATCTGTCTACAACAAGACAAGTAAACAACCATGTCTGTCTACAACAAGACAAGTAAACAACCATGTCTGTCTACAACAAGACAAGTAAACAACCATATATGTTTACAACAAGACAAGTAAACAACCATATATGTCTACAACAAGACAAGTAAACAACCATATCTGTCTACAACAAGACAAGTAAACAACCATATATGTCTACAACAAGACAAGTAAACAACCATATATGTCTACAACAAGACAAGTAAACAACCATATATGTCTACAACAAGACAAGTAAACAACCATATATGTCTACAACAAGACAAGTAAACAACCATATATGTCTACAACAAGACAAATAAACAACCATATATGTCTACAACAAGACAAATAAACAACCATATATGTCTACAACAAGACAAGTAAACAACCATATCTGTCTACAACAAGACAAGTAAACAACCATATATGTCTACAACAAGACAAGTAAACAACCATATCTGTCTACAACAAGACAAGTAAACAACCATGTCTGTCTACAACAAGACAAATAAACAACCATGTCTGTCTACAACAAGACAAGTAAACAACCATGTCTGTCTACAACAAGACAAGTAAACAACCATGTCTGTCTACAACAAGACAAGTAAACAACCATATATGTCTACAACAAGACAAGTAAACAACCATATCTGTCTACAACAAGACAAGTAAACAACCATATATGTCTACAACAAGACAAGTAAACAACCATATCTGTCTACAACAAGACAAGTAAACAACCATGTCTGTCTACAACAAGAAAGTAAACAACATGTCTGTCTACAACAAGACAAGTAAACAACCAATATGTCTACAACAAGACAATAAACAACCATGTCTGTCTACAACAAGGCAAGTAAACAACCATGTCTGTCTACAACAAGACAGTAAACAACCAATCTGTCTACAACAAGACAAGTAAACAACCATATATGTCTACAACAAGACAAGTAAACAACCATGTCTGTCTACAACAAGACAAGTAAACAACCATGTCTGTCTACAACAAGACAAGTAAACAACCATATATGTCTACAACAAGACAAGTAAACAACCATGTCTGTCTACAACAAGACAAGTAAACAACCATATATGTCTACAACAAGACAAGTAAACAACCATATATGTCTACAACAAGACAAGTAAACAACCATGTCTGTCTACAACAAGACAAGTAAACAACCATATATGTCTACAACAAGACAAGTAAACAACCATATATGTCTACAACAAGACAAGTAAACGACCATATCTGTCTACAAAAAAAAAAAAAAAAAAAATTAGGAAAACGACTTGTCTCAACCACGATAACTTTCCGGCCAGATCCATTTCAGAAAGAACAATGAAGACATGACAGCACAGTGATAGGCTTCGCTGTTCATGAACACTGGCGACCAGACTATTACTCCAAGACAGTATCATGATTTCACTGGTTGTTTTGGTTTTTGGTTTTTGTTTTGTGTGCATGACAATAATGTCATAATGATGCCCCTCAAAGTCGTTTATTGATTCTCGAGAGGTCTTCAGTTTTGGTTAAGGATTATTCAGAAGCAGCTGAAATTTTTGCTACTGGAGCGCGCGCGCGCGCACACACACACACACACACACACACACACACACACACACACACACACAACACACACACACACACACACACACACACACACACACACACACACACGCATGCACACACACACACCATTTACTTTGTTGTAATACTCTGGTGGTGTGTTTGGGAACTAAAAAAATTGCAAATACTGATATTTACAAACATTATCATAATTATTTGTCTGTACGTATGCAAATGAGAGACGACTGAACGAAAATTTTTCTTGACCTAAAGAGCTGAATTTGTTGATAATTCTTTATAGAGAATTACAAATTATATCGGTTACATAGTTTTATAGGAGCTGTTTTCCCTTAATCTTATAATCAAATTGCTTCTTTCATTACTGGAGTTACTTGTTGCTTTTGCTTAGCATTGCTGATCGTACAGCCATACAAAATCACATTTCAAGACATAAATCAACCAGACAATGCAGAAAATAGAGTGAAAGTAAAGACTAGCGTCAGATAGCAACAAAGTAGATATGATAAGCAAGACGTGATAGGAATGGAGAACATCTTATGTCATGATTGAACATGTTATGTATTCTGATGTCTGTTGACCATATAGTCATAATCAACTTACCTTTGATATATTTTTCATATTGTTTTATGAGGTTGGTTTTTTATCGCCATTTGTTTAGGTATGTGAGGTGATATGTTTTAAATGTACGCATAAATGAGAAATCAGATATGCGCACCTACGAACATTAACACGCACTGTGAACATAGTAAAATGACTTCGTTTGTCTTTGTATTATACAGAAAAAAAGCATGTAATGCAAACTTTTCCAAATGTCAAAAGCATGCGGACTCTAATTAATTAACATTTCTATGCAAATGACATCAGGCATGTCAGGAACAGACCTTCCTTGAGAACAGGCATCGCGGGAGTTTCAATGACGTAAAGGTTAAACATGGTGGTGGTGGTGGTGGTGGTGGTTATGGGGAACGGTCAAGTGATTTGTTCTGGTTAGCGCGGTGTGGAAAACACAGGGATTGAAGCAGTGTGAATGGTTCTGTATTTGTGTCCAGCTGTTCGACAGCCAGTGACAGACAATCCCTGCATCATGGTGGTCATGGCTCATCACAATCAGCTGATTATACAAGGCTTAGTGTCGTATTTTTCTTTCACTGGCTCACGTTACCTTGATTAATGGCACGAACTATGATATACCGTCTGCTCCGCACATAAATACTACAAAGCCCCCATTTCCGACGCCCTTAAGCCACTTGATCTCTCTCTCTCTCTCTCTCTCTCTCTCTCTCTCTCTCTCTCTCTCTCTCTCTCTCTCTCTCTCTCCCCTCCCTACCCCTCTCCTTCTTTTTCACTTTCCCCTCCATACCCACTC
The DNA here is from genome assembly GCA_030674185.1 of Monoplex corrugatus. Taxonomy (NCBI): domain Eukaryota; kingdom Metazoa; phylum Mollusca; class Gastropoda; order Littorinimorpha; family Ranellidae; genus Monoplex; species Monoplex corrugatus. The sequence goes on along the minus strand of JAPXFY010000016.1, from coordinate 31,066,952 downwards.
TCTCTCTCTCTTCTCTCTCTCTCTCACACACACACACACACACACACACACACACACACACACACACACACACACACACAACACAACAAGCGTGTGCGCGGCATTCTTTATTTTCTGATATTTTTTCAATCTTTCCTAATCTTCAACTATAATGACTTCTCTCAGCCCGTAGTCCCACCTATATCCCCTCCGTTTAAGAAAGTGTAATGAGAAAATGATGGCAGTGCGACATGCTTCACCGCTCAAGGCACCCGGTCCCAAATTACTCCAAGAAAGTTTCAAGCCATCATGTCACGCCACCCCTTCCCCCTCTCCCCCACTAACCCCGCACCCTGTACTATCTACAAGGACAAGAAAATGGAAGTCTTACATCAGAACAGGATGGCAAAAGTGCAGGGAATCTGAAAAGCCAAGACACGTCTAATGTTTTCTTTTTCCTAAGGGAGTAGATTAGTGAGAGACAGATGGACACTGTGGCATCAGACTGGCAGAGAGAATGGAAACTGGCCAACAGGATCGTCATGCAATTCTTAAATATATCTTTTTAGCATTATCTGATACTTTTTAAATCTGATTTTCCAATGTGTAAAAGCATCCAAACCCATTTCAAACACGTGGGCCTTTGCAGTACTCAGCATATGGTCCATATTGTTAAAGATATTTCTTTTCAAATATTTTAAGAACTGTAATTAGCACTTTTGAATACTCAATTCAAAACATTAAAAACACTTTAAGCAAACACGCAAAGAGGCAAACGCACATACAAACAGTGTTTTTCATTAAATCTAAACAGGACTTTTATTTGTATTTTTCGAAAAAAGGAAAGCAATGCATTCATTTTTGTATTGGATTTTTTTCCTTTTTATAAAGAAGGTCAATATATCATTAGTGTTCCTCGTGTTTCAGTACAAAATGATGTAAAAGTCATACACACGTTTTCACATACTAGAATTAGTACAGTGGGTTCCTTTCTGACCAATGTCTTCCTGTATAGTTATATAGTAAAGTTATGTTAATTCCCACTGTTCAGTCTTATACTTAGCTCAGACCGAGCTGTACTCATTGGCACAATTCTACAATGGAATAATGTAAATACACTCTATAAGATAGCTCAGTAAGTGTGTTCTGAGCTACGTTCTGCGAGATTCTAAAGCGAACTGACCGGAATACGCACTGTTCACGCGTTAACGTAAGGTCTCATTGTACTGTGTTCTTTAGATCACGTGCTCAAACTAGTCCAGAGCATTTCTTTATGGACTTCGTGCTGTGAGATCTAGCATGGTTTGTAGTAAGTCTGAAGTCCGAAAAGCGAGAAGGAAGTGTGGTAACCATTAGTGAGACGGGATCAGCAGATACTGATACTTGGTGTTTTATACACAGTAATGCATGACTGTATTTAGAATACCTTGGCGATTGTATGCCTTGAATTTGTTGCTGTTGTAGCATCGTGACCTTCTCGATTGGATGTTAGCTGTATGCATAATACACGGAAACAACTAAAGTCTACAGGTCTGACACTTTCTCCATGCATTGAAAGGAAGACATATGACATCATGCAAACTGTACTTCTCACGAGAATGCCAAAATGTCCCCATAAACACACACACAGCATAAAATCACGAATATCAATACACATATGTACACGCCGACGTGCACACACTCGTACGCAAGCACACACACGCTCGCGCGCGAGCACACAGATTTAAAATGTCAGTGAGAAAATGTGTGACTGAATAAAGACAACAGACATGGTCACTGTGAAACCAACTGCTGTACATAGACAATCAGCAACAATGGCACAGGAAGAGAAACAACAGCAAAGCAATGTATGTCTGTTACTGTTTGCTTCAAAGGACTCCAAGTCAACACAAACCCCGTGTAAAAGGAAACTGAACTATCAGATGATACCATCATTCTGCACTGACTGACAGCCTGTAGAAAACACGTCATTACATTGCCTAAACAATCACTGTATCAAAAATCAGATTCAGATTAAATGTGTGTGTGTGGTGCGCGCATTAGGTATATATTTATCTATCTATCTATCTATCTATCTATATCTATCTATCTATCTATATCTATCTATCTACCTACCTCCCTACCTACCACACACACACACACACACACACACACACACACACACACACACACACACACACACACACACACACACACACAATACATACATATATATAGTATTATATACATACATTATTATATATATATGTATATAAATACACACAATATATATATATAATTCGTGTGTGTGTGTGTGTGTGTGTGTGTGTGTGTGTGAGTGTGCGCATGTGCGTGCGTGCGTGCGTGTAATGGTCACTGGTTTAATATCTATTCACTTAAGGAGTTTAGAGAGATAAAAAAAAAAAGAAAACAGGGGGGGGGGGGGGGGGGTGCAAAAGAGAATACTTGCATAATTATGGTCAATCTTAAGAAATTTTCGGCCAACTTAAAACGTATAAAAAACAACAAAAAACAAACAAACAAACAAAAAACACACATCACAACAACAAAGAATAATTGCGCAACAATCAGCAGAAAAGAAAAAGATAGACAACTTCCCTAAGGTGGGGTTAAGCAGAAGAAAATTCAATATTAAAAGACAACAAAGAATAAATGCACAACACAGAGCAGAAAAAGACAGTAGACAACTTGCCTCTTTTAAAAGATACCTTGCTATAACATACCACATACAAACAAACAACAACAAAAAAACAGTGCAAAACTGACGTGGAATCTGCACACCTTCAAAACAAAATGGCTGCCATAGTTAACTTTAATAATAACTGAGTCCTGATTAAGTCTATTCAAATTGTAATAAAAATGTTGTCAACGTATGTGATGGAATATAACAAGGAGTCTGATTTCTTAACAACATGCCCGCGTTTGTTGTTGTTATTCATTTTGACTTTTTCTTTATTGATGAATGTACTTTTTGTAGATGTATTTCAAACATATGGATATTTTGCTTCAATTCAGATTTGATCTTATCACATGACTGCAATGTCGTTTTGCTGTTTGTCTTGTATTTCTCTTTATTACTTGTTAAAAATAATTTACAAAAAATAGAAAAACTTCTCCGTGGCATACAGTGGTTTTGATCTTACGATCAGTTTACACAGATGTAGGAAGGATCTAGTCCCCATCTTGCTTGCAAACTTTTGTTGTTGTTGTTTTTCGTTAGTAAATATTTGATATGCTTGATTCCAAAATGATCTTACCGTAATGGAAAACTCCAAAGAATTAAACTGATTGGCTGTACTGAAGAATCGTATCGTCCACTTTGAATTTGGGCACATTTTCTGACTTTAGGCCCAGTGTTGAATAAACTATCCATACTTTCTCCATAGACAGATATAGCCCGTTACTACCACATGCTGTGCTGTGCGTGTTGTTCTATCGAGTTCTAACTGGTAAATATTGCGTGCATAATTCATATAGTGCAAAAGAGGATTTCTTTTTTCATATTCACCCGCACCCACATGCATCAATCATCAACACATTGTGCTAACACGACAGGTTAAGATATTTCACTTGGTAAGTCAGCCATTTATATCGTTTAGAGAAGATGGACCTATAACGGATCCTTGTGGGATGCCCGTTTGAATGGTTCATTTCGCTGTGTTCACACTTCCAACCCTTGTTTCAAAAACACAACATTGATAAACGTGACCTGTCAGCCTGATTTGTTCTGACATGAGGAATAATCGGGAGTTCTACACTTGATCATATGATTTGGCTATAGAAAAACGTGGCTAATATACATGTACATCTTGCTAAGTGCTGTTTTGTGTCATCAGTTAGTTCTGTTAAGTTTGTGTATGAGAGAGAGAGGGGGAGAGAGAAAGAGAGGGAGAGAGAGAGAGAGACAGGGTTGGATTTTACATGGCTATCGACACATTCTACCATTCCACTTTTTTATCCATTCCCCTTCCTTCTTGCAAAATATTGAAACAAGCAGGAAGAGAAAAAGGTCACTGAGATGAAATATTCCATGATATCGTTGCCCTTCGGCCCACAGAATTAATGAAAAGTCAACACAGATAGCAAGAGCTGGATGTTCTTTTCCATGGCAACTTTGAACATAACATTATGGGGGTGAGACCACGCCAACAATCCTGCTACTCTTTCATAGCAAAATAAAGTTAAGAAACATGTCAAACCATTCTTTAAGTGTTCCTTAGATGAACATGTCTTCATCAAATTATTGCTATCTCATCTCCTGTAGTGTATACTAAGACAGAAGTTACAAAAACAACAGGCTATAAAAACAAAAACGAATAAAAAATCCAACACAAGAGATCTGGTATCAAAATGCTTATAACTCGCTGTTTTGCCAAATCTTAGGGTAATGTACCTTTGAAAAGCGATCATTGTTCTGAGCTTACGGTTTTTGTGCTTTGTATCTGCTTCTATGCTGGCTGAATGGGTAGCGCAAACTATGTTAGATTTGAGAAGTTCCACAACATGGGAGATAATTCCTACGTGACTCTCAAGAGTTATGTCCTTTGGTTGAATCATTTACAAACTTTCATAGTCATTCTCTATCCTAATCAAATATTTTGCCTTAATCTGGTAACAAATTGTTCACATGTAGCAAAGAATATTAAAACAAAACCTATTCATGTATCTCTAGTATTGATACTGCATTATTTTTTTTTAAAATATCCATCCATATGTATCTGATGTGTACAGGCAAACATACACATACACTCGTATTGTGTATCCATCTCAGTCAGTTCCATTTACATAAACATGAAAAAGGAACGAAATATGTGGGCGAAGGAAAACAGAATAAAGAATAGCAAAGTGACGGGAAAATGGAAACTGGGTCATGTCCGATTGAGGAATTATGTCTTGCAAGCTTAGCAGAATTGTTTGCCATTTATGTTGTATTCTCCCCAAAGCCTTGTAAGACGAAGACACGAGGAAGCGCACACACACACACATACTTACACATACAAAAACAAACACACACGCGCGCGCGCGCACACACACACACACACACACACACACACACACACACACACGCACACACACACACAACCACCACACACACACACACACACAACCACAAACACGCACACGCACACGCACACACGCATACGCACACACGCACGCACACCACTAATCCTGGCATATACGTATGCTAATAAGGAGACACAAATCATTCACTTGTATAGCATCACATTTGTGCGATTACATACACATACAACATATTTTAGTGGAGATCATTTCAAAGTAAAGATGCTGTTTTATCAGGCATTTTCTATGTACTGATTTCTTGTCTTTAATTGTCGTTGTATGCTTTCTCCTTCTCCACGAGTTCGATTAATTAAATGCGGCATTTGTGACCAAATCTCACTTGTTTGTTTAAATAAATAGATAAACGAATTACAATAAATACGTAAGTATATAATTAAACATCGCTCACTGAAACCAAAGGGACTGAAGAAAACAACTGGAAAACCAGGGAACAAAAAGAGTTAAATAGGACGACACCAATACTTTTATTCTATTCACAGTAACTCAACTTTGCCATGCTATTTTGTAGTATTCTGTCTTTGACACTACTAAAACTACTGATTGTCTTGATTCAACTGCATTCTCCCCCTGTACATGTTTGACGTCTTTTGGTGTGGAAAACTGATGTACACACTGATTTTCAAAAAAATCATAAGTATAATGCTGTAAACATATGCATGAAATTAGACATGCGTGCACTGACATCGCGTCTTTTTTCATAAACCACAAATACAAAAGAGTTTATGCACACACAAAAGCAAAACAAGACGAGCAAATTGAGTCTATTACACTACAAAACAAACAACAGCAACAACGACAACAAAACAAAATGCGACCTGGACACTCAAACATTCAAGCCAGATAAAACAGAACCAATTGATATTCAGATTATATGCAAATTGTGTACCACATGCCAACAACACACTTCTGGCGAAATGACTTGGGAGGTGGAGAGGGTGTAAGGATGTTGATGAGGGAGGTGATGGAAAGCTGAGGCAAGAAAGGGAAAGTTGGGGACAGACTACGTCCAGCTGTTCAATGCGCAGTTACCAATTAGACCTTGACCTAGGAGGAAATAAATAAACAGATAAATCCATTGTTGATTGGGATGCGTGAATTAATGGAAAGTGTCAAGAGTTTCTATGCCTGCTCTGTTCATAATATACACACAAATTAGGATCTGCTAGAGCAATGGGTTGATGGCTAAAATAAATTTGTTTTAAACGCAAGAAGTCTGAGTTGAATTATGGATTGGATAGAAAACCGTCTGCTCTCGGCCGGCCACACCTCGAATAATGGCCTGAATACTTTCACGAGATGTGATAAATAGTGGTATCACGTGCAGAATATGTATTAGAACATGTAGGTTGCCCTAGACAAAATTCCGTTAAACTCAATAAAATGAGGAAATGGAACTCGAACTATAGCCATGTGCATTTCACGTGGAAAGAAAGTTATTATTGCAGTATCTAATTTGATTTGTGATCGATTCCTTCTCTCTCTCTCTCTCTCTCTCTCTCTCTCTCTCTCTCTCTGTCTGTTTGTCTGTCTGTGTCAAGTTTAGGTAATGGTAAAGACTAAAGGAAAAGAAACAGGAGAAAAAAGAAATTTAGCTTTTATTACACATGCTAACTATTCCAACAGTACACATGAAACGCTACATTTGTTTCATTTGGTTTCAAGCTTCTCCAAAACTGTCCCTCATTTTAAAATATTTAACAAAAACACTTATGCCATACGCTTCACAACTCCTGAAAGTAGAGACAGAATTATCTTAACCACAACTGTAATACCGGAGATATCACGTGGTATGTATAAAGGGAAGAGGCTATTGGGGGTTTTCACGTATGCTGGCCAGCCGCCATATTGTGGTGTCGCTGTGGCAGGTTCGCTAAACACTATTATATTAATACAGCAACAGAAGGCAGTTTACACATGGACAGTTTTATGACAGCTGTTTGATGACAGCCTATCTTAACATTCTCCATCCTCTTTTTCTTCTGCCTTTTCTTGTTCTTCTTCTTCTTTATATTATTATTATTTTATTATTATTATTATTATTTTATCATTATCATATTATTATCATCATCATATCATATTACTATTATTATTACTATCATCATCATTATTATCATTATCATATTATTATATTATTATTATTATTATTATCAGGACTATATCCATATCAAAACACACGAATATAAACGTTACCGTGCACATAATCTAGGGATACACCCCTGGCATTGGCCATTACGCCCGATTTATGAACAGGGATAAAGAGAACTGAACACATATCACAACATATATAAAAGCTGGTGTAAGTTCCCTAGAATTGCTTCAGCATACTACATTTCTTTAGAGTCAAAAGTACATGTACAACACACACAGGTGGATGAATAAACAAGGCAGAAAAAAATGATAGAAAACATGACAGAAAGCAAAAATGCAATGAGAAACAAAGAAAGTGGTGAGAGAGTGAGTGTGTGTGTGTGTGTGTGTGTGTGTGTGTGTGTGAGGTGTGTGTGAGTGTGGTGTGTGTGTGTGTGTATGTGTGTGTGTGCGTGTGTCTAAGAGAGAGAGAGAGAGAGTAAGAGAGGGAGAGACAGAGAGAGAAGCTATATATATTTGATGTTTTAAAAGCACAAAGCACCAAAGACTTATGGCAGCTATACATATCAAGAAAAAATGACTTAGAGTAAGAAAGGTGGACAGATTGACCAACCAATTAACTTTCACAGCATAACGTACTAATCACAAGATTAACATACACACACACACATACACACACACACACACACGCACACATACACACGCACACACACACACACACACACACACACACCACACACAACACACCACACACACACACACCACACACACACACACACGCACCACGCACCACAACGCACAACACACACACACACACACACACACGCACCACGCACGCACACATATGTACAACACACGAACACTTACGCATGCACACACACACACACACACACACACACACACACACACACACACACACACACAACACAAACACACACACACACACATAACACACACATACACAGGCAAACACACACAGGCAAACACACACACACACACAACACACACACACAAAAAACAAACTCGCACACACTTTTAGACACAGACACACAGAGACACACACACACAGACACACACATACAAACACAAATGCACACACACATACATACACACACAAAAACAAACACACACGCGCGCACGCACACACTCACACACACACACACACACGCACACACACGCACACACACACACACACACACACATACATACAGACATAAACAGGAAATCAGGGAGACACAAAATGTCGGAACAAACAGAGATAAGTAGAACATGCTTATAAATTACAAACAAGAGGACAGTAATATGTACTAACGGTGGAAGTACATTCCTTTCCTGTGGTTCTCTGGGCAGTCACAATTGTGCATTTAGCAGTTGCACATCATGTCAATGTTAATGACTGACGTGTGTCAGTGCCGGTCCTACCATGTTTAGAAGACTGCGTGTTTCAAGAGGCGGAGCGCATTCACAATATGGCGACTAGCACACACGCCAATCCATCTCGTTAACAGCGAAGATGTCCTCTCCAGATATACGTAGCTCAGTGGGAGATATGCGAGGAAAAGAAAGAGCCTGGCACGTGATAACAGAACAACGAAGTGCAAGCAAACGAAAGTGTAACATAATCATAGTAAGATGATATAACGACTAAAAAAGAAACCAGCAAGCAAGAGATATAGTGGAAAAAGAGTTAGTGTTAAGCATTGTGCAATCACAGTATGGGATTATTTAGTAATGGGCAAACAACACACTATTTTTAACAAACCAGCAAGCTCTTTTGACAGAGCCTTCGACGACTGAAAATCTCGTATCTCAAGTTTAATTTAATCTGGCAAATTTATGGTTGGATTTTTTTACTGCCTCTCTTAATTAATGCTACATTCTGTTGGTGTCAACTCTTCATAAGTCCCGGTTCTCTCCCTTTTTCAAAACCTCGCCATGCAAATAAAGTGTTGTGAAGGATTAAGGAACTTGCCAGACGACTGCTGGAACGTTTTGATCGAGTGTTTATGAAACTGTCCGGTGGAATGAATCTCTCTCGACCAATTTCCAAGCTCTGCAATTTCTACCGCAATCTTATGGGGAACCATAGTATGTTTGTTTTTGTATTGTATGGCCAGTTTAATGTGTTTTTTACTGGACATTAGAATCAGCTTTCAAGTGTATTCCAATATTAGGATGAAAATATTCTTTAATCATGCATTTTCCAATTATATCTGAAGATCAATCTTCTAAAAAACACATCAGTAAAAAGACATCAAATGAATCATCATCATCATCAGGTGCCCTGCCGCATGGCGTTGGCGATTATGGACTTCCATCTGTCTCTATCACTTGTTGCCTCAAGCATCTCTTCCACCCTCCTTGTCCCCAGCCACTCTGCAAGTCCATCTAGTATCTTCTCCCTGGGTCTACCCGGTGCTGTCTTCCCCTCCAGCTTTCCCGTTGTGACCAGGTGCTCCAATTCCCCTTTCCTCATAAAATGGCCTATAAATGTTGCCTATCTTTTCTAATCTTCCTTATGAATGATCTATCTGTGTCTGCCTCCATCAAGACTGTCTCGTTTGTTTTCTTTGCTGTCCATGGAACTCTCAACATTCTTCTCAGAAACCACATTTCGGCTGCCTCAATCTGGTTCTGGCTTTGCTTGCTGACTGTCCACGCCTCACATCCGTATAACAGTATTGGTTCTGTATAACATTCAAGGACTCTCTTCCTGATGTTAATTGATAGGCATTTGTTGGTAAGAATGCTTGTCATCTTCTTGAATGTTGTTTTGGCTTGGCCGATTCTGCTGGCTATTTCTGATGTGCATCTGCCGTCTGGTGAAATGATCGTTCCCAGGTATTTAAACTTATCAACCTGTCTCAAGGGTGTGTCGTTTGCTGTTATTTTGCATGAGGAGATTTTGTCCCCTACCTTTGCTTTCTATTTCTAGTATATTCACAAGGTTCTGTAGGTCCCTTCCACTTCTGCAATTAGCACGGTGTCATCTGCGTATCGAATGTTGTTTATCATTTTTCCTCCAACTTTAATCCAGAGTCTTCTTCTAGGTTTCTCATGATTTTTTCACTGTACAGTGAAAACAGATCTGGTGACAAAACACAACCCTGTCTGACTCCTCTTTTGATGTTTTCGAAAGAGCTTATATCGTTTTTAATTTTCATCGCAGCTGTTTGTTCCCAATACATATTTCTGATTATTCGTAGATCTTTTCCATTAATATTGAGTCTGTCTAGTTGTTGATCAATTCTTCATGCCTTACCCGATCGAAAGCATTGGTATAATCAACAAAGCATAGATATAAATCCTTGTTCATCTCGATTGACCTCTCTATGATAATTCTTAGGATGTATATGGCATTAATAGTTCTTTTCCCTTCCACAAATCCACATTGTTCATCTGCCATTTCTCCTTTGATTCCATTCCTTGTCCTCTTCATGATTATTCGTAATAGGATCCTGGTTATATGACTCATCAAACTGATTTGCGATGGAGCTCGCATTCTATAGCCCCTGTCTTCTTTGGAAGTGCAATAAAAATGAATAAACAGGAAAAAATGGACTTTTCATATGGTTCGACAGTTTTCATCATTTTCCACACTAAGTCTGAAGATTGAGGGTCGTCCACTAAACACCAGGGCAGGCCAAGTGCTGCTGCATCATTTCCGCTGCAGGACGCTTTGCTGAAATGTCACAAAGACACGCGTTTTCGGTGTTTAGACTTGGGGCCGTCTAAAAGAAGAAACTTCCCGATCGATGTCGATCTGTGTACGGATGCTTCCACAGAGTGGTGGAGGGGAAAAAGAGGAAACAGAGGACAGTGTGTTGAAGACGTGACGGGGAGAAGTGTACGTCTGTCTCAGGCTGAGGAGTTGATGTTCTTAAGTGTTGGTAGAAACACGTGCTGGTGATAAGTGTGGTGGTGTCTGTTTCATGTCTGGGATTGAATGGGCAAGAGAGTGAGTGTGTGTGCGTGTGTATACGCGTGCGCGTGTGTGTGTGTTGTATGTTTGTGTGTATGTGTGTGCGTGTATTTGTGTGCGTGCGTGGATGTCCGTGCATGTGTTGTTGTGTAGTGTTGTGTGTGTGTGTGTGTGTGTGTGTGTGTGTGTGTGTGTGTGTGTGTGTGTGTGTGTGTATTTGTGTGTGTGTGCATTCTGTATGTGTGTATGCGTGTCTGTGTATATGTGTGTGTATGTGCATGTATGTGTGTGTGTGCGCGCGCGTGTGTGTATGTGTATGTGTGCGCGTGTGTGTATGTGTCTGTGTGTGTCTCTGTGTGCGTGCGTGTGCCGAGAGCGCGCACGCGCGCGCCTTGTTGTCTGACAGCCCATGCAGCAGCATGTGTATCTGTGTATAGTTGTGCTATTGATTTCTTTTCCTCCTTGTCAAAACAAATTTGACCTGTATTATCCAGCTGCTCTCGTCTCCTTCCGCTCAGACACGCCCCACTAAAGAGAGTGCGTAATCAGAGCACAGTGATTTTTTTTTGTCTGTATTTGTTCTTCCTTTTTACAAAAAAAGTATCTTCTACAAAATTGTGCCAGGGACATACTTTTTGTTAATGATGTTGTTGCTGTCGTTTTTTGTTATGTGTTTTTTCCCTGTCTGGCTTGGTATTAAATTCGCGTGCGTGCGCGCGCGCGCACCACACACACACACACACACACCCCACACACACACACACACACACACACAACTTACACTTGTGTATGTCTACTATCTATCATTCTATGTATGAATGTATGTATGTATGTACATAATATATATAAATCCTGTACGCAGCATGTATAACACTGATGACGGAGTATGCAGACTGTGCAGCAACAGACGTCTGCGCAGTGTGGGCAAAACTACATGCACGCACGCACCAGAGAAAAAAGGAATGCTAAAAAAAGACACGAACTATTATTTGCTTCAATCAGGTAGATGTGTATGCGTGTGGCGGTTCTGTCCGTTTATCCATTTTGCACGCGAACAAGCCTGTGTATGTAATACAGCAACAACAATTCCAGGGTATGTCACTCCATGGTTTTTATTTTCAGTTTATTCACTGCATGGGGTTCGATTGTTTTGTTTTGTTTTCGGGTGTAGGTTTTTCTGTGCAGGGGTTGGGAGGGGATAAGTGGTGTCGATAGTGGGTTAAAGATTATAGGGGATAAGTGGTGTCGATAGTGGGTTAAAGATTATAGGGGATAAGTGGTGTCGATAGTGGGTTAAAGATTATAGGGATAAGTGGTGTCGATAGTGGGTTAATATTATAGGGGATAAGTGGTGTCGATAGTGGGTTAAAGATTATAGGGGATAAGTGGTGTCGATAGTGGGTTAAAGATTATAGGGGTAAGTGGTGTCGATAGTGGTTAAAGATTATAGGGATAAGTGGTGTCGATAGTGGGTTAAAGTTATGTATCTTAAGGCCAACCGGTGACCTGCTACATTTCGTAGGCTCTTTTTTTAACGTCTTAGTACCACATACACTCTAACACACACACTCTAACACACACACTCTAACACATACACTCTAACACATACACTCTAACACACACACTCTAAACACACACTCTAACACATACACTCTAACACATACACTCTAACACATACACTCTAAACATACACTCTAACACATACACTCTAACACCATACACTCTAACACATACACTCTAACACATACACTCTAACACATACACTCTAACACACACACTCTAACACACACACTCTAACACATACACTCTAACACATACACTCTAACACACACACTCTAACACACACACTCTAACACACACACTCTAACACACACACTCTAACACATACACTCTAACACACACACTCTAACACACACACTCTAACACACACACTCTAACACATACACTCTAACACATACACTCTAACACATACACTCTAACACATACACTCTAACACATACACTCTAACACATACACTCTAACACATACACTCTAACAACATACCTTAAACATTCACTCTAACACATACACTCTAACACAACACTCTAACACATACACTCTAACACATACACTCTAACACATACACTCTAAACACACACTCTAACACATACACTCTAACACACACACTCTAACACATACACTCTAACACATACACTCTAACACATACACTCTAACACATAACAACAACAACAATAAATCAGTGATTCTGTGGTCGAAGTGCTTGCTATAAGGGCTGGTATTAAACAGAACGTGACCACTCAGCTGGCTGTGAGAGTAAGTGATGAACATACAGGGACTTTGTTAAAACTGTGTCAGACGCTTGCTGTATAAAAATGACCAAGTTAGACCTGATGCATACTTGCTACGATACGCGACTTTAAGACTGGTTCATTACTTTTACCGAAAGAACGCACGACTGAGAAAACACAAGTCCATTCGTTTACTGGGGGCTGACTTGTAGGAAAGAACATGGCTATCAAACGTCATCAGGGTTTATTTTGGATAATGTATTATATTATTATTAATCGTTTTTGTTTACCGTTATTCTCAAAACTCATATGGACTCACTGCGCATTGCACATAAACTTTTCAGTGGAGCACGGAGAACTCAATCTGACAGGTGAGCTGACCACATTTCACTATATCTTTGATGGGTTTACATGCTGGGTGTTTTCCACATTTTAAAAACCAGCCACTGATATGACTTACAGGGTCTTTAACGTGCACGTCTGATATTCTGCATGCACACACAGACGAAGTGGATTAAGGCGTTAGCAGATCTGCACATATACTGACCTCGGGTATAAAAAATATCTTTATTAAGTATATATATTTAACGTTCAGCAAATTAAAACAATCAACTGTGAAAATTGGATGCTGTTCATGTTCATGACAATTGCTGGGGAAACGTTGAGGTGGTCAAGATCATTCGTAACATCCAGCCTTCAGAGTCAGGGTTCTGCCTTGTCTACGTCGAAGGTTGACACGGTCGCTGAGGTTGGCAGACAATATGTCACCCAGAGGAGAGTTGCAGCATTTCATGGACACGGTGGTTGGAATTCAGAGTACGTGCGTTGAACGATCCAACCTTCACATTAGATTGTTGAGTGCGGGGGTTAGACAAACTGTGGTTGGCAGCCAACAGTTCAGCACGTACACTTCTCTTGCCACGATGGGTGGTACAACCACTCTGACCCACACTATGACAGGCAGGTCCAAAGAAGGTATGAACCAGAACCATGGCGGAAAAAAAGAGAAGTCGTGAATACTGCTGTGAACCCTCTAACCTCAGTAATTTTAGATATTTAGGAATGTTTTAACACTTTTCACTTGTCTTAAGAAGCATTATTTCTTGGTTCTGTAACTGTAAGAAGTAGCTACAAACACAGATAGACTTCATCAGGCTTCGAAGAAAATGCAAACGAAAACACAATTGAGGAGATGATCACAAAACACGTCCGCTCAGTTCGTGAACGATGGTCCATTCCTTACCCAACAGGACGAGGTGTCTGGGCGGATCGAACCCATGACCTTCTCATAGGAAGTCCGATGTTTATCCTATTACTGCGTCCATCATTTTTTACAGAAACTGTTATCATACATGTATACATTTTAAAGTGTTAAAATTTCCCAGAAATGTATAGTGTGTTGCAGTCAGTATGGATAAGCTGGTCATTTCATGTATGATCACGTCACGAGTTTTTGAAAATCAGTTTCCATAGTGCCAATATCGAAAATTATTATCGAGCGGTGTGTGTGTGTGTGTGTGTGTGTTGTGTGTGTGTGTGTGTGTTGTGTCTGTCTGTGTGTGTGTCTGTGTGTTTCACCCGTTCCGCTCTGTTCCCGTTTGTATAGGGTTTTATGAAGCATAACACTACAAATAAATTTTCCTTCAGTCGTTCCAGCTGTCAAAAACATGTGTCCGCATTTAAACAAATGTACACGTACTTCAAGTGAAAACTGACAGCAGTACTGTGTCAGTTTCAGTCCACTTAAAAAGGAATAGCACAGAAGATGCTGCATTAAGCGCTTCATCCACCTGGCTATAAAAATCAACTGGATGGTCAAGTTATACAAATATTCATTCCTTACTGACAAGAGATACGGACACAATGCAGGGTGTTTTGACTCGGCTGGATGAGCTGATCACTTGGTCCAGGATGAAGTTTAAAGCCAAGAAATCTAGAAACCTGACTATTCACAAAGGGAAGCAGAAGCAACAGAAGTTTACAATCGCAGCGGAACAGATGCCTACAGTAAAAGAGCAACCTGTGAAAAGTTTGGGACGGTGGTATGCAGGAACCCTGTCGGACAGGAGTCGGGGTGTGGAAATCATGAAGTAGGCTAAAGATGGGCTGAAAGCGATTGACCAAACAAAACTGCCAGGAAAGTATAAGATATTGTGTTTGCAGTTTGCCCTCTACCCTCGACTGGCATGGCCGCTGATGACGTACGAGGTCGCCGTGTCGAGAGTTGAGATGATCGAGAAAACATGTAACACCTACATCAGGAAGTGGCTGGGGCTGCCTCGCACAACCAACACATCAGCCCTGTACAGGCAGAAGGGAGCGCTCCAGCTACCCCTCGCATCCATCGTGGAGATCTACAAGGCAGGAAAGATCAGGACTGTGATGATGCTGAGGGAGTCGAGGGATCAAAAATTTCAGCGACGACCCGCCAGAAGTCAGAACAGCGAGAAAATGGAATGCGGAGGATACAGCTGACGAGATCATCTCTTCGTTGGAACATGGCGACATTGTAGGTCCAGCACAGACGGGCAGGTTGGGACTTGGCAACGGCGACTTCAGACCTTTTAGGGAGATGTCCCAACGAGACAGAAGAGCAGCTGCAGCAGGGCAGGTGCGAAAGAATGAGGCTGAAAGGCGAGAAGTTCACCTCATCCAGTGTGCTCAACAAGGGCGGGTGACCGGGTGGGAGGAGCATGTAGTGGAAAGAAAGATTGGATGGAGTGAGATCTGGGAGTGGAACACATCGAGGTTAAGCTTTCTTCTCCGGTCCACCTATGATGTTCTGCCTTCACCAGTGAACTTAGTCAGATGGAAGGTCCAGGAAGATGACAAGTGCAGGTGCGGCAAACTAGGAACCATGAAGCATATCCTCTCAAACTGCCACCTGGCCCTGAATAGATACACCTGGAGACACAATGAAGTGCTTAAGGTGTTTACCAAGATGGCGAAGGAGCAGGTGGAGGAGGGAAAATACGCTCTTAAGCCGCAGAAACAAGGACTGGGCAAGATCGTGTTTGTACCGCAAGGAAGCAAGGTTCCTGATGGAAAGAAGGCAAGCGAGGCCACGGATGGCCAGTGTGGTGGTCTGTGGGAGGTAGCCGCAGACCTTGAGGGCTGCGAGAGATTCTTCCCCATCCCAACAACGAAGAAGCCAGACCTGGTGGTATGGAGCAAGGAAGAGAGAGAGGTGCACCTTGTGGAGCTGACGGTGCCCCACGAAGACAATATCAGGGCTGCACATGAGCGGAAGGAGAATCGCTACGAGGCTCTTGTCGATGAATGCGAGGAGGCGGGATGGAAAGCAACGCACTTCCCAGTCGAAGTCGGCTGCAGAGGTTACATCGCAAATAGCGTCAGAAAGTGGATGAAAGTGGCTGGACTTGGTCCGAAGAAAGTGAAAACCATGACAAAACCTCTACAGAAGACCGTAGAGAAAGCAAGTCATTGGATCTGGTTGAAGAGAGAGGACACCTCCTGGAGCGAGTCCTGACGGTTGATGGCAAAGGCATACAGTCGAACTGGCAGGGAGACCTCACATCGGTGAGGGTGCTCGGTGCGTCATTGAAGCTGTAGAGAGGAAGATCCCGAAACAGCGACGCATTCTCTCCTGATGATCTCCACGCCAGAGTCCGGCCCTCGGAGCTTTCGGCTGTTAGCAGTATAAGCTGTTTTCAATGATTTTCTTGTTCATGCATGCACACATATTCAATGTAAATTAGCATCAGTGTATATCAATTCAACACTTGAGACGAATGCTTATGTGTGCTATGCATCTAAAAAAAATTGGTGCTTGCGTTTACAGATAAAATATACAACAAATGTCCTTAGATATTTCTCACTCACTGTGGCCAAAACGATATGTATTCCAGAGGTAAAGGCAAAGTCTATCTGATACACCCTGTTGTCATACACATGGCAGTGAAGAAGTAGAAATCTCAACTTTCCTCACCATTAGGCCAGAGTCCATCTCTTCCCATCATTGCCGTCATCATTGTCATCCTCTTCCGCAACCGAGCTGACAAAAACAGGAGCACAGGATGACCAAATAAACAACGGCATCAGCTACAGTGAAGAGAGGGGAACACAGGATGACAAAATCAACAACGGCATCAGCTACAGTGAAGAGAGGGGAACACAGGATGACAAAATCAACAACGGCATCAGCTACAGTGAAGAGAGGGGAACACAGGATGACAAAATCAACAACGGCATCAGCTACAGTGAAGAGAGGGGAACACAGGATGACAAAATCAACAACGGCATCAGCTACAGTGAAGAGAGGGGAACACAGGATGACAAAATCAACAACGGCATCAGCTACAGTGAAGAGAGGGGAGCACAGGATGACAAAATCAACAACGGCATCAGCTACAGTGAAGAGAGGGGAACACAGGATGACAAAATAAACAACGGCATCAGCTACAGTGAAGAGAGGGGAACACAGGATGACAAAATCAACAACGGCATCAGCTACAGTGAAGAGAGGGGAGCACAGGATGACAAAATCAACAACGGCATCAGCTACAGTGAAGAGAGGGGAGCACAGGATGACCAAATAAACAACGGCATCAGCTACAGTGAAGAGAGGGGAGCACAGGATGACAAAATCAACAACGGCATCAGCTACAGTGAAGAGAGGGGAACACAGGATGACAAAATCAACAACGGCATCAGCTACAGTGAAGAGAGGGGAACACAGGATGACAAAATGAACAACGGCATCAGCTACAGTGAAGAGAGGGGAACACAGGATGACAAAATCAACAACGGCATCAGCTACAGTGAAGAGAGGGGAACACAGGATGACAAAATCAACAACGGCATCAGCTACAGTGAAGAGAGGGGAACACAGGATGACAAAATCAACAACGGCATCAGCTACAGTGAAGAGAGGGGAACACAGGATGACAAAATCAACAACGGCATCAGTTACAGTGAAGAGAGGGGAACACAGGATGACAAAATCAACAACGGCATCAGCTACAGTGAAGAGAGGGGAACACAGGATGACAAAATCAACAACGGCATCAGTTACAGTGAAGAGAGGGGAACACAGGATGACAAAATAAACAACGGCATCAGCTACAGTGAAGAGAGGGGAACACAGGATGACAAAATCAACAACGGCATCAGTTACAGTGAAGAGAGGGGAACACAGGATGACCAAATAAACAACGGCATCAGCTACAGTGAAGAGAGGGGAACACAGGATGACAAAATCAACAACGGCATCAGTACAGTGAAGAGAGGGGAACACAGGATGACAAAATCAACAACGGCATCAGTTACAGTGAAGAGAGGGGAACACAGGATGACCAAATAAACAACGGCATCAGTACAGTGAAGAGAGGGGAACACAGGATGACCAAATAAACAACGGCATCAGTTACAGTGAAGAGAGGGGAACACAGGATGACCAAATAACAACGGCATCAGCTACAGTGAAGAGAGGGGAACACAGGATGACCAAATCAACAACGCATCAGCTACAGTGAAGAGAGGGGAACACAGGATGACAAAATCAACAACGGCATCAGCTACAGTGAAGAGAGGGGAACACAGGATGACAAAATCAACAACGGCATCAGCTACAGTGAAGAGAGGGGAACACAGGATGACAAAATAAACAACGGCATCAGCTACAGTGAAGAGAGGGGAACACAGGATGACAAAATCAACAACGGCATCAGCTACAGTGAAGAGAGGGGAACACAGGATGACAAAATCAACAACGGCATCAGCTACAGTGAAGAGAGGGGAACACAGGATGACCAAATAAACAACGGCATCAGCTACAGTGAAGAGAGGGGAACACAGGATGACCAAATAAACAACGGCATCAGCTACAGTGAAGAGAGGGGAGCACAGGATGACAAAATCAACAACGGCATCAGCTACAGTGAAGGGAGGGGAACACAGGATGACCAAATAAACAACGGCATCATCTACAGTGAAGAGAGGGGAACACAGGATGACAAAATCAACAACGGCATCAGCTACAGTGAAGAGAGGGGAGCACAGGATGACAAAATCAACAACGGCATCAGTTACAGTGAAGAGAGGGGAACACAGGATGACAAAATAAACAACGGCATCAGCTACAGTGAAGAGAGGGGAACACAGGATGACCAAATCAACAACGGCATCAGTTACAGTGAAGAGAGGGGAACACAGGATGACAAAATAAACAACGGCATCAGCTACAGTGAAGAGAGGGGAACACAGGATGACAAAATCAACAACGGCATCAGCTACAGTGAAGAGAGGGGAACACAGGATGACAAAATAAACAACGGCATCAGCTACAGTGAAGAGAGGGGAACACAGGATGACAAAATCAACAACGGCATCAGCTACAGTGAAGAGAGGGGAGCACAGGATGACCAAATAAACAACGGCATCAGCTACAGTGAAGAGAGGGGAACACAGGATGACCAAATAAACAACGGCATCAGCTACAGTGAAGGGAGGGGAGCACAGGATGACAAAATAAACAACGGCATCAGCTACAGTGAAGAGAGGGGAACACAGGATGACAAAATCAACAACGGCATCAGCTACAGTGAAGAGAGGGGAGCACAGGATGACCAAATAAACAACGGCATCAGCTACAGTGAAGAGAGGGGAGCACAGGATGACCAAATAAACAACGGCATCAGCTACAGTGAAGAGAGGGGAGCACAGGATGACCAAATAAACAACGGCATCAGCTACAGTGAAGAGAGGGGAGCACAGGATGACCAAATAAACAACGGCATCAGCTACAGTGAAGAGAGGGGAACACAGGATGACAAAATCAACAATGGCATCAGCTACAGTGAAGAGAGGGGAACACAGGATGACAAAATCAACAACGGCATCAGTTACAGTGAAGAGAGGGGAGCACAGGATGACCAAATCAACAACGGCATCAGCTACAGTGAAGAGAGGGGAACACAGGATGACAAAATCAACAACGGCATCAGCTACAGTGAAGAGAGGGGAACACAGGATGACAAAATCAACAACGGCATCAGCTACAGTGAAGAGAGGGGAACACAGGATGACAAAATAAACAACGGCATCAGCTACAGTGAAGAGAGGGGAACACAGGATGACAAAATAAACAACGGCATCAGCTACAGTGAAGAGAGGGGAACACAGGATGACAAAATCAACAACGGCATCAGCTACAGTGAAGAGAGGGGAACACAGGATGACAAAATCAACAACGGCATCAGCTACAGTGAAGAGAGGGGAACACAGGATGACAAAATAAACAACGGCATCAGCTACAGTGAAGAGAGGGGAACACAGGATGACCAAATAAACAACGGCATCAGCTACAGTGAAGAGAGGGGAACACAGGATGACCAAATAAACAACGGCATCAGCTACAGTGAAGAGAGGGGAACACAGGATGACAAAATCAACAACGGCATCAGCTACAGTGAAGAGAGGGGAGCACAGGATGACAAAATCAACAACGGCATCAGTTACAGTGAAGAGAGGGGAACACAGGATGACAAAATAAACAACGGCATCAGCTACAGTGAAGAGAGGGGAACACAGGATGACCAAATCAACAACGGCATCAGTTACAGTGAAGAGAGGGGAACACAGGATGACAAAATAAACAACGGCATCAGCTACAGTGAAGAGAGGGGAACACAGGATGACAAAATAAACAACGGCATCAGCTACAGTGAAGAGAGGGGAACACAGGATGACAAAATCAACAACGGCATCAGCTACAGTGAAGAGAGGGGAACACAGGATGACCAAATAAACAACGGCATCAGCTACAGTGAAGAGAGGGGAACACAGGATGACAAAATAAACAACGGCATCAGTTACAGTGAAGAGAGGAGCACCATCAGATTATTCTACTAGTCAAGGACAGAAAGGGACAACTACTATCTCCTGCCCAGAGAGCGGTAAGTGGTTCTGATGAAACTTCTGCACCGGCTACATCCGGCTCAACGCCCATATGACCCACAACTTCAAACTGACGCCTTCACCAACCTGCCAGATAACTTAACATATATCATCATCATCATCATCATCAAGTGCCCTGCCACGTGGCGTTGGTGATCATGGCCCTCCCCATGTTTCTATTCCTTGTTGCCACAAGCACATCTTCCACCCTCTCTGTCCTCAGCCACTCTGCAAGTCTGTCCAATATTTTTTTCCCTGGGTCTATCCGGTACCCCCTTTCCCTCCAGCTTTCCTGTTGTGACCAGGTGCTCTAATTCCCTTTCCTCATAAAATGGCATATGAATGTTGCCTGTCTTTTCCTAATCTTCCTTATGAATGATCTTCTTGTGTCTGCCTTCATCACGATTGTCTCCTTTGTTTTCTTTGCTGTCCATGGAACTCTCAACACTCTTCTTAGAAACCGCATCTCGGCTGTGTCAATCCTGTTCTGGCTTTGCTTGTTGACTGTCCACGCCTCACAACCGTATAACATTATCGGTTCTATATAACATTCAAGAACTCTCTTCCTGATGTTAATTGATAGGCATTTTGTTGGCAAGACTGCTTTTCATCTTATTGAATGCTGTTTTGGCTTGGCTGATTCTGCTGGTTATTTCTGATGTGAAGCTGCCGTCTGGTGAGATGATCGTTCCCTTTCTCAAGGTTGTGCCTTTTGCTGTTATTTTGCATGAGGGGATTTCATGGGTTTTTTTACTGATTACCATGACTTTAGTCTTCTTGCTATTAAGCTCCAACCTTTTACTTTTGCTTTCTATTTTTATTATATTCACAAGGTTTTGTAGGTCCCTTTCATTTTCTGCAATTAGCACGGTGTAATCTGCGTACCAAATGTCATCATTTTTCTTCCAACCTTCTTCCAGTGTATTCTTCTATGTATCTCATGATGTTTTCGCTGTTAAGTGAAAACAGATCTGGTAACAAAACACAGCCTTGCCTGACTCCTCTTTTGATATCCTGGAAAGAGCTAACTTAACATACACTGATATTTAAGTGATGACGCCTTATAAGTGGAGCAACAGGACGATGCCGACTACAAATCCTCTGACCACCAACCTCCATGGCAGTCAGCAGGAAGTGGAAAAAACGGCCACATTCACTGCCAGATGTGGCCTGACTGCATACATGCAGATCGACAGAAGATGAACTCGTCTTCCTTTCAGGTTTTTGTTGTTGTTGTTTTTTTGTGTTTTGTTTGTTGTTTTGTTGTTGGTTTTTTTTGTTGTTTTTTGTTGTTTTTGTTGTTGTTTTTGTTGTTGGTTTTTTGTTGTTTTTGTTGTTTTTTTGTTGTTTTGTTGTTTTTGTTGTTGGTTTTTTGTTGGGTTTTTTGTTGGTTTTTTGTTGTTTTTGTTGTTTTTGTTGTTGTTGTTTTGTTGTTTTTGTTGTTGTTTTTTTTGCAGCCTTCGTGATCGTCAGCTTCATATACGCCATCATAACAATGTTCACTTTTTTCTTTTTTGTTTTAGTAAATAACAATTTCGAAATCAGTACTCCTTACGAACATCAGTGGGCACCAAAGTCTCTCTCTCACACACACACACACACACACACACACACACACACACACACACACACACACACACACACACACACACACACACACACACACACACACATACATACACTCACACATACACACATACACACACACGCAAACACATGCACGCACCTACGCATACACACACACACAACATACACACACACACACACACACACACATATACATACACTTAAACACACACTTACCCACACACAACACAAACACACGCACACACACATACATACACACACACACAAGTGCGCGTGCGTGCACGTGCGAAGCAACAGCTGTGATTACAATTAATGAAGCTTACATTTATCCCGTCCTTGTTCTAAATGTCATTACAATAGGCGGCCGTTGCCGTGTGCACAAGTAAACATTTAATCAGTATTCTGTAACAGGTAGAATCCCTTTAGGTTTGTGCAAGCGTGCACGTGCACGTGTGCATGTTCCTGTGAAGGCGCACATTTGCATATGTGTAAATATTTAGCTGTAGTGATGTTTGAAGAACGTAGTCCCAAACGTGATCATGACGTTGAACAATTCCAAATGTCCACAGTCGTGAAGCTTGGTTAAACAAAGCAGTTTGTTGCCTCAATCTGAATGAAATGGGGTTTTCCTGCATCATCCTCTGCACCCTCATCCGCTCATTTCGGTTCTCCGACACTCCTAAACCCACCACATCTGACGTAACCATGACAACACTCTATGAACAGCTACACAATATGAGACGATTTTTCACAATGTTATTTGATGAAGAGAATGGCGGTGGTAGTGATGATGGTATGGTGTTTCATTTCGGATACAGACTACGTGACTGATGTGCAAAGTACGTTTACTTTCATAACACAACACGGCGTCAGTCGGGCTGGGGATATACAGACGTATGCCGTGTTGAGCAAGACATTTTAGCAACATCTTCAGTGAAGTATCCGCACAGTGTATGAGACTGGACTATATGATCCCAGTCTTCCTAACGAACAGTGTATGAGACTGGACTGTATGATCCCAGTCTTCCTATATGAGACTGGACTATATGATCCCAGTCTTCCTATATGAGACTGGACTATATGATCCCAGTCTTCCTATATGAGACTGGACTATATGATCCCAGTCTTCCTATATGAGACTGGACTGTATGATCCCAGTCTTCCTAACGAACCGTGTATGAGACTGGACTGTATGATCCCAGTCTTCCTATATGAGACTGGACTATATGATCCCAGTCTTCCTAACGAACCGTGTATGAGACTGGACTGTATGATCCCAGTCTTCCTATATGAGACTGGACTGTATGATCCCAGTCTTCCTAACGAACCGTGTATGAGACTGGACTGTATGATCCCAGTCTTCCTAACGACCGTGTATGAGACTGAACTGTATGATCCCAGTCTTTCCTAACGACCGTGTATGAGACTGGACTGTATGATCCCAGTCTTCCTATATGAGACTGGACTTATGATCCCAGTCTTCCTACGACCTTATGAGACTGGACTGTATGATCCCAGTCTTCCTATAAGACCGGACTATATGATCACTCTACGACCGGATAATGGACTATATGATCCCAGTCTTCCTAACGAGCCCAAAGCACGGTCAACTCTGGGTAGGAGCCAATCGGGGCCTACAATCCCACTTTTTTTGTTTTTTTTGTTTTTTTGTTTTTTTATGACTGATGGGAAATCAGACTCATGACATAGCAATCAGTAATCACCTGCATTAACCGCTTCACAAAGTTGACACACTGAATAAAGCCTATCTATTAACAGTTGAGTATTTTTCAAAGGAAAGCGTACGCATCTTCCTTATAATTGATCCAAAGGACGAATCATGTCTATTTAAAACAAGCCATTCAGAATATCAGTCATGTTTTCCTGTCCTGTCTACCCCTCTCAAATACATAATATCTGTAGATGTCCGTGAACAGCATAGAAATGTCCACTGACACAGGCTGCCCTATATACAGAAAGATGATAACCTAGGTCAATCTATATCAACCTCTTTTAAATATAAAGAAGACTTCCAAACCATATATCTGTCCCATTTTTGTTTGGGTGAATCAACGCAAGGAATTATGACACAAATACATAAACACCCATAATGATGATGGTCGTGTATACTTTGTGTAACACTCTCCTTGCAAAATCGATTGGTGATTCTGAAATTTTCACAATATCGTTGCGACCCATCTAAACAGTTGGAAAAGATGAAACTGACGTACTCCGATTATACACAGGGGCACGCGCACGCATTCTCTCTCTCTCTCTCTCTCTCTCTCTCTCTCTCTCTCTCTCTCTCCCTTTCTCTCTCTCTCTCTCTCTCCCTTTCTCTCTCTCTCTACTGACCTTCACACACACACAACACACACACACACACACACACACACACACACACACACACACACACACACACACACACACGCTACATTGTCATTTATCCCAAACAAAAATGCTTTAATCGTTTCTTGTGAAACAGACCGGACTTATAACTGGAAAACTAGTGCGTTGAGACGTGGACCATTTCCTAAACCAATCAGATCTGCGTATGTATATTATGATCTGTTCCTGTCATATTTTCATATCTGACAAAATATGATGGTACTTACTAGAACAAGCGTTGTTTTTTTTTAATGTCTACGTTGCATTTCAGTTCCATTTCATCACTATATGAACGTGTCAGGCCTGGACCCTGAGCAAGCCCCTATACTATAAAATGACAACATGAGTGATGTATTGTTTGAGAACAGTTGTCAACGAGTCAAGACCTCACATGATCAGAAAAAACAAAATTGGAGAGGGGGGGGGGGGGATGAACGACATCGGTCCCTCATTGCAATAATGACCAGTACAGAACTGTCTGGTTGAGTCATCTGATGAGTTTGTAACGCCATCAACAGGATCAACAAGCATATAGCAAGATAACCTGAATAACTGAAAAACAGACTGTAGAAGACCTGCATCAACACGGAAAACTTGCTTATCACGTGTCACACTTCTCAGCATCATTCTGCTGACTGTCACATCTTTCTCCCCACTAAACTCATGACAGTACAAGAGGGCAAACACAAGAAGGAAGAAAGAGAAAGCAGGTTTGTTTGACTATATACAAAACAGGCTAGCACGCTGTCTTGAGCTGAAATAATCATAAAGAACTGTTTTTGGATTTTTTTCTTTTTGTCCTTGGTGATTTAAAAGATGTCCTCTATCATCCCACTTTCATATACTGTGTTGTTTTATCTTGCGTTTGTGTGTGCTGGTTTCATTTGTGGACTTTTGTCTGTACCAATTTCTATGGCCACAGAATCTGGGAATATGTTTTCACAACTTTCATTTCGGAACATATTTACATATTCTCTTTAGAATTACTGACCATAAATCACAGAAATAAGAGTTGAAAATAGGTGTTAAACAAAGAAGGATGCAAGATGGAGTAGTATGACGTATAAGAAAACCAGACAAATACACATTGTGAATTAATTGTAACATAGTAAAAAAAAAAAGATAATAACATATCTTTACGATTTATTCAAGTCATTTGAGCATTAGCATGTGTGTTTGTTTCCTCAAAGTTTGTTTCTTTTTAGTTGTTGTTGTTCTTGCTGCTGTTGGTTTGTCCTGAGACTTCAGTCACCATCTGTTCTGAGATAATAAAAACAAAGATTTTACAAAACGCATGCATCATTATCATTTTATGTTAAAAGACAAGGATACCTGCAGACAGAAACGCATGCACAGGAAGTGAGGAAGGCAAGTGAAAATAACAAGCAGAAAAATACCATACAACAAAGCAAGAAGAAATACCATACAAACTAAAGCAAGAAGAATACATACAACAAAGCAGAAATACAACAAACTAAAGCAAGAAGAAATACCATACAAACTAAAGCAAGAAGAAATACCATACAAACTAAGCAGAAGAAACCATACACAAAGCAAGAAGAAATACCATACAAACTAAAGCAAGAAGAAATACCATACAAACTAAAGCAAGAAGAAATACCATACAAACTAAAGCAAGAAGA
>JAPXFY010000016.1:31022558-31035058 GCA_030674185.1 Monoplex corrugatus | reverse complement strand
ATATAAAAAGAGGGGTTGGGCAGGGATCTATTCTGTCAACAGATTTGTTTTCACTTTACAGCGAAACCATTATGAAAAAACTAGAAGAATGCCTTGGGATAAAAGATGGAGGAAAAATTTTAAACAATGTTTGTTACGCAAATGTCACCGTTTTAATCGCAGAAAATGAAAAAGACCTACAAAATCTTGTGAAAACAATGTAAATATAAAGCAGAAATAAAGGGTTGGAGCTAAACAGCAAAAAAGTCCGGTAACTAAGACTTTAGAATTGATCATTCACAATGTTTACAGTCATTTTTTGGGGGAAATTTTCCCTCAAATACTGGATATAATACTTGCATGCAATATAACCAAGAACGAAAGAAAGAAAGAAAAAGAAAAACAAAAAACAACTGGAAAAATATGAATATTTGTGTAGCACTGTTGCTGTGTATTTTGTTACAATAATGATAGAGACTCGGTCTCAAAGAGCAGTTATTAAATCAGTGTTGGAAATATGTCATTGGTATCTCATTCGAAATGGTATCTCATTTTCTTTTCAGTGCATAGTTGGTTAGTCAGTCAGTCAGCAGTCAGTCAGTCAGTCAGTCAGTCAGCAGTCAGTCAGCAGTCAGTCAATCAGCAGTCAGCAGTCAGTCAGTCAGTCAGTCAGTCAGCAGTCAGTCAGTCAGTCAGTCAGTCAGTCATTTACCTACTTATCCATTTATTTATCATAATCAAATTCTGGAATTGTTGCCAGTTACAATGCCATTTGTGCGTAGTTCCTCGATTGAAAAATCAGATACAAAGTTTGACAGCATTCACTGTCAGCTGCTTCATACATTCACTGTAATTGATCTCTAATGAACTGATTAAGATATTTTGACTTACTGCGTACAATATTTGGATATTTACGTAATAAACATTAAAACTATGTATAAAGCGTTTGGTTTCTGTAACGGGTATTAACACACACACACACACACACACACACACACACACACACACACACACACACACACACACACACACACACACACACACACACTCACACACATACACACACACACACACACACACACATACACACACAAAAGAACACAAACCTCTCACTTCATACATATTCATGATTTTGAAATATAATTATTGTCTGGGAACTGAGACAGTGCGGCCGTGGATCATTCACAGATATAATCTTATTTGTGTGATCACATATACAATCAACACGATTTAGTGGAGGTTAGCTTAAGGAAGCTGCCGTTCAATTTGTCATCTTTTCTAACTGACGTTTGTCAGCCTTAGAATGTTTGCCATGTGCGTGCTTTCTTTTCACAATTCAGAGCTCAGACGCACGATTCACTCTTCTCCTTTCAACTGAAGAACACACCAAATTAATTCAATAATGAAATAAATCAATGTTCAGTTACTGTGTAGGAGAAAAGTAAACTTCGAAAATTAGAAAGTGGAAAGTGCTGAAATAAGACAAAATTAAAAACCTATTTCAACATCTATTAATACTTTTATTCACCTTAATTGGATATGCCCACAGTATTTTGTAGAATTCTAAGACTGAACTCTTTTAGAGCTGGAAATAATAATGCTACAATACTATTTTATGTGATCATGTGTGATTGCCATTGGTATGGAACACTGATGTGTACATCAAAAAAGTTTTTAAAAAATCAGGTACTTACAAAGACATGGAAGTGTACACATGAGTGCTGATCAGTGTAACAAATCTCTGTATCCACAACACAGTTGTAATAAATGCATAAGAAATGTCAAAGGAGAAAACTTACTCAGAGTCAGACGGTATCAGAATTCACCACCTACAAGTACAACACTACAATTTCTCTAACCACAAAGCTCCATGGCAGCCGGCCGAAACGGAAAGAAACGTCCAGTCAAAGGCACAGGTTGAATGACGAGGCAGACACACACGAAAGGAGAAAAAAACTTATGAGAATCAAATCCGTCATTGACTGCGGCTACATGAGACAATTAAGAGTCTCTGGGTCTACGCTAGTCATAAAGTGCGCAAAACTCAGAATGTATATGGAATGGTGGTTGTAGTGGTTAGAAGCACCTTCCTAAGATACAGAAACCTCAATCACAGAAGGAATGGTGATTTTCCTCTCACTCCTCTACCTTTTTTATGGTGTCATAGGCCTGAATGATATTGTTTTGGATGAGATGCTAAACAGATTTGTCGACCCTGTCAAATATCCACAGAAAATCCAGTTTCACTGAAACCAGACACAACTGAACGTTGATTAAAATCGCACATTTAATGGACGTAACAAGACAGGCGCAAATTTGCAGCAAAATAACCTTTGTCAAAAAAACCCATAGAAACAAATTAACTCAGATGTGGGACAAAAATAGCACGGCAAATGATTTTCCAATTCTGATCATCACGCGCTAAGAATCTTCATTTTTGTCATAACTATAATAATGAGAAAACAGACTAAGCAGACTTTCAACCAGATCATAATTTTAACAACCCACACTCCCTGGTACGCTATATGTAACTGCAATTTTTAAATTGTACGTTCTCATTCCTTTTTTATTTCCCTAAATCCTATTGAATTGTTTACAAACAACAGGTCCACGATCCTAGCAGGACATTGCCAGCTAAAACTCATGTCTGTTCAAATCCAGTCAGCCTTAGTCTTATCAGGGATTTATTATGTATGTTTATTACAAGTATCCATCCACAAATAAATGACACAGACAAGGAAGCTGTCAGTGAGTCTAGTGCAATTTCCTTGTAAAACAAAACACTGGGACAGAAAAGGGGAAAGTCAAAGTAGACGACGCTATAGTGATTACAAGAAAAGCAGCGATAGGATTAGGTCCTTCTTAAAAAAAAACAATTCCAGCAAACCGAGAAGGTCCATGACAAGTTAAAGTTCATGTTACTTTTAGCCCAGCCGACTGCAAGAGCCTTATCAAACGTAAAGGTCCATGGCAGTTTTCTTTTTTTATATGGAGATGTGGTAACATGATGACGCACTGAAGGACACACACACATACACACGCACACACACACACACACACACACACACACACACAATATCAAATAACCAAGCGGATTCTACAAAGTGGGTTGGATAAAATAGCTGCTCACAAAAGAACAACAGCTAGCAAAAAAAAAAAAAAAAAAAAAAAAAAAAAACAACATTGTCAAGAAAACTTCATTCTTCATAAAAGAAGATAAACCGGGAGACAGAATAATGCAACAGTTTTTGTTAGCAAATGGCGTGTCACATAGCAACAACAGACTCCTGGTGACATGCGGAAGGAACTTCAAGGGAGACAAATCATTTGGAGGATGAGGGGCGGGTCTTCGGTGAGGTGGGCGCTGGAAAGTGGGAAGTGAGTGCTAAGGGGAATTACCCTAGTGATCTATGTGAAAATCCCAGTTACCAGCATCATGTCTGATTTCAATCACACGTACGTTCAGCATGTGTTATATGTTTCTGTCATCCGGTTACCGTCACTGATGGAAAGGATTCTGGCTTTACACATCTACTCTGGTCATAAAACGTACACAATAATTGATTTGTCCCCCCCCCCCCCCTCTCTCTCTCTCTCTCTCTCGTTCTTTCTCTCTTTCTCTCTCACTCTCTCTATCTCTCTAACGTTGTCTATTTTGAAATCAGCTCCATGAGCAATAAATAGACACACTCGCCAAATGCTTTCAAACACATGAAATTCTCAAACTGGAGTTGTAAACTCTCTCTCTCTCTCTCTCTCTCTCTTCTCTCTCTCTCTCTCTCTCTCTCTCTCTCTCTCTCTGCCCCCCCCCTCCCCGATAAGTCCCATCTGTACAAACGCATACATTGTCTATTTATTGCTCACTTTGCACAGCCTCTTTCCGTACATACAATTCTCTCTCTCTCTCTCTCTCTCTCTCTCTCTCTCTCTTCTCACTCTCTCTCTCTCTCTCTGAGTGTGAGTATGTGTGTGTGTGTGCGAGTGTGTGTGGGGGAACAAGATGGCGGCTTGAGAGTGATGGTCGGTGTCTGCGCGGTTGGCCGAATTTCTGCATACTACGACGTTGTTGCACCATATTGGATCCCTAATTTTTGCGGACTGCAGTGTGGAGAGCCATGCCAGCGGAGGGCATCGATTTCAGGGCGAAATGTGGCAGTTTCTTGTCCGTATACGTAAATTATATGTATCGGCGAATGAAAAACAAAGTGTTTATACGGACATTGATACTTCGTAACATGCAAGCCGGTGTCACAGTAGGTTTGCTCCTCGTTCAATTTGTTTTTTGCGACCTATTGCAACGAGCAGGAGACGTTCACCCCCAGTGGACAGTGATAAAAGCAGCAAAACCACCAATACAAGACAAACCAGGATGCAAAGCTACACTCAGAAGAATAGTAGTACTTCTTCTCCGGCTCGATCACCCCAAGACTTCACGCCCCAAGGTATGTCCCAAAATCCATCTTTGGTAGACATTATGACCACATTAACTTCCATGAACGTTTCACTGAACCAGAAGATGGACGATATACGTGATGATATGTATAAGAAAATGGACGACGTGAAAGCTGAAGTGATCATGTTGCGTGATCAGTACACAAAGCTGCAGGGGGAGGTGGGGCAGCTGAAGGAGGAGGTGCAGAGCCTGAGGAGGGAGAACCAAGACCTGGCCAGGAGAGTGGACGACCTGCAGGGACGTTCCAGGAGAAACAACATCGTCATCCACGGTATGATAAGACAGGAAAATGAAACCAGTGATCAGTGTGAAGGCATGCTGAAAGACATTATCACTAAGCTAGAGCTGTCCGATGACATCCGATTTGAACGAGTGCATCGCATAAATTCAAAAATGGACTCTCCAGTTATGGCATGCTGCACATTCTATAAACAAAAACAAGCCATCCTGAAAGCCAGAAAGAAGCTGCAAGGAACAACCCTATTCATTAGTGAAGACTTTACTGTGAGAGTAAGAAATGTCAGGAAACTGTTAACACCATATCTTAAAAAGGCTCGTGAAGAGGGCAAAAGAGCAATGCTTGTACATGATCATTTGATTGTTGATGGCAAGAAGTACTATTTAGATGATAAGAATAATCTGGTAGAATTAAGATAGGGGTGTGGCCGGCCTGTGACAGTTTTTGCTGAGGGTAGACAAATTGCCCTAGCACCGGTTTTCCCGGTTCAGGTCGACAGTTATAGTGAACCGTCACCTTCACGTGCAAACTATGTTGGCAGCGCACTCGATGTTGCTAACTTGGTGGTCGCTTCACCTGGCTATGTGTCAAGCCAAACATGCTTAGATAGGCCAAGTGTGGCAAATGTTAGGAGTGACACTGACAGTGTGGTTGATCATGGGGTTCAGTCCCTTGTACAAAGTATTATAAATTGCTCCTTTTCATTTCTTAGTTGGAATGTTGATGGCTTATTGTCAAAGTTACATAACAATGAATTTGTTAATTACATTCAATCATTTGATTTTGTTTGCATTTTTGAAACATTTCTTGATACTTTTCATAACAATTGCTTCACTGATTTTGAAATGTTCTATAAACCTGCTCAGAAGTTGTCTATGCAGGGGAGACGATCTGGAGGTGTTGTGTGTCTTATTAAAAGAAATCTATGTAAATATGTAAAGGAAATTGAAACCAATGTTCATAACACGTGTGTTTTTCTTATAAACAAATTTTTGTTTGGTACAGAGAAAGATGTGTTGTTTGTATGCACGTATCGTCCTCCAGAAGGTTCTCCTTATTATTCATTTTTTGATTGTGATAATGGCATTTCTTTGCTAGAAGATTTTCTGTGTGACTTTTTGATTGAGTCTGATGATGTTTTCATTTTGATATGTGGAGACCTGAATAGTAGAATCGCAAATATTTCCCATGTATGTAAAGATCATGATAATGATTCTGTCTTGGAATTGAACAGTCAGCCAGTGTATACAAATAGGCACTCTGAGGATGACAAACTAAATAATTATGGCAAACTATTACTGAACATGTGCAGTGTTTTTGATCTACATGTTTTAAATGGTGAGTGCCATGGGGATTCTCATGGACGTTACACGTTTATTTCTGATTCTGGGTGCAGTGTTAATGATTATTTTATCATGTCTTGTGATTTATATAGCAGGATAGCTGATTGTTGTCATCTTAACGTTGCAGATCGGATAGAATCCACCCACATGCCTGTAGAGTTTAGGCTTCACATGAAAGATAGCAACTGCGTATTGGAACAAAAAGAGAATTTTTCGCATTCATTAGATAAGTTTGTTTGGGATGAAGATTTTCAAGGAACATACACTCATAACTTAAGATCAGGGGAACTAAACCAAAGACTAGAGACAGCTAGAGACATGGTGTACTCTGATATAAATGTTGCTCTAGAATTGTTTAATTCTTGTATAAAAGACGCAGCTCAGTGTATGAAAAAAAGTGTTATTATTGGTAGGCGTAAAAAAGCGAATCCCTGGTTTGACAAGGAATGTGTTACTCTAAAGAAGAAAGTTCGAAATTCATTGCAGATTTTTAGACGCACTTTACTTGCAAATGATAGATATAATTA
This sequence comes from Monoplex corrugatus, assembly GCA_030674185.1. Lineage (NCBI taxonomy): Eukaryota > Metazoa > Mollusca > Gastropoda > Littorinimorpha > Ranellidae > Monoplex > Monoplex corrugatus. The sequence goes on along the minus strand of JAPXFY010000016.1, from coordinate 31,028,518 downwards.
TTGCCGTGCAAGACGTGAATACAATAAGTTTAAAAAGTTTAAGGAAGAACAGTACAATATGGCTTTGATAGACAAGCTAGTAAACTCAATGAATGACCAGAAAGGCTTTTGGAGCACCATCAGTATGATTTCTTCGAAAAGAAAACAGCCTAGAAATACAGTATGTATTGAAACATGGTTTAGGCATTTCAAAGACTTGCTGCAGAAAGATGCTTCGAATAATGTTGATAATTTAGAAGAAATAGAAAATGAAGCGAATGAAGAAATACAGCATTTAAATGAACCAATCTCCACACATGAGGTACTAGTAGCTCTAAGAAAATTAAAAAATGGCAAGTCAGCTGGTCTAGATGGAGTCATCGGTGAATTGTTGAAAAATGCTGTTGGATGCGATCATGTTGTTGGTTTTCTAGTGACATTCTATAACTTTTTGTTTGATAACGGCATCTTCCCAAAGAACTGGTCCGAATCCATTGTTATTCCTCTCTATAAAAAAGGTAATGTTAATGATCCTAATAACTATAGAGGCATATCTATTTGTGACATAACCAGTAAAGTGTATAGCACAATAATTAACAGTAGACTGCAAAAATGGGTCGAGGCAAATAATATAACTGAGGAATTTCAGGCTGGTTTCAAGAGAGATTATTCTACTATAGATCATATGTTTACACTGATGGCACTTGTTCAGAAGCAATTTACATTAAATCGCAAACTTTATGTTGCCTTTATTGATTTTGAGAAAGCCTTTGATTCAATCAACAGAAGTTTATTATGGCCTATTTTGTTAAAAAATGGCGTTAATGGAAAACTGTTTAAATGTGTTATGAGTATGTATGAAAGTGTTAAGGCAAGAGTGAGATGTGGAAGTGCTTTGTCTGATTGTATCAAATGTACAGCTGGTGTGAAGCAAGGGGATGTATGTAGTCCTATTTTATTTTCTTTATTCATTAATGAGGTTACTAGAGAAGTTACTGAAAACGGTCGTCATGGAGCCTGTTTTTTGAATGATGCTTTAGAATTATTTATTTTGCTTTTTGCAGACGACATTGTGCTATTAGCGGAAACAGTGATAGGTCTTCAACGACAGTTGGATAGCTTAGACAGATCTGCTTCTCGGCTTCAGTTAAAAGTTAATATGTCTAAAAGCAACATCATTGTCTTCAGAAAAGGTGGATATCTAGCTGCAAGGGAAAGATGGTTTTTCAGTGGTGTTATGATGTCTGTTGTTAATGTGTACAAATATTTAGGTATTTATTTTTCGACTCGTCTAAGTTTCACTTTTGCCTGTAAAGATATTGCAGATAAGGGTAAAAGAGGTTTATTATCTATTATGCAGAATTTGAGGAGGTTAAACAATAGCTCTTTCCACTTGTTTATTAAACTTTTTGATTCTCAAATCCAACCGATAATATTGTATGGTGCAGAAATATGGGGTCTAGATGCTGCAGTTACGCATTGTGAAAAAATACATTTATTTGCGCTCAAAAAATTTCTGGGAGTATCTTTAAGAACACCAAATAATCTTGTTTATGCTGAGACTAACAGATATCCCTTGCATATTCTTTCAGCAGTTAGATGCATTCGCTATTGGATAAAACTAACTCAAATGAACCGATCTAGGTTACCCCAAAAGGCTTATAACATGCTTTGCTTATTAGATGAAAGAGGAAAGGCAAACTGGGTATCAACAGTCAGACGGATGTTATTTGAAAATGGATTTGGTTATGCTTGGATTAATCAGGGTGTTGGAAGTAAAGGTGTGTTTTTACGCTCTCTTCGTGATAGATTAATTGACAACCAATGGCAAAACTGGCATTCAAATATGGAGGACAGTAATAGATACAGTATGTACCGTTTGATTGATCCATCACATTGCTTCCCACTGTATTTGTCATTACCAATAGACAGGCATATTAAGAGGGTTATGACCAAGTTTAGATTTGGAATTTCTGATTTGAAGAAACATCACTTTTATCACAGGAAAGTTGCTGAAAATGATTTATTATGTCCCCTTTGTGGTATGGATGTTGATGATGAACTACATTTTGCCTTGGTTTGTCAAAATTTGATTCAGTTCAGAGCGAAATTTATACCTATTAATTTTTTTAGACGACCATGTTTGTTTAGATTGGTAATGTTACTCTCATCCAAAGACGAATCTGTAGTAAAGCAGTTTGCTATTTATTTATACAAGGCATTTAAACTTCGAGATACATTTGTAAATCAATAGAATTGAGCTTGTGTGTTGATATAATTATGATTATGTTTCCCCCTTCAAATGTGGCCAAGGCCTTTTGAATAAAATTTTCGTTTCGTTTCGTTTCTCTCTCTCTCTCTCTCTCTCTCTCTCTCTCTCTGCCCCCCCCCCTCCCCGATAAGTCCCATCTGTACAAACGCATACATTGTCTATTTATTGCTCACTTTGCACAGCCTCTTTCCGTACATACAATTCTCTCTCTCTCTCTCTCTCTCTCTCACTCTCTCTCTCTCTCTCACTCTCTCTCTCTCTCTCTGAGTGTGAGTATGTGTGTGTGTGTGCGAGTGTGTGTGTGTGTGTGTGTGTGTGTGTGTGTGTGTGCATGCGTACGTGTGTGTGTGTGTGTGTCTGTGTGTGTGTCTGTGTCTGAGTGTGTGTCTGTGTCTGAGTGTGTGTGTCTGTGTCTGAGTGTGTGCGTGCATGTGTGTGAGTGATGTATGTGTTTGTTGTATTGTCTGCTTTACTTTCTTCTATTCTTCATATTTTAATGCTTTCATGATTATTTTCGTTCTTGCTTTTCTTTTCGTTTTCCTATTCTTTATCTTTTAATACTTTTCTAGTTATTTCTTTATTTTTGATTGATGCATTTCGTTATTCTTTTATTTTGGCAAGCTTTTTGTGCGTTCCTGTTGTATATGTAGTTGGTTTATTTATTCATCTGATCCGTTGTCTTGATTTTCTTTGGTTCTCCATGTTGGTTGTTTGGTCGATAATGTGGCTGGTTAGTTGATTTGTTTACTTGCCTGAATCGTGGTTGGTTGACTGACTTTTCTGTTTCTGCTTCCGTCCTTTGTTCTTTCCTTTTCTTTCTTTCCTTTTTTTTTTTTTTTTTACTTTTTCTTTGGTTTTTGTTGTTGTTTTGTTTTTTGTTGTTGTTATTTTATGAGTTTATTCTAATTATCCTGAACATTTCTGACACGTGACAGCTAGTTAATCTAAAATGATCAAATGGATATATAAGTGTATGAGTAAATAAACAAATAAAAAGTAAACAAATAAATAAATAAATCTCAAGCTCCGTCGATTCAGATTTGAAAAGGGAGAAGCAGGAAGAGGAAAGAGACAATATAAATATGAAATTATAACAAGAATGTTTTCACTGTATTTCCTTCTCAGAGCATTACTTTCAATTTTGTTGTGTGCAAATTTCTGTCTCATCAACTCGTTTATTATTTTTCCAACAATCATTTTGATTCTAATTTTATTCGCCATCTGTTCCTGGACGATGTCTGTTTAATCCGAAAACGTGATATGTACACTGATAAAGAAAAATAAAATTGAGATTTAGAAAACAATCAGACGGAATCACAGCACATACAAACACAGGTACGCTTGGTGAACACAACGTCTTTTGCATTAACAATCACAAGCCATGTACCTTTCCGCATAGCGTTGACGATCATGGCCCTCCATACGACTCTCTCTGTTGTCGCTGCAAGTATATCTCCTACCCTTTTGTCCCCCACCCACTGCAAAACTGTCGTAATATTTTCTCCCTAAATCTACCTGTGTTCTTTTTCCCTCCAGCTTTCCTGTTGTGTTCAGGTGCTCCAATTTCTCTTGCCTCGTAAACTATGCAATAAATGTTGCAATCAGTCAAAACAAAACAAAAACTGTGGGATTTGTCTGACCGCCTCCTACCTGGAGTGGAACATAGTATGAGCTCGTTGGGAAGACTGGAACACATAATCGAGTCTCTGTGACTTTACGGATACGTATTTGAGTGTGTTGATGTATCTTCCTGACCAATGGCCTGGTCGATACCATGACATATTATGCAATTAAGTGCAGAGTACAGTTCTCTCAAGAAGTTTCAATCTTAAACAGAACAGCAAAACATCTTCGTGTCATTCCCATAATTATGAAGTCATCAATAGTTATAGTATCATATTATCGCAGATTATTATGTGTGCCGTTGGTGTCCCGATTTTGTCGTGACTAGTTTGGGTTTCTTCTATCGCTTCTTTGCCTGAGGTAAATTCATACTACAGTCTTTCCTACCAATGGTTAACGGAGATTGTCGCTGCAAGGCTGTGGTAGTTAATTGTTTTTTCTCAGTGACTGAACGACTGCTATCGTTGATGACAGGATTAGTAGGCAGCGTCTTTAGTAATCTGAATCAGGGAAGGCAATGTTGAACTTCACCAAAGTGACCCGGCAGCTGTGCATGGTCTCATCTGGTGGGCAGTTCCAAAGCAGCTTGACATATCTGGCTCCCGTTGGTTTCCTGGCACCAAACCTTTCACTAAATGATGTTGGGGTTTATACTGCTCCAATGAGCTAGAACGAAAGGGGAAGAATCAACGCCACTGAAATGGCACAGAAGATAAGGCAACAAGAAAAAAAAATCATAAACAAGGTTATATACAGGAAAACAAAGCATAACACTGACACTGTCCAAATTCATTATGAAACAGATGGATTCAGAAAAACCAATATTGGAGCAACAATAGAACAAGAAATCAAATTAGTTTAGACAAAGAATACACTACTTTTTCTAGAGGCGGATAAAACACGAACCCTAAATAATTAAACACTTTCTATGCAAATGACGTCTCACTTGTCAATACCACACTTCTTCCGGTGGCATGCAACAGAACCCCAGGGGAGAGAATTAATGACCTGAGGAATACAACGGCAGAAGGGTGGTGGTGGAAGGGACTTGTGGGTAAAGTTGGTGCTAAAAATGTGGAAAGGGAGAGAAAGAGGAGAATGACACCGATGGAGGCATAACCTGTTTACTTGTGTGACTACCGGTTACTGGGAGCCCATCACGTGTTGGTCATCATGCATCTGGATCAGGTTCTACACCTTTAACGTTAGGATTCTATTTGTTGTGATCAGTAGAAAGAATCATTAGCTTCCTCGTTTATTTTGGTTATAGAACAATAATAAATTCGTGTTCTTCCTTCATTCTCTCTCTCTCTCTCTCTCTCTCTCTCTCTCTCTCTCTCTCTCTCTCTCTCTCTCTCTCTCTCTCTCTCTCTCTCTTCCCGCCACCAATAAGAATCAAGCATAGAAGCCAAATAAATTCTCTAATACATACACAAATGATATTTTCACCGCCTGATAACCGCAAAATATGACTCAAGTATCAATGTACATATAATTATTTGCTGATATTTAATCGCCTCTGTTCCAACTATGGCAGATGAAATAATTTCCACAGATTGTATCATAATCCAATGATATATGATCAGTAAAATGCTGGCGATATAAAAACAAATTTCATACAATCTGGTACTGGACTAGATCGTCTCGCCAGAAAGCATACTCAAACTTACTGCTTCAATGTTTACACACACATCTATATACATCTAAACCATTGAGATCTCCCCCTCTCCCTCTCTCTCTCTTTGACCATCCCTTCTCACTCCTGTTTAATTTTTCTGATGGACGTCAACGGTTCTTATTAATCATGTCTCAACAGATTGTATAAACACAAATCACAACCCAAACGTTTTTCCTCACATTAAAACAGATAAAAACTAACATGTGCTTTCTTTATTCAAAGGTTACAGCGAGAACGAAATCAAGTATAAACAAGATAAACCCCGGGGCTTACCTTTATAAATGTGCATATAAATGTGCATATAAATGTGCATATAAATGAGTATCAAGCTACTTTTTCTTCCTGTGCTCAGGCTGCAGATTTCGAGACAAATCTCTAATTTTCCATATTTGAATACTTCACACACAC
>JAPXFY010000016.1:31015058-31017558 GCA_030674185.1 Monoplex corrugatus | reverse complement strand
GTTTTATGTTTTCCCTTTGATAGTGTATCCCCTGACTACAAATAATCTCTCTCTCTCTCTCTCTCTCTCTCTCTCTCTCTCCTCGCACACACACACACACACACATATATATATATAGAGAGAGAGAGAATGAGAGTGAGAGAGAGAGAGAGAGAAAGAGAGAGACATTTTGTGTGTGTGTGTGTGTGTGTGGTGTGTGTGTGTGTGTGTGTGTGTGTGTGTGTGTGTGTGTGTGTGTGTGTGTGTGTGTGTGTGTGTGTGTGTGTGTGTGTGTGTGTGCATACTGTTATATGCATATGATGTGCTTTGCGCCTCGGAGTCGGCTTGTGCATGTTTATGTGAATACAAGCTTTGCTGAATGCTCCTTATTTATAGGACCACAAAACACACAATTCTTCATCCTCGCTTCATCCTCTTAGTACCCCCCCCCCCCCCCACCCTCCTCTCTTTCCTCCCACTATTAGTGCTGGGAAGTTTTGCTTGTCCACAATCGTAATTCCCTTCGTCAGGTCATAAAGAAATGACATGTGTTTTCTGTCAAACCCATCGTCTGTCGTCATCAGCTTAGGGACAGATGGAAATGGACTTGTGCGCAAAGGGAGGGAACTGATGAAGAGGAGATCAGGGCAATGCAGGGAAAGGTTCAGGATTGGAAGGAATTGTGGCCAGCGCCATTGCAGTAAACACTTTCTATGAACGCTGTTTTGCTTTTTATTGCCATTTATGCCACTGGCATGTAGGTCAGCAAAGTGTTTCTGCGCAAGCTTCTGCATAGTTTTATCCAAGTGCGTGTCAGGGCCTTGAGGTTTCCTTCTATAGTTCGTCGCCAGATGTGTCAAAGAACACTGCTCAAGATTATGTTTGTGTAATTACTGTTGAACATTGCTGACTTAAGAATACTGTTCTGATATTTTTTTAACTGGACAATGTTGTTGTGATAAGTTTTTATCTACTCATTTATTCTATGTTTAGTTGCACTATCTTCTCGTGTATTCTATATTTAGTTGCACTATCTTCTCATGTATTCTATATTTAGTTGCACTATCTACTCATTTATTCTATGTTTAGTTGCACTATCTACTCATTTATTCTATGTTTAGTTGCACTATCTACTCATTTATTCTATGTTTAGTTGCACTATCTACTCATGTATTCTATGTTTAGTTGCACTATCTACTCATGTATTCTATGTTTAGTTGCACTATCTACTCATGTATTCTATGTTTAGTTGCACTATCTACTCATGTATTCTATGTTTAGTTGCACTATCTACTCATGTATTCTATGTTTAGTTGCACTATCTTCTCATGTATTCTATGTTTAGTTGCACTATCTACTCATTTATTCTATGTTTAGTTGCACTATCTACTCATTTATTCTATGTTTAGTTGCACTATCTACTCATTTATTCTATGTTTAGTTGCACTATCTACTCATTTATTCTATGTTTAATTGCACTATCTACTCATTTATTCTATGTTTAGTTGCACTATCTACTCATTTATTCTATGTTTAGTTGCACTATCTTCTCATGTATTCTATGTTTAGTTGCACTATCTACTCATGTATTCTATGTTTAGTTGCACTATCTACTCATTTATTCTATGTTTAGTTGCACTATCTACTCATTTATTCTATGTTTAGTTGCACTATCTTCTCATGTATTCTATGTTTAGTTGCACTATCTACTCATGTATTCTATGTTTAGTTGCACTATCTACTCATTTATTCTATGTTTAGTTGCACTATCTACTCATTTATTCTATGTTTAGTTGCACTATCTACTCATTTATTCTATGTTTAGTTGCACTATCTTCTCATGTATTCTATGTTTAGTTGCACTATCTTCTCATGTATTCTATGTTTAGTTGCACTATCTACTCATTTATTCTATGTTTAGTTGCACTGTCTTCTCGTGTATTCTATATTTAGTTGCACTATCTTCTCGTGTATTCTATATTTAGTTGCACTATCTTCTCATTTATTCTATGTTTAGTTGCACTATCGACTCATTTATTCTATATTTAGTTGCACTGTCTTCTCATTTATTCTATGTTTAGTTGCACTATCGACTCATTTATTCTATATTTAGTTGCACTGTCTTCTCATTTATTCTATGTTTAGTTGCACTATCTACTCATGTATTCTATGTTTAGTTGCACTATCTACTCGTGTATTCTATATTTAGTTGCACTATCTTCTCATTTATTCTATGTTTAGTTGCACTATCTACTCATTTATTCTATGTTAAGTTGCACTATCTACTCATTTATTCTATGTTTAGTTGCACTATCTACTCATTTATTCTATGTTTAGTTGCACTATCGACTCATTTATTCTATGTTTAGTTGCACTATCTACTCATTTATTCTATGTTTTAGTTGCACTATCTTCTCATTTATTCTATGTTTAGTTGCACTATCTTCTCATTTATTCTATGTTTAGTTGCACTATCTTCTCATTTATTCTATGTTTAGTTGCACTATCTACTCATTTATAT
>JAPXFY010000016.1:31000058-31010058 GCA_030674185.1 Monoplex corrugatus | reverse complement strand
GCCGAGTCAGAAGAACAACAGAGGAACAGGATCACAATGATAGAGTCTGACCCAAGCAAGGAATAGCCTACGTTTTCCAAAAGCAGACAAAACATGGACACCGATTCATGGCTTTCTATACAAACGGCACCTGATGTATCAACACGAGACTGCTTCAGATGACATAAAACATAACCTCAAGACATAGAAATCATGACTGAGGGTAAAAAGATGGAGGATAATGGTGGAGGTGATTTGTGGGTGGAGGTGCAGGAAAGGTTAGAAACAGGTGGCGGGGTTGGGGGAAAGGGCCAAAAGAAAGCGTGACAGCATTTCGTGTCCACTTACACGACTGTCCATTAGCCAGACAGATCATGACGAGGTGGGCATGAATCATCGGTAGTTGCTGGACGGTCCGCACGTGTCGCGTTCTTCTGTCTGCTTCCAGTTACTTTGATTGATGAGAAGGACTATTAGGTTCCTCATTTTGTTCTACTCATAACATCTCAGAATCAAATTACTCTCTCTCCTCTCTCTCTCTCTCTCTCTCTCTCTCTCTCTCTCTCTCTGTGTGTGTGTGTGTGTGTGTGTGTGTGTGTGTGTGTGTGACAGACACCGGCAAAACAGGAACTCATATAATTATGAACTGATCAGTATGCTTACAAGGTAAGAAAATTGATATATTTTGTCCTTTCCTGAAGCTGTGTTGTTGATCTCAATGTGCTATATTATGTAAAGAACTTTGGTTTGTGTCTGATTAAAGTGTTTACAGTCAGGCGAAATAGCATATGCTGATACATTTTGTTGCTAATTGCTGACACTTTGTGTCTTACTTTGTCACCTTGGTGTAGTGGTTTGTGTAACAGACTAACAAACTGCCGACTGGAAGGGTTTGGGCTCCAATCCAGTTATGTCAATATCAGTGTGGAATTGTCCGGTCACATCTGGCTACTGCTGCCCAGATCTGAACATGCTATTGGCTCGTTGGGAAGACTGCAACCATACAGCAGTCTGATCCACTTTCACTGGTGCGTCATCGAGGGTGTTGCTCTTATTTCCTGACCAGCAGCGTATGTGCCTGTATCTCTCCGGTCAAACTAATGCCAGGGTATGTAATGCATCTCTCTCTCTCTCTCTCTCTCTCTCTCTCTCTCTCTCTCTCTCCTCCACACACACACACACACACACACACACACACACACACAATGAATCAGGGCCACAGGTGCGTCACCGCACGTGAAAAGAAATGTGAGAATGGTGACAGGTTTTATGTCTCTCTGCAGGCAAGGCCAGAGTGTGTGAGACAGTGAGTCAAGCAGTCAGATTATGAGAATTCTGGCACCACGGACCCGTTCTCACGTAACATGACCATTAATTCAATCATTAACAAATCAGGTTCTTTTCAACTGCACATCATTTACATAACTGTCAGTTACACAATAAACCCAGCCTCCCTCCCTCCTTTCAACTACCTACTCCACCTCCCTCACTTTCCTGAAGTGTTCCTGTGTTTCTGTCTTTGTCTCCTCTCTCTCTCTCTCTCTCTCTCTCTCTCTCTCTCTCTCTCACACACACACACACATACACACACACTCTCTCTCTCTCCCTCTCTCTCCCCCCTCTCTCTCTCCCTCTCTCTCTTTCTCTCTCACACACACACACACATATGCTGCTTACATCACACCTGTTTCACTTATATATACTGTCGTATGTTTACCTTTGTTTAGTTTAGTTCTGCTGTTGAACTATACATGTCTTTCTTGTGTGGTGACAACAAGCACAGTGTCATGTCATTCTACTGTAGACGCTACATTGTCCCACCCAAGAAACAAATCCCAGACTGAGTGTGGCTTTACCGTCTGTCTTCATTCTATATCTGCTATCATATGCTTTGTCTGACTCTAACACACACATACACTGTCATGCATGACATTTTTTTTAAAAAATTATACGACAGGTTACACAGAATATCAGGTATGATGTCATGCTATAACGTTTGGGAAGAGGGTGGGTGAAAAAGGATCAAAGGACGTTTGCAGCACTTAGAAATGGGAAAGGTGAAAATAAAGACATAAATGTGTTCTATGTACCTGCAAGCACATGGAGTCCATTAAAATGACAAAAAGAAAGAAAGAAAAGATTTACTCTGAAGATATTGTCCTTCTACACTCTACCACACTGTCTGTTCCTAACATGACGGTGACAATGGGAAGCGTCTTGAAGTTGAAGCGTCAAGATTTCACCAAGTGTACCCTTGATGAGTATTTTATTTACAACGGACACAGTTGTTCTACAAGGTTCAAGGAGAATCGTAGTGTCCTGCTAGCACAGGCAAATAGAACTGCAACATGTAAATCCATCGTAACTGTGACAACTCCCACAAAGACTACAGTAAGTCGTTGGATGCCTTCACCATACTGACCTGTGAGGCTGTTCTGGCTTATTTTGGATTGATTTCCAATTAGTTTTATTGTTTGTTTGTTTGTTTGTTTGTTTGTTTGTTTGTTCATTTTTCCGATTCTTTGGTAATTCCTTGACCACACCTCAAAATATACTAGCTTGTCTTCCCAATCGTCATGATAAATGCACAATTTTATACGCATTGTCTTCACTCATTTCAAACGTCCAGTTCCCGCAACGGGCACTTCCCAACTGCCGATTTCAATAACTTGAGTTCTGAATTTCATACAACAAGCCTTATTACACCGTTTCAAAGCTCATTTTCTCCAGTTCTTAGTAATTTCAATAACTCAACATACTGAACAAGTACTTAAAATATCCTACGTGGGAGCAAATCACACATGTTAAGTTTGCTTCTTCACCCCCAGGCCACCCCGGCCCTTAAAGACGTCAAAGGTACATTTCATTTATGAGTACACAAACACAATGTACAACAGAGCATGTCTGTTATGGAGCTAACCGTGTCTTGTGTTATGCACCATACCACAATGGGAAACATACTGGCGGACAAATGTCGTAACCATTCGGCCATCACACAGTCATGCTCCACTGCTCATCATGTACACACACAATAAATGTCAGCTAGGCTTGGCTTCCGTTAGTGATTAACGGCGGTTATTCCAACATGAAGTACTTCTCAATTCAATAATGACTCGTTGAATCCTCCAGCCTTTTGAAGTGCTATCAAATGCTTGGCTTATCTCACTAATTATCTCGTTGTAATATTAACTGGTGGGGTCGTGGGGGAGGCTGGTTGGTTCTTTTGACAGAGCCAAGAGCTCAAGAATGGATATCTCGGGTTCAATCCCAGCCCTCAATGTTTGAAAAAAAATCTGTTCCCTATCTTTATGTTTCCATCGTTCTGGTGTTGTCAGTTTAACGTTTTATAGGTCTGTCCTCCCAACCACCACCACCACCACCACCACCACCACTCCCCAATTAAACGCCTTGACATCACATAGGGTTTACACAGGCGCAGGGAGTCTGTTAGCTATCTGCTGGCAGTGGAGCGCATATGCAATTATCCCAGAGAGATGTAACTTACTTCAACGAACTCCTCTCTCTCTCTCTCTGTCTCTGTCTCTGTCTGTCTGTCTCTGTCTGTCTGTCTCTGTCTCTCTCTGTCTCTGTCTCTCTCTGTCTCTATCTCTCTCTCTCTCTCTCTCTCTCTCTCTCTCTCTGTGTCTCTGTCTCCCTCTGTCTCTGTCTGTCTCTGTCTCTGTCTGTCTCTGTCTGTTTATGTCTCTCTCTGTTTCTGTCTCTCTCTGTCTCTCTCTGTCTCTGTCTCTCTCTGTCTCTGTCTCTCTGTCTCGTCTCTCTCTCTCTCTCTCTCTCTCTCTCTCTCTCTCTGTGCGTGTTCATCTGCCTTTATAGGTGTACCTGAGGCACGCATCATTTGCGTATGAACGTGCTTACAAACTGTGTTTTGCATATATGCATGTGTGTGCATGTACCTGTGTTTGTGTGTCAGTGTGTACGTTTATGTGCTTGTTTGTGTGTGCGTGCTCGCGTGCGTCAATGCTGCATATATTCTTGATTCAAGAATCAAACCACGGCGTGCACTCTCATCATTCATCAAAGCTATCACCCAACAACGACCAAAACCTCCCTGATCCAAGCCGTCATCCTCCTTCTGTCTCACACACAAGATGCTGAGCTAGTGTACGCTCAAGCTTGATAGGTGGGTGACCCTTGATCTAGAGAGTCATCGTCTCTATCACACACACACACACACACACACACACACACACACACACACACACACACAACACACACACACACACACACACACACACACACCACACACAACCCTGTTCTAACATATTCTCCCTTTCTCTCTTCATCCTCTCCTCTCTGTTACTTACTTTATCTTTTACTCGCTCTGACTTGCTCTCACATTTCTTTTTAGAAAGGCTTCAAGGAAGGGAGCTGGAAATCTCCATCATTTTTATGCCAGGGCGGCCGGGCGACAGACCTGCTATTCGTGATTTTCAACTGCCCTGGGATCTTTTAGTGTGTGCAGGCCAGAAGGCACATGGGTCCGACTCGTTTTTCCGTCCACTTCCGAACGACTAGACGTTCAGTTCGAATTTCCGGTCAGACTGAGGAGACACATCGCGGACTCAACGGGAAACGAACCTTGGAATCTCGAGTTTAGTTACTGGCTGGCGTATGTCTGAACCATTTTGCCACTTTTCTCACAAAATAGTGTGTGTGTGTGTGTGTTGTGTGTGTGTGTGTGTGTGTGTGTGTGTGTGTGTGTGTGTGTGTGTGTGTGTGTGTGTGTGTGTGTGTGTGTGTGTGTGTGTGTGTGTGTGGCGTTTGGTGTGCTCGTGTGTCGGTGTGTGTGCCCGCGCGCCTCTCGCTAATACAAGTGTTTGTGTGCACGAGTATGTGTATAAACAAACGCAGCCGCTTTGCATTTCGAAGTAAGCTGACGTGTTTTATGTGAGTTTAAAGAGCAGTCTTTCGTGAACACGCTTTAGTTATAGGACCACAGACATTCCTTTCCATCATTCTACCCTTTTAGTTTACCACCACCACCCACCTTCCCCTAAATACCAGTGCACAGCTTTCGTCTATGTCGCACATTACTAAAGTAATTCCTTTAGTCACGTCATTGACGTAGACCATGGAGCCTAGTGGTTAAAGTTCCTGCTTGGGTCATCAACATCCCGAGTTCGAATCTCAGATCCCCGCCCCCTCCCCAGTAGAGGTTAAATGGTGGAGTGGTTTTTTCGAATGAGATGATAAACCGAGATCCCGTGAGCAGCACGCACTGCGCACACGTTAATGATCCCACAACAACAAAAGAGTTTTCACTGTAAAGAATAATCAGCTTTCTTTACGGTAAAAAAAAAAAAGTAAACTATACAGGATACAAGCGGAACTGCATTGTGCCAACACGCTTTTCAAGACAGAACAGTTCGGACTTTCACATGGTAAATTTATTGTGACGGCAACAAACATATCAACAGAATGAATACCACTCCTGATTGTGAGAGTGGCATGGAAAAGAGTAAGGGCAAGAACAGAAAACGTTTTACCCTATGCAGCTATCATACGTACATCAATACATCTCTGCACTTGTGCGAGTTGGTGTGTGTGTGGCATACGGGTCGGATGCTCAGGCGTGAAATGCAGGAGAGTGTGTGCTGGAACTAATTTGAGTGTGAGTGTGCGTGAAATGAGTGTGTGTGTGTGTGTGTGTGTGTGTGTGTGTGTGTGTGTGTGTGTGTGTATGTGTGTTGTGCGTGTATGTGTGTCTGTGTCGTGTGTGTGCGCGCGTGTGTTTGTGTGTGTGTATGTGTGTGGAGAGAGAGAAGAGAGAGAGCAAGCGGGTTTCTGTACGAGGTTTACAGGACAGACTTGTGATTGTGCATCAAATTGACGGGGCCAGGATACATCAGGCAATTCATCCTGACTGTATCCTCTTTAGTTCTTTCCTAATACCAGCACCAGAGGTCTGGCCTGTCCGCTACCTTAATCCCCTTGGTCACGTCATCAACAGGTGAGTCTGTCTGCAGTCATACTGAGGACTTACCGTGTTTAAGTGTAATCTGTGTGTGTGTGTGTGTTGTGTGTGCGGTGCGCGCGCGCGTGCGTGACTGTGTGTGTGTCTGCGCGGTGTGTGTGTCTCTGAGTGTGTCTGTGTCGTGCGTGCGTGGTGTGTGTGTGTGTGTATGTGTGTGTGTGTGTGTATAGGTGGTAGGAGTCACGAACGTGTGTGTATTTTAGTAAAGCTTGAAACTCGCTGATTGGGAGACATAGTATTTGACAGGGTAGTGTATAAAGTTAATGGAGTTCTTTGGAACAGCCAAATTAAAAATAACAAAAAACCCAAACATTATGGAAAGACGGCTATTTTGTACTTTCTATGCCTTTTCTTCGGATGTCTGACAAGCAAAACAGCGGAACAGTACGCAACGACCTTCACCTCACCCTCACTTTCAAAACGATGTGTAGCACTCAACCCATTCCCAGCTGACAGATCTGACCGCTCCGGTTCAAACGGTTCACCTCGACTGTATGGACGGGAGAAATGGCTAGCGTTTCAGCTACTTGAAATATTTTTCTTTTTATGCTTGTTTGTTTGTTTGCAATTTGTTAATTTACCATGCTTTTTTTTTCTTTGTGATTTTGCTACATCTATTTTCCTTCTATGTGTTTATGAAGACAATTATTGATGCAACTGATAAGGGCAGCTGACAATTTGACAATTTGATGATTTAATATCTTTTAAAGCATTTAGCCCAAACAAGACATGGGGTTGATTTCAAAATAACAATAACACTGAAAAATAACAACATTCAGTTACAGACATGTTAACCACGACATCCCTAGTGTCACAATATAGCATAAGTCAGACAGTATTTACGCGGTTTGTTTAGCTGATCAAATATATTTTCTATTATAACGCGACTAAAACAGCGTTTAGTTTACCTACAAATGTCAAAGGGTGCATGCTTACCTACAAATGACCAATGTACGCACACACCCACACACACACAGATGGACACACACAACTCACAGGTAATGACATGAAATATGTTCTTCATATTTGCACACGTTAGAACTAATCAAAATACTGAACAGCGTAATGCTTCTCCCGACATGTCTGAGACAATGTACCGTTTATAACAAACATTTCAAATCATTCGTCAAAAGAAACAGAGAGAGAAGGAGTGAGGGAGTGAGTGGGATACAGACAGACAGACAGACAGAGACAGAGACAGACAGAGACAGAGAGATGGAAACGGACAAAACTGTCAATTTGATTTAAAACAGCAACTGATAAAGCAAAAGTGGGAAAGGGAATTAAAGACAAAGAACTTTAGGGAATGGGGTTTAGTTATTCATGAGGAAATATCAAAGCATACTGCAATCTATAACAAATGCATCTAAGCAGCACGATGTGAGACAGGTTTTTATTATGTCCTAAATTCAGCTGCCAGGATCAACAGAAACCTGCCTTTTCAATACTGCCATGAAATGGGCTGGAACTGATAACAGTTGTTTATGAATAAAGTGCAGTGCATTTTCTTTATCAAGCTGTTTATATTCTCTCTCTCTCTCTCTCTCTCTCTCTCTCTCTCTCTCTCTCTCTCTCTCTCTCTCTCTCTCTCTCTCTCTCTCTACTATCTCTCCTATCAGCTTTAATTTGATAGTTCTTGCCGTTGCAGTGTATTTTTTCTGTGTGGATCCTCTTGAGCCGAAGGCTGGCTGTACAACTGTACAAATGCACACGCTGCTTATATCTCAGAAGTAAAAATTCGTCTCAGTAAATTCTCCTTGTTCTTCTTCGTCTGCTCTCTCTCTCTCTCTCTCTCTCTCTCTCTCTCTCTCTCTCTCTCTCTCTCTCTCTCTCTCTCTCTCTCTCTCTCTCTCTCTCATCTTTCAGACTACCTGGAAACCAAAAGTCTTCTTTACCCACTTAATCTAGTTTCCGTAAAAATACAACCAAACTCTTGTCATACAGCCCTGACGGGCTCCCCGACACTTGGTTATCAGGCATGAATGTTTGCAAAGTAACAGAAGCAATATTTCTAGATTTTCGAAAGCTTTTGTTCTGGATGATCACGATACTTTACTGACTAAATTACTTACGTATCTTGCTAACAGTTTCATTCTTCAAATCCTATTTTCATGAACGCAAACAAAAAACTTATTGGATCAGATTCATCCAAGGTCATGTGAAATGTGGTATTGCTCAAAGTATCAATTTTAGGACCCGTTCTGTTTTCTGTATTCATAAATGACTTAACACTTCATATCTGATCCCAGAGTTCGAGGATGATGGAATAGTCCATACGCAAGACAAAAGTATAGCGACTGTAAACACAAGTTTACAACAAAAAAAAGCCTCAATGAAATCTGCGACTGGTGTGCGAAAAACGCCATGGCATTGAATCCTACGAAAACTGAAAGTATGTTACAGGCACAGGCCAAAAACGGCAGATTGGCCCTCTCTCACTCAGTCTGTCTCTGAGAGGTAATTCCTTAACACAAATATCTGAACACCTTCTACTAGGCATCATTATTGATCACAATCCTACCTGGCAGAACCGCACTGGTTATTTATGCAAGATTATCTCCAAGAGCACATTTATTCTATATATTTAACATATGCAAATACAGGCAAATTATTCAATAATGCTCATATCAAATCGGATATGGATTACGCTTCTACAGTATGGGTTAGTTATGCTTTTAAATCCAATCTAAAAACACATCTCTTTTCACGTTGATCGAAAGTGTATGTCTAGTTCGTGAGTGCGCTTTGACTTGAACTGTCAAGACTTGGCGCCATACAAATACTGTAATTATTATTATAATTATTATTATTATTATTATATATTATTATTATTGTTGTTGTTGTTGTTCTTGTTGATGTTGTTGTTGTTGTTGTTATCAAGTTAATCTAAAAAAACAGAACGCACAGAGAAGGGCAGCAAAACTTATCATGCCAGATGCCATTTCAATTAAAGACAAAAAACTTCCAACAATTAGAAATCCTCCCTCTAAAATCACATTTCATGTTCAGCAAAGGTATCACGATATTTAAAGTATCAAGTATGAATGTCCTACAGTATCTTCTTAATTCGTTTAATCAGCAGGTGCGTTCATACTCGAACTTTAGACAAAATCAATTCAAAAGTATTCGTTCAAGAACTGACATGTATAAAAGTAGTTTATCGTTTTCTGGTGCACAACTATGAAACTCACTCACCCCCACCCCCCACCCCAAATATCACAAACACTCAATCAAGCTCTTCCTTCAAAGTCAATTTATTTATACACCTGACGTCAATGTAGTAATTTACCTCAACTAGCAACAATAATGTCAGCTATCTTCAGCCTTATGACCCCTTATCCAGTCAGTGTGCAGGTATGTATGTATGTATGTACGAGTATGTATGTGTACAATGGTAATTCACCAGTTATTGCTTTTATAACCATTGCCATCCCTTGTATTATTGTAACGGTTCAAATAACCTGTATTTCCATCTGTATCCTATGCATGAGTTTGTTGGTAAATGTATGACTTTTTTGTTTCCATTTTTGCTTCTTGTTGTTATTGTTGTTGTTATTGTTGTTGTTGTTATTGTTTGTATAGTTGGTTGTTTTTTCGTCTTTTTGGGGGGGAAGGGGGTGTATATTTTTTCCTTCTTCCCCCCAGTTTCTTTTAAATCATGCCTTTATAGTTTGGTTTCTATTTGATTTTATTGGCTACATAATCACCCATTACAGTTTGCTATCCACGCCTGCTACTTTCCTTGATTTTCCGTTTAAAACTACCAAGCCGAATCTAATTATCTGTCGTCCAGGATGTTGCCTATGATGTTAAAATGTTAAAAGCTTCTTAGTGTCTTCCGTTATTGTTATTGCTATTGTTTTTGTTGCAAGTCGCCATCTTTCTCATTTATGTATTTGGTTTTTATATCATTTTTTGATTTTCTATTCTCCTACAGAACTTTAGGTCTCTGTGCTTTAAATCGGCCTAAAGTTTACTCCCCCCCCCCCCCCCTTCCTTTAACCTATTTTATTACAATCTCCATTT
>JAPXFY010000016.1:30982558-30995058 GCA_030674185.1 Monoplex corrugatus | reverse complement strand
AGAGTTTTGCTGTCCAGCACCGCGTAATTCCCCCGAGCCACGTCACAAACAGGTGACGCATGTTTTCCGTCATATCCCACCCCTACCTCCCATCACTTCTGGGGACTGATCTGTGGCCTTGGTGCATATGGAATGGATTATGGACGCCGAGCCGTTGTCTTCAGAAGAGCTTAAAACTGAAGCTGGGGACAAACGGGACAGCACAACTGCTTTTCTAAATACATTATTACTGAATAAACACCGGTCCTTTACGAGCTAACTATACATAACTGATGTGTGTGTGTGAATGTATGTGTGTGTGTGTGTGTGGCTGTGTGTAAGGTGTGTGTGTGTGTGTGTGTGTCTGTGTGTTTGTGACTGTGTGTAAGCGTGTGTGTGTTTGTGTGTGTGTGTGTGACTGTGTGTAAGTGTGTGTGTGTGTGTGACTGTGTGTGTGTGACTGTGTGTAAGTGTGTGTGTGTGTAAGTGTGTGTGTAAGTTGTGTGTGTGTGTGTGTTAAGTGTGTGTGTGTGTGTGTGTGTGTGTGATTGTGTGTGTGTGTGTGTGTGAGTGTGTGTGTGTGTGAGTTGTATGCGTTGTATGTATGCATGTGTGTACTGTGTATGCGTATGTGTATGTGTCTGTGTGTTATAAATTTATATAAGAAGAGTTCTGTGAAACGTAAGATGGAGTGATACAGTCACGTGGTGGTCTATGAGGATGTATGTATGTTGTGTAAGTGTATACGGTGTGTTATCGTGAATGTATATATATACACATACATACATACATACATACATACATACATACATACATGCATGCATACATACATACATACATACATACATACATGCATACATACATACATACACACACACATACACACATACATACATACATACATGTATGCATACATACATACATACATACATACATACATACATACATACATACATACATACATACATACATATATACACACACACACACACATCTACATCTATCTATTGTGTGTTTGAGAGAGACAGACAGACAGACAGAGAGTCTCTGAAGAATAACGAAAGTAAAAATGCTTTATTCATAAATCATTCTTATCTGTTCCATGCCATTTCATGACAGTAGTAAAAAAAAAGGTAGATAGCTGTTGTGGTGAAAACTCACTGTAGAACATGATAACACCAATATGAGGTAGTCTGGCCTACAAGTGCTTGCTACAGATATGTCGTTTTACATACAGGAACTTTTTTTCTGTCTCCCCCATTTCTGTTTCATCCTCCCCGCCCTCCTTCCAATCTTACGAACTAAATATAACGAGGTACAGTCGTCTAGGAGTTAGTCTTTCAGATTAGACGACATACTAAGTAACTGAGATCTTGTCTGCATCTTGCACACGGCGTTGAAGGTCACACGGCGTTGAAGGTCACACGGCAAGCCAGGAGGTAACTGACAAAATTTTGAACAAAAAAATCTAAAATAAGAAAACAAGAATAAAAACAAAAACAAAAAACTTGTGACAGAAATAAGAGGGTGGCCTTGCTCTGTGGCAACGCGCTTTTTTTCCGGGGAATGCAGCCTTTTAATTTTATACGGTCAATTAACTGTGATGTGAAATATCTCCAAAGTACATCTACAACATGTATTAAAACCTTTCCAAGCACAAGCACACTGCTCTAAAATGTTATTCTGTTGTCTAGTCAACTTTCTGTGTTCATTTGCTTATTTGATTTTTGGGTGTATATCTTCGTGGGGTGTGTGTGTGTGTGTGTGTGTGTGTGTGTGTGTGTGTGTGTGTGTGTGTGTGTGTGTGTGTGTGTGTGTGTGCATGTGTGCGTGCGTGCGTGTGTGTGTGTGTGTGCGCGTGCGTGCGTGTGTGTGTGTTTGTGTGTGTGTGTGTGTGTCTTTGCACGCGCGTGTTTGTGTCAGTGTGTACGTGAGTGTGTTTGTGTGTGTGCGTGTGAATGTATATGTAAGCACGCGCGTGCATTTTCTGTGTGTGTGTATGTGTGTGCATATGTGCGTGCGTGTGTGTGTGTGCACGCGTGCGTGCGTGCGTGCGTGTATGTGTTTGTGTGTGTGTGTGTGTCTTTGCACGCACGTGTTTGTGTCAGTGTGTACGTGAGTGTGTTTGTGTGTGCGCGTGTGAATGTATATGTAAGTACGCGCGTGCATTTCTCTGTGTGTGTGTGTGTTGTGTGTGTGTGTGTGTGTGTGTGTGTGTGTGTGTGTGTGTGTGTGTGTGTGTGTGTGCATATGCACGTGCACGTATGAGAGAGAGAGAGAGAGAGACAGACAGACAGACAGACAGACAGACAGACAGAGCGTTTATGTGCGAGTTGTTTCTTTTTTGTTATTTGTTTCATGATGTATTTCGTCGTGTGTTTGTTGATTTCTTCATTAACAACTGTGTTAGCTTCTTCCTTTCCTTCTTTCCTCGTGTTGATGCCATTTCACAGCATCCATTTCCTTCTGTTCGCTCAAGAATGACTATGAATGCTGCAATCGATAAGGGAAAGACGTGGTGAGGGAGGATGAAACAGAAATGGGGTAGACAGAAAAAAGGCATCTGTATCTAAAACGACATATCTGTAGCAAGCACTTGTAGGCCAGACTACCTCATATTGGTGTTATCACGTTCTACAGTCAGTTTTCACCACAACAGCTATCTACCTTTTTTTACTACTGTCATGAAATGGGATGGAACAGATAAGAATGATTTATGAATAAAGCATTTTTACTTTCGGTATTCTTCAGAGTCTCTCTCTCTCTCCTCTCTCTCTCTCTCTCTCCTCTCTCTCTCTCTTCTCTCTCTCTCTCACACACACACACACACACACACACACACACACACACACACACACACACACACACACACACACAAGTGGAAAAAGTTATCAGTAGCGTTATTATTCAGAGCTCTCTCTCTCCCTCTCTCTCTCTCTCTCTCTCTCTCCTCTCTCTCTCTCTCCATCACACACACACACACACACACACACACACACACACACACACACACACACACACAGTGGAAAAAGTTATCAGTAGCGTTGTAAGTTTCTAACAGAACAGATATCTACACTTTAACAATCGTCATGAAATAGGGTGAAACGGATAAGAGTGATTTATGAATAAAGCAAAATTTTTTTCTCATTAATCTCCAGGCTCTCTCTCTCTCTCTCTCTCTCTCTCTCTCTCTCTCTCTCTCTCTCTCTCTCTCCATCCTCTCTCTCTCTCTCTCTCTCTCTCTCTCTGTCTCTCTGTCTCTCTCTCTCTACAGCAAAAAGGATATGCTGGAGTACCAATCACACAAATAATCAAGTGTCGTTCAAAAGTACATGCTCAGGCAAGAGTGCGCATGATCAGCTGTGTATGCAAACACACACACACGTGCACATACACAAACGGGAAATGAAGTATTACAAAACAACACAACACACATACACAACACACATACACAAACACACACATGCGTGTGCACACATACACGCTCTCATCAAAACAAACAAACACACACACACACACACACACACACACACACACACACACACACACACACACACACACACACACACACACACACACTCACTCACTCACTCACTCACTCACTCACTCGCACACACACACACACACACACACACACACACACACACACACACACACAAACAACACACACACACACACACACACACACACACACACACACACACACACACACACACACATTTATGACTCACCTGCCAAAAACAATGCGGCAGTAATCAAGATGACGATGACGCGCCGCACACGAAGTGATGACGTCAACGCTAGACGTGATGACGTAGAAAGCGAAGCTGAAGCGGTCATCACTTTTTGACGAAAGTGGACGCATACTCCACCGGATCGTGTGTGCGGAATCGGCAATGGTTGTTCATAGCGGTGAAACGTAATCCATACAGATGGCTGCTAATCCTCTTTGCCTTGCTGAAGACACAGTTTATGTGTGGAATCTTTTAAGACTGTCTCCCGTTGGCCTTTCCACACTAAAAACACGGGTTTAAAAGTACACTACTTTTTGTTATGTTTTTGTTTTCCTTCCCTCGGTGTTAACCAACCTTGTGCTGTTTCACTTGCCTTCCTTCACTGCCACTCTCTGAAGTCATTCTAGTCTTCGTGCTTTGAGATGCAACAGACACCTTCAGACTTTCATAAACTATTTTAGCTTACAGTCTGAGATCCAGAACAGACACGCACTCTTTCTTCTACAGGGAAAGTCAAACACCAGCCGAATAAAGAGACCTAATGCCAATAAATTGAATAATCGAAGTTTATGTTTGTCTCGCCTTCACATTCATTCCTCTTTTCTAAAAAGCCCTGGGGGTATCTTCTTTCCAGAAGAAAGCACCAGTGTTTATTTTCTGTACTCAAGGCAAACCCAGTCTTTCCTTACCTTACATGAAATCTAGTGCTGGCAAAATCAGGAAGAAAAATTCTGGGATGTTAGTGAATTCTGATAACTGGGCCTATTGTTTCGGAAACGTTGTTCCTACATCCAAGTCTGGGTTAAAATAATAAGGCTTTTTTAAAGGAGTTTCAATGCATGCGTCCTCGGGTTAATTATGGCTCTCAAACCATCAAAATATAACCTACATCACAATTCTAATTATTGTTGCTTGTGACCTCTTTTCTCGTTTTGTTTTTTTATTCCCTACTGTTTTTCCTTTTTTTCAGTTTCTTGTTTCTTTGTTTGCACGTTTCACTTCCTTTGTTTTATTTATCTATTTATTTATTCGCTGCCAAAAACGAAACATGTTCTTTTGTAGTCAGGACAAGCACTGGAGTTATGTAAAACCCAGTGTCCCCATGTGCACCTTGCCTGGGGAAATATCAGCAGGAAATGTAATTGTCTAAAGTGGCGTGCAGCTGAACAACAGTTCAAGTGGGTGTCAGCAAATCCATTCGCTAACAGGATGATCTCCCTTTCAAACCTCTCGTGGGTGATGAAGGAGTTACGTGCCTTGCTTGTCTGATCGTCGACAGGATATTACCTGAAAACAAACAAGGGGCAAGAAAACTTTAATTCTTTGCTATGGCTTAATGCATCTCTCCATTCACATAAACAGATAATGGTGAGTAATGACCTCCGATAAGCCATTTGTTTGATGATAAAAAGCCCCTGGTGTAGTTTTCTAATGACTTGTATAATGTGTGCGATTAAAATAAACAAGAGATGGCGATGCTATAGCAGTTGTCTCCCTTGTATGTCCTCTCTCTCTCTCTTCCCCCAATTTGTGTGTGTGTGTGTGTGTGTGTGTGTGTGTGTGTGTGTGTGTGTGTGTGTCTATGTGTTGTCTGTTGGTGGTGTGTGAACCTGTCTGTGTAAAGAAGAGATAAACCTCTAACGGGATCAATTCAGGACTATTTTTGCAGTCATGTTCAATATATGAAGAATAATATCCATACACAGATTCAACCATTACCTCATTGAAATATCAATAAAAATGAACCCTTCATAATTCGCTTCCACCAGAAAAAAAAGAAAAAGAAATGGAAATTCCCTGATTGCTACTGTCATCTATTAAAAACATGTTTATCGTTATCCAAAACAAGATTGACTGCCCGCGTTCAAGCAAACAGGAACCAGAAAAAACACGAAAGAAGAATAAGAACGCGTATTCAATACAACAAGACACGACAGGCGCAAATTTTCGGACAACTGGCCTTTGTCAAGCGTAGGATTATAAACAAACAAAGACCAGATACAAAAATTAGGAGAAAAAGACTGAAACTTCCCCCTGCTGCTTGGTCCAGTGTCAGCTTATTCTTCTTTCGTGTTTTTTTCTGGTTCATGTTTATCGTTGTTCAACAATAAATAGTCTATTTGCACAATTATTATTTCTGGTTCATGTTTATCGCTGTTCAACAATAAATAGTCTGTTTGCACAATTATTATTTCTGGTTCATGTTTATCGCTGTTCAACAATAAATAGTCTGTTGCACAATTATTATTTCTGGTTCATGTTTATCGCTGTTCAACAATAAATATGTTGTTTGCACAATTATTATTTCTGGTTCATGTTTATCGCTGTTCAACAATAAATAGTCTGTTTGCACAATTATTATTTCTGGTTCATGTTTATCGCTGTTCAACAATAAATAGTCTGTTTGCACAATTATTATTTCTGGTCCATGTTTATCGTTGTTCAACAATAAATAGTCTGTTTGCACAATTATTATTTCTGGTTCATGTTTATCGCTGTTCAACAATAAATAGTCTATTTGCACAATTATTCACTTATCCAGTCAGACACTGGAAGCAGCGAAGTGGGCATGTTATGGACGATCCCTTGCTATGTCCTGGATGGAAATACTGTTATGGACGATCCCTTGCCATGTCCTGGCTGGAAATACTTTTGTCAGTGGGAGAGTGCGTTTACAGTTCAGAGTTTGTTTAAGAGGGATTCATTATACTTGGACAATTCCATCTGTGCCCTACCCAAGCTGACACATATGATCGTTATGCTGGAAAACGTTTTCTGCTGGAAAGGTACTGAAATGGAGAGAGACAGAAACAGGACTTGATAAAAATAGTCAGAAGCAGCCATCAGTATAAACATGAGACGTGGACGAGCTGTTGTGTCCTGCAGGCCAGGACTGAACTCAACACATAAGATGTTGTGTCTATGGCTTTACCATAACAGGCAGCCACCCAGCTGCACAAACAGATCAATCATAATTAAATGAGCATAAACCAGAAGACTGAAGAACTCTCCGAGTTTTACGAACACATACAGGCACATGGGGGCGCGTGCGCGCATGTGAGTGTGTGTGTGTTGTGTGTGTGTGTGTGTGTGTGTGTGTGTGTGTGTGTGTGTGTGTGTGTGTGTGTGTGTGTGTGTGTGTGAGTGTGTGTGTGTGTGTGTAGTGTGTGTGTGTGTGTGTAAATGTGTGTGTGTGTGTGTGTGTGTAAATGTGTGTGTGTGTGTGTCTGTGTCTGTGTGTGTGTGCACGCACTGTATATGTGTGTCTTTATACAAACCATTTACATATATGAAAAATTAACATCTAATTATATACATTTTTCTTCCCTATAACGATTCGCACTTATGGTAGTAGTAGTAGTAGTAGCAGCAGCAGAGAGGGGGGGGGGGTAAAGTAATTAAAAAGAAAAGGAAACACACACACACACACAAAGAAAGGAGGCGATTGAAATGTCAAATTTGTCTAAATATTATAAACAGACTGGTGCATATCTGTCATGATCACATGTTTGTTATTTTTAGTATGCTTAAACCTTAGAAATGGCCTGATCAAGACTTCTGGTGAGTAGTTCTATTTTTCCTGAGAGATTTTAGCATTTTGCTGTTTCAATTTTCACTTTTATTTGTATGTCTAAGTCAGAAAATGTTCCATGGCAAAATTGCTCCAGCTTCAAGGGAGTTGCCCTCTGACCTCCACTAGGGACTTTGCCCCTGGATACCGTGTGGAACTCCTCCCGCCCCCCCCCCCCCTCCTCCTCTCTCGCTCACGTTCCCAGATCCGGCACTGTAATATCTAAACAAATGAACAAGTTGAGCAGATGTCAGTCCAACACTGTCACGTTTAACACGTACATTTCGCTGCTGGGACAAAACAGTTGTGAAAGCATGTCGTTCCTGTATGCGGAGCCACCAGGAAACATCGTCTGCAATATTCTGCACGTGTTGAAGTCATTGGGTGGAAAACGGGTGCGATATGTCAGGATGGTTTCCTGCACGTCAGTCAGTCATAGAGTTTCGTAACATACATCTAAACTCTATTGTTATTGTCAGTTTTGTTTAAAGCCCAGCTGACTGCGTACAGCCATATCAGGGCTATAACCGTTTCAAAACATATAAACTACTTCAAAAGGAAATTAAAAAAAATTTAGTACACATATCAATGCATTCGCGTACATAATCTCAGGAGATGCACACGTCGTCGACTACTCCGTCCAATTTGTCACAGGGGATTTGAAAACATCTGAAAACAAACATAAACATACCTAATGACACTAAAACATAAAAACCGGCCTAAATTTACTAAAGTTTCTTCCGCATATCATATTTCCCAAGAACCAAAAATCAAAATGCACGTAAAATATGTACCCAATAATCAGTCCTATGAGAAAGTATATAAGACTTTATCCAACACATACAGGTGAATGGACCAGCGAGGCAGACAAAGACAGGAAGAAATGACGGAAAGCAACGGAACAAGGCAGAAACAAGGGGTGGCAGAAAAAGAGGAAATTTCTGGCACTGTATGTCCACAGGTGGGGATACTATTTACAATGAAGGAGCCCCGGCATTCCCGCATAAATAACATGTGTCCTTGGCTTTTATAGATGGGTTCGTATTACTTACAAGCAAATACACGGTTGTCACACACACACACACACACACACACACACACACACACACACACACACACACACACACACACACACAACACAACACACACACACACACACACACACACACACACACACACACACACACACACACACACACACACACAACATACACACACACACACACACACACACACACACACACACACACACACACACAAAACACAAACCAAACAAAGTGAAAAATAATCCTTAAAAATGAAGCTGGACAAAATATTACTGAAAGAATCATAAAACCACAAACATTTACAGTCCAAGAACAGCACTTTCCCTCACAAATTGTTTACACGTCCCTAGAGAGAACGAACATACACATGTTGAGTGACCACATCAATTGCCTAAATAGGAACGAACAACAGCATTGGTTCAGTACAGACACATCCCACATGTCCTTAATAAGGACAGGAACACAGCACTGGGTCAGTACAGACATGCATCCCACATTGTCCTTAGATAAGGACAGAACACAGCACTGGGTCAGTACAGACACACATCCCACTTGTCCTTAGATAAGGCAGACACAACACTGGTCAGTACAGACACACATCCCACATTGTCCTTAGATAAGGACAGAACACACACTAGGTCAGTACAGACACACATCCCACATTGTCCTTAGATAAGGACAGAACACAGCACTGGGTCAGTACAGACACACATCCCACATTGTCCTTAGATAAGGACAGAACACAGCACTGGGTCAGTACAGACACACATCCCACATTGTCCTTAGATAAGGACAGAACACAGCACTGGGTCAGTACAGACATAGATGCGGCACTGTCCTTGGGGATGTCGGAAGGAAGCAACACTGGATACGGTTGCTATGCCCATCACGTGCAATCTGAAGGGACAATGGGGAGTTTGCACTTTGCTTCATTTGCAGACCACTGTCTGCTGGTGCTGTCATTAACCCCACTCTTGGGTCTGTCAACCATCTTTGTGTCAAGGTTGTGATGAATGGGACTGTAAACAGCGTTGATTTTTTTACAAGGAAGCTTAAAATTGTAAGGATGTGAGTAATGTATTCAACATGAAAGAAGACATACGTGTCTGACTATGACCTTCTTGATCACCACAGTGTGCAATTTTGTTCGAAAGAAATCATTGTGTGTGGGGTGGATGGGTGGGGGGGGGGATGACATTCTGTACACTGGTTAATTGGTGACAGGCATACTTATTTCAGTTACTGTTTTCTCTGTACGGTGTGACTTTTCCAAAAAGTCCACATGCACCAATAACACTGATGCTGTTCAATGGAAAGATTAAAACATTTAAGCAGTCTGCCATAAACCTATGCCTGTCTTCTATACGATAGCAAACCAATGCAAATATGAAAAAAAAATATGCAAAACTATTTTGAGTATATGAGATGGTTGAGAGAGAAAAAATACGTGTAGAAGATTTGGCCTGGGTATCCCCTTAGTATGTCATAGACCTTTATAACGTGCATAAGACGTGCATAAGTAAACCGGACATCGTGCACTGTCTTGCAGAGCCCACAGTTTCCCTAGGGATGATGGCATGAAGTTGTTATGCCCATCACGTGCAGTCTCAAGGAACAAGGGCGTGTTTGGCATCTTGCTTCATTTGCATACCACGTCTTTTGGTGTTCGCACTGACCTCACTGTTGGTTTTGTGAGCCATGTTTATGTTTTTTTACTGTACGGGATGTGCTGAAGGGAATAATGAACAATCTGGATTTTTGTCGTTTTTAAAATGAGATTTAAAATTGAAGGATGTAATAAATGTACTTAATAAGGGAGGGAGAGAGATAGAAAGAGCGAGAGAGAGAGAAAGACAGACAGACAGACAGACAGAGACAGACAGACAGACAGTCAGTCTATCAATGTTCTTAAAACGACTACAATGTATCCATCTGATTAATTAATAATAGAGTAATTCAGCATGAATGTTATCAATCTAAATTTAGATCTAAAACATTTAAAATGGAGTATGCAAGCAACTGAAACAAAAGCGATCAATTTCAACTGCACGTTGTTCATAATGACAATATGTGATGATCAAAGTCACACACACACACACACACACACACACACACACAACACACACACACACACACACACACACACACACACACACACACACACACACACACACACACACACACACACACACACACACACAAACTTAAGAAACATTCACAACGTTTGAATAACTGGGATTGTCCCCGGTATAAAATATTCGAGAGATAAGTTCAATTCCCAGGTCCTTCCCCTAAAAAGCCAGTCAGCTTTCTCGCCTTTCTGAAGTCTTGGTTAAAAAAAAAGCAGCCTGAGTACAGCATGGCAAATCCATTGTACAAACAGAAATGACTATGAATATACACATGAATAATGGAAAAGGCAAAACATCTGTACGTACATACTCACGTCAAAACACACAGAAAATCGATGTCCCTACCTCAACATCCAGTGTATGTATGTATGTATGTATGTATGTATGTATGTATGTATGTATGTATGTATGTATGTATGTATGTATGTATGTATGTATGTTTGTATGTATATATATATATTATGTATGTATGCATGTATGTATGTATGTATGTATGTATGTATGTATGTATGTATGCATGCATGTATGCATGTATGCATGTCTTGTCTGTCCTGTCTGTCTGGTATGTATGTATGCATGCATGTATGGTATGTATGTATGTATGTATGTATGTATGCATGCATGTAAGTATGTATGTATGTATATATGTATGTATGTATGCATATATGCATGCATGTATGCATGTATGTGTGTATGTATGTATGTATGTATGTATGCATTCTACACACACAGACACACACAGGTACATATATATATATTATATATATTAGTAGAGAGAGAGAGACAAACACACACACACATATATATAGGTGCGCGCGCACGCACGCGTGTGTGTGCGTGTGTGTGGTGTGTGTGTGTGTGTGTGTGTGTGTGTGTGTGTGTGTGTGTGTGTGTGTGTGTGTGTGTGTGTGAGTGTGTGTGCGTGTGTGTGCATGCGCAAGCGCACTGTTTGTTCTATTCCTGTAGTGTGCAACAAGCAAGCTTTTGACATGTACTCTTTGCGCTATATAAGTGAAATAATAATAGTATATAATAATAATGATAATAGATGATAATAATAATGATAATAATAATGATAATGATAATAATAATAATAATATACAATATCATTAGTAGTAGAAGTAGTAGTATTGCTGTTGATATTAGTATTATTACTAGTAATAGTAGTAGTAGTAGTATTGTTGTTGTTGTTGTTGTTATAACGGGCGTGGTAGTCTAATGGGTAACTGTCAGATTCCAACTGGAAGGTCCTGAGTTCGATCCGCCCAGACACCTTTACCTGGTGGGTAAAGGGGGAGATATTTTTGTACTGATGTGCCCGTGCGTAAACCTCCTTTGTGTCTATACGCATGCAGAATATCAGATTAACACGCACGTTAAAGGTCATATCAGTGGTTGGTTTAGGGAAAATGAAAAAGCCCGGCATGAACGCCTACCAATTATCAGACTGTGCGAAAACCTCGTGGACTGTGGTCACGTTGCCTTGACAACTTGAGTTCTTCACGCTCCGCTTAAATGTCCAGCCACTGCGTAATGCACTAGTGAGTCTAAGGTGTGAAGAACACCGCTATAGGTGTAATGTTACAATTAATATCATCGGCCTCTGTTTGGGAGGGGGCGGTGGCGTTTGGGTTTGCTTTCCATTTCTGCGACCGTTTATTGGCCACAAAGGCAAGGGCAAATTTTCACAATGGTAGATTGTTATTGTTATTGTTGTTTAAATCCCAGCCGACTGCGTAGAGCCATATCAGGGCTATAACTGCGTCAAAACATACAAAACTTCAACAGAAGGAAAAAGAAAAAACTGAAGTACACATATCAATGCATTCGCGCACACAATCGAAGGACATGCCCCTGGCGTTGACCCCTCCGTCCAATTTATCACACAGGGGATTTAAAAAACACCTGAATACAAATTTAAGCATACACAAGGGCACTTAGATATACATAAAAACGGGCATAAATTACCTTAAAATTACTTCCGCATATATCACCTTCCTAGAGTCAAAAATGCACTTAATAATAATAATAATAATAT
>JAPXFY010000016.1:30950058-30977558 GCA_030674185.1 Monoplex corrugatus | reverse complement strand
TGTTGATAGGGAACCAGACAGAGGGGCGGAGAGAGAGAGAGAGAGAGAGAGAGAGACAGACAGACAGACAGACAGACATAGAGACAGAGACAGAGACAGACAGACAGAGAGAAAGCTACAGACAGACAGACAGACTAAGAAGAGAGATGGCTCGGATCCAGATCTTGTCAGCAGAAAGTCAGCAGTTATTAAGAAGAAGACACAAAGACAGACATAGGAACAGACGGAGATAGATAAAGAGCAACAGACATAAAATAAAGAGACAGGCATATCAACAGAAAGACATAAACTCAAGCTGAACAGACAGAGATAAAGAGACAGGAAGAAGAACGGCCATATGTTATTTTCTGTAAAGAGACAAACACATGACCAGACATAATGTAAACAGACAGGCAGATGAACAGGCATAAGACAAAGAGGCAAATGAAGAGACAGGGATAAGATGACAGGCAGATGAACAGACAGACATAAGATAAAAAGACAAAAGGACAGAGAGAGAGAGAGGCAGGTGAACAGACATACATGTACATACAGGAAATGAATGGAAACGATTACAAGTTTGGAGTTTGTTCACTCGGAGACAATCCCATATACGTTCCTCCCAGATATGCCAGTTATGTCCAAGAAGACTCTTTAACCCTATGCAAAAAAACTTCTCCAAAGTGACGTGGATTCATTGCTAATTACACATTCACAAAAACGTATGCATTGCTTATGTCTCAAAATGGGATACAGGGATCCTGAAAGAAAGAAAAAAACAATTTCTATGAAACACTAAGCTGGCATCACCACAACGATCAAGCGCAGTAAGATAAGCAGCGAACAGGACAGTTTTTATGTTGCAGAATGGGGCTGGAGTCCAGACATCAGATCTTGAGTCCAAGATTCTGTCAACATTGCCTGCCAGCATGCATAAAACTTGTGACATGTCTGACCTCTGACCTCATGACCTCTATGTTAGCCTACCGGGTTGACAGGCCACTTAAAAAATCTTTGACCCACCAGGAGACCACACTCATGGTCCCAGCGTTAGTAGGATGGTGCCTTAACCTACTGAGCTAACAGGCTACTGAAATGTTTCATTACAGAACGCCAGAAACAAGCGTCAGACTGGTTTATTACCTATACACGCAGTACAGAAATTCTGTGTTTGGCATGTCCTAAATGAAATACAAATATGCAAAATAACTATCATAGAAAAAGTTAAGAACGTTTGTACTTTATAATCGGATACACAGATACATACACACAGACACACACGCAAACACACACACACTGAGTCTCACACACACACACAGACACACACACACACAGTCACACACACACAGACACACACACATACACACACACACACACACAAACACAGACACACACACATAGTCACACACACACACACACACACACACACAGAGTCACACACACACACACACACACACACACACACACACACACACACACACACACACACAAACACAGTCTCCCCCTCTTCCCGGTCCACAGTGACGCAATGTTCTTTCCCCCGCTGTCAGCACTACCCCCACCCCTTCCCACATTCCTATCACTACCCCCACCCCCTATCCCAAAACTATCCGACCGCATCCGAATAAGAACCAATCATATAAAGAAAGGTGACAAATAAACACATAACCGACATTATGCAGAGTTACAAAGACAGATACATTTAAGTGTTGACGGAGACAAGTGAGTGATAATCAGGATGGGAGAGATGTAAAGTGAGGTGGGGAGGTAACGGAGGAATATTTTGCTGACTGCTTTTTGACATGAAATCTATCTTCCTTTTGTGTGCTGGTAATTGTTACATAAAAGACGTCTCCTAGATTTACAACACTCTGTCTGTTTATATCTATTTATGTATATAGTCATTCATTACTGAAGTAGACGTACTTGTTATTTTTCTAGCAATATATGCACTCGAGGAAATGGGAGAATGTTTCACTCAGTGCAATCTGCGTCCCACACAAACAGACAGGGGCAAACGGGGAAAAAACGGTGACAGGATAATGATAACTGCACTTTGGATAACTGAGGTAACACACTGAGCAACTGCCAGAACTGTCAGGAGCCTAAAAGGTGAGTGTGAAGAATTACTACAAGGTGTCTGTAACAGACAATCTGCTGCCAAGACACGAACCATTACAGACAAAAAAAGGTAACCAAGCGCCTTCAAGTATGTGTGTTTCCTCTGGGATTCAGTTTTGTGTTTGTTCAAGAGCGATTCATTGCAAATAGGCAACTCCATATGGGCTCTACCTAAACCTGACCGAGGTTACCTGGCAAATTCCCTCGGTCTGCACAAAACCCTAAGCACGTGCAATGTGATTGGTAAAGGTAAGGGTAAGGTAAAGGTATGGTAAGGTACGGTAAGGAAAGAAGGTAAGGTAAGAATATGGTAAGGTAAGGTAAAGGTATTGGTAAGGTAAGGTAAGGTAGTATGGTATGGTAATAGGTATGGTAATGGTAAGGTAAGGTATGGTAAGGTTGAAGGTAAGGTAATTGGTAAGGTAAGATATGGTAAGGTAAGGTAAGGCAAGGTAAGGTAAGGTAAAGGTAATAGGTAAGGTAAGGTAAGGTATGGTAAGGTAAAGGGGAACAAGACCTATGAGACAGACAACAGAATGATGGGCAGCGAACAAGCGGACTTTACTGTTACGGGTGGGGTTGTACTCGAGACACAAGGTCTTCAGACTAAGGCTCTATCAAAGAGCCAGTTAGCCCACAATAAAACAAAATCTGCCTAAGGATGGAACCCACGACGTCTGCATTTTCAGCACGACTCTCAAACCAAGTGAACTAATGAACCCCAAAACTCTAACTCACCTGAGGCCCAATCCACGACTCCTGTGTTATCAGGATCGCACGCTAAACAACTCAGCCACGAGACCATTTGAAGGCAGTGAACTAAATTATCAGTAGGTTAAATGACAACAAAGCTTGTCATACACACACTTGCCGATTGATTAACAATTCTCATACCACGCAGCTTGATCAAAACACCGCGTGTAAAATGTTGCTTTATCTCCATACTGATATTGCATTTATTCACTGTTTTTCCCCCTCAATGGATTTGCCATGTGAAATGTACGCTGCTTTACATGGGAACAGGGAAGCGCCACCCTTTTTCTAAACGCTTATATTTCTGTTCACCTAAAAATGTGGATTTTACAATGAAATTTTTCCAGGTATATTTTTGTTGCTGTGGGATCTTCAACTTGCACTAAGTACGTGCTGCACACGGGATCTGGCTTCATGGTCTCATCTGCAAGACCGGCACTTAAACTACTGCTCCACATCTGGTGGAGATGGGGAAAAAATCACTGTCAGATCCAAGAATCGAACTCTTAATTTCTCACGTTCTGCGCAGCTATTTGAACTATAAAGCCACGCACTCTACATCTATGTTTTACAAATATGAGCTGGATTGACTTATAATTTATTTTCATTCCGTCTGAATAAGGTTGTGATATCCATGCAGAAGAAAGAGCTTCTTAATGTAAAAGACGAACCAACAAGTCATTAAAACATACAAATAAGATAACAAAAATACGTCATCACTTTGTGTCTTTGTCCTGAGGATTTCTTATTGTACGGAATTCAGCATTTAGTGTGGTAGCTTTACGTTAAGATAGGCTGGTTAGTATCAGCATTTATGTTTTCAACATTTCTCCTCCTGGTGATATTTGTCATGAATAAGACAGGGTGTGTTAAATTCAGTTCCCATACTTCTATCCCACCACCCCTCTCTCTCTCTCTCTCTCTCTTCTCTCTCTCTCTCTGTCTCTCTCTCTCTGCTCTTCTCTCTCTTCTTTGTTAACACTTAATATACATCTTATTTGTATACATACTATATAATAATAATATATATATAATACATACTACTATATATAATATACATACTAATAATATCTGTGAGTGTGTGTGTATGTATACATGTGGAGAGAGAGAGAAACTATTTTAAAATGTTTCTACAAAACGGGACGATGAGTGAAGTCTTATGCATACTAACAATGTCACTTCCTGGGTGCCGCAATTGTCTATTCCTTACAATACTTAATTAGTTTGTCGTTGGTTTGTGTTGGTGTGTGTGTGTGTGTGTGTGTGTGTGTGTGTGTGTGGTGTGTGTGTGTGTGTGTGTGTGTTGTGTGTGTGTGTGTGTGTGTGTGTGTGTGTGTGTGTGTGTTTAAAGATAGTCACCCATCCTCCACCTAATCCCAGGTTTTTATGGTTGAGTTTGGGTCGGTGGCCACATGAACAACCTCTAACTCTGTCTTTCTCTTCTACCTCTGTCCCTTGTCTCTTCTTTCTCTCTCTCTTGTCTCCCTCTTCTCTTCTTTCTCTCTCTCTCTCTGTCTGTCCTTTCTCTTCTCTCTCTTTTCTCTCTCTCTCTCTTCTTTCTCTCTCTCTCTCTTTCTTTTCCTCTGTCTCTCCTCTCTCTTCTCTGTCTCTCTCTCTCTTCTTTCTCTCTCTCTTCTCTTTCTCTCTCTCTCCTCTTCTTTCTTCTCTTCTCTCTCTTTTCTCTCTCTCTCTCTCTCTCTCTCTCTGTCTCTTTCTCTCTCTGCTCTCTCTCTCTTCTCTCTCTCGTCTGTCTCTCTCTCTCTGTCTGTCTCTCCTCTTCTCTTCTGTCTCTCTCTCTCTCTCTTCTGTCTCCCTGTCTCCTTGACTCCGTCTCTCTCTCTCTGTCTCTCTCTGCCTCTCTCTCTCTCTGTCTCTCTCTCTGTCTCTCTCTGACGCTGTCTCTCTCTCTCTCTGTCTCTCTCTCTCTTCTCTGTTGTCTGTCTGTCTGTTTCTCTCTCTCTCTCTCTCTCTCTTTGTCTGTCTCTCTGTCTCTGTCTCTGTCTTCTCTCGTCTCTCTCTGTCTCTCTCTGTCTCTGTCTCTCTCTGTCTCTCTCTGTGTGTCACACACACACACACACACAAACACACACACGCACGCACACACACACGCACACACGGTCACATGAAAGCACACATACAGAGAGAGAGAGAGAGAGACAGAAACAGACAGACAGACAGACAGACGGACAGACAGAAGACAGACAGAAATGGAAAGTGGGACGACACAATTAACTGGAAGATATCAAGACGTCAGAAGTCCAAAGGAAGGCACAAAAAATGAAAGAGGCCGACTCAGCATCAGTGGATTTCTGGTCTGTTACAGATAATCAATGTCTAAAACAGTCAGGCCGATGCAAAACGAGTGTATGCATGTCCCTTGGAGAATGTGGTACAACACACCACAGGGCAGTAAAGGCAATGTCTGGCATTCCCTTCATATCTGGTATAAAAAGGACAAAGAAACTGCCTGTCCTTTTTATTTTCTTTATAACTACTCAAACATCAGTGTCTTCTGGATTGTGTGTACAACTCTTTAATGTAGTGTTTTACCGTCACTGCAGGCCAGTCTCGATAATGAAGAAGACAAGACCGATTTTGGAAACAAAGACGATGGGGAATCTAGTTCAGTCTAATAGGATAAATGTAACTCATCATTTAAACACACAACATGTCCACATGCATAGACAAACACATGCGCACGCACGCACACACACACACACACACACACACACACACCACACACACACACACACACACGCACACACAAACGTATGTCCATGCATGAAAGCACACACGTACGCATGCACGCAAACAGGCATACTTGTATACAAGCTCAGAAAGAGTTATTATGAATCATTACATAAACAAACAAGAGCACACACACATCACACACACCGCGCGCGCGCGCCACACGCACACACCTGCTAATACCAACAACACAGGGTTGTATGATCACCACCTTCAAGTACGATAGTAAGAAGACAGACATCAATAATGCAAACCATGCCACAGCCAGAGACAGACCACAAAGTGTACACTTCAATGCTCACAGCCTGTCAGAAAAGGACAGAGTAATCAGACAAACAGTGCTGAGGCGACTCAGAGAACAATTAAACATGGCACAGAAGAGTTGTAGTTCAAGAGCGGTGAAATTGTTTTGGCGGGGCAAGGAGGGAATTGATAGTGGCAATGGATTAGCAATTGATCGTTTCATGTCTCGAGCTGAGTGTCGCACTGTGTGCCCTTTGTGGAAACGGTCCCCCTCCCTCCTCCCCCCCCCCCCCCCCCGCCATCTTCTACAGCACGCCTGTGTCACTACCCCAACGCTGCTCATTTCCAACACATCCACAAACCTACCGACACTGAGCTCTTTGTAAGAGTAGAACATGAACGGTTGCAGAATGTACTCCACTTTTTATAAATAATGAGAACATTTATGATAGTAATGATGCTGTGGGTTTCCGTTGTACGACTAAACCAGAACGTTCTCTACGCATACTTTCCCTACTTTCATAATACATATACTGTCTGCGCTGAGAAATGCAGATACCTACAACTTGATCCCGAAATTGAAGCAATACATTCTATAATGTGTTCTTTAAAATAGACGAGACTCGACAGTGAGGTCCCGGTTATCAACGAGCCCATAGCACGCGCAACTCTGAGCAGGATCCTGTGAAGACCGAGAAATCCCACCCATCCTTCTGGACTGGTGAGGTGCGAGGACACGACCTTCTTCAAGTCAGCAGGTTGTCGCGTTACCTCTTCCTCACACTGGCCGCTTTCTGATACTGAGTCATGTTGGTTGGCAACTGTATGCTAGGATCGTTCTCAATAATTCTTTTTCTTTCCACAGTCGAGGGGCAGACACGTGATTGTATTCAGATTCTAAATTTGAAAAAAAAAAGAAGAAGAATAGGTGATCACAAATCATCACTTTCGTGAGCCACTGAACATTTATTACATATTTTAACCCCCAATTGGCGCACGAAGGAGCTAACAGTCCAACAGAGCCACACACACACACACACACACACACCACACACACACACACACACACACACACACACACACACACACACACACTGACTCACTCACACACACACTGAGAGAGAGGGAGAGAGAGAGAAAGAGAGAGAGTGAGTGATGTAGAGGCAAGGATGTACACGTAATGTAATGGATTACGCACTTAAAGTACATTCCCTTTAGTCTTGCCATTCAGCCACCATTAGCTGTGTCTGAAGCAGAATTCACATGAGGCACACTGGGTATGTGAGGCTTGTATAGGGTGCACACAACAACTGTCTTGCATCCATGAGGCAGACTTGCAAATGGCAGGGGACAGATCTGAGTGATAATGCTACACGAAAATATGGCAATGATAGATCCAGCATGGATAGACGTCTGGTATGTCTTGGACCATTGTAACTTGCATTAGTCATGAAAGCGGTCTCATATATGTGCGTGAGTGTGTTTGTATGTGTATCTGTGTCTCTGTGTGTCTGTGTCTGTGTGTGTCTGTGTATGTGTTTGTATGCGTGTATACATATATATTATATATACACAAGAAACATAGATATGTGTGTGTGCCTCTGTGTGCGTGTGTGTGTGTGTGCGCGCGCGCGTGTATGTGTGTGTGTGTCTGTGTGTGTCTGTGTGTGCTTGGTGTGTGTGTGTTGTGTTGTGTGTGTGTGAGTGTCTGTGTCTGTATGTGTGTCTGTGTCTCTGTGTGTCTGTGTGTGTCCGTGTGTGTCAGTGTCTATGTGTTTGTATGCATGTATGCATGTATATTATATATATACATACGTACATACATGTGTGTGTGTGGCGTGTGCCTCTAGTGCGTGTGTGTGTGTGTGTGTGTGTGTGTGTGTGTGTGTGTGTGTGTGTGTGTGTGTGTGTGTGTGTGTGTGTGTGTGTGTGAGCATATATGCGCACACACACACAGACAAGAAGACAGACAGAGACATACATACATGCATACATATTACATACAATACATACATACATACATACATACATCATACATACATACATATATACATACATACATGCATACATGCATACATGCATACATGCATACATGCATACATACATACATACATGCATACATACATATATACATACATACATACATGCATGCATACATACATACATACATACATACATACATACATACATACATACATACATACATACATACATACATACATACATACATACATACATACATTATACATCGGAACTGACAGTAAGAAAAACACGAACATTTTTCCTATCAATGAATATGTAAGGTTTTCGGGATAAGCCTCAAGTATTCTTCGTGGTATATAAAGGCCTGTTACATTAAGTAATTCATACTGAAAAAATAATAGACCGACTCTGTAGCAGCGTTACGTGCATACAGCAGACACCCACCCTGTGCTACAGGTCAAGTGACTGATACGGGCAGCAGCAGCAATCGAACAAAGTGTCTAATGTTTCCCGCGGTATCCTTTGAAGAGTTAAACCGGTGCTTTTTTCCCCTGAATTATTTTTCCCGTGTTTAAGCGGAAATTACGTTTTACGGTTTTTGTTTAGAAAAAAAGACAAAATCGAAATTAAACGAGAATGAAATGTTTTTCCAAGTTTGAAAATATAAGCTGAAAATACCGTTTCACGTATATTTTGTAACTCATTCGTAAGTCACCCAGATGTTTAGCGTAGACAATGATTTAACCTATCATTTTCTGCGCGAAACGCTGCATATGAATTGTTGCACAGAGGTATTCCTTATGTCTTTGTCTACTATTCTTGTCACTTACATCATAAATAGGGTGTTTCCAGTTCAGTTTCTGAAGAGAAGACCTTCGTGTTTGGAATTAATTCCATGTGTACTAACGCCATTGATGCCATGTGATAGATGAGACCCAAATATTTGTGCATCGTCCCAAAGCGCCGGCAAGTTGAGGCAAAACGGTAGGAAGTGTTTGAGTTTATTTTCCACCATCACCGGGAGACAGCGAGACTTAGCAGATAGACATTGACGATAACAGGGAAACGTAAACTTAAAAGATACTTTTACTACTCAGGTTGGAAGCGTTAGTTTTAATGAACCTGTTTTACAGCTACAGACACAGACAGGAAGAGACAGGGAGACTTAATAGATACCTCAGTTGAAAACTACATTTCATACACATAGACACACATTCGTGCACACATATACACAGAGAGAGAGACAGACAGACAGACAGACGCAGAGAGAGAAGATGGCAATACATTTAACACACAAAAAATACTGCACTTTCTAAGAAACACACACACACACACACACACACACACGTATGCACCAGCACAAGTATGTACACACACGCACTAGTCTCTCTATAAAACGAAAGTACAATGCCACTAATCCGCCAACACGATTTTGACTGTGACTGTGGTCAAGGTAACATTGGAACAGTTCTCGCATGTGGACGTGACAGAATGGGCAGAAATCGTACCTAGGACAGTTCTTGTCTTCTTGGAGACAACGGAATCAATGACAGTAAGTCGATAAAGACAGAGGCTGCCAAGTTCAGCACGTGCAATATGAAAGCCTATTGTACCTGCTTCATGGCTGTATTCTAGTTTTTGTTTTTGTTTTTGTTTGGGTGTGTGTGTGTGCTTGTGTGTGTGCGTGCGTGTGTATGTGTGTGCATGCGTGCGTGTGTGTGCGTGCGTGCATGTGTATTTGTGTGCGTGTTAGTGTGCGATGTGTGTGTGCGTGCACACATGTGTGTGTGTGCTACTAGAGTGCATTTTCATGAATGTAGGAAAAAACTGTGTAAATCTAAGTATCATTTCCTCAGGATGTCTTGATTTTTTTCCTTTCCAAATCAGGAACTGACCACCACAAGCACTTTGTGATAATAATAAGAATAACAATAATAACAAAACACCTGAAACTGCACGACAGAAATATACAGATTGGAGAGATAACTATAAAGACGCAGATTGTCAATTGACATGGGGCCCATTCAGACCGTTTCTTGTTAGTCTTGATTGAAAACGAAAAAGATCGACAATGACGCAGTTCGATCTGGAACAAGATTATATGTGCAAAAACCAGTCTTTAACAGACACGTGTCTTGTCAAACCCACGCAGACAAGCAGCTCTCACTCATCGTGGCCCAGTCATGCTTTCACAGCAGCTAGAGACCAACTGTAAACATTCACATCTGCCAGCATATCAGCGAAGCAGAAAAGCAAAACTTACTAATACGAAGAACATTTATTTCGTCACTGCCTTCTGCTAAACACTGATAAAGAACAACTGATTTATCCTTAAAAGGGAAAAAAAACATGCAAAAGATTAAAGGATAATTCATTTCATAATTTGATGAGAACAGTAAATATTTTTCGTGGATCACAAGCACTGTCCCAACCATGATTCAAACCCGGTTTCTGACATCCTAGGGATGTGCTCTAACTACTAAGCCGGACGATCCACGTTTATTAGGTCCTAAAATAAAAACTGTCCTCACGAAGTTTGAAATATTGTAAACCATACACAATAGATGCAACCGTTTTCAACAGTAAATATGTTTTTCGAGGGACAGGAGGCAAGCCTGGTGAATACTGAACAGAAATGCAACGTAAACATCACAAATTTGTTTATTGTTTATTCTGCAAAACCAAAAGATAAAAATAAAAGTTTTGATTTCTATCTGATACAAATTATGTGCATAAACCACCTATAACATGCATGCTCTGTAAAATCCAAGCAGTGATACATTTTCCTCTTTCAGACACAACAAAAGGTATATGTGTATAAATGTTATTACACACCACATGACAGACCACAAAGTGTACAC
The DNA here is from genome assembly GCA_030674185.1 of Monoplex corrugatus. Lineage (NCBI taxonomy): Eukaryota > Metazoa > Mollusca > Gastropoda > Littorinimorpha > Ranellidae > Monoplex > Monoplex corrugatus. Next base: position 30,966,870 of record JAPXFY010000016.1, on the reverse strand, counting down.
TTCAGCGCTCCCAGTGTATGGGGCTGGTAGAGTAATCAGACAAACAGTCCTGAGGCGACACAGGGCACAATTAAGCACACAGCAGACGACTTGTTAAGTTAGACGGTGAAAATGTCTTTGGTGAGGCCAGGGGGAAACTGATCGTTTTTGTGGAGAAGGGATTAAGAATTGATCATTTCAGGTCTGTGTTTAGAGTTCTGCTGGCTGGGTATGTACACAAAATACGCTTTTTAGGGTCCTTGAAAGTTTTTCCTTGAATGTGTTAGTCGAGATCAATACATATAATTACGCTTTCATTATATATAACAGGGGAATACTACAACCGAAAGTGGAAAGATAGACGAATATTTTATTGATTTCTGTCTGTACGCTTTTAATATGGACATGTAAATAACAAAGTACAATAAAGAACAATAACAATGTATCATGCGATGATATTTGAGGTGGGAAGACCAACCCCTATTGGGCCAGTATTTGTTTACCTTTTATTAGCTGAAATACTAACCTTGACTTCGTAGTTGTTCTCTGTTGATGTTTTGTTGTTATCGTTGTTATCTTTGTTGTTCATTTCGTTCCAGCCCTCTATGTACAGCTCATACAACTATGACCTCAAAAGTAACTGATCTCACTTTGATCTTACCAAGTCTTGACATGTCATTATGCTAAATTACAATAAGAATCTGCACACATCAGGCCAACAACATTTCAAAATAAAGGTACTACCTTAACAGTTCATCTCCTTGACAACGATTTCGAAAATGGCTTTTTAGCTTCCAATCTAAAGAACTAAAAAAATCAAATCGAATCATCAGCCCTGAGACAAGTATACACATTGCATTGCAATGAACTAACAAATGAGTAATACTTGGTCACACATGAGTACTTAAAGCATTCGTAACTTCCAAATGTCCACGTCTGGTTTCTGGGCCCTAATCTTTCCCAGGAAGACGGCTAGACTAATAAACACTTGTAAAACATTTCCTGTCAAAGACTGTTTACACAAAGGAGCGCGCGCGCCTGCGCAGAGAGAGAGAAGAGAGAGAGAGAGAATTAGAAGAGAGAGAGAGAGAGAGAGAGAGAGAGAGAGAGAGAGAGAGAGAGAGAGATGCAATCTAACCGCCTGTCTTGTTTATTACATTAAGTACGCGTTCTAATTCTATTTCTGTTTTTTACTGGTTGATACTTGTTTGAACGCTGGCAATTACTTTGATTCAGAAACTATTTTGCAACATTACCACACAGGCCAACTCACATACCTGACCTTGCTAATATACTTATACATGTACTACAACGAGAGACAGACAGACAGAAAAAGCGAGACAGCGGTACAGAAATATCCTTTCTGTGGTCAGAATGAAACAAACTTCTTTTTTAAAGGACAGGAACGAACAAATGCTCTCTCTCTCTCTCTCTCTTCTCTCCTCTCTCTTCTCTCCTCTCTCTCTCTCTCTCTCTCACTCATCACACACACACACACACACACACACACACACACACGAGTACATACATACATAATCTCCTTTTCTTCTAAAAACAAAGGGGAGGGGCTTAAAAAAGAGAACTACACAGACCAACAGAGACAGGCGAAGAGAACGCCATGGAGAGTGACAGAAACGAATTAACAATTGATCATTTCGTGTCTGCTTACTACCGTCTCCTTTGGCTTCTTCTGAGCTTAATCCACAAACTAACCAGTCAACCGCCAACGCTGCGACCAGCTAGGCAGATCCTCATCAACTTGCTTGGGACTCAAGCTCCATAAGCAACAAAGAGTCATTCCTGGGAACTTTCTGTGGAAAAAAATCCTCTTCCTTAGGTACACTAATCGCATACAGGCAAAACACGAGAGTGGCGCCATAAAATAGCGACGTGTTTTCCCAGAAGACGCAATCAGCGTTCCACGTTGGCAAAAAAAAAAAATCTGTTGTGACATAAGAATAGAAATCTAATGAGAGAAAGAAAGGGGAGAACAGCGAGAACCTTTAGATGGCGAAAGAGGGAGAAAGAGAGAGGAGGAGGGAGGGAGGATAGGGTTAGTATGAATAAGAATAAGAGCGAGAAGTGACACCTTAAGACAGAAGCAGAAAGATTATGTTGATATAGAAAACGAAGAGCAGGACATGACACAGAATGACAACAACGGAAAAAGACAGAGTGTAGGGGCCTAATGGAAATACATTAAAAGTCAAAGAAGTGAAAGTGCGCCAAAACGCAATTATTACGTGTTGCATACAATGACGCAATTTTGTGAAAATACGTCAGAATTATTACGTGGAGGACATGGACGTAATTTGGGGGGATAACCGGGGGGGGGGGGGGACCGGAGATATCCAGAGAGAGAGAGAGGTGGGGGGGGGGGGCAGGGCTTGCCACATCTTAACTATTTTTGGCTCAGTTGTTCTTTGTTGCCAATTCATGTTGGTTTATTTACTGATTGCTTAAGAATATGGCGTGGAGATATTTCGTTTTGAGAACGTTCATTGTTGGTCAAAGAGGAATATTGCTGATTGTGTTTTCAACAGAACAAAAGTCTGCAGTCGTTTAGAACTCTGAGGTGCCGGTGATTCACTTTTCTGTCATAGTGAAGATGGTGACAAAATGGTGGACAGCTCATGGAGATGAACTATAAGCACAACATTTCAAGTTGTAACTGTTGTGGATCGTGTGTGGCTGTAGTACAGTGTGGTGATGTGTGCTCGTTGCTTGCGTATGAATATATGTGTGCACATGCGCATTTGTTTCATTTTGTCACTGCCAAAGGCTGCATATGCAAGATCATGAGACCCAACCCATTTAGACTCGATCTTATCAACAAGTTGACTGGAAACATATGATTTATCAGATCCAGTGTCAAACAAAACAACGGCTTCAGCTACACCTGCCTGGCCATGTACAGAAACTTTGGCAGTTTGTAGCAAAACATGACTACATTTTTCAGAGACAGTATTGACAGTAGACACATTGACCTTACCAACAGCGGCATTTGAATTTGGCTTTGATGTGCATGCAATATTGGGTTTTGCATTGCTTGTTGTGGTATCATTGGAGGAACAAACTTGTTTTGGCACACACAACAAAACATCATGTTTTCCCCTGTATTTTGTGCATCTAGCCCGACATCTACTGAATGGATGCCCTTTTGTTGTTGTTAAACAACGAAAACATGCCCCCCACACCCTTTAAAATGTCTTTTCTATTTTCAACTGGAGCCTTGGTAAGACTGAAACACTGTTCAAATTTGTGTCTTGGACGGTGACAAAGAATACAAGAAGGTCTAGCTGGTCTGGTTTCCGCCACAGAATATAACGCCGAACAGGTAGCCACAGGTTGCGCTTCACCAACGATGACAGGCTTTTCGGAGGTTCCAGGACGGGTCTCGAAGGTCTGGGATCGTTCTCTGCGTTCGATCTCCTGCTGAAGAAACTTTAGTAGAAACTGCAGGTCACCTTCTTGTTGATCACCATCTCTGGCCCACTCTAATCGCAGCTCTAAAGGAAGACGCCACAGGATGAGAGGTGTTAGAATAAACCATACTACTGACCTGAAACACCCAGGGTAGAGGTGTTAGCATAACACCATACTACTGACCTGAAACACCCAGGGTAGAGGTGTTAGCATAACACCATACTACTGACCTGAAACACCCAGGGTAGAGGTGTTAGCATAACACCATACTACTGACCTGAAACCCAGGGTAGAGGTGTTAGCATAACACCATACTACTGACCTGAAACACCCAGGGTAGAGGTGTTAGCATAACACCATACTATTGACCTGAAACACCCAGGATAGAGGTGTTAGCATAACACCATACTACTGACCTGAAATACCCAGGGTAGAGGTGTTAGCATAACACCATACTACTGACCTGAAACACCCAGGGTCCACAGACTCTGAACGTGTGTCAGAAGACTGTCAAACATCTTCCAAAGTACAGGCACATGGGGCTGACGAGGAACTTCAATGGACAGCAATTCTTGAAATTGTGAAAAAATTATTCTTTCTTTCCTTCCAAAACATCGTTTTAGAATGTCACAGGCCGCTTTGTAATTTCCACCAGAAAGTGGAAGTCCTTGAATGGCAGCTTGGCTTCGCCTTTTAAAAGGAACCAAAGATAAGAAAATTTTGACACATCAGGTAAATCAGAGTTATCAACGACAACTTGAAATTGTTCCCAAAATGGTATCCACGAGGGACATCACCTGAAAAAGTTGGCAGTTCTAATTTAGGCAACTTTGCCTCCAAATGACTAGATGCTGCTGCCACACTGGAGTTTAATTTTTCTTTGATTTCAGCTGAGGAAGATAGTAGTTTAGCTGCTTCAACACCAGGAATTCTGACATTCTCTCGAAATTCTGCAGCCTTGACGATGTCATTCTCGATCTCCGTGTTATCAAGTTCAAATTCAACATTAGCCTGCGCTTCATCTAAGTTGTTTACACGTCTGTCAAATTCTTCAGCTGCATCGGTTAATTCTACAACATTAATTGAAGGCGGACTGGAACAAAGTTTATCTACGTTTTATTACAACGAGTAACCCAACTTCTTGAAGCTGCACGCAATTTTATGAGTCTTCAATTTATCAGACAGTGACCAAAAACTTCATTCTTTGGACATGAGAATGTGCTTATAATTCACGGTGCATCAAGAGTCTACTCGTCGTGTGAGCTAGCCAGTTGTGTGGGCATGAGATGAAACATGCATGATAGAGAGAATTCAGCAAAATATGTATAAAGTGGCGTAATAGATGACAGTTAATAATAATAATAATAATGTTTATTTGTATAGCGCATATTCCATATAAAAACATGCTCACCAGCGCTTTACATTTCGCAAGAAAGGCAAAAGGTGATAAAAAAATGTTCACAATTACATACACAATAAGATAACAACAAACATTAAAGCTATACAAGTAAGAAGACACATAAGAAACCACAGAATATTAAAATTTAAACACTGACTTATGTAATGAAGAAAAATTAACAGATTTTTCATATGAATAAAGAGGCATACTGTGTTTATATATTGCTGCGTGTGTGTGCTTGCGTACGTGTGTGTGTGCGTGCGTGTGCGTTGCTGTGCGCGTGTGTTTGTAAGAATGTGTGTGTGTGTGTGTGTGTGTGAGAGAGAGAGAGTGTGTGTGTGTGTGTGTGTGCGTGTGCTATGTTTGCATGCGTGTGTGTGTGTTTATGCATGCAATAGTTGTACATAAAATTATAATCAATATTTTGAATGAAGATAAAAACAGAAAAATTCTAATCCATATACAGGAAAAACATTACAACTTCAGTATTACAGCATTAATACCTTGACAATCAAAATTCCTCACAAATTATGAACTATTCGCATATCATACATCACAATTTACATACAAACAAAGATTTGAAAAAGTTTCTTAAAGTATTTCAGTCTCTTTCCCACTCAATTTCTCCCCTATCCCTTCCTCAGCTGTACACATACAGTGATACACACACATGCTCACTCAAGCACACACACACACACACACACACACACACACACACACACACACACACACACACACACACACACACATACACACATGCACGCACACACACACCTTGCTCTATAGGCCCTTATACAAAATACTGTTATACAGGCAGGAGAGATTAGTCTGATGACAGACTTGCAAACTAAGGCTCTTCAGGTTAGATGAGTTTGAAAGAGGTGGGTTTTCAGGTGCCGTTTGAAGGTTGAGAAACACTTAGTTTTTCTGAGAGACAGTGGTAGAGAGTTCCATACATTTGGGCCAAAGACAGAGAAAGATTTTTTACCAAAGGTGTCTAGAGAGAAGCGAGGAACAGTCAACAGTGAGGTGTCAGAAGAGCGGAGCGTTCGAGAAGGTTTGTAACCCTGCAGGAGGTTGGCAAGATAGGATGGCATGTTCTCGTGATAGATACACTGAAAGCAGAGACAGGCAACTTTATATTGAATCCTAGCCTTTACCGGGAGCCAATGAAGTGTTCTAAGCAGAGATTTTGCACTCTCACGCCTGGGCTTGCGGAGAACAAGGCGTTCAGTACAGTTCCCAACATACGTACGTAACTGTAATAACTATTGATTCGTCTGAACACAATCTACAGGACCTGTTCAACCTTCTGGAGGAGAATACTACAAAACGGTGTGCATCTCCTTCACCTGCTGTCAACATCGGTCACGAATCATCAACAAGGCTTGAGGATCTCCACATCAACAACGACAACATGCGTGAGTACAATGTTCAAAGTGTATGCATGCCTAACTTCCTGCATGCACGGCTGGAAGAAGTACTGGTAAAAACGCCCCTTTTCTTAGAGTGTAGTAAATTCGTTTTCATATTAGTGATCGATTGTTCAACTTGTATGAATCCGAAAATGTGATCCAGTTCTTGACGACTCTTCTCATCACATAGAGACAGAAACAAAGACAGAGGCAGAGGTCCATGACGCAAAGGGCTGAAGTTTTAAGCAAGCTATTACACCATTACAATACGTCACAATGATGACGAGGAAGAAGGAGAGGCGAATGACTACGGCGATGATGATGATAGTGACAACGACGGTAATGATGATGGTAAGGGTAATGGCAATGATGATGATGATGATAATGTTGATGGTAATGATGATGCTCTTGATGTTGATGATGGAGGCAGGAACGGAAGACGGGCAACAATGACGACAAAGATGATGACGATGACAGCCGATGACAAAATAGCGAATGTGATGACGATGACGACGATGATGATGATGATGACTAATAAGATACTGGTAATGGTGGTGGTGGTAATGGTTGGTAATGATGTTGGTAATGATGATTAGGATGATGTTAATGGTGGTGGTGGTGGTGGTGATTGGTGGTGATAATGATGATAACGACGACGACGATGATGAAGACGGTGTTGAAGGCAATGACAAAGCTAACATACTGATGTTTGTATTATGATGTCTGCTTTATTGATGGTGCAATAAAAGAACCACTACCAACAACAACAACAAAACTGAATTAAAATGACACTGAAATCAAAGCAGCAGGAAACAAACGAAGAAAATGTGTAGAAGTAAATACAAAGAAAACCAACACTCACAGACACACAAAACAAGACAAAATTTAGAAAATCAAATTACGAAAGACACAAACAAGAAAAAAAAAAGAAATTAGAAAAAGACACAAACAAAACAAAAAGCAAAATACTGCAAGAAATGAATGAAACATAAAACCCGTTCAGACAGAAAGAGAGAAACATTCAACAGAACTATGAATATTCAGCCTACAATTGAAACAGTCACATATGATTCAGAAGTCCTACATCCGTCAGATACACACAGTGAAAATACCGACCATCCGTTGGGACTTGATAGTCCCACATATCTGATGAAATAGAAATGACATTGCTAGCGAAGACTTCGGAGGACGTGTATCACGTCTGCTGCAGACGCACTGATGACCGACAAGGTCCACAGAGGATAAGGCAGTCTTTTTTGATGATCGTATTCTGCGTCGTTCCTGTGTCACTACCCACATGCAGCTCATTTCGACTCTCCAACCGAAATCGAGGTCACTGTGACAGCAGGACATGAAAAACTACAAAGTGTGGGTCAGTTTTTCATAATGCTAATAATGACAGGGCCATACTCTGCGGTAGGAGCCGGTCAGGGCCGAAAAAACAACAAAACATGTCTGTACTATTGGACCAAAGTCTTTTCCGTTTTGTTGCACTAAACGCTTCACCACATCGACAGATGGAAATAATCCCCTCAGTATTAAGTCAGGTGCGTTGGAAACTGCAAGTTTGGATTAATCTGCGTCATGTTTGTTTTGTTTTTTGTTTGTTTGTTTGTTTGTTTGTTTTTGTTTGTTTGTTTGTTTGTTTGTTATCTTCGACATTTTGGAAGGATATGCGATTGAATTTGTGTTCAGTTTATAGATTTGAGAAAAAGAGGAAGTGGAAAAATGATTGCTTAGACTTCAAAAGCAGAAGAATTGGAGGGACGGAACTCCCGCTATGTTCAACAGATAACCCTACAGAACGCTTACGCCATTTCTGTACCTCATCCTGAGAGGATCTACAATTATCAGCAATTGTAGGAGATGCAAGGAAGGTCTTGTCGGAGCGCCTGTAGATGTGAATGTGGTCAGTGGTGGGTGTTAAAAGCTGACGGTGCTTCCATTCCTCTGTAGGTGTCTTGTGGACGTGCTCACACAAGTAGATCACGTGGTAGACCATCACCATGGTTCTGAGTCTATAGATTGTGTTGCTCAATCTCCATATGACAAGTCAGAATGTATTTCTTCTGTAAATCAGTTTCTCTCTCTAAGATGCCCTGTCTTGGTGCCTGTAGATTGTTCTCCATTCAGCACCACCTTTAGTATGCAAATTCCTGCAACGTTTAGATACATTCTTCTATCACAGCTTTGTTTTCTGAATCATGACGTCATTGTTGGTGACATCCAGTGCTCCTCAAGGTCAGCGTAATAAAATCACTCCGTTAAATCTCCATTTACTGAAATAATGTTTGCTGGGGAAGGTGAAGCCTCTGTGGTGATGTTTGCTACTACAACATGCAAAAAATGCATATCTCTAACGGAAACGATAAGAATTTAACAAAAGAAGAAGAAATCTAGATAATGATGACAACGACAGTGATGATGATGACGACGACGATGATGGTGATGGTAACGATGATGATGATGATGATGATGATGGTGGTGGTGGTGGTGGTGGTGATGGTGGTAATGGAATTATGGTGGTGGAGATGATAACAGTGACGACGATGATGATAGTATCCATTGGAATATGAGCAAGCAAACATACACGTACTTCAAACAAAGAGCTGCAGGAAGACAGGTAAACACAAAAAGAGAAAGACATAGTATTTTTACTGGCTATTTCTGAGTATAACGGAGCCGGTAGTGAAATGGGTAAATGTCGGAATACCACATAGAACGTCACATGTTCGATCTCTCTCAGTTCGATCCCGCCTGGAGAGTAAAGGATTTTTTTTTTCAATTCCCCATGTCAACGTGTGAAGGCCTGCCACTGCCTAACCCACCCTCTCCCTACTCCCGTGTATACGCATAGACAATTCACAGATGCATGTTAAATGTTCAATGTCATGTCCGTAGCTGTCTTACAGAAAACAAAAGCAACCAGCACGCACGCCCACCAAAACATGCAGACTGTTCAGAGACGTAACAGATTTTGGTCAGCTGGCCCAACCACTTGAGCTGTCTATGCTCTACTGAAAAGGTCTGATCACGTGTAACGCGCATTGAGTGTAACTGTACGGAGAATAGAGCTTTACAAAAGCGATATATAACTCTTCATGTTCTGGGAAGAGAGTGCTTGAAAGGTGCAGCACGGAGAGCTTCTGCGTCTTTTGTCGTCTTTCTTTCATTGTCTACATAGTCAGGCAATACTTTATGATGGACATGGTTCATGTTTCACCTTTTACGCCATGCAACTTACGGTTTGTTTAGAGGATCGTGCTGACAACAAACAAACTCTACCATAAGGCATTGTAAAAAGAAAATAAGATGAAAATGCACTGACATCACTGAGAGATAATCAGACAGACGAACACTAATCTTTCGGGGTAGTGAATTTATGTTTATGTGGTTGTACTCAAGACATTCACGTACTGTATAAATGCGTGAAATGTAGTATGTATTTGTGATACATAAATATAATAATGTGTGTATTTAAGTATGAAGTAATACGCTGTATGTAAAAACTACTTACGTTTTGCATGTGGAAGCAAAGCTCTTGTGGTGCAATTGTAAATATGAAGAAAGAACAGCTACCATTAAAACAAACGAACAATGAATAAAGTGCTTCTCAATGACAAAATGGCCATCTGTTTAAATGTGTGACAGAAACAAAAACACAGATCTAGACATGACGTTGTAAAAGCATGCTATATATCTAATGAGGTATCTCTGCGTTGTTTCTTTAAAATCAATAAAACAAATTTGAGGAAAAAATATCTTAAGGGGTGGCAAAGAAAGGGAGGATGACTTGACAAAGTGTGACTCAGACTGGAGGATGGAGAGAGAGAGAGAGAGAGAGAGAAGAGAAGAGAGAGGAGGAGAGAGACAGACAGACAAGGACAGAGACAGAAATACAGAGACAGATACAGAGAGGACAGACAGACAGAGACAGAGAGAAAGGGACAGGCAGGCAGGCAGACAGACAAGAGGCAAAGACAGAGAAAGAGACAAACAGGGACAGACAATAATACAAAGACAGTGAGTGAGAAGAACTATTAGGGGGACAGAGACAGAGAGAACAGACACACAGACAGGCACACAGACAGACACACAGACACACAGAAATAGACAGACAAGGAGACAGAGACAGACACTGATACAAAGACGGCGAGAGGAACTATTAGAATAAAAGACAGATATCTGTCAAAGAAAGAGCAAGAGACTAAAAGAAGAATGAAGAATGAAAGAGAGGGAGGGTGGGAGACAGAAGGAGGGTGAAGGAAGAGCAGAAAACATAAAACCAACGATCACTGACAAAGACTACGACACGATGGACTGAGATATACACACAAAGAACATCATACAAGACAGAGAAGCAAACAGCACACACACAGACATAAAACGAGGCACACAGACATGACACAAGTGTCCCGCATCACAGAGACAGGATTCCAAAGGGATCACTCCCTGTTTGTCTCTCTGTCTCTCAGTGCCTGCTACTCGCTTCTGGGACAGGAAATTAACCCTTTAAGTGCCCAGAGAAGACGATAAAAGACGTTTTGTCAGGAAAGTAGACGTTTGTTTGATCAGCTCTATTCTGAGAGACACACACTGAGACAGAGTGAAAAGGGTCTGCTTCCGTACATGTGGAGAGCAAGCTGGATGGAGAAGGAGGGGACCTGAAACTTCAAAACACTGTATTCCTCAACCATGGTAGCATTAGAACCTAGTGGATCTGCCTGTAACTAGTCCATGCTAATCTACACATAAATGGAAGCATACAAATACAATAAGAAAAGCATTAATCGAAATTCTAAAAATACAAATTAGAAAACGTAACAGTATTAACAGAAACATATAAGTAAAGAATAAAAGACAGAAAAGCTAGCATTTAAGCAAACGAACAGTGGATAAAGTGGTTTATCAATGATGAAATGGCCATGTGTATAAATGTGACACAAACGTATAACAGAGATAGGCGTGGCGTTGTAAAAGCATGTGAAAACCATAACTGACTGACGGACAAAATCTAACTTGCGGACTATTTTCTCTCCACACACATGTCAAATTTCTGCATCATGTTGTCCACTATGTTTTCTGCTATTTAATGTTAATGCTAATAAGTTACGATTACTGTCATCAATATAGTTGTGATCTAAACATGGGTTACGAACAAAGTTCCAGTCACCCACTAGTATCAGGTTTTCACTACCGTATTTATTAATATGTTCTTTAATTTTCCATGAAATAAAGGTCTGTCTTTGTTTGGGCCATACGCATTTACCAGAGAGTAAAAGCTTTCTCCATAGTAGTCAAGGATATGATAGCAAAGTTCCCACTATCGCATTTTTTGTTGCTCATTTTAAATTCAAAGCTACTATTACATAATACAAGTAACCCCATTTGTGTAACCATTTATGATTTGTATGTATTCCAAAAGGTCGAACTCCCAACTGGAAATTCCTCTGTTCGATCTGTCTAGACACCTCCAGCTGGTGCATAAAGGGTGGTGACTTTTACTGTCTCCCAGGTGTGCAGATCTGCTAGTGCCTAAACATTTTCGTGTGTACACCCATACACAATATCAAATGTGCACCCTACAGATCCTGTAACTCATGCCAGAAGCTGGTTCATGGAAATACCAAAACACCCGGCACGCATGTCTACCAAAGATGCAGACTGTACAACATGGTAATTTGAGGTCAGCCCTAATTCTGAAGCATGATATCCCCAATAGTTAAACGCATGGGCTGGTTTCTTCTTTTGACTGAGCCATGAACTCAAGAACTAATACGTCGAGCCCACAAAATCAAAACTGGCCTGTCTGCTGCCCATAGTAATGTGTTCATCATCCTGGTGGTGTTAGTGTTTCACTAGGTCACTTCTCTTTCCTTCCCATTTCAAGACCTTGCCAGCACAAAGAGTTTTGCGCAGGTTCATGGAACCTACCAGATAAATGCTAGCAGATTTGGGTGGAGCATATATGGACACGTCCGTGTGCTAGGAAACTCTCTTGAACAAACTAAAAACATAGTTTGGTCACTGAGACGACTGAAGCTGCGCTGGGCGATACTTCACACGACGCTCACTGCATGTTAAAAACAATGTTTGGCATTTACTTTGTAGGCTTGTAACTGGCAGGAGACAGCTTTGAGTGACAGTGCTGTACAAAAATAAGCCATGGACATGTCACTCATGGACAGACAACACTGATACGTGTCCAGTCTTTACAACTTGACAAGTAAATGGGTGAGGCCCCACGAGTGCACAAACGTCCCTAGAGACCGCAACATAAAATACCAGCAGGTCTGTCAGGACAGACAGTGCCAAGCACGTGCAGTCTGAAGGAACAATTTCACGTTTCAATATATGCATTAGCAACATTCTCCCATAAAGCGCAAATCGAGTCTTTAGATGTATTTGCTGTGCAGGCCAGTGGATCTGTTTTGACCTACTTTTAATCAATATTTGATCACATCTCAAAACATCCAGGCTTGCTATCATTTATACAATAATTGAACAAAATCTGAAACAATATCTTCACTCATTTCATATGGCAGTTTTTCAAAACGGCCACTTGCCAACTGTCAATCAAAGACTACAATACTGCGCTCAATGCATCCCACAATAAACTGTTTACATCATTTAAAAGCTTATGTCCTCAATTTTTTAACAATACCAAAATCTCAGAATTTTCAAAAGACATTTAACGTATCGTTTGTGGGAGTACATCTCATACTGCTTCATTGGTAAATCATCATCTTACGTCATGACACTGACTCCATTTATATATCAATAATATATTATATATTACATTATATATGTACTATATTATACATTTGTATATATAATTACATGTTTGTATGTACATATGAGTATATTATTTCACTGTGTGTGTGTGCACGGTTCGTGTTTGTGTGTGTGAGTGTGTATGTGTGTGTGTGTGTGTGTGTGTGTATGTGTGTGTTGTGTGTGTATGTGTGTGTGTTGTGTGTGTTGTGTGTAGTGTTGTATGTGTGTGTGATGTGTGTGTGTGTGTGTGTGTGTGTGTGTGTGTGTGTGTGGTGTGTGTGTGTGTGTATGTGTGTGTATGTGTGTGTGTGTATGTGTGGTGTGTGTGTGTATGTGTGGTTGTGTTATGTGTGTGTGTGTGTGTGTGTGTGTATGTGTGTGTGTGTGTGTGTGTATGTGTGTGTGTGTGTGTGTGTTGTGTGTGTGTGTGTGTGTGTGTTGTGTGTGTGTGTGTGTGTGTGTGTGTGTGTGTGTGTGTGTGTGTGTGTGTGTGTGTGTGTGTGTGTGTGTGTGTGTGTGTATAAAGGCTGCCGACAGCTCAATACTGAGACAACATCCCAAGCCCAGTGGGTCACTGGTAGCCGCAGATGGCCTTAACGAAAAATAAGCCAGGCTTACCTGCAAGACTAAGCGGTCCCAGACCGACTGGCGATGAGGTAGTTGGCTCTTGGCAACATCACACCAAGAAAATACCTTGTATGTCCTATGACATAGTCATCAGCCACATAAAGGCTGCCTAAACCCTTATATTTATGGGACAGGCCTTTTGGCCACAAGCTTAAGACGCGGCAACCCCCAAAGAAATCCTTCAGACAACCCAGAAGACTAAAGTCAAGGGTACGATGTATGCAGATGTTTCTAACAAATTACGGTACACAGTCACCTATACCAGAAGACAATTGCAGTTGCCCACTGCACCATCTGTACTCCTGCGGTCCTGTACAGCAGCCAGCAGGCCCTCAGAAACAGTGTCCACATTAACTGTCAGATATGATCTGACCATGCGGCGGTGAACAAAACAAAAACAAAATTGGATATTTACCGTTTCAAACCAGACTGTTAATAAAAAAAATCAATAAACAAACACTTCTTTGTGATTCAGATTCGGATTTTCTTGTATGTCAAGTACAGTGGTCATGAGAACTACGATGACTATTTCTCGAAAGAATAAACAGAAACAAACCAAATAAACGCGCTGTCAAATATTATGAATGTACTGGAGAGAGAGACAGAGAAAGAGAGACAGACGACAGACAGATAGACAGACAGACAAAGACAGACAGACAGACAGAGACAGAGTGAGACAGACAGACAGAACGAGTGAGAGATTGAGCGAGAGAGAGAGAGAGAGAGAGAGAGAGAGAGACTCTGTGTGTGTGTGTGTGTGTGTGTGTGTGTGTGTGTGTGTGTGTGTGTGTGTGTGTGTGTGTGTGTGTGTGTGTGTGCGCGCGCGCGCGCGCAAGTGTGTTGCTGGGAAAAAGAGTACATCCATCGTTCACGCTCATTTAAATTCCAACGGAAGGCAGAAAGTGGCAAAACAACATCAATATTTCATGCCACCATGACAGACCAACCATAAAGTTTGCACTTCCACGCTCCCAACACACCAGACAGACAGACAGTGTTCACGCGAACAGCACTGGGAGCACTTCAGGTACAGTTAAACACTACACAGACAGGTTACTGTGGAGACAGTGATGAACATGTTTTCTGTGGGTCAAGGCATGAATTGATCAGTTCAATGGACTGAGAACTGTTTATTTCTTAATTTCTGTCGCATGTCCTGCAAACCCACTTTCTGCATTTCAGAATTAGAAATGACGGTAATATATGAACATTTCAATAAAAAAACTGATATATTGTCCACGAAATCTATGGTTCTGTATAACAGATGCTTTCGTTGTTATATAAATGAGAAATCAAAACAAAAAGGGGGAATGATGAAAAGAAAAGAAAAATCCATGGTAATTCACAAGGTAAGTTTGAAATGACGTAGCAGAAGCAATCATGTGGTTTTTTTTTTTCCATTTTCAGCTCTTTGTCGAGCATATCAGCAGTCCCAAAGACGGACAAAAACACACAAACGCCCAACAAAAATAATATTAAAGCAAGTGAACACAAACGAAATCTACACACATTGATTTCTTCCCCTGTTGTGGTAGATATGCAACCTGTCTCAGTTATCACTACAAGAAATGTAGTCTACACTGCTCTAATGACAGACTGGTACACACATACAATACAAAACCCATACACAAGGTAGGACATACACCTTGCCTACGCACAGGGCTGACGTGCAGACTTAAGACTTATGCTATAGTCGCTATGGGGCTCCTCCTTCACATGGTATCGGTGCTATCAGTGCATATAATAATAATGATTATAATTATTATATTTATATAATGCAAAATCTTGATAGAAATCAAATCTAAGCGCTGAACATACACATACGCATACATGCACACACACGCAAACACACACACACATACACATGGCTATAAACCGGGAAAAAGAAGAAAAGCCATGGAAAATTATAGAAAACATATTATATACAAACAGATGATTATTACAATGTGATTCCACACCCAGTGGAGACATATGGACTTTATCCCGAGCGCGGACACGTGCCCAAAGAAAATGAAATTGGAACTACAAGAAACTTTAACGACTTTTGATGTTGTTCATTTGTTGTTCGCCTTGTCTTATATTTATCTGATGGCTGGATTGACAGTTAAAAAAGTCTGGTCGTATTGTGTCTTTAGTACGTCATTTACGTGAAGCTTGTGTGGCCTAGTAGTTAAAGCACCTACCTAGGACACGAATAACCCAGGTTCGAAACACAGACGGTACCAGGATTTTTCTCCTCCCCTCCCACCCCTCTTTATAATATCTCAAGTGATAGTTTACATTCTAGACTTTCGGATAAGACGATAAACCGAAGTCCCATATGCTGTACTCACTCAGTGCACGTTAGAGTCCCAGGACAACAAAGGTGTCCCCTGTCAACATTGTGTAGCAAAATCTACTTTCATAGGTAAGCAGAAATACACACATACAAATAGAAAATAAACAGATAAAATCGAAATATGGGTGGCGGAGCACTACGTGGAAGCACTCACCCAGGAGGACAACAGCTCAAATTTCACGGTAAATCCATTGTGACAAACAAGAAACAATACAGTACAGTACAGTACAGTACAGTACAGAACAGTACAGTACAAAGTCAGGGCGGCCATTACATCATTTACTGGACTCTCAGGTTGTTCTGTGCATCAAGGAAAAACTTCAATCAATATTGACATGGTTAAAGACCATCGTGGCTTTTCTACCACTGTTCTCGCCACCTTCAGATGGGGAGAACATTTTCATCGGATTTCTCTCACTCGCTAATAGAAATCTTCCACAAAAATGTTGGCTCCTTGCAGCTTATTTCTACATTTGTAAATGTTCGCCTTACCCTTGTAGAAACAACAGCAAGTAATACTGGGGCGGTCAGATTTCGCATTCAACCTATAAACACGTTCAAAGTCAACATAGCTCGCTATTTCTAGTTTATCTGTGAGAATACCCTTTAAATTTCCTTCACACTGATCATTCGTTTCCTTTTAATTTTTACTTACTCTATAAAAGATTAAGTTGTTGCACTTTGACATGCATTCAAGGTCGTCTCTCTATTTGATCAATTTTAACCAACAGATCAGAATTTCTTACCATCAGCTCTTGATTTTCCTTCCTTAAAACCCCAACTTCCTCCCTCAAATCACTGACCCACCCCAAGTTCCTGGACAGATTTTTATAGATTATTAAATTTACTGT
>JAPXFY010000016.1:30900058-30945058 GCA_030674185.1 Monoplex corrugatus | reverse complement strand
GGGAGGCATGTTGCAGAAGGTGTCAGTGTCAACAGCATTTCTATGGACGTTGAGCCTGTTGTGGTCACTGCCGACTTTTGTCACGATCACTGCCTGCTCTCCCAACAGAAGGTGGTATGACGATGATGATGATGATGATGGTGATGGTGATGGTCATGGTGATGATGATGATGGAGGAGGAGGAATCTATTCTGACCCTGATCATGACGACGTTAACGAATATAATGATGACGATTACTATGACGACGACAGTGACGACGATGATACTGATGACGACGACGACGATGATGATGATGATGATGGGACGATGATGACGACGACGACGACGACGATTTAGCATTAAATTACTCAGCTGTTATATTACAATTTCCTGGTTACCACCTGTTTGTAGCTACTAGTTCCTAAGGGCGTGGTTTAACAATGATGGCTAATCATATGAAAGGACAAGACGATAATGGTAGGGGTGATAACGACAACGATTCTAAGGACACTTACAGGCCGTCCACCGACATCGCAATATGGGGTTATAAATATGGACAAGATGACACAGAAACTATCACCAACAAATCATGAATATTCAACGTATGTCTGTGACATTTACGAGTGGTCAGTGGTCCTCCCCTCTGACCGACAGGGCAGACACACAGCACGAGGCACAGTGTCAAACACCACAAGGAACAGGGCTCTCTTAGTTCTGCACTGACCCTGGTGGATTTTGTTCATCTGTTGTGATCAACTCGGAATAATTTGAATGTTGAGAGCCAAGGAGACACAGAACGAAGAAGGAAGAAGGGAGAATAAGCAAGAGAGAAAAAAATTAAGAAAGGCAAGATGAGGTAGAGAAAAATGAGAAAAACATAAAACATGATGATAACAATGATGATAATGAAGACGATGGTATGGTTGATGTTTCTGATTATCATAATGAAAATGATTCTTAAACAGATAACTAAACACAGAACATAAATATATAAGCAAATACTGAATGACAAGTGATCTGCAAAAGAGCCTAATCAGTAACTTTTTCATGTCAGCCCTCGTAACTGAAAAATTATAGATTAGCTTGACTATTCATTGTGCCACGCGCGTGTACAGAGAGAGAGAGAGAGAAGATAGATAGAGAGAGAAGACAGACAGACAGACAGACAGACAGACAGACAGACAGACAGACAGAGGAGGGGAGAGAGAGTGAGTGAGAGAGAGAAAGATTTTCTGGAATATTAACATCAGTTCAAGTTTTAAAACAATAAAATGTGGCTGATTACAAGAAGACACTCTAAAGAGGTGGTGGGGTAATTAACACTGCTTCAAATATTTCTCGACCCATCTTTTTTTTCAAATTATCGTCTATCAATGCCATGAAATATAAACTTTCAAACATTCGTATATTGTATCGGTTGTGTAGGTTTGTTGTTTTAATATTTATGTGATGGTATTATAGCTCATTCCTTTAGGAATTCATCTCTGAGATCGGTCTACACAGACACTCGTGTATGAATTCAGTTTCATTTTCACTTAATGCCCTGCAAAATAAACACATTTTGTTTGTTTGTTGTTCATTTGTTTCCTTCTTTGCTCATTTGTCTGTTAGCTGGTCTCTTGTCCCTCATTCACAATCAGTGTAACGATGCAATTTGCTATTAAGTGAGAGTGCATTAGTACTGATCTGTCTAACGCCACTCAAAACAATATTCATACATACTTACAACGTATGTTTTTTTGTTTTTGAAAACTGGTTTGAATCACTATGACAGGCCATCTCTATTGCGATCTATAATGGTACTGCTTAACTCGCGAATAAATAAATATATATATGTCTGTGTCTGAATACGTTTAGAAATACTTTTACATCCCCTATATCTTGTTGCCGCCATACAATATGCGATCCAGTTACTCACACGGCTTTCCTAACTCCTGGTGCTCAATAATCTATTCCAATTCTAATTCTAGTAGCATTTTATAAGCTTCCTGGTGTAATCTTTTTATACTTAATGATCCTAGTTTGAACCAATATTTCAACGTGCGACATAAAAGTTTAGCTAAAGCGGGTGTATTCCAAAGTCATCATGCACTATCTTGTTTGGTGCCCAAACAGGCATAACCTAGAGAACCTTTTACATGCCATCATATCTTGTTTTTTTCTACGTATTCAAGCTTTTCAAATCTCCACATATCAGATGTGTACAACAATATGTGTTTTGTCTTTTGTTTATTTTAATTTTGTGTGTGTTTTATCTTCATGCTAAATACTTACAAGCAAGTACAATTTCTATGTATCGCTCACAGGCTCTTGTTAGCTGCACAGCTGCTTTCGTTGTCTGTTATATGTGCTGTGTTTTTTCCCTGGCACTTCCCACTGTGACAAAGTAAGACTTATATAACAGTAACTGTCACCATCTCTACTCTTTCATTAGCATACAGTTAGTACTCACGTTTTCCTGTAAAACAAAAATCTTTTCTAAACCATAACTTTTGTCAATGTCACCTGTGAATTTCATGCCTGTTATAACATTTTACGTATACTGAGCTGATTCTTTTCGACATTTACTTGACATTCATGCCATATCATCTGTAAACATGGAATTGAACAAATCTGTAGTATCTGGAAGTAACTGAAAAATTAGCCTGTGACATCCACATAGTTTGCTTACTGGCTGGTAAACATGTAAAAAATGGATAGCTTAAAATACATTCGCTTCTCACTCTAACTGGCATTCAAAAATAGTTTACGGTTTTCACGAATGCATAAAAATGGCATACATGGTTGCAAGCCCCAAAATAAAATTTCCTTTCAAAACTTGATTTCTGATACATTGTAAAAGCTCTCATGACAAAGCCAAGAGCCTCTTTGGGATCAACAACCGCACTACAAGAAGTTCTACCTTTTTTACCTGTACATGTGTGGATAAGTGAATAAAGTAAATATCCGAACAAATGTTGACTATCTTATGTGAAATCCTCCTTTCTTTTCTGGGGAAAACATTTACCGCGTAACCAGGAGTACAATCTGTACCGTTGTGTGATATTTATACGTAATGCTTAACAAAGATACCCTTCTATCATTATGTCTAATTTCAGAACAGATAAAACAGCGATTGAAAACTAACAGCTTGGTATATGCTGTCGGAAATAAGATTTAGTGTGGGCTATATCTTCACACACAGATGCAGAAGGACCTGGAGGCGATTGAAGACAGGCGGAAAAAGAAAAGGAAAGAAGCACAAAAACACACAGAGAACAAAAACACAACCACATCTACATATCACACACACACATACACTACACACACACACACACACACACACACACAACACACACACACACACACACACACACACACACATACACACACACATACTCACACACACACACAACACATACACACAAAACACACTACACACACACAACACACACACAACATACATACACTCACACACACACACATACACACACACACTACACACACACATACACACACACACACACACACACATACACTCACACACACAACATACACACACACACACACACACACACACACACATACACCCCACACACACACACATACACTCACACACACACACACATACACACACACATACACACACACACACAATACACCACACCACACACACACACAACACACACACATACACACTACACACACACACACAACCATACATCACACACACACACACATACACACACACACACACACACACACACACAACACACACACACACACACAACACAACACACTACACACCACACACACACACACACACTACACACACACAACACACACACACACACACACACACACTGCATCACAATACCAACTTATAACAAACAAAAAAAGACAAGACGAAGACCACAATTACAAACTCACAACAAAAAACATAATAAGACAGACGAGAACACACACTAAACAGAGAGGGGAGTAGGACACACATCAACACAACAAGAACAGGGAGGTAGCTCATCATCTGAACACAAACATTGGACATGGAGAGGCAGAGAAAATATGAAAAGAAAGGGAGAGAACAGGAGAGAGAGGAGACAATGGCAATTAAACAGAATGACAACTTCATTCAAAACGGGAACACAAATTAACAATCAATTCTGATTTACAGGAGAGAGACAGGCAACAATCTGAACACAACAAAGAGACAGGGAGAGGTAGGCAACATCTGAAACAAGAGACAGGAGAGTAGGCACACAATCTGAACAAACAAAGAGACAGGGAGAGGTAAGGCACACAATCTGAACACAAACAAGAGAAGGAGAGGAGCAATGAGGAGAGGTCAGGCACACAATCTGAACACAAAGAGAGGGAGAGGCAGACAGCACACAATGAACACAAAGAAAAGAGACAGGGAAGGCAGGAAGCTCACAATTGACACATACAGAGAACAGGAATGAGACATCCAACAGAGCAATGTTGCACACTATCAAGAACAAAGGCGTGGTGTAAATATGTCTGTATTATACAATTACAACAGCTTGCTATAACTACAACATCTATTATATTTTATAATTCACATACTGAATATACAAACAGACACCTCTAGGCATAGACACAAGATCTCACATATCCTCAGTTTCAATCCCAGATCCCAGCATGCCTAAAGCCAACGTTGCTACCATCTGTATGTGGTATACTCATAATAACTTTTGAATTGACAATATCAGTCAAACGCCCAAAACCGAACTGTCGAAATCTCATTGCTTCTTCAAATGTGATAGTGAGAAAATTAGGGAATATTGTATCCGCAGAAGAGTGGCAAATTGGTGCAAACGTTCACCTGCTTATAACTAAACTTGACGATCCAGGATTCATTTCTCGTTGAGGCCTCGACTCTTCTCCTCAGAATAGACAGATAGTGAATGCTGTATAAAACCATTCTGTTTTATCACAGAAAGGACCGATAAAAACATAATAATAATAATAATAAATAATAATAATAATAATAATGATAATGATAATAATAATAATAATAATAATAATAATAAATAACAATGATAATAAAGTACATTTTAGGACGTTGTTCCCTTGGAGAGCTCCAAGCGCCATTACAATTTCTAAAGGCAAGAATATTTACACACTCATACACAAAACTGCTCATCCGCACGCAAGTATATACACACTTAGCAGCATAAAAGTATACATATAATACAGTAATATAGATTAAAAGGCTTCAGCACTTAAGATTTATGGCATCGGTTACACCTCATCACTTAAAACCTACGGCGTCCGTTTCACCTGGTGTTAACTTATACATCAGTCAGATGGAGTTTGAACAGGTGGGTCTTAAGCCCAGCTATAAAGGCTGACAATGTGGGGGCCTTTCTAAGTGACTGGGGGAGTGCGTTATAAATTGAAGGACCAACAAATGAAAAAGAGCGTCTGCCATATTTCTCCAGTGGAATCGGGGAATGGTGAGGTGACCGGCATTTGAAGACCGCAGTGATAGGATGGCACATATAGGGTCAAGAGATCAGAAATGTATGCGGGGACGGACCATGAAGGGAATGATAACAGAGTGTTGCTAATTCATACTCCACACGTGCACACACTGGCAGCCAGTGAAGTTGCCTGAGAAGTGGTTTGGCATGGTCAAATTTACGTTTGCGGAGAACGATGCGTGCAGCATGATTGTGGGCTTTCTGAAGCCTCTCAAGCAAGCATTCAGGGAGACCAGCAAACAGTTAGTTACAGTAGTCCATTCTGGACAACACGAAGGCAGACATGAGTTTCTTTGCAGCCTCTACAGACAGAAAAGGACGAATATGACCAATGCGGCGCAATTTTAAATAAACGGATTTGCACAGCTTGTTTATGTGGGTTTCCATGGTGAGAGAACTGTCAATATGCACGCCTAGATTGCGGACAGTTTGAGAAAACTCAATTCTGATGCCATTCAGGAAAGTGAAGTAACGTTTGAGACCATTTTGAGTTTGTGACCAGTTTCAATTGGTATGACTTCAGTCTTTTCATCATTCATCCACTTCTTCACCGATAAACCAAAAGCACACATAACAAGGATGAACTTTTTATGGCTTGCATGCAAATAAGGTCCATTAATTAACTGAACGTTTTATTCTCGTGGTTTCAGCGTAGGCTCTGGCACACAAGCTAGGTCTCATCTTAATAAAACTTTCTCCTATACATATTTTTCAAGATTGCCTTCATGAGTCCTCTGGAGTACTATCTGGTGTATTCTGTTTGAGTGAAACAAAAACGATTACGGAACTCTGACTGAAAAATTATTCATATCAATTTTTCACATGCATGTGTAAAATTCTGTTATTTTGCTCCTTCAGAATCGGAGCAAATCTCAGATCTTTTCTGTGTCCTAATAGACGAAGATGGGAATGCATTAATCTGATTTTTTTTCGTTATTCTCTCTTCTCTCTCTCTCTCTCTCTCTCTCTCTCTCTCTCTCCTCTTTTCTCTCTCTCTCTCTCTCTCTCTCTCTCTCTCTCTTCTTTTTTAACATACAACCACTTAAAAAGAAAGACTGGATCAGATGCGGAGAAGGGGGCAAACCAAACAGGATCAAGGAAGAGGATAGACAGACAGAGACAGAAGACAGACAGACAGACAGACAAAGACAAATAGACGGAAGCATGGAGACAGAAACCAGAAAAAGGAGGACAGCAGAAGTGTCGATTAGATTACCGCCAGGAGACAGAGACTGGACGGTACAGCGACAAGAGTGTACAGTCAATCAACACACTACTCGCTACTACAACTTCACCACTTTCACACGTATTGAATGAACTGCTGACTTCTCTTCTCCGCTCCTGTTTACAGCAAAGGTAAGGGCTGTCCCCCAGCCCTGATGACATAGAGAAGTCAGGTGGCAGAGACTTTAATTTTCCCGGGAACACCACGGTGTGGGAACTGCCCATCGTCATTCCCTTTACCTCCTCTAAGTTCTGAAGAAATATACCCGTTCACTGGAGGCTGCATACGTCACGTTTCTTTTCAAGCTTGATTCGGACTTGTGCCAAGTCGTGCAGCCAGACTGGAGATACTGTACTCTGTCTCTTTAACCTTCAAAACACTTTGTTACTCTATACCAACCTTGCCTCGACTTACATACAGCATGCTTGTTGGTGATGCTCATCATGATGACTATGACGACAATTCTGATGATAATGGTGGTTACTGTGTGGCGGTGGCCGCCATCATGATGATGATAATGATGATGGTGATGAAGAAGACGACGACAACGACGATGATGATGATGACGATGAGACGACGACCGATGATGATAATGATGATGACGACGACGACGACGATGACGACAACGACGACGATGATGATGACGACGAAGATGACGACTACCAAGGCAATGACGATGTTGACGACGATAATATGGTAAGGAGGAAGAGGAGAACGAAAATGATGCTGACGCTGCTGCTGCTGGTAGTGTTGACTGCGGTAGTGATGACGCTGATGATGATGACAATGATAAGGCAATTATGATTATTAAATGACAATAACTACAACTGACAACATGAATGACATAAGTAGCTGCAGTCAACGATAAAGACGGATAAACGACGATGACGACGATGACGATAAGATAGAAATCTTGTCAGTCAACAAGATCATAACTGTCAGATTATCAGCTGGTTCTCCTATAATGACTACTTGCTCTTTGGGGGCCTGAATTTACAAATTTGACTGATAATACCAAACACATGATAATAGCATCAATTCAACATCTACCAAGACGTTATGGTGGTAATGATTGCAAAAACAGCAACAACAGCAATAAAACCGAAGTCAAAATGAAACAAGGTGACTCACTTGGAATTCGTAGGTTCCTGACCGCGATATGGTGGAGTTTGGAATCTCTTCAAATACAATTAAATATGAATATTCAACGTAAGTCTGCGACATTACCGTGAGGTCAGTGGTCCTGCCTTCCTGATGCCCCCACAAACAGAGCACATGCTTAGTATCAGACACCACGGAGAACTGTTTATCTTATCTCTGTTATTTCTGTACTGTCCCTGGTGGAGTTTGCTTAACAGTTTTGTTCATATCAGAATACGTGAGCGTTCACAGATGACAGACTGAGGGAAAGTGAGAGAGACGAAGAAAGAAAAAGATGAAGAAGAAGAGGATGATGTGTGATGATATGATGACGATGAGAAGAAGAAGCTGATGATGATGATGATGATGATGATGATGATGATGATGGATGATGATGATAAAAAGGACAATTAGTAAGCAGATGAGAAAAAGAAAGACATCAATAAAAATGAGGAAGAGAGGAGGACGACGACGACCACCACGATGGTGGTGATGATGATGAGGAGGAGGAGGAGGATGACGACGAACGACGACGACAATGACGACGACGATAGTGGGAAGGGGAGAGGGAGCGAGAGGAGAGAATGAGAGAGAGAGACAGATAGACAGACAGAGACAGAGAGAGACACAGGCAGAGAGACAGACAGACAAAGAGAGAGACAGACTGACAGAGCACAGGCAGACAGACAGACAGACAGACAAAGAGACAGAAAGACAGACAGAGAGACAGAGAGAACGGAGGATACTCAAAATCATCACCGAAATGGCCTGAATTACAAAAACCGGGAAAAAAAAGCTGCCTGAAAAAAGAATCACCTCTCATGCACTTTGACCTTCTCGCGTTTCTTATGGAGATTGTTTTACACTAACCGGTACAAGTGTGCAGCTGTGCGTGCGTTAGTGCCTGTACATGTGTGCGCGTGCGTGTATGTGTATGCGTGTGTGGTGTTTAGTCTGTATGGCAGCCTCCAAACTGGACAAAAACTAACTCAATAAACGATGACTTTAGCTTCTTCATATGTAACATTCCATCATGGAATGAATCGCTCCACAACAGATGGTCATTGACAGTTTACTACCGAATCTTGATGTAAGATTTCAATTTTTTTATACTGATGAAATCGTTTAAAAATAGATGTTTCTTAGAATAAGGCCTTTCGAAGATGACAACCTTCTGATTCACCAGTTAGAGGTAAACAAAAAAAAACAAAAAAAACAAAAAACTAATCACAGCCTGAGCAAGAAATTTCCTCAGCAACCAATATTAATGTAAGGGAATATTTTTTATGTGTTGTTCGACTCGGAGGAGGTCTGGCCCCCCAGACGTGCGGTACGCAAGCCCACCGGCGTGTGGATATGCCCTGGTGCCCATGAACCAGATCCCAAGTTATGGGTAAAAAGCTTCACTACCTTGTGGATATCTCGGGAGAGAATAAGGCTAAGGGAGGTAACCCTGAAAAAATCACCCTACTGCCTTGTAGGTTGTCGTGGGAACGACGAACACGAGAAGGCTAGCGGAGACCGCAACAACAACAAGGAAGGCAACGGGGAAACTACCTCGAGGAAGGCAACGGGAAACCACCATCGTATTCTCTCCCAAAAAAAATTATGGACAGACAAAAGAAGAAAAATGAAGATAACGACGTAAATAGGTGCTTCGTCCGGTAGGGACCGTTATGCGTCGCAAGTGACACCAGACCGGCAGCAAGCTACTGCGACCAAACTCAAACATACCAAAATTGCAACATGGAACATCAGAACATTGATGCAAAAAGGTAAATTAGACAATATCAAAATGGAGATGGAAAGGCTTAACATTAGTATTTTACGACTAGGGGAAGTGAGATGGAAGGGGGCAGGCATGATAACATCAGGAGATACACAGTAATACACTCTGGTGGAAACTCACATGAAAGAGGAGCCGGCATCGTAAAGGACAGGGACAAATCAAAAGCATTTCAGGGATACTGGGCTATGTCCGACAGAGTTTTGCTGGTCAAATTGGAGGCAGACCATTTGACATCAACATCATTCAGGTGTATGCACCAACATCCGCAAGTACTCAGGAAGACATCGAAAACTTCTACGAAGTATTAGAGATGGCCAAGGCCCAATGCAAATCACAAGAAGTTACAGTAATAATGGAGATTTTAATGCTAAAGTGGGACAGGATAGGGTGGAGGATATAATTGGAACTGTAAAATGGGCACAGATGAATGAGTTCATAGTAGGAAACACCTGGTTTGAGCAAACCTAATAGAAGAAAATGGACTTGGAGAGTCCAGGATATAATACCAAAAATTCAGATTGACTACATCTTGATCAAAACAGATTTAGAAATTCTTTACTGTCAACAAAAACATTACCAGGGCGCAGACTGCAACAGTGACCACAATCCTGTAGTGGGAAGGTTTAGGCTGAAATCAAGGAAAAGGAAACAGACCAAAAGCAACATCAAACTAAATCTTGGACTCTTAAAGACAAATGAAGTGATACGTAAAAAATTTAATGTACATGTTCAAAACAGATTCAGTGCTCTGGAAGACGTTGGTGATAGTGAGGAACAATCGACAAAGTTGAGAAATTCGATAAATGAAGCTTGTAAAGAAATCCCTGAAGTAGATAGAAAAGCAAAAAAGAACTGGATGACAAAAGAAATTTTAGGCTTGATGGAGGAACGGAGGAAGGCAAAGAGAAACAAGGAGATATACAGGAAGATAAATAAAGAAATCAGGAATAGGTGCAATGAAACTAAGGAAGCTTGGCTGAAAACAAAATGCAAAGAAATAGAAGACCGACACAAAACGGATCCTCATGGTATGTACAGACGAACTGAAGAAACTGTCCACAGGAAAAATACATGCACATCAACTGGTTGCTTAAAATGGAAAGATGGTATGCTTATCACGGAAAAAAACAAAATATTATGACAGATGGGGAGAGTACATTAAAGACCTTTTTGAAGATGACAGAAACGAAGAACACATTATAAGAACTTTGAAGGACCACCAATAATGAAAGATGAAGTTACAAGCAGCACTGAAAAAGATTAAACCAGGAAAAGCCCCATGACCAGACAATATTACTACAGAGATGATTGAAGCCCTCGAGGAATTTGGTATTGAAAAAATAACAATCCTCCTAAATGAAATTTACGACGCTGGAAAAATCCCCAAAGATATATCAAAATCAATTTCATTGCACTTCAAGAGATGACAGGGGCTATAGATTGCAAATTCCATCGCACAATCAGTTTGATGAGTCATGTAACAAAAATCCAATTAAGAATAATCATGATGAGGACAAGGAATAGAATCAAAAGTGAAATAGCAGATGAACAGTGTGGATTTGTGGAAAGGAAAGGAAATATCAATGCCATATACATTCTGAGAACTATCATAGAGAGGTCAACCGAGATGAATAAGGATTTATATTCATGCTTTGTTGATAATACCAAGGCTTTTGATCGGGTAAGACATGAAGAATTGATCAACCAACTAGGAAGACTCAGTACTGATGGAAAAGATTAACGAATAATCAGAAATATGTATTGGGAACAAACAGCTGCAATGAGAATAGGAAACGATATAAGCTCTTTCCAAAATATCAAAAGAGGAGTCAGACAGAGTTGTGTTTTATCACAGATTTGTTTTCACTTTACAGCGAAAACATCATGAGAAACCTAGAGGAAGACCCTGGATTAAAGGTTGGAGGAAAAATGATAAACAACATTCGATACGCAGATGACACCGTGCTAATTGTAGAAAATGAAAGGGACCCACAAAACCTTGTGAATATATTGGAAATAGAAAGCAAAGGTAAGGGGTTGGAACTAAACAGCAGGAAGACTGAAGTCATGGTGATCAGTAAAAAACACATGAAATCCCCCATGCAAAATAACAGCAAACGGCACAACCTTGAGACAGGTTGATAAGTTTAAATACCTGGGAACGATCATTTCACCAGACGGCAGATGCACATCGGAAATCGCCAGCAGAATCGGCCAAGCCAAAACAGCATTCAAGAATGAAAAGCATTCTCACCAACAAATGCCTATCAATTAACATCAGGAAGAGAGTTCTTGAATGTTATGTAGAACCAACACTGTTGTACGGTTGTGAGGCGTGGACAGTCAACAAGCAAAGCCAGAAAAAGATTGAGGCAGCCGAGATGTGGTTTCTAAGGAGAATGTTGAGAGTTCATTGGACAGCAAAGAAAACAAAACGAGACAGTCTTGATGGAGGTAGACACAAGTAGATCATTCATAAGGAAGATCAGGAAAAGACAGGCAACATTTATAGGCCATTTTATGAGGAAAGAGGAATTGGAGCACCTGGTCACAACAGGAAAGCTGGAGGGAAAGAGAGCACCAGGTAGACCCAGGGAGAAGATACTAGACGGACTTGCAGGGTGGCTGAGGACAAGGAGGGTGGAAGAGATGCTTGAGGCAACAAGAGATAGAGACAGATGGAAGTCCATGATCGCCAACGCCATGCGGCAAAGCATCTGATGATGATGATGATGTTCGACGGTCTATTGCACATAACCAAAGGGATAATTGGTTGTTGAAAACAGTTTTTGTAATGTATACACAATAAATTTCCTTAACAACCAAGACCTAATTTTTATGTAATGGGTGTTTTTATGTGTGGTTCGTTGGGTCTACTGCAAAAACCGAAGGAATAATTGGTTGTTGAAAACAGTTTAAGAAACATTTTTTTTAACATCCAAGATCCAGTCATCGTGTAACGGGATGATTTACTCTGTTGTTTACTGGGTCTACTGCAAAAATCCAAAGTGGATAATTGGTTGATGAAAACAGGCATTTTCGGTCATTATTTTTGCTGTTCTCTTCTTTTAAAAACATAAATTGCTCAGGGGATGTTTTCAAATAAGAATTTAACAATTTACAATGAAAGGTTCAGAATGTCCGAATACTGTGAATTTACAGGTAACATTAGCATATGAATAAAGGATGATTTTATAAAGCACCAATCCGACATAAATAGAAACGCCATACACACACACACACACACACACACACACACACACACACACACGCACGCACACACACACACACACACACACACACACATATATATATATATATATATATATATATAATACATACATATGTACAGGCATATATATATACACGGTGTTAATCTCCTTTGTTCTCTTTAAGATCAAAGAATATGAGACGAACAGATTCATAATAATAATAATAATAATAATTACAATATTTATATAGCGCAAAATCTTGATAAAATCAAATCTAAGCGCTGAAACACACACACACGTACGCACGCACACACACGCACGCACGCACGCACACACACGCACCCACGCACGCACACACACACACACACACACACACACACACACACACACACGGCTATAAATGGGGAGAAAGAATAAAAGCAATGGAAAATTATAGAGAGCGTATTATATACAATTATATATTGCAATGTGATTCCCCTCCGAGCGGAGACAGGCGGCAGAGGGGATTGAGTGAGGTCAGGATTTTATGCAGAGGAGAAAAGGTGAGTTTTGAGAGCGGACTTGAAGGAGACAAAAATAGGTTGCTGACGGACTGAGAGAGGAAGTTTGTTCCAGGAGAGCGGACCAGAAACAGAGAAGGCTCGTGGACCATAGGTATTGAGCTTAGTGCGTGGAAAGCGAAAAGTCAGAGGATCGGAGGCAGAGCGGAGGGTACGTGAGGGAACATAGATCTCAAGTAGGCTTGACAGGTAATCGGGGGCTGCGTTATTGAGGCTTTTGTAGCACATGGTGTCTAGTTTGTACTGTATGCGCTTTGATACAGGGAGCCAGTGAAGTTGTGCCAGGAGAGGAGATATGTGGTCAGCTTTTTTCGTTTTGAGTACAAGGCGTGCAGCATTGTTTTGAATGCGCTGTAGGATGTGAGTGGTGGAGGCAGGAAGACCGGACACGAGTGAATTGCAATAGTCAATGCGAGACATTATGAAGGAGAGAACGAGTTTTGCAGTTGTTTCCACAGAGAGATACTTCCTGATCAGGCTTATACGATGGAGGTGATAGTAGCAAGATCTGGCAGTTTGAGAAACAAAGTTGTTCATGGAGAGGGTAGAGTCAATGCAGACACCAAGGTTTTTAGCTGAATCAGAAATTGGGACTGATGTGTTACATAATGGGAGAGAAAGAGGAGGCAGCTGAGAAAGTTTCTGACGGGTGCCAATGAGGATAGCTTCTGTCTTGTCATCATTTAGCTGAAGTTTGTTGTATGTCATCCAATTTTTGATGTCCGAGTAACACTCAGTGGTGCGAGTCAGGAGGCGCTGTATATTGTCAGGTGAGTCACTGTCTTGAAGTTGGGTGTCATCAGCATAGAAGTGGTGTTTTATAGAGTGGGAGTTGATGATGGTGAACAGGGGGGAGGTGTAAAGAGTGAAAAGAACAGGGCCAAGGACAGATCCTTGTAGAACACCACAGGTCAGGTATGCAGGTTGAGAGTAAGTGCAAGGATCTGTCCTTGGCCCTGTTCCCTGAGAGAGAGAGAGAGAGAGAGAGAGAGAGAGAGAGAGAGAGAGAGAGAGAGAGAGAGCGGAAGACAAATAAACATACACTAAGCTCAACAGAGCAGAAAGACAGCAAGAGTCAGTAACCGCCTGAAAGTCTGAAAAACGGTGTTTGCAAACTAACAGCTTAAAGAACAGTGCCTGGAAGAACAGCCAGCGTGTGCGTGTGTGTGCGTTCGTGTGTGTGTGTGTGTGTGTGTGTGTGTGTGTGTGTGTGTGCGTGTGTGTGCGTGCGTGCGTGTGTGTGTGTGTGCGTACGTGCGTGCGTGCGTGTGTGTGTGTGTGTGTGTGCGTGTGCGTTGTGTGTGTGTGTGTGTGTGTGTGTGTGTGTGTGTGTGTGTGTGTGTGTATGTGTGTGTGTGTCTTCACATGCAAACTCAAAAGAAGCTGAAAGCAAACGAGGGGGGAAAAGACAGTGAAAGTAACTACAAAAACATGCCCACGTTAAACCTCTCTCTCTCTCTCTCTCTCTCTCTCTCTCTCTCTCTCTCTCTCTCTCTCTCTCTCTCTCTCTCTCTCTCTCTCTCTCTCTTCTACACAGTCACTGCTTAAACTCACTATGCGTGACTATGAAAATAAGATGGTCATAATTCATTCAAACTTTTGATATGCACTATACGTCACAATAGCATGTTTCAAATTATGTTAGAGTTTTCAGATGTATTTATTTTGTGTATTTCCACTGAAATATGAACTGAGTAAAACAATGCAATCACACCCACTGATATAGACTAACGGCTACTCAATAAATCATTCAGCACTGAGTGTTCAGTGGTCTCTTTCACACACACACACGCGCCTGATGTCTGTATAACTTGCAAAACTCACATTTGATGGAAACAGACAAAATGGAAACAGTGAGAGAGATCTGGAGAGACATGAAAGACCGACAGACCGACAGACCGACCGACCGGCAGACAGACAGAGGTCAGACAGAGAGAGTTTTGAAACCCGCAGATAAACACGATACATCAAATCAATGGTAAGAGCAGAGCCATCAAACGTAGCAATGTCTGCACGGAGAACAACAACAACACCAAACGAACATTCAACGGAACAGTCTGACACAAAGAAGCACATGTGAAGACCGTCTTTGTTAGAAAGTTCAAATTTTCAGAAAATAACTGCACAATTTTATTCCAAATTAGATCAATTTTGCTATTTTATTGGAGCATTTTTTCTTCCACGTATAAACCTGCACAATAAAACTTTTGACTTAACTGAAATATGTTTTTGCAAAATAAACTTCAGTGTCCTGCAAGCCTTGCTTGCCTAAAGAGAAATGAACAGCTCAAGATAAAGATGTGGGGAACAGAAAAGGTATGTCCTGTAAATTATTGATGATGATGTATGTTGAGTGATGATGATGTTGGATGATGATAAATGATGATTGATGATGATGATGATGATGATGATGATAGATGATGATGATATGATGATGATGATGATGATGATGAAGTGATGATGATGATGATGATGATGATGGTGGGGGGGTGGTGATGATGATATGATGATGATGATGATGATGATGATGATGATGATGATGATGATGTTGATGATTAAGAAGAAGAAAAGAAGAGATTTATTTTACAAGCTCAGATAATGGACAGACAGGCAGACTCCTCTTGGCCATAGACATAATATCTGATGGCCTGATCTCAATCCCAAACCAAAGATTAAAACAACAAATCACCAGCTCGTTTTCTATTTGCAGAGTGAAACTAGCATCGTATGGACACATGCTAAGCTCTGCTCCCTCAGCGCAAACACATCGTTCACAAGGATTCTGTCACACCTTGGCCAAGTGACCGGAGGTGTTTTCAGTTGTCTGTTTTCACTAAAGTTTATTTTTCATTTGGTTGAAATCCAGCAAAACCAGTACCTCTATCGGAAGATTCGGGACTTTTCTGTTTGTCACGTACAGTAGAGAGGACAGCGCTTTCACTCACTTATTTAACACTCGTACACACACAGGTTCAAACCTTCACTTTAGAAATAAGACTTAATTGGACGAGGAGAGCGGCAAGTTCAACTGCAAGGAAAAGATGTGCTGGGTTGAGGCCGGGAGGCAAGCAGGCAAGCAGACATACAGACAGACAGACAGATAGACAGACAGAAAATCTAAAAGGGACGTGATGGTTAGAGTTGTCCACAGGACAAAGATACGTGTTTTACTGCAAGAGACGTGTGGTATCAGTCATACCACTATTTCACAGCTTTCACGTTAACTCAAGAGATGAAATCATCATTCGTGTATGTCTCTGCTCCTGTTTACCTCGACTCAAACTAAGAATAGCGATTTTTTGGTGCTAAGGAAAAGGTGAGTACAACGATGA
This sequence comes from Monoplex corrugatus, assembly GCA_030674185.1. NCBI lineage: Eukaryota > Metazoa > Mollusca > Gastropoda > Littorinimorpha > Ranellidae > Monoplex > Monoplex corrugatus. The sequence goes on along the minus strand of JAPXFY010000016.1, from coordinate 30,928,334 downwards.
TGATGGTGATGACGAAGACGATGATGAATGATGACGACGACGACGACGTGATGATGATGATGATGAGATGATGATGGTAGTGATGATGATGATGATGATGATGATGAGAGTGGTGGCCTCTATTACACTAAATACCATCCATCTGGGTGATAACACCATCCCTCTCTCTGATTCTGTCAAGAACTTGGGTGTGACTTTAGACACACATCCTTTTATGCAGAAGTTTCTAACGCAGACGTGCTAACCGTGCTATTATCAACGCATTGGTTTCATTCGAAGCTATTTTTCAACTGAGGCTGCATCTAGGCTTGTGACATCTCTCATTTTGTCTCATGATTACTGTAACACTCTTCTTTCTGTACTACCAGCTCCTTCTCTCTTCTGTCTGCAACGCGTACAAAACTCTGCTGCTTGTCTTGTCCTCAGAAAGATATGTGCGATCATGGCAGGCCTCTCCTTCGCTCTCTGTACTGGTGGCCTGTTTTGAATAAAACTGAATATAACTGGATATCTGGTGTTACAATTCTTTTCACCAGTCTGCCCCATCATACCTTTGAGACAACACCAATATTTGTGTCAGCTAGCACCTTGTACTCAGCTTCAGATACTCTTTCCCTTCTGTTTCTTAGATTTAAACTCTCAACTGTCGGCCAGCGTTCTTTTGCTGCTTCGGGACCATCTTGCCTGGAATAAACTTTCCATTTTCCTTTTGTCTATCACCTACACTTTTAAATGCTTTTAAATCCAATTTAAAAACCCTTTCTTTTCCCGACTATGAATTCTGCAACTGCCTCTTTCCATCAGTTTGTGTGGGGTTTTTTTTTTCGCGTGTTGTAAGGTGGTCTGCGTGGATCGCAAGCATGTGTGCTTAGGGCATGGGTGCGCTTTGATTTCAATTGTATGTTGCTGCCACTGCTGCTGCTGATGAATGTTCATAATAATACTGATGATGACGATGAATATAACGACGACGTTGGTGCTGCTGCTGCTGCCGATATGATGATGATGATTGATGATGATGAGATGATGTGGTGGTGGTGGTGGTGGTGGCCTGCTGCTAATGATGACAGTTCTGATGAGATCTACAACGATGGTTATTGCGATAACATTTGATGATGATGACGTTTTGGCACCACGACGATACTTTGATAATGAGGACAGTGGTGGTGAAGGTGGAGGTGGTGATGATGATGGTGTGATGATGATGGTGATGGTGATGAGATGATGATGATGATGATGATGATGATGATGCGAGACGACGATGATGATGATATGATGATGACGACGACGACGGTGATGAATAAAACATTTCCAGCGGCATACCACAGTTTCCTGATTACCACCTCAGAGCTTTCAGTAAACAATGACGAATGACAAAGAAACAAGGGAAGAAAAAAAAAAAAAACGATGATAATGATGACAACGATGTTGACGATGACGACAGTGATGATGACGACAACGATGACAGCAATATTAATGAGGACGACTATGATAATGACAATGATTCCAACGATGATGACCCGCTACATAGATTATGACAGTCATGGTGTCGATGATGAATAGAGATACATACAGTATTGATAGAAATATAAATATTCAATAACAATTATGTAACTGTGACATTTACGTGTAACTCAATTGTTCTCCCCTCCTGACAAGCGGGAAGCAGAAAGAGCACGAGACACCGTGTCAGATGTCACAGGGACAGTTATGATAAAAGTTCTTGACTGTATCGTTTTCCCACAGATGACGAGTCACCTACATGCCAATATCTCCCTGAACCTTTTCACTCGACCTTTCACAAAGTCCATAGTTGAGAAACTGCTTAGTGAAAAGTGTTCAATATCTTTTGCAGCTTCTAAGAGTGGAACATGCCCATTCTATCATTTTCATATCTGTCATCTGATACCACTGACTAAGACATCAAGATCTCAAGATTACCATACACACCTGGCTGCGTCGAAAGTGCTCTTGTGTGGCTGAAGTCAACCGTTCTTGTCGAACTCAATCTGTTGTCACCAATGACATCAAGTCAGCTCCACTTTTGCTGAAATATGGCGTCCCAGAGGGTTGTGTTCTGGGCTCACTTATCTCTATTATTAAACAATCAGGATCACTCTCCTGTCTCTTGCCTGATGACACAACTGTACCGCACTGCTTTCCTGAGAGACATACCAAGCACTGCTAGAGAAATCTGAAACACCATCGGGAATACAGCTGCAGAGATGGAAGCAAACAAATTGAAAATGAATGAAGACAGAACTCATGTAAACTAGTACAAAATCAAATCTAAAAAAAAGTACCTCAAAAACATTGATAATCTTAGACTGTACAGTAGCCTTCATGAAATCTGCAGGAAATCTTGGATGTTTTTCTTGTTGAATCCCTGTCCATGGAACTCATATAAAATATCTAAGCAACATTCTTACTACATACAGTACATAAACTCTGTCCATTTCTCTCTGCTGATGTCACAAACAAGATGGGTGAAATTTCATCCTATCCATACTGGACTTAAGTACCTCTGTGTTAACTAAACATTTTCATAAAAAGCTATCCAAGCTACAAACAATCCAAAACAGTGCAGCTCGGCTTCTCCTACGGGATAGCAAACGATGCAGTGTAAAAGAACCCTCGCCAAAACTACACTGGCTCCCAGTCAAAGCACATATTGCGCATAAAACTGCCATACTGTGCATTCAATATGTAAGTCCAGATTCCATGCCAACAAACGTGTCAGAACTCCTGCCCTTCAAACTTTCAAAAAATGTCAGATCTCAAGGGGCATCTCTCTTACCGTACCTCGGTTCTCGCCGACAACTTGAAGAAAGAAATCATTCTCTATTTTTGGCCCAACAATACGGAATTCCATCCCAGTGTCTTAACGACAAAGCAGCCGTCTGCTTACATTCAGAAAGTATCTCAAAACACATCTCTTTCATAATCATTTCCAAAATTTATGATTGTGGCTCTGGCAACCCAGTCATACTCCAATGTATCTATCTATATATATATGCGTGTGTGTGTGTGCGTGTGTGTGTGTGTGTGTGTGTGTGTGGTTGTTGTGTGTGTGTGTGTTTTGTTGTTGTCTATGTGTGTGTGTGTTTGTGTGTTTGTATGTGCCACGCAGCGTGTATTTTTGTATTTGCGCGTGTGTATATGTGTGCCCGTACTTATTTGTATGTGTACTGTGTGCTTTCGTGTCTGTACACAGACTAACCCACACTGACAAAAAATTAATGAAAACATACATCTTTGTTCTTTTTGACAAACTATGTTTATGCTGCATTGATATTTTGCTGTGTGTATCAGACTTGTTTGTACTGTATTATGTTCTGACATAGCAATCCCTCCCCCCCCCCCCCCCCGTCTCTTTTGTTTTGTTTTGTTTTTTGTTTTGTTTTGTCTTGTTTCGTTTCGTTTCGTTTCGTTTCATCTCGTCTCGTTTCGTCTCGTCTCGTCTCGTCTCGTCTCGTCTTGTCTTGTTTTTGTTTTGTTTTTTTGTTTTGTTTTGTTTTATTTTGTTTTGGTCTGGTTTGCTTCTCTTTCTAGAGTGCAGCGAGCATTCTGTGACATGGAGTGCTGCTCTATACATTACTACATCGACTTGTTATATATCACTGCACTAACGCAAATAACATAAGGATATGTCCCTGGCGTTAGCCATTCCGTCCAGTTTATCACCTAACATTGTCACTAAGCAGTTGGCATTTCCTTGGAGGTAAAAATGCAATTAACCCCCTGACTCTTGCATCCTATCCACCAACAAAAAAAACTACAGGAAGCTGGTGGATAGGGTGAGGGAGTCAGAGAATTAAGGTTTTGCTTTGCTAGCATGGTTGACAATGCAGGAAGCTGGTGCACAGGGTGCAGGAGTTAACGGGTTAATGTATACACACATATACCAACCCTTAAAGACAGAGAGTATGTCAGGCTTTTTGAAAAACATCAAGATGAATTAACCAGCAAGGCAAAAAAAAAAACGAAAACGGAAAGGATGACAGAAAGCCCAGGAACAAGGCGGACACACGTTTCCAGCACAGATTTTCCACTCATGGGGTGAACACATTTCATTGAGGTGGTCATAAAACACACACACACACACACACACACACACACACACACACACACACACACACATATATATATATATATATATATATATATATATATATATATATACATGTATATAATATATATATATATATATAATACTCTCTCTCTCTCTCTCTCTCTCTCTCTTCAAACCTTACCAATTATTATCATTATACCTTGTTCTGTGAGAAAAAGGCTATACAAATCTAGTTACTTGCAATGAATGTTTCAAGACGTCTGTAATGTTATAATGCAGAATGGATGTTTGCCATTGTAACACAAATAGCTTGCACTTGCTTCATTGGGAGAAGCCTCTTATTGAAACAGACAGACAAGATCTGTTCTACTGCTTTACCATCTCTTAATTACTTTAAACCGACAAGTATCACCCAGGTATTACAAAAGAATCCATGCATGAACAGACAGACTTTACTGTTTTATCAAAGACATGAAACAATTGAAACATCGATCAGGGAACCATTAAATGACAAGCGACAAAACAAGAAGAGAGACAGAGACAGAGACAGAGAGAGAGAGAGAGAGAATAAGAAGAAGAAGAGGGAGAGAGAGGGGGAAGGAGGGAGAGACAGACAGTGAGAGAAAGGGACAGAGAGACAGAGAGAGACAGAGAGAGGAAGGGAGAAAGATCAGAATCAGAAATTCAATCAAATGACTCAAAGCTCCTTGTGCATAGACAGACTGGCAAACAGACAGACAGATAGATAGATAGATAGATAGATAGATAGATAGATAGACAGATAGATAGATAGATAGATAGATAGACAGATAGATAGATAGGTAGATAGACAGATAGATAGACAGATAGATAGATAGACAGATAGATAGATAGATAGATAGATAGATAGATAGACAGATAGATAGACAGATAGATAGATAGACAGATAGATAGATAGACAGATAGATAGACAGATAGATAGATAGACAGACAGATAGATAGACAGATAGATAGACAGATAGATAGACAGACAGATAGATAGATAGACACAGCACTGCATATAAACATATATACACACATATATCGTCGTCGTCGTCGTCGGCCTCTTTACATCTCAGGAGATGATAGTCTGCACCAGGAGGCGTTGTGGTCATGACGTGCACTTTCTGCTGTGGCTGTGCAGGCCGATTCTTGAGTGGCAATCTCTGTCACATCTGCCACATACAAATTGAGTCGCTATTGTCTGGTTTCTGGAACGTTGCTTGCGAAGAGCCCTTTTCTCATCTGCGCTTTGCGCTCTCCTCCTCTCCGCATTCACAACGCCTTGCTGAACGGCTGTCCGCCACGCTGCCCTGTCTTCCGCCAGAGTCTCCCAAGAGCCTGGGTCAATCCCTGAGCTTCTAAGGTCCCTTTTGCATGCGTCTACAAAGCGTAGCTGTGGGCGTCCTGGAGTTCGCTTCCGATTTGCCAGTTCGCCGTAGAGAACGTCTTTAGGTATGCGTCCATCCTCCATTCGACGCACATGGCCAAGCCAGCGTAGTCGGCGTTGGCTTAGAAGGGCAAAGATGGTTTGTAGGCCCGCACGACGGAGGACCTCTGTGTTGGTCACCTTGTCTTGCCATTGGATGCCGAGGATGCGTCGCAAGCAGCGGAGATGGAAAATGTTGAGCCTCTTTTCTTGGCTGGCGATGTGGTCCAGGCTTCACTTGAGTAGAGTAGTGTGCTCAACACACATGCTCTGTACACCTGCATTTTGGTGTTCGCAGTGAGACTGCTGTTGGACCAGACCCGCTTGTTCAGTTTAGCCATAACAGATGAGGCCTTCGCAATTCTGGCGCCGATTTCAGCATCCAGAGAGAGGTTGTCACTTATGGTGGACCCCAAGTACTGAACTTGGTGGACAGTATTGAGGTCGTAGTCTCCAATATGTAGAGATGGTGGCTCTTCACAGCCTTGGTCTAAGATCTCAGTTTTCTTCAAGCTGATTGTGAGACCAAACTCTCTGCAAGCGTGGGCGAAGCGATCAACGAGCCTCTGGAGATCTTGTTCACTGTGGGAAGCCAGCGCAGCATCATCTGCGAAGAGAGCTTCTCTGATGGTCTTCTTTTCCACACATATATACATATGCATCATACTAAAAAATCTAATATCAGTAAATAAACATGAATACACACTACAATACTGACAAAAAGCGATACAAATATTAAATCGCTGGAAGCAAACATATTGAGCTTATTTGTGTGTATATCATTCCACAATCAATTGTAATCCAAAACGAATGTGACCCACCCCCCACCCCCACCCCCACGTTCAATCCAACAGGAACGATAAAAACACGAAAACAGACCCAGGACGTGTACTCAATACACGCAGACAAGACGGGCACTTCTTTCCGACCGCAATAGTAACAAAATATGATACGGATATTAAAGCATGAAACATTTCAAATAACCTACAGTGTACAGTATACGCTACATAGCTGTTGAGTTTAAAAGAAACAAGTAGAGAGTGAGACACAGAGATTGTATGCACAATCTGTGTGTCTCACTCCCTCCTTGTTTTTTTGTTTAAACTCAACAGCTATATAGCGGATTATGTACACTGTGGGACAAACACATTGTATGCAGAAATACACACACAGAGGTGCAAAACACATAACTATGAGTAACACAAACATGATCACACACACACACACACACACACACACCACACACACACACACACACACACACACACACACACACACACACACACACACAAACTTACATTTCTGATCTATACAAATAGCCTGTTATTTAAAACGATTACTGAGATGAGGAACGAAGAGAGAGAGAGAGACAAAAAAGAGAGACAGCGAGTGAGTGGACGAGTGAATGAGCGAGCGAGCGAGCAAGCGTGCGTGTGTGCGAGCATGCATGCGTGCATGTGTGTGTGTGTGTGTGTGTGTGTGTGTGTGTGTGTGTGTGTGTGTGTGTGTTGTGAGTGAGTGTGTGTGTGTGTGTGTGTGTGTGTGTGTGTGTGTGTGTGTGTGTGTGTGTGTGTGTGTTGTTTGTGTTTTGTGTGTGTGTGTTGATGTTGTTCTTGTTCTTGTTGTGTGTGTAAAGTAATAAACATGAGACATAAGCGATAAGAAAAACATGTAAGAGAGCAATGTCCATACATCCAAAGGAAAAGGAAATGGAAAGACCAGGATCAGGGGAAATAAAGGCTGAGTGATGAAACATTCAGGATATATTTATATACACACATACAGGACAGACAGGCTGACTCCTCACAGCCGTAATAGACAGCAGATTAATGTCTTGTGTTCAGTTCCAGTCCACAACAAGAATCCAAAATTGCTTTCACTGCCCCCGTTTTCGTAACACTGATAATTGATCTCTTTTTTTCTGTCCAATCTCCTTTTAAAAAAGAGAGGGCTGGGATCTTTTCATATTAAGGGCAGGAGGTCATATACAGATGTGAAGATGAAACTGATCCACCTGAAACATCTTTGGAGTACACTTTCCCAAGTTGTTCGTTGCACCTGTTGGACTCGATGGACTGCCTTCTTTAGGTTCCTTTCTTAATCTCTTGTATCACCATGTCTCTTCTGCTTTTCCGCCACCTTTGGCAACCATTCCGTTCTTGTTGATCACAATCCCTGCCTACTGGTTTGTGAGTGAACTATTACAATAACTTCTGTGACCATCGGGCTTTTCTTTGCTGAATTCGCTTCCTCCTAGATTTTCACTTTCTTTCAGTCTTCAGCTTTTGCTGGATTGATCTCACAACCTTACCTCCCGAGTCCTCAAGCATGTTCGACGATGGATGTTAGGTTTAGCTTCAGCTTTGTCTGGCGACACAATGGATCGCAACATCAGTGATACCAGGTGGGACAGCGAACCAGTTCATGTGTATTTGTTGATTTTGGCTTCCGTTGATTCCATACGCTAGTACTGATACTGTATGTCAGTAGAGGCCAGAGGAACTTATTAACATAAAATGCAGGCACCAGAGTTTTATTTGCCAAAGAGGCCACACTGGTCTTTTACTTAAAAACGTTAAGAGACCATACTGATCTTTTACTTAATGGGTCCCGTGCCCCTGTCCACTTTATGATCTTCTCAGCGCATATGGTGTTGCGCTGGCTGAAGGTGACTGCCAGATTTCTACTGGCTTATTTGGATGGGGCGCATATGGAATTGTCCCTTCTGATCTATTGGCAGGACGCTGGACAGAGGCAGAGGCAGAGGCAGACACGCACACACACACACACACACACACAACACTCACACACACACACACACACACAGAGCACAGACACACACACACACACACACACACACACACACTCACAACACACACACACACACACACACACACACACACACAGAGGCACAGACACACACACACACTCACACACACACACACACACACTCACACACACAAACACACACACACACACACACACACACTCACACACACACACACACAGACACACACAGACACACACAGAAACACGACACACACACACACACACACATCACACACACACACACACCACACACACACACACAACACACACACACACACACACACACACACACACACACACACACACACACAAGGCAAAAGAACTGGCAGGCACATTAAACCCAAGAATCGACCAAAGAAAAAAGACTAATGGGGTTAAAACGGAGATCGACAGACAGAGAGACAAACAGAAGCAGAGAAGCAGAGAAGCAGACACTAGAAGGCAGCGGAATGTAGACGTGACGATTAGATTATCACCAAGGAACAGAGATGGATTGGTACAGCATGAAGAGTGAGCAGTCAGACAACACACAGTACTCACTATCACTGATTCACCACTTTCACACTTAACACAGTTGTTTCCCCCTCTCTTCTCTTCATCTACTATAAAGAGAATAGCGACTATTGCTGAACCAGATGATGATGACGATGGAGGTGATGATAAGGATGATAATTTTGATGATTATGACGATGACAAATTTCTTGATGATAATATAAGATAAGAAGAGAACAATTATAATTCTGATGACAATGATGATCTTGCTAAAGTGTATGTTTTATATGCAGACTGGCGGCACTGCCATGAGCACATCGGATCATTCTCTTCTGTATGACATCTGTTATCTCACTGCATATGGAACTTTGTGAACGCTGATAAAACATGAGAAAGCTGAAAGAAAAAAGAAACAGACAACGAGAAGAAAAATATATGACGATAACATGGTATTAACTGTCCAGTCCATGTATCTGAACTTAACAGCCTTCCTCTTGTATTCTGGGTGTTTATTGTTTTCTAAAGATTTCTGTATTTGGTTGTTGTTGTTGTTGTTGTTGTTGTTGTTGTCTTTTACGTATGTTTAACAAAGGCCAATTGGCCGATTTTTTAGGACATCTCGTTTTGTGAATAAAGTACGCATTCTCATGACATTTTCGGGTTTTCCTGATTTCTATTTGCTTGAGCGCTGGCAGTCACTTTGATTCAGAATGATTTTTTGCCTTCTGCTTGTCCTCATGAGTAGCTGTATTTGAGGGCCTGATTTAACAATGTTACTTAAAGAAAATAATGATATGATGACAAAGACGACAATAGTAGTGGTAATGATGGTGATAATGACAAAGAAATATCAAAAGAAATATGAACAGAACATTCATGCAACAGACGACAGTGATATTTACTCATGGTTCAAGGGTCTCACGGCAGTGACCCACTGATACAGAAAATCAAAATCAGACAGCACAGAATTATGTTAGATACCACCTGGTTAGAACTGTGTGTATTACTTCTGTTAGCTCTCTCCATCCTTCTTGTTGCTTTTGTTCTATGGTTGTGTAAGTCCCCATAACTTGAGAGTTGTGAAACAGACTGAGACAAGGAAACAGAAGAGAAAATGTAAAAGCAGACAAGAAGATGGAACACGAGAAAAGTAAGGACACAAAGATGAAGAGGACAAGAAAGACAAAATGGAGAAAAGTTGAAAAAGACTTAATAACTGAAAATGTGTCATACAGCTAAAACTTTAGTTACAGAAAGCCTTTTTTTAAATCTTCCAATACAACAGGAACACTTTGTGGTAATGGTTTGTTAATCAGAAAATGAGGGGGAGCTCAAAGGGAGACGCTATTCATTAGTGAAAGAAAAAATTATACACATAAAATTATAAACAATGATAAATACTGAACTGAAGGTAAACGCAAACGAACGTGCGCGCGCGCACACACACACACACACACACACACACACACACACACACACACACACAAATACACACGCGCGCACGTGCACACACACACACACACACACACACACACACACACACATACATACATATGCGCACACATACATACACACACATCCATACACATGCATGCCGACAAAACTGAATATGCTTATGCATACCCTAACGGCACAGTAAGTGTGTTGCCTCTGACTGCCAACAGACAGTCGCGTGTATCAAACAGCAGCAGTTCGATTTCACGTTTGAACAACGTAAGACTTAATACCTCAAACTGACTTGGGTAATATATTCATTCTTTGCTATCGTTCAAGCAAAATCTGTTTTAGATAACTCTAACTTAGTTTTGGTAGCATATGCTCTATCAGAATGACACAGATGTTGAGACTGAAACAGAGTTATCACACATACTGATAAGCATCAATATGGATGAGTATGCATTATAATCAAATTGTTTTATTTAAGCAAGACTGAAGTGGAGGTATTTGAAAAAGGAGAAAGTGAAAACAGAGAAATCTTGAAAGAAAAAGACAACATTTAGAGGAGAGCAGAAGCGGAAAGGAAAACAATCAAAGAAGAAGCGGAAGAAGACAGGGAAAAAGGAGAACACTCGAAGGAGAAAAAGAAGAAAAAGAGTAAAAGGATAACAATTAGAAGAGAACACGAAGGAGAAAATAGAGAAAACTTGTAAGAGAAGGAGAAAAGGAGAAAGACTTAAAGGAAGAGGAGGAGAAAAAGAAGAAAACCTGAAGAAAAAAAAGAGAAAACAGAAAACTTGGAGAAGGAGAAGAAGAAAAAAATAAGACTTGCTAGAAGAAAAAAATAAAGAAGACAAAGGAGGTTGTGACGAAGGGGAAGAAGGGAAAAGAGAAGACATGGAGAAGGGCAAAAAAAGGAAAAGAAGAAAAAGGAGAAGAAGAAGAAGAAATGAGAAGACTTAGAAAAGAAAAAGAGAAAAAAAAAAAATCATAACAAGATGGAGGAGATGGAGAAATAGGAAGAGAAATGTTGGAGTGGGAGAAGGAGGAAAACGAGAAAACCTGGAGAAATTGGAGATGGAGAAGTAGGAAGAGAGGAAGTTTTGAAGGAGAAGGAGAAAAGGAGAAGACTTGGAGAAGTATGCAAAGGAGATGACTTGGAGGAAAAGTCCAGAAAGGAAAACCTGGGAGGAGGAGGAGAAAAAGGCAAAGATTTGGAAGAGAAGGAAGAAGAGAAATGGGAGAATAATAGTAACAAAAGAAGGAAAAGAAAACAAGCAAAAGAAGATGACTTGGAGGAGACAGAGAAGTAGAAGTTGCAGTAACAGTAAAATACGAAGAAAATGGTTATAACGATGGTGGTGGTGACGACAATGATGATGATATCGATGACGACAATGCCACTAATAAGGATGTTACTGATGCGGCAGCTGATAAGGATGATAACTAAAAGCGTAAAATATAACGTCAAAAAAACTGAAAATAGCATATCGCCTGTAAACGGCCAAGGCCCCTCTATTGAAAAACATGTTCACATGTTGGCCATCGTAAAAGTACAAAATATATGTTGATTTGACAATCCCTTGAGCTAATCGTGCCACCTAAACTCGTTAAGACGGACGTGACGTCAAGAGGGTAAGACGTTGCACCGCCAATCGAAAGGTCGGGGTTCAGTACTGCCTGGGTAACTCCCACCTGGTGGGTAAAGGACGAACATGCTTTCAGACCTGTTGGTGCCTAAATCCCCTTCGTGTGCATTTGTACTCATGAAATATGCACGTTAAAGATCCTGTAATTTATGTCGGTGTCCGGTGGCTTATGGCTTATGAGAACACCTAGCGTGCACGCCGAACAAAAATACAGTATGTAGTCTGTGCAGCAACAAACCGCCTGCACAATGTGGGCAAAATAACTTGAATACAGGTATCCAAGAAACATCATCATCATGTGCCCTGCCGCATGGCGTTGGCGATCATGGCCCTTCATACGAATCTATCCCCTGTCGCTGCAAGTACATCTTCCACCCTCTCTGTCCTGCAAATCCGTCCAATATTTTATCACTGGGTCCACCTTGTGTTCTCTTTCCCTCCAGCTTTCCTGTTGTGACCAGGGGCTCTAATTCCCCTTTCTCATAAAAGGTGCTATAAATGTTGCTTGTCTTTTCCTAATTTTCTTTACTAATGATCTTCTTGTGTCTGCTCCTACAAGACTGTCTCGTTTTTTCGTTTTTTTGTATTTTTTGTTTGTTGTTTTTTGCTTTTTTGTTTGTTTATATTTTTTTTTCTTGTTTTTCTGTTTTGTTTTTGTTTGGGTTTTTTGTTTGTTTGTTTGTTTTGCTATCCATATAACTCTCAACATTCTTCCTAAAAACCACATTTCAGTTGCCTCAATTTTGTTCGACTTTGTGTGTCGACTGTCCACGCCTCACAATCTTACAACAGAATCGGTTCTATGTAACATTCAAGAACTCTTTTCCTGATGTTAATTGACAAGCATTTGTTGTAAGAACGAGAAATACAGGAAATCCATGAAAATATAAACTCGGTTATCAATCAAACACAAATGCCTGAGTTATATCAGCTGACATTCAATAACAGCGCGTGGATATCACAAGTTTTTCTCTTTGTGATGATTGAAAGAAAACACACACACACACACACACACACATACACGCACGCACACACACACACATAACGCACGCACGCACACACACGCAACACTCGCACACACACGCACGCACTGTTCTGATCTCACCAATTACCATCTTAAAACCTTGCACTGTGTGAACTAAGCTATACAATCTAGCTGTTGAAAATGAATGTTTAGATAATCTGGGCGCTGTTTTCAAGATGTCTGTGGACGTGATGGCATTGGGCAAGAAGGATCCTTGGTATTGTAAACAAACAGTTTGCACTTGCGTCACTGGAGGATCTCCTTGCTACCAAAGACAGAAAGACATCTTCTGTTGTTTTATAAGATGTCTTCTACAAGGATGTTTATTCCAACGGCCGAAACAAAACAGAGGTATTACAAGAGAGTTATGCATAAACAGAACGTACAGATAAACAGACGTCATGCTGGTGCTTTAAAGAAATGATAGGGGAGGGGGGGGGGTGGAAAGCAAATCTCCATCGATCAAAAAGCCATCACATGGCATTCGACAAAATCAGACAGAGGGTGAGAGGTATAGAGGGGGGAGAGACAGTGGGAAGTCAAGAGGGAGAGAGGGAAGAGAGACAGAGGGGGGAGACAGTGGGAAGTCAAGAGGGAGAGAGGGAAAGAGACAGACAGACAAATATAAAACGACCGAGGGGGAAGAGACAAGAGAGAAAAACAAAGACTGAGAGACAGAGAAAGAAACAAAAAGAGAGCACACAATAAGACAGAATGTGTTGTGTTGTGTGTGTGTGGGGGGGGGGGGGGGGGGAGATGTGTGCATTTATACATCCAGCCCTTACCTGACGAGTGTCTAGACAACACATAATAATGCTATAATCTATCAATGACACCAATATTTCAACAGTGCAAAAAGTCAGATTTCATAAGCATTAATGAAAAAAAAAAATTTAGACTAAGCAGTTTGACGTCTATAAAAAGTAATGTTAGTGAATAGTCTGACTGTTAGACAGTAACAGAGGTAATTCAGTTCATAACACGCATTAAAGATCTCTTTTCAAATATTGTGGAAATCGGACGCTTTCGCATATTTTCCGGTGGAGTGGCGTGTGCAGACGGTAGTTCCTGGCTTAAAGAAGTTAATTCTTGGGATGGTAAATGTACTGTTTTATGCGTAAGTATTCCTTTTTTAACTGTTATATGTAATAACATTTCTTTTTTCATACTTAAGTCTAAGGTTTGCCACTGGCTAAGGCTGTAGTTCCTTGTAGCTTGAGTCTTCAGTACCAGTAGTTTTTAATCTTTTGAGCTTTAAATCGCTGTCATCAAATTGACCAACAAAAGGTCTGCGAACATAATCACTGGCTGGATCCGATAGGGCGATGAACAGTCAACTGGTAATTGGAGAATGTCTGTAGAAGAATAGTGTCATTGAATGTGGCTTTCAATTTGTGTGTGTGTGTTGTCTTAAATGATTGAAACAAATTTTCAAGAATGTTTTTGTGTCATTCTAAATAATGATACAAAATTACCGAGATAAATTTCGCATAGTTTGTTTAATACAACATGACCAAGACATGTTAAACTTATTATCATGCTTAAGACTTTAAAAAAATCAAATTTTCAATACTTTTTTCCTGATTTGTTGTTCTTTCTTCATAACTTGGTGGTGGTGTTTTGAAGGACAACTTTTGTGTTCTTGTCTTGATGTCATAAGCGTATCATTATTTTGCCATATATGAGTAAATGACATATGATTTTATTCTGTTCCAGTCCATGAAATCGTTAACACTACCTTGAAATTGGAATAATGTACGGGTTTTTTGTGATTTAATGGTTTGTTATATCACTTGCGAAAAGGATCACAGTTAGTTTTTATACAGATTGAGACAGACAGACAAAGAGACAGAGACAGAGAAAGACAGAGAGAAAGAGAGAGAGAGAGAGAGAGAGAGGAAGGACAGAGGAGGAGGAGAAGAAGGAGGAAGAGAACAAGAAAAGAGAAAAGTCTTCATTTATGTGGGTAATTTGTAAGTATTTGCGTGCATTTGTACATCTAATCCTTGTCCATATTAACTCTTTTTTACTTCTAGCGTTCGTCCCTAGTGGGATTATTTTACCTTTAGTTCTCGTCCATAGTGGCTTGTTTTACTTCCTGTCCTTATTCGTCGCTAAACTATGTATTATAATTAACAGAATGATAACATTAAATCGCACATCAATGTTAATGGGTATATCTGTATCTTCATTACAAGAAAATAACAGAAAGATCATATCTAAAGATCAAAGAATAATAATTAACATTAACTGGTATATATGTATGTATAAACGTAGAAAACACATAATTGTATACACTCAAAAAATATAAGGATTCATAACGAAAGGACCAAGTAAAAGTACACCGCGTGTGTAAGCGAGTCAGCTGAGTCCAGAAATAGACGCACACACACAAGGCACAGCAGCAAAGGCAAACCCAGTGATCCCTTGAAACTTGGCTAAATAGGTGCTGTAAACTAACAAATTAACATAGCTTCCAGAAACTTGAGGAAGAAACAGTTTCACACACACACGCAGACGGAATTAGAACAGACTGAACAAAAAAGAGATACAAAACAAAAGAAGAAAACGAAAGCAAGAGCAAAATGGAGTCTGTATAAATGCAAATTTCCTATTTCCAATGGACACAAAGTATGGAAAACTGAGAGAAAAGGTGAACACAGAGAAAGAGAAAAAAGACAGAGACACAGACAGGGAGACAGAGGGGGAACGGGGAGAGGGAGACAGACAGACAGACAGACAGACAGACAGACAGACAGAGAGCGCTTGGGAAGTTTGATGTACACTGACATCAGGCCACAACACAAAAGATGGGATGGCGTGGGTCAGGCATTTTTTCATAAATTCCATACGTATTTTACATTTATTTCCAACAATTTATACTGTGCAGGAGAGAGAATACAAGTAGAGAGAAAGAGAGGCATGGGAAAGAACAAAGAAAGAAAGAGAGAGAAAACAAGAGCGAGAGTAAGTGAGAGAGATGGCGAGCCTTTAGATACAACAGACGGTAGGGTGTAGGAAGAGAACCTTTTCTGAATCTGTACATGTTTAACGTTTACTTCAAATACCCATACAGCATGAAAGAAAGAGACAGACAGACAGACAGAGACAGACAGACAGAAAAATAGACAGAAACTGTGGAGAGAGAGAGAGAGAGAGCGAGTGAAAGAGATAGAGAGAGAAAGAGAGAGAGAGAGAAAGAGAGAGTGAATCAGAATCGGAATTAGAAATGTATTCATCGAGGCCAAAGGCCCATTTGAAGGAATGAGAACACATTATAAACATTATGCAAACATAAAATATAGTACGTAGTCGTTCTTTGATAATGCATACTTTAAATGTTTTGGAATAATTAGATAAGGGTCACAAAGTCACACTTCAATGATACAACAGGAACATATAAATAGGTCTGACAGACTAGAATTTAACTCTAGGATAAGGCAAAGTCCCTTCAACTGAATTTCACGTTAGGATAAGTCCAGCTCTCTTAGAGTTTTATAGACGTATGTTGCCAGATTTCTAATTGTACGCTCACTGTTTGAACCCATGAACATTATTAATCAGAAATCATCTACAACCTAACTGTACGCTAGGCTTCGCGTCTAACTGTGGATCAACAGCTTAACCGCCCTGCGACATCTCACAGTAAAACCGGATGGGGAAACAAAAACACGCAGTAAGTACGTTCTTTGCAACATCGCTATAAACATTGTACACTAAACTGATGGGAAGCAATCGGTTCTTAGATTGTGTTCTGGGACTGAACTCAGCCATGATGTATCGTGTTATGACTTTTCCAGAGGAGCTGTCCAGTCTGCCCATTATCGGGATTTGTAAACTTGCCTTTGGAATTCAGTTTTACAACTCTGCCTTCTCTGTCTGTTTATCCTGATCGTTCATTATTTGCATCTTTAATCGTCCTGGCTGGTGTATAGACATTTCTCTGCTGGATGTCTCCCTTCTGTCTCCTCGTGTCCACTCCGTGTGCTTACACACATTGCTCTCGTTCTTTCTCTCTTTGTCTCTCTGTCTCTGTATGCATCTCTGTTCATCTCTCCCTCTTTATCTGTCTGTCTATTTTTATATCTTTGTCTCTCTTTACTTTTCTGTCTCTTCGTCTCTACCCCTCTCTCTTTTCTCTCTCTTTTAACCTCTATGTTCAGCGTTTCTTCTATCTCTCACACGCATTGTTTCTATTCGCCATTCTCTGCCTGCCTTTCTGTCTGCCTGCCTGCCTGTCCGCCTGCCTCTCTCTCTCTCTCTTCTTTCTCTCTCTCTCTCTCTCTATTTATATATATATATACATATATATATTGTATATAATTTTATATATATAATATATATATATAGTGTTATATATTATATATATATATATAGAATCATTCAGGTAAAAATAATAATAATAATTATTAATAATTACAATATTTATATAGCGCAAAATCTTGATAAAATCAAATCTAAGCGCTGAAACAGACACACACACACGCACGCCGCCGCGCAACACACACACACACTCACGCACACGGGCTATAAATGGGAGAAAGAATAAAAGCAATGGAAAATTATAGAGAGCGTATTATATACAATTATATATTGCAATGTGATTCCCCTCCGAGTGGAGACAGGCGGCAGAGGGGATTGAGTGAGGTCAGGATTTTATGCAGAGGAGAAAAGGTGAGTTTTGAGAGCGGACTTGAAGGAGACAAAAGTAGGTTGCTGACGACTGAGAGAGGAAGTTTGTTCCAGGAGAATTTCTTCTTGTGAGACTGGGGTAAAAGTAGTAAGAGGTGTGCCAGAGAAGGAAGGGTCAGGTGGGCATGGTTGACAGAGTTCCTGTCAAGCCTGTCACGAAGAGTTTGTATTTTGGTGGTGAAATACTTGGAGAATACAGATGGGAGTTCTTCATTTGTGTGTTTTGTTGGGAGAGGTAAATCTTTTCGTGTGCAAGGAGATGATTCATGGTTGTAAAGAGTTCTTTTGAAGAAGAGGCATTCAGGATTTTGGTTTGGAAATAGCTTGTTTTTGCAGATGCAATGAGGGTGGATACTTTTGTTTTAGAGGCTTGGAAAAGTTGCCTATGTACAATGAGTTTGGATTTGCGCCAGCGGCGCTCTGCTCTGCGGCGGGCACGTTTTGCACAGGCAATCTCATGAGTGAGCCAGGGGGTAGGGGGGCGGTCAGGTAAAAGACGGGTTGTGGCTGGAGCATGAGTGTCCAGAAGATGGTGGAGAGTAGTATAGAATTCATCGGCAAGGTTATATGACTTTTCAGAAAGGAGACGGGAGGCATCAGATGAAAATGTGGAGAGGTCGATAGATTTGAGATTGCGTCGAGTCACTGTGCGCGTGGTATGGGAAGGAGGAGAAATGTCAAGAGAAAAGAGAATTGCAGATGGTCAGATGGAAGGGCTGAAGTTAGACGGGTAGAAAGAACTAAGCAGTTGTCAGTAGCTGAATTGTGGTGATCACGAGAAATGATCCAGTCAAGAATGTGACCTTTTTGATGGGTTGGTTCAGAAATGTGTTGAGTCATATTGTGATTGGACAGAGAGTTGATGATATGTCTTGTGTCATAACGGTGAGTGTTGTCATAGTGGACATTGATGTCACCTAGAATGAGAAAAAAAGAGAAAACAACAAGTACTCCAATACAAGTCCGAGCTTTCGGCTTTTCAGCCCTCCTCATGGCACTTTAATGGATAAATCACAACTCAATATATATATCTCTCTCTCAAAGGGCTGTTGGCCTTATCAATTAGGTTTTTGTGTCTGTCTGTCTGTCTGTCTGTCTGTCTGTCTGCTTGTCTATCGATCTATCTATTTATCTATCTTCAGGAACTAGCTGTAAGAAATAAAGCGCTTTGAAGTTTGCACTGAAGTTTGAAATTTGAAGTTTGAAGGCTGTAGGTCTCTCTTAGTCTCTCTTTGACGTCCTTAATTGATCAGATGTATTAATCAACATTAATAGGAGGGGAATGGGGACAAATCCGGAAGAACTATGTAAGGCCAGACATTCCAAACATTACCAGACACACAAAACATCAGGCAGACTGGAATGGAGACATCCACAGGGGAAGTGTCTCCAAGATGCCCCCAACTTCCTTCCCCAATCCAATTCCTGCAGAGGATAATGCAAACCTTGGAGGTAAATATGGAGAGAGCGGGTTGTCTTTGTATAAGAACAATTCCCAATCCACTTTATATTATAAATCAAGGTGTATGGGCACCGGCGACAGTCACGTAGATGAGTCTAAATCTGAAATCTCCATTACTACAGACACATACGAGCGCGCGCGCGCATACAAGTGCGCGTGCACGCACACACAAATACACGCACACTCACACGCATACGTACATGCACACACACACACACACACACACACACACACACACACACACACACACACACACACACACACACACACTTTTTCATCGTCAGTATTAGAATCTTAAGACATACTAATGATAATGAAAGGCATAACACCGACCGGTTTCGACCTCTGGGTCTTCAACAGGGTACAATTTTTATTACACACACACATACACACACACACACACACACACACACACACACACACACATGCACGTACGCACGCACACATGAACGCACATACACGCACGCGCACACACACACATAGACTCTCTCACACACACACATACACACACACACACACATACATACACACACACACACACACACAACACACACACACACACACACACACACCACTCCGCACACACCACACACACACATACACACTCACCGTAGAGTAGATATCTTTTTCATATCGATTCTTATCTCATCTTCCGCCATTCTCTTTGGTTTTTTTTTGTTTTCTTTTGTTTTGTTTTGTTTGGTTTCGGTTTTTTTGTTTTGTTTTGTTTTGTTTTGTTTTGTTTTTGTTTTAATTGTATTTTGTTTCAGTATCAGGATCGTCTCTATCTAACATTACTTGAGTGTGCTATTTATCAGTTCACGCAAGTTTTTAACGTTATCCAACATTATTTCAGATTTTGATTTTGATTTTGATGACTGTTTCAGATTTGTATGTTTCTATTAATCGCCACATAACTTCTACAAAGAGAACAATACGCCACTCCTGAAGGAGAATACAAATGACAGTGCAGAAAACAACAAACCTCAAATGTGGACATTTACTTTATTAAAAGACCACAATGTGCAAGACATCTCTGCAACATTAATAAAACGTGTCCGATTACCATTACTACTTCTACTACTACTACTACTGTTGTCTCTACCTACCTACCTACTGTACATCATGCCATTGTCATGAAGAGCAGCAACGAAGATTCTCCAACCGTGTCTCTTCTAGGCTAGACTCTGTATAGCATTTCAGGCGTGTTTCAGGCTTCGTATTCGCCTCCTACTATTCGCCGCCAGTCGTTCCTGAGTCTTCTTATCTTGTGTCTGTTTTCTGGTGTCCGATAAAGGGCAATCCGGGTAAAGTTATTCTGCTGTCTTCAGATGAGGTGTCAATTCACCTCCATTGTCTGTCCACGATGACGGTGTGTATACTCTTGATTTCACTGGGCAAATGAATGTTGGCTGGCCACACTGTTGTACCAGAAGATAAGTCAGCAGCATTTTAAGCCTTTTTTCTCATCCTGCAGCATTCTGACCCATACAGTAGGGTGGACAGGACACAGACCTGGTGCAGTCCTAGGTTAGTGCTGACGTTATACTGCTGTTGCTTTGGTTCGTTCCTGTTTCTGCACCAACGCTTTTTTTCTGGGACTTGGTTGTCAGCCCTTTGCCAAACTCCCACCCTGGAGAACCAGTGCTACTGCCAGTTCTACTAAACAAAACAAACAATAATATAATGATGATGACTAAAAACAATAATGGCCCGGTGGCGTATTGCCTCAGACCGCATGCATACAATTCGAGCTTCAACTGGCGAATTAGACAGGAATTGTGATTTCCCATTTCCGACTCCTACAGCTCGATCTCAACCACAACGACAAACTAACGGTCCACGGCAACAAAGGAGCTGTAATTGTCATCACTGTACAAAACTCCATTTCCCAATCTAAAATGATGATGGGCAGACAGAAAATTTGAGAGACTGAATGGTAATATACTATGGCAACGCGTTCTCCACACTGCAGCCGGAACTTCACAGGGAAATATTTTCAAGTGAAGAATTACAATGGCATGAAATATGATAATGATAACAATAACAATAAAAGCAATCACTATTATTATTATTATTACTATTATTATTATTATTACAACAAATCTATATGCACAACACCCAGGAAACAAGCTCGTATACATGAAATTGAAAATCAACTATAAAGTAATGATACATTGATTATTTTGTTACAGAATAGGAAAACAAAACAGTATCATACAGATACGACATGAACGTATATGCATACCCCAACACACAGACATATACACACTCAAACAGAAATGCTGATATACATGCATCTACACCAACACGCAGACATATACACACTCAAACAGAAATGCTGATATACATGTATCTACACCAACACACAGACATATACACACTCAAACAGAAATGCTGATATACATGTATCTACACCAACACGCAGACATATACACACTCAAACAGAAATGCTGATATACATGTATGTACGAACACGCTAAAAACAAAGGCTGACACAGGGGTTCATGAAGATACAAACAAACAAAAGGAAACACACGACAGTGATGCAATTCACCTTTTATAGAAACACTTCTGCTGAAATCCAAAGCCAATGTGACCGTGAAGAAACATCAAATGAAATAAAAACCTGACGTGAAGCGTGGATAACGGCTGAATGTTGCAACAATGAAAATAATAATAATGTAAATTTTATCAGAAGTTTCAGAAAAAGTGCTATTTACTTACATCCCTTCTCAAAAACAGCTGAAATTTCAGTATGTTTTGGTGACCTCGGCGCTGTGACTTCCAGTTTTATACATTTGCAACTCCTCAATAATACACACTTTTGTCCCATATATCTAGAAGAGCTTCATGCAGAAAGAAGTCAGATGATTTTGATATCACACACACACACACACACACACACACACACACACACATACACATACACACACACGCGCGCGCGTGTGCACACATACACACACAGAAAGAGAGAGAGAGCGAGAGAGATGGAGATATAGAGATAGAGAGACAGACAGAGACAGAATGACAGACAGAGAGAGAGAGAGAGAGAGAGAAGAGAGAGAGAGAGAGAGAGAGAGAGAGAGAGAGAGAGAGAGAGAGAGAGCGTTTCTGTTGATATAAAAAAAACACATCCCTTTAAAAAATAGGTGGGTAGATTATAAAAAGAGGAATAAACACTGGCTTGTTTTGTGTGCCTATAACCTTCAGTACTGACAAATCTGAAACATATGTTTCAAAACTACACTCATTTCGGTGACAAACTATTACTTCACTGACAAGTTTAATCAGCCACTGAGCAGTTCAGTTAAAGGCAATTAACACATGTCAGAGAGTAGTTAGCTAAATGACAATCACATCTAACCGGAGGGAAAAAAACACCTGCAAAAGAAAACTATGTACACATTTCTATGCATTCGCGAACATAATCTAAGGCTATGTCCCTCAGAAATAAGCAGTTAACTTAATGAAAATTCAAATCCGTCAATAAGCAATAAACTAAGTGATAATTTAAATCTCTCAATGAGTAGCAAACTAAACGGTAACTTATATCCGTCAATAAACAGTTAACTAACTGACAATTCAAATCCGTTGTTAAGCAGTTATCTAAACAGGAATTCAAAACCATCATAAAACAGTTGACGACTAAATGACAAGTTGCATCCGTTAAATAGAAATTACAAACTTAATGATAATTTAAATCCCACAAACACAAATCAACTTCATGACAATTTTAAATCTTGCAATAACCGATAGACTAAATCACAATTCAAATCTGACAGTTAGAAATAACCTAAATGAGAATTTTAATCCAGCAATAACAATAAAACGGAATGATAATCAAACTAGGCATGAAGGAAAACCACAATTTAAATCAGGACATGAGAAATCAAAATAATCAAACTTTAAGTCCAGAAATACAACAGTCACTGAATAACATTTTATTTCCAGCAATAAGAAATTAATCACAAATCAGATCTGTCAATAAACAGTTAACTAAAT
The DNA here is from genome assembly GCA_030674185.1 of Monoplex corrugatus. NCBI lineage: Eukaryota > Metazoa > Mollusca > Gastropoda > Littorinimorpha > Ranellidae > Monoplex > Monoplex corrugatus. The sequence goes on along the minus strand of JAPXFY010000016.1, from coordinate 30,905,225 downwards.
AACAATCTGTATCTGCCAATAACAGACATGAAACATTCGCTCATAAAACTGGAGGTTGCTTTAACCAAAAGACGGGTCACAACTTTGAAAACTTGTCGATTTCACACATCCATTTTAAGTCCGACCTGTTGTCTCACTGGCAAAATCAACGAAAAGCCAAGAACCACTGATGGCATATTTTCTTCACACACATCCGCGTGCGCTTATGGTTGACATTGTGAGCCGACACTACCCCTTAAAATCCCTTAAAATTAAATCAACGTAGGGAACAGTGAAGACAAATATTGATGATGGCTGGTGAAAATGAGCGAAAGGCAAACAAACAGAGAGAGAGGGAGGGAGAGAGAGAGAGAGAGAGGAGGAGAGAGAGAGAGAGAGAGAGAGAGAGAGAGACAGAGACAGAGACAGAGACAGAGAAACAGAGAGAGAACGGGAAGGGAGACGAAGTGTGTGAGCATCATTATTAGTCTGCTAACAACCAACTTCACTAACAAAACTTGAGAGAAAAGTCGTCTTGGTTTGATAAAAACAAGCAACAAATGAAAACAAAGCAAACGTACAAAATACATACGAAAACCACAGGCACACACACTGAAAAAAAAAACCACACACACACACACACACACACACACACGACCTAAAAAAAATTTTTTTTTTTTTAAAACAGGCAAGACATCGACACTGCTCACTCACCATTCAACAAAGCGAAAACAGTAGGAGAAGAGACCAAAATATCACAGAAGATGCCAGGGGAAAAAAACTCCTCCAGGAGCTCTGGTCTCTGCCAAACACATCAAGGATCAAGCATTTACATCACCACCTCGCACATTCTGATCTGCTAAAGAATCACCACACACAGAACACGTCACCCTCTACAAGCCAGAACGCGCACAGTGAAGTTCTCCACAGTTACATGCATACTTTGTCGAAGTCGAGGAACCGTTTCTTGGTGTCGGATGGTTGTGTTATTTTAAATGTGTTAACGAAGTCTGCGAGCTAAAGTTCCTAAATTCACTTTGTCAACAAAGCACACTTTTTTTTTAACAGACAATGTGATTACAGACTGCTGTTTGTCCGTAGACAGTTTACGACCCGTTGAGAAGTATGCCCAATTTTTTTCAGCACAATGTTTTGAGGCGGTATGTCATCAAAACTCACTGGTTATTACGTACTCACACCGGTCATCTGTATCTTCACAGGTTGACGTTTTCCAACCAAATTAGTTGCCACAACAACGAAATTCTATCATACATTTCACACTAACAATAATGGAATCGAAATACATAAAAAAGACTTTCGTCTTAATAATACTCCCTGAAACTCTGGACAGAAACACAGCTAGCTGTCACTCCATGTCAACAATAATAATGGGCTGGACGTAATAAAAAGACACGTAGACTCTTCGTTACTCATCTACAAACAGTCTAATGTAAACAATTCAAAAACTTCAAGAAGAGTGTTCAGTCCCAAGAAAAAGCTGTAAAATCTAAACATCCAAACGTAGCGTTAAATTGAACGTGAACGAGACGTTTTTATACCAATTATTTACCTAAACATACATCGAACACATTCATAATTATTCACGATATTTCTCTGGCTCAAAAATTAGCTATCAATCTTCAATTTAATATACTTCTAAAACAGTCATACTACTAGTATTCCAATTTTTTTAACACTCACACGAAATTACACATTCATAGAAAAGATTTTTTTTTAAAAATCGAACAAACTTGCGTTCCAGTTCATTAAAGCAAAACCATCAATATCCGTTTCTTCCCACACCTGCAAGTTGCAGAAAGCGTAACACACACACAACTCAGTAACTTCCGGACAATCGATATCCTTGGCGCAAAAAAAAAATTCCAATTTGAGTGGAACACTATATTACAGCACTATCCAAGAAAAACACACCGGCAGGGGGTGGAACTAAAAAGCAAACTTGAAAACTTCGTTTTTACCTCACCGACAGTGCAACCAAGTAATCCACTACAGAGGCTGAACCAACAAAGGTGGTCCACACCACACACAACTCGTGGTCCGCTCAGGTTTCACAACTCAAGGTGAGAAAGAAGAGAGACAGACAGCATAGACCGGCAGTCGTGGAGTGGTTCGGTAGTGGAGAGGCTGGCAGACGGCGATGTGTCGTGCTGAATGTTGGGGGCCAACTCACTGTTTGCAGTGCAAGGGACCTGACTGCTGTGCCGAGCAGCTCTCTCTCTCTCTCTCTCTCTCTCTCTCTCCCTCTCTCTCTCTCGTGTCAAAGTGTACCCGCGCTGTCCATTCAACCCACACTTTACCGGCCTGTTTGCTGCTTGTTTGTCAACCCCTCCCCCCCCCCCTCTCTCTCTGTTATTTTGTCGTTTGCAAAGTATAATGTTATGGCAAACAACTTAAGGAAAAGAAGTGTGCACTTGATCATATCGCATAAATTGGTCAATACCTGTAGTAAATAAGGAAGGAAGGCATTGAAATGTCATATCTGTTATGTTGTTTCAATCAGTCGTTGGATGGTCGCTAAACTGTCATTGTACTATCCCCTGTAAACTTCAACGTTTTACTCTCAAAGTAGTCTAAAGATTAGTGGAATTACATGTATACAAGTATAATATAATGTGTGTCAATGAAGGTGCACAGCTTAGAGTCAGGTTGCACTGTAATGCCGATTCACATTGCACTGAACTGATCCCTGATACGCTGCTGTTATAAAATGGATTGTATACCCTGACAAAAGGACCGAAACAGGATATTGTCAAAAGAATGTGTTCCGTATACTCACACAAAACACAATCCTCTACTTAGCTAGCAGAGAGATATACCAAAATAAATATAAGCACCTGCATAACACAAGTTAAGTCCCAGGTTTAAAAAATGGATTGGACACGGGTTTCCCCACCCTCTCCAATGGACCTTGGGAGGTGCTGTGGGGACTACATTTTCAGACAGGTGTTACATGTATCATATTTTCAGTTAGGTGCTGTAGGTATTAGATTTTCAGAGAGGTGCTGTAGGTATAAGATTTTTAGAAAGATGCTGTAAGCCTAGGAGTTAGATTTTCAGACAGGTGCTGTAGGTATAAGATTTTCAGACAGGTGCTGTAGGTATAAGATTTTCAGACAGGTGCTGTAGGTATAAGATTTTCAGACAGGTGCTGTAGGTATAAGATTTTCAGACAGGTGCTGTAGGTATAAGATTTTCAGACAGGTGCTGTAGGTATTAGATTTTCAGACAGGTGCTGTAGGTATAAGATTTTCAGACAGGTGCTGTAGGTATAAGATTTTCAGACAGGTGCTGTAGGTATAAGATTTTCAGAGAGGTGCTGTAGGTATAAGATTTTCAGACAGGTGCTGTAGGTATAAGATCTTCAGACAGGTGCTGTAGGTATAAGATTTTCAGACAGGTGCTGTAGGTATAAGATTTTCAGACAGGTGCTGTAGGTATAAGATCTTCAGACAGGTGCTGTAGGTATAAGATTTTCAGAGAGGTGCTGTAGGTATAAGATTTTCAGAAAGATGCTGTAAGCCTAGGAGTTAGATTTTCAGACAGGTGCTGTAGGTATAAGATTTTCAGAAAGATGCTGTAGGTATAAGATTTTCAGAGAGGTGCTGTAGGTATAAGATTTTCAGAGAGGTGCTGTAGGTATAAGATTTTCAGAGAGGTGCTGTAGGTATAAGATTTTCAGACAGGTGCTGTAGGTATAAGATTTTCAGAGAGGTGCTGTAGGTATAAGATTTTCAGACAGGTGCTGTAGGTATAAGATTTTCAGAGAGGTGCTGTAGGTATAAGATTTTCAGACAGGTGCTGTAGGTATAAGATTTTCAGAGAGGTGCTGTAGGTATAAGATTTTCAGACAGGTGCTGTAGGTATAAGATTTTCAGAGAGGTGCTGTAGGTATAAGATTTTCAGACAGGTGCTGTAGGTATAAGATTTTCAGAGAGGTGCTGTAGGTATAAGATTTTCAGAGAGGTGCTGTAGGTATAAGATTTTCAGACAGGTGCTGTAGGTATAGGATTTTCAGACAGGTGCTGTAGGTATAAGATTTTCAGACAGGTGCTGTAGGTATAAGATTTTCAGACAGGTGCTGTAGGTATAAGATTTTCAGACAGGTGCTGTAGGTATAAGATTTTCAGACAGGTGCTGTAGGTATAAGATTTTCAGACAGGTGCTGTAGGTATAAGATTTTCAGACAGGTGCTGTAGGTATAAGATTTTCAGACAGGTGCTGTAGGTATTAGATTTTCAGACAGGTGCTGTAGGTATAAGATTTTCAGACAGGTGCTGTAGGTATAAGATTTTCAGACAGGTGCTGTAGGTATTAGATTTTCAGACAGGTGCTGTAGGTATAAGATTTTCAGACAGGTGCTGTAGGTATTAGATTTTCAGACAGGTGCTGTAGGTATAAGATTTTCAGACAGGTGCTGTAGGTATTAGATTTTCAGACAGGTGCTGTAGGTATTAGATTTTTATATAGGTGCTGTAGGTGCCAGGCTTTCATTTGTTCTCTATTTCTTTTAACTTTCATTCATACAAGCGCTAGCGTTTTAGATGACCAACGCTTAAAGACGGTCAAACCACTGTAACACACACACACACACACGTACACACACACACACGTACACGCACACACACACACACGTACACGCACACACACGCACACACACACACGCACACACACACACACACACGCACACACACACGCACACACGCACACACACACACACACACGTACACACACACACACACACGCACACACACACACACAAATACAGAGAGAGAGAGAGAGACATCCTTGTTGTAAGAACTTTTACAAGACAAAAATACTCACACACACACACACACACACACACACACACACACACACACACACACACACACATACACACACACACACACACACACACACACACACATACATACACACACATCCTTGTTGTAAGAATCTTTCCAAGACAAAAAATACACGAACAGGGGTGTGTTGGGGGGGGGGGGGTGCGCGCACGCACGCGCACATACACACACACGCGGGCGTGTGTGTGTGTGTACTCGTACGTGTGTGTTTGTGCACGTAACCGTCTATCTCGCTCATTTGGATGGGACGGGAGATTTAATCAGTCATGAGCAGTTTTCAATCTTTTCTGAGTTTGCCATAAACCAAATCAATGATATCCTGT
>JAPXFY010000016.1:30887558-30890058 GCA_030674185.1 Monoplex corrugatus | reverse complement strand
TTCTCGTGCCACACTTCTGTAGCAACATACTCGTGAACTATGAAATCATGGACGATGACGGAGATGTGTGTTTGATGTGGTAAAGATGTGTACAGCAACGGTTTATAGTGAGAACATATTGTGCCAGAATATTTGGTTATGGGGCATAGTGTTTGATATTAATTAATGAAGTGAGGGCGTCCATCAGTGTCAGTGAAATCAGACACTTTGTTAGACACTGTGTTCGGCGCTGGTGATACTGTAATTTAAATGTTTCTCAAAAACTGTAAGGAGCTCTTTTGATCCTATTTTTGTGTGTGTGTGTCTATTTTTCCTTTTTTGGGCAGGGGGGGGGGGGGAGGATGTCTGAATTATAACTTCTAAACATCAATTAGAGTTTGCTTTGATTAACTGTGTGAAAATTATTTCAATGAACTCTAGGGGCCAAGCTAGTCAGAGGAAAAGAAGAGATGTGTTGCATTATTCAAGGAATTTTATTTGAAGTATTTTATTTATTTGTGGAAAAATACTCATTTTAATCCTAAAATGGAAGACTATATCCAGGCTATATGAGTCTCCTTGTATAACTAAAGTTCCAGGATTTAACCATTTTCTTTAATACTAACTTTGAATTACAGGTTAAAAAGAGTTATAAAAACTTTAATGGATTTTTTTTATTAATAAAAATTATGGGTGAAAGACCTTTTCTTTATTGGCTTACATGGGCCTAATCGTGACAATCCTGACTTTTGTATTAAACTGGAAGAAACGATAAATCAAGCTGGCTTTGAACACCTAACTACTGACGGTGACTTGAATTTATGAACAATTTTTCTTTGGGAGGTCATAACTATAATAAACATGATAATAACGCACAAGAACAGGTTCATGATAGACACATCTGGATTTACTTCGGACAGAAACTAGTCTAGACATGAGAAAATTCACATGGTGAAGATGAATTCTTTACAACAAGGCTGGCTGGATCTTTCTGGTGTCAAAAACATTTTCTTTTATGACCATTGTTTTGTGAAATTATAATAGGCACAATCTTATTATAATTTACACATATATCACGCCTAAACGAATATTACAAGAAAACTCTCAGCATGGAAAAACACTTTCATCTTATCTAAGCGACGTCGACATAAAGCTGACTATAACTGACTATTAAACGGATCATTCAATACTTACCAAAATTCGGAAAGGCAGCTAGACGGAAGATGTTTTGGAAATTTAACAATTCCCCCGTAAAAGGTAGGATTTTGTGTTAAAAGATAGGATTTTGTGTTAAAAGATAGGATTTTGTGTTAAAAGATAGGATTTTGTGTTAAAAGATAGGATTTGTGTTAAAAGATAGGATTTTGTGTTAAAAGATAGGATTTTGTGTTAAAAGATAGGATTTTGTGTTAAAAGATAGGATTTTGTGTTAAAAGATAGGATTTTGTGAATGACATCATAGAGACAATGTGCATAACATACCAAAGTCACACATTCAGTTTATCATTTCACCTCTGCTTTTTCTTAATGTCTTCCTAATGAAAATAAGATCGAAAACGATCTCATAGGCAACCATGATAAAGCGGAAAAAGACTTATGAAGAATATAAAACTTTCGACATTAGCATACAGATTTTAGAAACGATGACTGTTCGACCGATAAAGAGAAAACAACATCAGGAAAACATAAACAGGAATTCATTAGTCTGGCAGCTGACGCAATTTACAAGTGTCGCCTTTGCATCATTTACACACATGCACTGGAATCCAACAACGTTTAAGGTATTGGGGATATGTCTCATATGACTTAAGAAAAACTTTGGGGTTAAGAAAAACTTTGGGGTGATAAATGTTCGGGGAAAAAATATGTTAAGGTACTGCATAATGAGTGGTTAAAGAGGCTATTACTCCACTGGGAATGGCAACACTTTTAAATTCTCTCTATCCAAAACCATTCATTTGTGGATCATGTTACCAAATCTACCACAAGGCCTAGTAGATTCTCTGCAAACATCGGTGTCTGAGTTTGTGTGGAATAAAGAGAGAGAGAGAGAGATAGACAGACAGACAGACAGAGACAGAGACAGACAGACAGATAGAGACAGAGACAGAGAGACACAGACAGAGAGACACAGACAGAGAGAGAGAGAGAGAGAGAGAGAGAGAGAGAGAGAAGGATAGAGAGAGAGAGTCAACAAGAAAACTAGCATTAAAAAGATAAAAATGGTGGCCTTGGAATACCTGATATAAAAATACACTAATGTTTTAAAATTAATTTGGATCAGAAAATTGCTGAAATCGTCACAAATGGAAAAGTATAGTTACAGCTTTAAATAACAAAATTACCCGAATACTAGTAATAGAGAACACAGGTTCCAGCTAGAGCAAATTGTTCTGCAAAAATGTTAACACACCCGTAACGAGTTTGGTAAAGTTTTTCTGCCAGAAACATCTGCAAACTTTTTGGCAACATCATTATTTGAAAATGAAAATTAAAAGTGAGGAACAATATATTTTTCCCT
>JAPXFY010000016.1:30880058-30882558 GCA_030674185.1 Monoplex corrugatus | reverse complement strand
CAAGTATCCCTATGCAAAATACGAATCAGAAGTAAGCTGCACAATACCAGTCAAGCTTTAGACAGCTTTAGTAGTAACAAGATTTCAATTCAACTCAAAAGAAAAACAGAACTAGATCTACGCTTCTCTGAACATATGAAATGTTTTCGTCCGTGTGACCTTGACCAAGAATTTTTGCTTTCCAAACTTATGTTTCCGTGACTTCTCGACATCCTACAGCTATGCTTTAAATTTTGGTCAAAATCCACCCATCAAAAACGAGAAAATCGTGTTCACACATTTTTGTCACCACACACAACACACACACACACGCACACACACACACACACACACACACACACACACACACACACACACACACACACACCACTGGTCAAGATGACCCCCCCCCCCCTTCTTCTTTTAAAGAGAGATGGTAGCAAACACCGAAATAAATAAAGTAAAACAGTATCATACTTCATATAATGTACAAGCTTTCATGTACAGTGGGAAGGAAGGCCTACACATTGGTAATCTGTGTGATCAAGACGCTTGCTCATAGGGTACCAGAAAGAAAGAATGAAGAAATAAACAACAGACTTCAAACAAAGGAGAACAAAAAAAAACGAGAAAAAAAACGGGGAAATCTAGAACATAATTGGGGAAAAAAGTTCACATTGTATGCGAGTAGGAGACAAACAAGTTATTGGCATCAATATCATGTTTACAGTAATTGGCAGTGTGCACGAGCTAGGCGGATACGTCTGATTTCACAGGCAACAAGGTTAAGTATCAAAGTGATATATATCATTTTCATGTCTACCGTTAACGACAGATACTTTAAAAACTGGCAAAATTCATGTCCACAAAACGAAATATACATAGAAATTGTTAATGCGGGGAAATGAAATTCCCATGCCCATCCATCTCAAACTAAAAACAGAGAGAGAAAAGAGGGGAGATAGAGAGAGAGATAGAGAGAGAGAGAGAGAGAGAGAGAGAGAGAGAGAGAGAAGGAGGGAGGGAGACCTTTTAAATCCATCCAATGGAAATTTGAAAAAAAAAAGAAATGAATAGACAAAAGTGAGATCTTCATGTAGAACAACAAAATCTAGGTCTGCAAAGATTTACACACAAAGAAACTTATAACAAATGAAAACTAAAGTGAAAGAGAAGAAGAAGAAAAAAGAAAAAACAGCAATAACAAAACCAACAACAATACAAGCAACAACAACAACAACGCTCAGAACAAGAACATCACCAACAAAATAAATAGAAACAACAGGAGCGGACCAGCAAATTATACATCATCACACAGCTACCCAAAACATACAATGTGACTCAATTTTGTTTATCATTGATGATCCATTAGATGCACAATATCTGATGTCCATGGTGGAAGAAGTACCAGTGACATGGTTGCTTGCCATAAGCTGCATGTCAGCAGCACGAGAAGTCACGAACTTCTTTTTTCTTTCGACGTCTACAGAATCAGACGACATCTGGCAATGCATTCATGTGGCCATTTCTTCCAGTACCTGCCGGATGTCTTGGAGCAAGGTGGTCGAAGTTGTAATCGGCCATTTTTTTTCTGTGGCTCCACTTAACACAGCGATATCAGTGCACATACATGTTTGGAAAATAATGTATCTGTGTATCTGTTTATGAAAGTCTGCTGTGATGTAATACAGAATTCATATATATATATGATGTAATACAGAATTCATATACAAAACCTTGTGAATATACTAGAAACAGAAAGCAAAGGTAAGGGGTTGGAACTAAACAGCAGGAAGACTGAAGTCATGGTGATCAGTAAAAAACATGAAATCCCCTCATGCAAAATAACAGCAAATGGCACAACCTTGACACAGGTTAATAAGTTCAAATACCTGGGAAAGGTCATTTCATCAGACGGCAGATGCACATCGGAAATAGCTGGCAGAATCGGCCAAGCCAAAACAGCATTCAAGAAGATGACAAGCATTCTTACCAACAAATGCCTATTAATTAACATCAGGAAGAGAGTCCTTGAGTGTTATATAGAACCAATACTGTTGTACGGATGCGAGACGTAGACAGTCAGCAAGCAAAGCCAGAGCAGGATTGAGGCAGCCGAGATGTGGTTTCTCAGAAGAATGTTGAGAGTACCATGGACAGCAAAGAAAACAAACGAGACAGTCTTGATGGAGGCAGACACAAGTCGATCACTGATAAGGAAGATTAGGAAAAGACAAGCAACATTTATAGGCCATTTTATGAGGAAAGGGGATTTGGAGCACCTGGTCACAACGGGAAAGCTGAAGGGAAAGAAAGCACCGGGTAGACCCAGGGAAAGAATGCTGGACGGACTTGCGGAGTGGCTGGGGATGAAGAGGGTGGGAGAGATGCTGGGTGCAACGAGAGATAGAGATAGTTGGAAGTCCATGGTCGCCAACGCCATGCGGCAGGGCACCTGATGATGATGATGATGATATATGTATATACACATATACATAATAAATGCACATACATACATACA
>JAPXFY010000016.1:30857558-30872558 GCA_030674185.1 Monoplex corrugatus | reverse complement strand
GCCTTGTACATTGGACACTGGATCTTGCCATGTACATTGGACACTGAATCTTGCCGTGTACATTGGACACTGAATCTTGCCGTGTACATTGGACACTGGATCTTGCCATGTACATTGGACACTGGATCTTGCCGTGTACATTGGAACTGGATCTTGCCGTGTACATTGAACACTGCATCTTGCCGTGTACATTGGACACTGGATCTTGCCATGTAGATTGGACACTGAATCTTGCCGTGTACATTGGACACTGGATCTTGCCGTGTACATTGGACACTGAATCTTGCCATGTACATTGGATGGACACTGGATCTTGCCATGTAGATTGGACACTGGATCTTGCCGTGTAGATTGGACACTGAATCTTGCCGTGTACATTGGACACTGAATCTTGCCATGTAGATTGGACACTGGATCTTGCCATGTAGAATGGACACTGGATCTTGCCATGTAGATTGGACACTGGATCTTGCCGTGTACATTGGACACTGGATCTTGCCATGTACATTGGACACTGAATCTTGCCGTGTACATTGGACACTGGATCTTGCCATGTAGATTGGACACTGGATCTTGCCATGTACATTGGACACTGGATCTTGCCATGTACATTGGACACTGGATCTTGCCATGTACATTGGACACTGGATCTTGCCATGTACATTGGACACTGGATCTTGCCATGTAGATTGGACACTGGATCTTGCCATGTACATTGGACACTGGATCTTGCCGTGTACATTGGAACTGGATCTTGCCGTGTACATTGAACACTGCATCTTGCCGTGTACATTGGACACTGGATCTTGCCATGTAGATTGGACACTGAATCTTGCCGTGTACATTGGACACTGGATCTTGCCGTGTACATTGGACACTGAATCTTGCCATGTACATTGGATGGACACTGGATCTTGCCATGTAAATTGGACACTGGATCTTGCCGTGTAAATTGGACACTGAATCTTGCCGTGTACATTGGACACTGAATCTTGCCATGTAGATTGGACACTGGATCTTGCCATGTAGATTGGACACTTGATCTTGCCAAGTAGATTGGACACTGGATCTTGCCGTGTACATTGGACACTGGATCTTGCCATGTACATTGGACACTGAATCTTGCCGTGTACATTGGACACTGGATCTTGCCATGTAGATTGGACACTGGATCTTGCCATGTACATTGGACACTGGATCTTGCCGTGTACATTGGACACTGGATCTTGCCATGCACATTGGACACTGGTTCTTGCCATGTAGATTGGACACTGGATCTTGCCATGTAGATTGGACACTGGATCTTGCCATGTAGATTGGACACTGGATCTTGCCATGTACATTGGACACTGGATCTTGCCGTGTACATTGGACACTGAATCTTGCCGTGTACATTGGACACTGGATCTTGCCATGTACATTGGACACTGGATCTTGCCGTGTACATTGGACACTGGATCTTGCCATGTACATTGGACACTGAATCTTGCCGTGTACATTGGACACTGGATCTTGCCGTGTACATTGGACACTGGATCTTGCCGTGTACATTGGACACTGAATCTTGCCATGTACATTGGACACTGGATCTTGCCATGTACATTGGACACTGGATCTTGCCGTGTACATTGGACACTGGATCTTGCCATGTACATTGGACACTGGATCTTGCCATGTAGATTGGACACTGAATCTTGCCGTGTACATTGGACACTGGATCTTGCCTTGTACATTGGACACTGGATCTTGCCATGTACATTGGACACTGGATCTTGCCGTGTACATTGGACACTGAATCTTGCCGTGTACATTGGACACTGGATCTTGCCATGTACATTGGACACTGGATCTTGCCGTGTACATTGGAACTGGATCTTGCCGTGTACATTGAACACTGCATCTTGCCTTGTAGATTGGACACTGGATTTTGCCATGTAGATTGGACACTGAATCTTGCCGTGTACATTGGACACTGGATCTTGCCGTGTACATTGGACACTGAATCTTGCGTGTACATTGGATGGACACTGGATCTTGCCATGTAGATTGGACACTGAATCTTGCCGTGTACATTGGACACTGGATCTTGCCGTGTACATTGGACACTGAATCTTGCCGTGTACATTGGATGGACACTGGATCTTGCCATGTAGATTGGACACTGGATCTTGCCGTGTAGATTGGACACTGAATCTTGCCGTGTAGATTGGACACTGAATCTTGCCGTGTACATTGGACACTGGATCTTGCCGTGTACATTGGACACTGAATCTTGCCATGTACATTGGATGGACACTGGATCTTGCCATGTATATTGGACACTGGATCTTGCCGTGTAGATTGGACACTGAATCTTGCCGTGTACATTCGACACTGAATCTTGCCATGTAGATTGGACACTGGATCTTGCCATGTAGATTGGACACTGGATCTTGCCATGTAGATTGGACACTGGATCTTGCCGTGTACATTGGACACTGGATCTTGCCATGTACATTGGACACTGAATCTTGCCGTGTACATTGGACACTGGATCTTGCCATGTAGATTGGACACTGGATCTTGCCATGTACATTGGACACTGGATCTTGCCATGTACATTGGACACTGGATCTTGCCGTGTACATTGGACACTGGATCTTGCCATGTACATTGGACACTGGATCTTGCCATGTAGATTGGACACTGGATCTTGCCATGTACATTGGACACTGGATCTTGCCGTGTACATTGGAACTGGATCTTGCCGTGTACATTGAACACTGCATCTTGCCGTGTACATTGGACACTGGATCTTGCCATGTAGATTGGACACTGAATCTTGCCGTGTACATTGGACACTGGATCTTGCCGTGTACATTGGACACTGAATCTTGCCATGTACATTGGATGGACACTGGATCTTGCCATGTAGATTGGACACTGGATCTTGCCGTGTAGATTGGACACTGAATCTTGCCGTGTACATTCGACACTGAATCTTGCCATGTAGATCGGACACTGGATCTTGCCATGTAGATTGGACACTGGATCTTGCCATGTAGATTGGACACTGGATCTTGCCGTGTACATTGGACACTGGATCTTGCCATGTACATTGGACACTGGATCTTGCCATGTAGATTGGACACTGGATCTTGCCATGTACATTGGACACTGGATCTTGCCATGTACATTGGACACTGGATCTTGCCGTGTACATTGGACACTGGATCTTGCGATGTACATTGGACACTGGATCTTGCCATGTAGATTGGACACTGGATCTTGCCGTGTACATTGGACACTGGATCTTGCCATGTACATTGGACACTGGATCTTGCCGTGTGCCAGTGATGTTGTAGATCTTGTGCAGACATCTTTAGTGGTATCGTTCTAACTGTTGAATGTGTCATCGGTAGTTTGTCCAGATCTCGCAACAGCGCAGCAAGGTGCTGAGGACTGTTGGTCTGTACATAGCAGTGTTTTGGCGACTCTAAGAAAGGCGCTGATCCATTTTGGTCACTTGGACAGGAGGCAGCACCGGATCCTGCACCTCAACAGGGCAGCCAGCAGGAACTGGACAAAATGGCTACATTCATCGTCTGACCATCTAACAAACAACCGGAAGGATGTGAGGATAACAAAACCTGGAGGAACTGCCCAGTATTTTATAGTTGTTCGTTTTTACAGAGTGAACTTGATTTTAGTCTATTCCACGGGTCGACTCGGTGATCGATCAGTTGAATGATGAATTGAGGAGTGGTATGTTACCAATTATTGAACGGTAACAGATGTAACGGAAATAGAATTGCATTGTTGTGGTTCCATTCAGATGATATAAATATAACTGTTTATATTCGACACTAGAAAGGCATGAATTATCATTTGGGATCATGAAATCAACAAATTCCCGATCCCTTCCCCACCCACCCACCCCCCAACCATTGTACTGTGGCCTAAGGCTGACGTACATTAAACTTTTTACTCTCTCTCTCTCTCTCTCTGTCTGTCTGTCTGTCTGTCTGTCTGTCTGTCTGTCTGTCTGTCTGTCTGTCTAAAGCCAACAGTCTCTCCGTGTACATTATAAGGTATCTGTGATGATAAGATGAAAGGCTGTTTTACCTGGCTCACCGTACACAGGTACTGAGGTGATAGAGTCTTTGTCACTGTATACATTGATCCCCATTGTTTGTTGCGTCAACAACTTGTTCCTCCCCCACCCCCATCCCCACCCCCACCCCACCTCCATCCCCATCCCGACACTATACGTGTTTTTGTTCTTTTCCTGTTGCTAATTCCCCGGTTCACACCTGTTCAGTGCTTGATTGTAGTCAAAATATTGCAGGTTGGTCGGTATTTTGTATGTTCAAGGGGGATTCAGTGTACCATGACAAACCCGTATGCGCTCCATTCAGCAGTTTTCTGGCAGACTGCTTCATTTTACACAAAACCCTGCGTACTGTCAAGGTCTTTAACACGACTGTGGTTCACACGAGGGTTCAGCCCACAACTCTGCACTGTAAACATGGCAGCTGACCAACTGAGCAAATGGACCATTTGTAAAAAAAAAAATTGGAACATGCACGTCTAGTAGCGTATGGGAACTATTAATTGTTTAGTAGAAAAAAATCGTGATGCACGTGTTCACATGTGTGTAATGAAAAAGAAAGATGTCTTGAAAATTTGCACACGATTTAAAAATACATCTGATCTAGTCAAACGTAGATGCATGACTTATTCTGACTACGGGATCCAAAAGTTGTGCCCCTTGTTTTACGCAATGAGCTGAAAACGTTTTCAGTATGCAGAATCCTGTCAGTGCCAGTTGTGATAAGCTAAACACGTGTTTTCGTTATTATAAGGGTCTAGAAGTTATCAGTGAAATATGTACAGAAAATGACAAATATTTATCATTTCTGTTGACCCGTGACACACGAAATCTCAGTGACGAAGTATCATTTATATCCAAATAAATGTCGAATTTCAGGTCTGAACATAAATGCCAAAGTAAAATTTGTGCTCGTTTTTCAATCTCTCGACTTTGAAATTTCTTTTCTCAAAAGAGAGAGGGGGGAGAGAGGGAGGGGAGGGAGGGAGTGAAGGAGGGAGAGGGGAGGGAGGGAGAGAGAGAGGGAGGGAGAGAGGAGGGAGGGAGGAAGGAAAGCAGTATCAAGACGTGTTGACAAACAAACGAGACTCATTCTGGGAGGAAAAATTGCGTGTACTGACAGCACAAAGTGTTTTGTTCTGAAACAGAATTTAGCTATTCTGCATGTGCATGTGCCTCCTCTCTCTCTCTCTCTCTCTCTCTCTCTCTCTCTCTCCTCTCTCTCTCTCTCTCGCTCTCTCTCTCTCTCTCTGTGCGTCAGTGTGTATATATGCAGCGCGCGCATGTACGTGCTTGTGTACGTGAGTGACTCTTGTGTGTGTGTGTGTGTATGTGTGTGTGTGTGTGTGTGTGTGTGTGTGTGTGTGTGTGTGTGTGTGTGTGTGTGGGAGAGAGAGAGAGAGAGAGAGAGAGAGAGAGAAGGGAAGTCAACTGTTTTGTACTTTTTCTCGAGTTCTCTCTCTCTCTCTCTCTCTCTCTCTCTCTCTCTTCTCTTTCCTCTCTCTTTCTCTCAAACACACAGACAGACGCACATACATGCGTGTGCCCCCGCAGCCATAGACTCATACAAGTGCACATATGCATAGACAGACAGACAGATAGATAGACAGATAGACAGATAACTAGATAGTTAGATAGATAGATGGATAGATAGACAGACAGATAGAAAGATAGACAGATAGACATATGGATAGATAGATAGATAGATGAGACAGATAGATAGATAGATAGAAGATAGAAGATAGAAGATCGATAGATAGATAGATAGATAGATAGATAGATAGATAGATAGATAGATAGATAGACAGACAAGATAGATAGATAGATAGATAGAAGACAGACTAGAGAGGTAGGTAGGTAGTAGGTAGAGTAGATAGATAGATAGATAGATAGATAGACAGATAGACATACTGTCAGACAGACAGACAGACAGATAGATAGATAGATAGATAGATAGATAGACAGATAGACAGACAGAGAGATAGATTGATAGATAGATAGATAGATAGATTGATAGATAGATAGATAAATAGATAGATAAAATAGATAAAATAGATAGATAGATAGATAGATAGATAGATAGATTAGATAGATAGATAGATAGATAGATAGATAGATAGACACGTGCTTGTGAACATTCTTTTGTAATTCTTTCTGCTATTTTAAGTAAATGCAAGAAAAGTAACCAGTATGACAAAATAACGGCAACAATCAAATAACAAAAATAATATCAACAATCAATCATTATTGTAATATCTGCATTATGATATTAAGCTGCATCGTACACCAGTACCAAGTATCTTATCTTCTTCCTAAATCTGACTCCTAAATCAAATAAGCAAACACTATATTTTTCTGTAAAATTCTAACAAAAACAAAATTTTTTTTTGTAAATCAATGAAGTGATATAGCAAAATATAATGGGTTCCTTTTCGGTGTTCTTGCACTCTGAAATAATTTCTTTGTGAACACTAACACGTATTTGCCTTTACGTCAGTTAAAGGCTCTAGTGATTGACAAATGAGTCACTTCTTTGATGCAAACGCCTGCAGTCTTCTTGATTTCATTTATGAGTTATCAGAAAATCACACAAGTAGCCCCAAGTTATCCCAGTCAACTTGTCGTCTTTAAAAAATCTACATATAAACTCTAAGATATCCTAACAGAACAGAGAGAAAAATGGTTGCAGGAAAGAACTTCCTGCAGCTTGAAGAAATCGCTAACAATCTAATTTTCTAGTCTCACAAGTGGGAAAAAAGTTCAGAGACGATTCCAAAAGTCTTCCAACAACAGAAGACAATCCACTTTGGAAGCCATGATTTACTGTCTCTATTTCTTTTCCTTCCACTTCTCCTCCTCCATTCCTCTCTCTCTCCCTAAATAAAACAAATAAAATAAGTAATCTTGTTTTGAACTCTCTCTCTCTCTCTCTCTCTCTCTCTTCTCTCTCTCTTTCTATCTCTCTCTATCTATCTCTCTCCCTTTCTTCTGTCCCTCTCTCTCTCTCTCTTTCTCTTTCTATCATCTATCTATCTCTTTCAAACACACACACACACACACACACACACACACACACACACACACACACACACACACACACACACACCACACACACACACACACACACACACACACACACACACAGCTGAAGACAAAGACAAACGGCTGTACAATCTTCTCACACACAAGGAAAGTCTCCCTGTTTTCTATCAGTGGATTTCCAGCATCAGTCACACAACAGTGCCAGACACGGCTGATCCGGGATCAAAAGAGCATACATTACCCAACGCCCCACACACATACACACCATCGTCATGCCATAGTACTCCTCTCCATTACCTACTTCATAAGTTGTGTGTTCAGTGTGTTTGATATTTTCTCATAAAATGCCAGCTTTCTGTGATAGGACACGTTGTCTTTATGGAAGAGAACTGCATTCCAAAAATATTTCCGTCCGTAGAGCTGAAACAAGGATACTGTGACCATGGAAGACCAATAAAGTGATGCTACGAGGATATTGTATGAAAACTGAAGGCAAACCTCATCATCTGTGGCATCAACGCCACTACATGGAAACACACTGCCTGCATCCGTGTAAGCTGGCGACAGCAGAGCAAGCACAGCAAGTCACATTAAACAGCTGTTATTCAATAGAAGAGGGACCAGCAAAAGAACTCAAAGCTACAATTTTCCTTTTCACTTAGCCCTTGCATAAAAAGTATGTGCTTTCAGAACCGGCCTTGCAACAAAAGTTGTATCCCACATGAAGACCCACCAACAGACTATAAGGTCATGACGACCCACAACAGACTATAAGGACATGAAGACCCACAACAGACTATAAGGTCATGACGACCCACAACAAACTATAAGGACATGAAGACCCACAACAGACTATAAGGACATGAAGACCCACAACAGGCTATAAGATTTTGACGACCCACAACAGGCTATAAGGTTATGACGACTCACAACAGACTATAAGGACATTAAGACCCACAACAGACTATAAGGACATGAAGACCCACAACAGACTATAAGGACATGAAGACCCACAACAGGCTATAAGGTTATGACGACCCACAACAGACTATAAGGACATGAAGACTCACAACAGACTATAAGGACATGAAGACCCACAACAGACTATAAGGACATGAAGACCCACAACAGACTATAAGGACATGAAGACCCACAACAGACTTTAAGGTCATGACGACCCACAACAGACTATAAGGACATGAAGACCCACAACAGACTATAAGGACATGACGACCCACAACAGACTATAAGGACATGAAGACCCACAACAGACTATAAGGACATGAAGACCCACAACAGACTATAAGGACATGAAGACCCACAACAGACTATAAGGACATGAAGACCCACAACAGACTATAAGGACACAAAGGCACACAACAGACTATAAGGACATGAAGACCCACAACAGACTATAAGGACATGAAGACCCACAACAGTCTATAAGGACATGAAGACCCACAACAGGCTAAAAGGACATGAAAACCCAAAACAGACTATAAGTACATGAAGACCCACAACAGACTATCAGGACATGAAGACCCACAACAAACTATAAGGACACAAAGGCACACAACAGACTATAAGGACACAAAGGCACACAACAAACTATAAGGACACAAAGGCACACAACAGACTATAAGGACACAAAGGCACACAACAAACTATAAGGACACAAAGGCACACAACAAACTATAAGGACACAAAGGCACACAACAGACTATAAGGACACAAAGGCACACAACAGACTATAAGGACATGAAGACCCACAACAAACTATAAGGACATGAACACCCACAACAGACTATAAGGACACAAAGGCACACAACAGACTATAAGGACACAAAGGCACACAACAAACTATAAGGACACAAAGGCACACAACAGACTATAAGGACACAAAGGCACACAACAAACTATAAGGACACAAAGGCACACAACAGACTATAAGGACACAAAGGCACACAACAGACTATAAGGACATGAAGACCCACAACAAACTATAAGGACACAAAGGCACACAACAGACTATAAGGA
Organism: Monoplex corrugatus; assembly: GCA_030674185.1. Lineage (NCBI taxonomy): Eukaryota > Metazoa > Mollusca > Gastropoda > Littorinimorpha > Ranellidae > Monoplex > Monoplex corrugatus. Next base: position 30,863,389 of record JAPXFY010000016.1, on the reverse strand, counting down.
CACAAAGGCACACAACAGACTATAAGGACACAAAGGCACACAACAGACTATAAGGACACAAAGGCACACAACAAACTATAAGGACACAAAGGCACACAACAGACTATAAGGACACAAAGGCACACAACAAACTATAAGGACACAAAGGCACACAACAGACTATAAGGACACAAAGGCACACAACAGACTATAAGGACATGAAGACCCACAACAAACTATAAGGACATGAACACCCACAACAGACTATAAGGACACAAAGGCACACAACAGACTATAAGGACACAAAGGCACACAACAGACTATAAGGACACAAAGGCACACAACAGACTATAAGGACACAAAGGCACACAACAAACTATAAGGACACAAAGGCACACAACAGACTATAAGGACACAAAGACACACAACAGACTATAAGGACACAAAGGCACACAACAGACTATAAGGACACAAAGGCACACAACAGACTATAAGGACACAAAGGCACACAACAAACTATAAGGACACAAAGGCACACAACAGACTATAAGGACACAAAGGCACACAACAGACTATAAGGACACAAAGGCACACAACAGACTATAAGGACACAAAGGCACACAACAGACTATAAGGACACAAAGGCACACAACAGACTATAAGGACATGAAGACCCACAACAGACTATAAGGACAACAAAGGCACACAACAGACTATAAGGACATGAAGACCCACAACAGACTATAAGGACATGAAGACCCACAACAGACTATAAGGACACAAAGACACACAACAGACTATAAGGACATGAAGACCCACAACAAACTATAAGGACACAAAGGCACACAACAGACTATAAGGACACAAAGGCACACAACAGACTATAAGGACATGAAGACCCACAACAGACTATAAGGACACAAAGACACACAACAGACTATAAGGACATGAAGACCCACAACAAACTATAAGGACACAAAGGCACACAACAGACTATAAGGACACAAAGGCACACAACAGACTATAAGGACACAAAGACACACAACAGACTATAAGGACAGAAGACCCAGAACAAACTATAAGGACACAAAGGCACACAAACGACTATAAGGACACAAAGGCACACAACAGACTATAAGGACACAAAGACACACAACAGACTATAAGGACATGAAGACCCACAACAGACTATAAGGACATGTTTACTCATCCATCAGAACGACGGGAGAGTCCGTCATCATCATTATCATCATCATCCAGTGCTGTGATACACAAAGAAAATAACTGGTTTCTGTTAAAAGCTACACTAGTACATAACTGTCAGGATATGTATCATCTTTCAGCTATCAAAACTCCGTTGTTAGACGTAGGCCTTCTCCAGCCGCTTCCATTCACTTCGCTCCAGCGCTTTTCCTCTCGTTTTTGTCATCCATCTAGGTTTTCTCTCCATGTAGTTTTCTGTCTTCTTCTATTGCGAGTGCCATCTCTGGTATCCAGAAAGGGGTTTTTGTTGTCCAATGATTGTCCATTCTCCGGGTGAGATACCATGTCCAGTTCTATTTCAGTTTGTTGTTGGTTTCCAGGATGTCTCGCACTTTTGTTCTTTCTCTGATCCTCTGGGCCGTTTTGCGTTCTTTCCAGTGATACCAAGCATGATTCTTTCATGTGCTCATGCATGGTTTCAAGTTTCAAAGCGAGGTTTTTCGTTAGATTGTACGTTTCTGCACCGTAGGTGACTGTTGGCAGAATGCACTTGTTGTAGACTTTTAGTTTCAGGACAGTTGGAACTTTGTCATCTTGAAAACCAAACTTGCATCAGGATATGTATATAAAAAGAAAATGACTCTACACAATTACACATGATGCTGCCCTAGGCTAAAAAATGGCTTTATACTTTTCTTCCAAATTATTTCACTCAGTGCTCTGTTAGTTGTTTACATGATGTCGCTACAATTTCTGGAGTTAAGTGTAGGTGGTTCAGTCTTCATGTGTGTGTATGTCCCTCTCCTGTTGTTATCCCAGGTAGCAGATCCATTAACTTCTACTCAGAGCAGAACGCATCATCTGTCTTGGAAGAATAAGGATCTTCCCTTTGTAGGACCTAAATACTGACGGGGCCTTGGTCACCTTGCCTGCTCCCCAACCACCTACATGTACACTGTTTTGTTCTCTGTCTCTGTCTCTCTCTCTCTTCTCTCTCTCTCTCTCTCTCTCTCTCTCTCTGTCTGTGTGAGTGTGTGTGTGTATGTGTATGTGTGTGGTGTGTGTGTGTGTGTGTGTGTGTGTGTGTGTGTGTGTGTGTGTGTGTGTGTGTGTGTGTGTGTGTGTATGTGTGTGTGATTGCAACGTTCTCCTCCTCGAAAGTCTCTGTTTCGTTTTGTATTTCAGAACAGACAGTTTATTCTGAGTAATAAAACGTCTATGGATCTACTTTATTCGCTTGGTTTTGTCTTTCTGTTTGTTCTTCCCACTGGAATGGAGCCACTCTACTTTTCCTCACTTGAGGCTGTGACAACGTACCTGCATTTACTCTACTATGTTCACACACACACACACACACACACACACACACACACACACACACACACACACACACACACACACACACATACACACACATACACACATATATATATTATATACATATATATCTATAGATATATATATATGTATATAGATAGATACATAGATTAGATAGATATATATATAGTATACATACATACATTACATACATACATAGATGATAGATAGATCAGATTAGATTAGATAGATAGATAGATAATAGACAGATAGATAGACAGACAGATAGATAAATAGATAGATAGATAGATAGATAAATAGATAGATTGATAGATAGATAGATAGATAGATAGATAGATAGATAGATAGATAGATAGATAGATAGATAGATATATTCAACGATTTTAGGCATTGTATTTGGACCGATCCAGTCAATTCAAAAACCATCTTTACCTCGATTGCTTTATGGGTTGCCTGTTGAACACTGCACGATTGATCTCTTCTCAATTTACGCTTTTTCAGTATCTCTTCCTTGGTATGATGAAAAACAAAAAGCAGAAAAGCTTATCTATACTTGCTCATATACACAACTCGCCTTTCCTGCAACACACACACACACACACACACACACACACACACACACACACACACACACACACACACACACACACACACACACACACACACACACACACACACACACACACATCACTTCGTTGGATCATCCCTTGATAAAACACACCTTCTTTCCGAGATCGTCAACAGAGCAGCTCACGTGACAAATATAGGATCTTTTATACAACACCATTGATTTTTTAATGCTGGGCTCTCTAGAGTAGGTCAAGGATTAAAAAGTATAACAAGGGTACTTCTTCACATTCTTCTTCTGTTCGGTTCGCCCTCTATATAACCAGGCCACATCTTCTCCAGGTCTTCTCGGCTGTCATGAAGCTTGGCGGTCAGCGATGTTGCAGTCGCCATATTTCCTGTTGCTCCATTTGATGGAGGCGACATGGCCCAGTACTAGTGCATGCTCAGCTGTCCTCTTGACTACAGAAGCAGGTCGATAAACATGTCCCTTTCTTCTTGCGATTCACGTATGCGTTAAGCCCGTTGTGGCCCGTGTGGAGCTTCACCAGGACCACGTTGTGTTCTCTGGACAGTAGACGATAGTCATCCCTGTCTGTCAGTGGAGTGATATGGTGATATTATTGTTCTCCCTGTAGCTGGTGCTGTTGTCTGGTTGTACACTAATGGCCACGCTCAGAACGTCTCTGGTGTTTGGGTTTTGAGTCACATGCATTCCGACCTCAGTCACCAATCAGGTAGTTGAATATAAGCAAAGTAACAAGTTTTAAACACAACGGTACTCTGTTATAATAAAGTGGAATACATTTTTACGTAAGGAAATATATCTTGGGCGTTACGAAAACGAAATGGCACAACCTGTTTCGGTGCCCTTCACACTGGTAACAACAAGGATTTAAAACTGGTCTACTAAAGTGAGATAAGAATTTAAGATTGGTCTTGTGAAGCGGGATACGGATTTAAGTTGGTCTTGTGAAGCGAGATAAGGATTTAAGTTGGTCTTGTGAAGCGAGATAAGGATTTAAGTTGGTCTTGTGAAGCGAGATAAGAATTTAAGATTGGTCTTGTGAAGCGAGATAAGAATTTAAGATTGGTCTTGTGAAGCGAGATAAGGATTTAAGTTGGTCTTGTGAAGCGAGACGAGATTCAAGATTGGTCTTGTGAAGCAAGACGAGATTCAAGATTGGTCTTGTGAGGCGAGATGAGGATTTAAGATTGGTCTTGTGAAGCGAGATAAGGATTTTTGGTTGGTCTTGTGAAGCGAGATGAGGATTTAAGGCTGGTCTTGTGAAGCGAGATAAGGATTTAAGGTTGGTCTTGTCTTGTGAAGCGAGATAAGGATTTAAGGTTGGTCTTGTCTTGTGAAGCGAGATACACCATTTTCTTCTTGGCGATCAAACACAGCACTTTGCTTAACAATTGTCAGGGTGGTAAACAAAGTAAACTGAGAAAGAACGGAGATAATCATACTAGTCTTGATGATAGGACCAAACAAGACAATTTTGAAGTGCTCTCTCTGTCTCTCTGTCTCTCTCTGTCTCTGTCTCTCTCTGTCTCTCTCTCTCTCTCTCTGTCTCTCTCTCTCTCTGTCTCTCTCTGTCTCTCTCTCTCTCTCTCTCTCTTTGGCGCTCTGTTTTTTGTCTCATCTGTGTCCATGTCTCTCTCTGTGTCTGCCTGCCTGCCTGTCTGTGTGTCTGTCTGTCTCTGTCTTCGTTTCTCTTTGTGTCTCTGCATAAGTCAACAGTCTCTCCCCTACGATGCAAGGTATCTGTGACAATAACCAGAAAGATTGTTTTACCTGCTCAACAGTACACAGACAGTGACAGGTGATCATATCCTTTGTCGTTATTCACAATGACTCCACTCGCTTTTTTGTTAACATGCCGTTCATCCCCTCTCAATCTGATTGCTTTATGTCAAATCCTACCTGTATCTTACCATGAACTTCTCATCTAGTAAGTGGCAGGTTGTGGTATAAAACTCGCTGTCTTCTTTTTCTTTCTTTCGTTTTTTTCCCTTGTGTTTTTATTGGGAGGTGATCTTCTGGAGTTAAGAAGATAGGAGACTGGTGTGATTTCTATTTTACTTCCCCCCTCCATTTCCTACGACCCTCAACGGTACTAATTACAGAGCACTTGGAAAGCGAAGTAGGCACTGCCAATTTTGCACCAAGCCTGCCAAAACGACTAAAGATCTAACCTCGCTAGATGGAGCTCATTAGTCTTGATATGACAGTCTGTCTAGACGAGAGAAAATATTGATTTCAAAATCTGCCAAGGGCCCAGGATTGTCCGCAGCTGAGTGTGCTGCAGTGCACACATGGCACAACATATTCCAACAGGACCGGACAGCTGTTATTCAACAGAAGAGGACCGGTGGAAGCAGAACTCAGAACTGCAACATTCCTTTCATTCAGTGCCTGCTGAAGAGTATGTGTCTCTCGGATTGGTCTTCTGTCCCACATAAAAAGACACGCCAGGCGCTAACGACCAGTGGGAGGTATGTCTGCTCGTCCATCGATCGAAGAGTTGATCATCATCAAATTCAGAGGGCATGGTGTGTACATGCATTGATCAAGAAACTGTAGTGACCATGTTTACATATCATGCAAAATGAGACAGGATCCAAGAATGATTGAAATCTATATACATCATTAGTGTAATTATCACATGAACCGAGACAATATCACTCTTGTCTTGTCTTGTTGAATTAAATACGCATTCTTATTCTTCTTTTGTGTTTTT
>JAPXFY010000016.1:30812558-30847558 GCA_030674185.1 Monoplex corrugatus | reverse complement strand
GTGTGCGTGTGCGTGTTTGTGCGTGCGTGCCTGCATACGGTGTGTGTGTGTGTGTGTGTGTGTGGTGTGTGTGTGTGTGTGTGTGTGTGTGTGTGTATGAGTATGCGTTCGTGCGAGCGCGCACGTGTGTGTGTATGTGTGTGTGTGTGTGTGTTTGCGTGTGTGTTTTTGTGCGTGCGTGCCTGCGTACGTGTGTGTTTGTGTGTGTGTGGTGTGTGTGTGTGTGTGTGTGTGTGTGTGTGTGTGTGTGTGTGTGTGTGTGTGTCGTATGTGTGTGGGTATGTGTATGCGTTTGTGCGCGCGCACCCGCGTGTATATATGTGTGTGTCTGTGTGTGTGTGTGTGTGTGCGTGCAAGCATATTCTTGTGTATATGTGTACGTGCATGTATTCATGTGCCTTTGTGTGCATGTGTGCGAGCTTGCATGCGTGCGTGTGTGCGTGCGTGTGTTTGTGTGTGTGTGTAGATTTGTGTGTGTCCGTGTGTGTGTATGTGTGTGTGTGTACTTGTGTGAGTGTGTGTGCATTTGTGTGTGTGTGTGTATGTGTGTGTATGTGAGAGAGAGAGAGAGCGTGTTGTGTGTGTGTGTGTGCGTGTGCGTGTGTGTGTGCGTGCGCGTGCGTGTGTGTGTGTGCGTGTGTATGTGCGTGCATGTTGTGCGTGCTGTGTGTGTGTGTGTGTGTGTGTGTGTGTGTGTGTGTGTGTGTGTGTGTGTGTGTGTGTGTGTGTGTGTGCGCGCGCGCGTGTGTAGGAAAGAGCAGAGAACCATTGGGGCCGTTAACAACAAGGTGTCTTGTTACCAATGTGGACCATGGGGCAAGTTGTTCAATAATAACTGATGAACCAGCAAAATACGGACTGCTACACTTTACAGAAAAGTACACTGATCCAATACATTTTGAGCAAAAACATGATTAACAAACACGGATTGCGTAGGCCGACAAAAGAAAAGAGAGAAGATTAGCCTCCTCGCTGTTTCGGTTTCAGTTTCAATTTCAGTTTCTTAAAATGGCGTCTCCGCACACGGAATCGGTTCTGTATGCACTGACGCTGCAGATGTGATGGACAAGATCCAAAATCATAATGGCAAAAGCCATACACGCTAATAAAGACTTCATGTCCTGACAAGCGTACGGATTCTATGTCCATTCTTGTATCAATCTGTTATTGAAACAACTTGGGTTAGTAACCACAAACTCTAGAGAGAGCTGAACGGCAGAAGATCGTAGAGAAAAACAAAACAAAACAAAACAAAACAAAACAAACAAACAAAAACACGGTGGAGTGAAATGTTTCTCTGTACTGTAATGACCCATGAAATCAAATGAAAAGAAAATGAAAGACCTGATCTCCATTCAGCAAAAATTGTTTTCGGATGCAAGAACCACATAATATCCCCGGGTCCTACACAACGTCCCATAAAGAACCTTCCCTACCTACTCCAACTTCAGTCCAAGGTCCACACCATTAACACTTCAACAAATCCTCAAACCCACGAGCCAGAGACTCCACTTGTTTCAAAGAAACCACCAAGTTCATCACCAACACCAACATCCCCACCAACCTCAAGGCCAGCGTACTACAGCAGAACACCCGTACACCATCAAGGCGGCAACCCACTTCCCAGTCTACCCTCTCATTCCATCCTAAAGGCAAACATGTTTGCAAGGATACAGCAACATCATCACTTTGCACAGATCATCTCTCTACTTCATTCTAAAATGAAATTATCTTTTTGTACAATGATATACAGCATGTTACTATAGTTTTGCTCTCTCTCTCTCTCTTCTCTCTTTTCTTTAATATTCCTGTCTGTCTTTCTTTGGATTAATCTTTCTCCCTTTCTTTTAATATTCTTTCTGTACTTCTTTTTCTGTCTTTGTTTTAATATTCATGTTTTTTAATAGTCTTGCTTTCCTAACTTTAATCTGTTTTCTTTTTTTTCCCCTTAATTCGCCTTCTTCCCTTTGACTTTATTTTTATTCTTTTCTGTACTTGCCTCTATCGTTCCTTCTTTTCTTTACTTATCTCTGTCGTTCCTTATCCTTCTTTCCTTCTTTCTTTCTATTTGTGTTTCTTTCTTTCTCTTCTTTTATCCTTCTTCCTGTCATTTAATCTTTCTCTCCATAACCAGTCGCCGTGGTGTAGTGGTTGATGCAACGGACTACCGACTGGAAGGTTGTGGGTTCGAATCCCCATCAGTACCTTTCAAAATCATTGTGGGATTTTTCGGCTCTAACCGGCTCCTACCCTGAGCTGGGTGTGTTATGGGCTCATTGGGAAGGCTGAGACCACACAGTCGTGTCTCATCCACTTCACGGATGTGTCATTGAGGATGCTGCTCAAATCTTCAGAGCAACAACGCAGGTGTCTGTATCTCTCGGGCCTGGTTGAAGCCAGGATATATTATTATAGTAAACATAGAGTACAACCCTGTCACACAGTCTCAATCCTAGATGGAACTCCATAGCATCATGATTATCATCCACATCGACATCATCATCATCGCATAATAAAAAACTGTTCCAGCTTCTGTGGCCATTAAAGTGGCGTAGAAAATGGGAAGGAAAAAAAGTGAGCGCAAAGGTAACCTCCCAAAGTGCAATGATCCTAAAAAGATTTTTTTTTAAAATCTTTCTTTCCGTTCACCCTTCTTTCTTTTTTTTAATCTTCATTTTTTCTTTCTTTTAGTCTTTCTTCTCTTTTTTCTCGTCCCCCTGATCTTCTCAGACTATGTATAACATGTGTGTTGTATGTTCTATACGCTGTCATCACAGTAATTATGTTGAGAACAGCGCTGAGCTGAGCCTGGCCATTTCTGAGATCGATGATAATCGTGATGATTTCAGACCACGGTCTCAAGGCAATTGATCGATAATAATTGCTGTCGCTGAGCTTGGTTCCATTTTAATTTCTTGAAGTTTAAAGTGTTGGATTTAATGCTAAAGTGGGACAGGATATGGTGGAGGATATAGCTGGACCTCATGGCCTTTGTACACAAAACGAAAGGGGAGGCAGGCTTGTAGAATGGGCACAGATGAATGAGTTCATAGTAGGAAACACCTGCTTTGAGCAGCCTAATGGAAGAAAGTAGACTTGGACGAGTCCAGGAGATAATACCAAAAATCAGATTGATTACATCCTGATCAATAAAAGATTTAAAAATTCTTTACTGACAGCAAAAACACTACCAGGCGCAGACTGCAACAGTGACCACAATCCTTTAGTGGGAAGATTTAGGCTGAAATTAAGGAAAAGGAAACAGACCAAAAGCAACAATAAACTAATTCTTGGACTCTTAAAGACAGATGAAGTGATACGTAAAAAAATTAAAGTACATGTTCAAAACAAATCCAGTGCTCTGGGAGACGTTGGTGACAGTGAGGAACAATGGACAAAATTGAGAAATTCAATAAATGAAGCTTGTGAAGAAATCCCTAAATAGATAGAAAAGCAAAAAAACTGGACGACAAAGAAATTCTAGGCTTGATGGAGGAACGGAGGATGGCAAAGAGAAACAAGGAGACATACAGGAAGATGAACAAAGAAATTAAGAATAGGTGCAATGAAGCTAAGGAAGGTTGGCTGAAAACAAAATGCAAAGAAATAGAAGAACGACACAAAACAGATCCTCAGGGTATGCACAGAAGAATTGAAGAAATTGTCCACAGGAAGAATACATGCACATCAACTGGTTGCTTAAAATCGAAAAGCGCTTATCATGGAAAAAGACAAAATATTAGACAGATGGGGAGAGTACATTAAAGACCTTTTTGAAAATGACAGAAACGAAGTACACATTATAAGAAAGAACGTTGAAGGACCACCCATAATGAAAGATGAAGTAGAGCAGCATTGAAAAAGATGAAACCAGGAAAAGTCCCAGGACCAGACAACATTACTACAGAGATGATTGAAGCCCTGGAAAAATTTGGTATTGAAAAAAATAACAGTCCTCCTAAACGAAATTTATGGCACTGGAAAAATCCCCAAAGATATGTCAAAATCAATTTTCATTGCACAAAGAAGACAGGAGCTACAGAATGCGAACTCCATCGCACAATCACCTTGATGAGTCATGCAACAAAACTCCCATTAAGAATAACCATGATGAGGACAAGGAATAGAATCAAAAGAGAAATAGCAGAAGAGCAGTGTGGAATTGTGAGAGGGAAAGGAACTGTTAGTGCCTTATACATCTTAAGAACTGTCATAGAGAGGTCAATCGAGATGAACAAGGATTTATATTTATGCTTTGTTGATTATACCAAGGCTTTCGATCAGGTAAGACATGAAGAATTGATCAACCAACTAGAAAGACTCAATATAGATAGGTGCATATGGCAATAAGAGTTCCTTTCCTTTCAACAAATCCACATTGTTCACCTGCTTTATCCTGTTTAATTCTGGGTTTTTTTTTGGTCCTCATCAGGATTAATCTCAATAGAATCTCTGTCATATAACTTATCAAGCTGATAGTACAATGGAGTTCGTATTCTTTTGCCTCCGATTTTTGGAAGTGCAATGACATATGATTTCGACATATCTTTAGGATTTTTTCCAGTGTCATGAATTTCATTTGGGAGGTTTATTATTATTTCAATACCAATTTCTTCTAGAGCCTCAATCATTTCTATAGTAATATTTTCTGGTCCTGAGGCTATTCTCCTTTCATCTTTTTCAACGCTGCTGTAACTTCGAATTTTATTATTGGTGGTCCTTCAAAGTTCTTTCTTATGTGTTCCTCATTTCTATCCTCGTCAAAAAGGTTTCTAATGTACTCTCCCCACCTGTCTTTTTTATCATAATAAACGTACCATCTGTTGATTTTAAGCAACCAGTTGATGTGCATGTCTTTTTTATGTGGGTACTTTCTTCAATGTTTCTTACATGAACTAAGAGTCTGTTCTGTGTAGGTCTTCTATCTTTTTACACCTTGTTTCCAGCCAAACTTCTTTAGCTTCATTGCACTTATTCCTGATTTTATCTATCTTTTTGTATTCTTCCTCTTTTCCCTTTAGCCCCCTTTGTTCACCCATCAAGCCTTAAATTTCCTTTGTCATCCAGTTCTTGTTTGATTTCCTATCAGCTCTGGGGATTTATTCACAAGCTTCATTTATCGAGTTTTTCAAATTTGTCCATTGTCTTTCATTGTTCCCAACGTCTTCCAGATCACTGAATTGTTTTGATCATGTATCGCACATTTTTCATGAATTGATTTATCTGTCTTTAACAGTCCAATATTTAGTTGATGTTAGTTTTGCTCGGTTTTCTTCTCTTTAGTTTCAGCCTATAGTTTCCCATTACAGGATTATGGTCACTGTTGCAGTCTGTGCCTGCAGTGGTTTTGCTTGCTATCAGTAAAGAAATTCTAAATCTCGTATTTGTCAGGATGTGTAGTCAGTTTTATTTTGTGTGCTGTCTCCTGGATTCAGCCATGTCCTTTTTCTTCTGTTATGTTGCTACAACCAAGTGTTTCCTACTATGAATTCATTTACTTGTGCCCACTCAACAAATTCTCTCCCCTTTCATTTTTCAGACCAGACCATGAGGTCCATTTATGTCATCTACGTTTTCCTTTCCCATTTTAGCATTACAATTTCCCATTACTATTTTAATTTTCTGTGATTTACGTTAAGCCTTGGCTGTCTCTAATTCTGCGTAGAAGTTGTCAATTTCTTCCTCAGTACTGGCTGATGTTGGTGCGCATACTTGGATGTTGACAATATCAAATGGCTTGCCATCCAATCTGACCAATAAAACACGGTCTACTATAACCCATTATACTTTGATAGACTTTCACTTGTCATTGTCCGTTATGATATTTGTACCTTTTCATTGTTTCCACCAGGATATATAATTTTATGCTTTCCAGGTGTTATGCCTGTTTCCTTCCAACTTACCTCTCCCAATTCTTAAATACTGATGTGCAATCTCTCACCTATCTGAACCATTTGAAATTACATGCGTAAGATCAAAGGCATCATCATGTGATGATGATGATGAAGATCGAAATTATCAATGCAACAAAATCGATGATTCTGTTACTTGTATGCGTATTCATATGTATCTTCTTATTTTGTAACATGCATATCATTTTAAATTCGGTTTGAACACTTAACACAACTCTTTCCTTTTTGTCATAATGAAATCATTTCAATTAACCAAATATCTTATTGGGTGTCCTTAATTCGTATGAACACTGTTAATGCTGCACTGTAAACAGTTTTCATTTCTAGCACCTTTTTGTCAGCATTCCTTTCTTGAAAGAGTTTTTTGAGAAAAGGCAAGGCTGTTTCATAATCCTACGTCCTTTTCGTGTAAATGCAAGGTTGTACATTCCTCACTACTGTTCTTTCCTCTTTTTTCAAGGGACATTTCCTAGTACTGTTTTTTGTACTTCATCTTTATCAACCCTGAACATAGTTTGGTATTCACAGTTTGGACAACTAAAACCCGCACCTTCGTGACCCAAATTCAAGCCATACTATACACTAGTCAGGCAGGCCTACCAGTTTAGTGTTGGAGACAATCTGGCGTCGTTCTAATAGACTTTCTTTTCCTTTATCAACTAGTCTTTCAAGAGTTGTGTCAATTCTCTGGTAAGCTGTTCAACTGACACATGATGTGGTACAGTCCTTCAAAGTGACTGGAAGTCAGCTGATGTAACATCTATCTTAAAACAAGAAAAAGAATCATACCCTGGATACCACAGTCCAATGAAGATATTCTGATGTCTTGGCACTCGAAAATCAAATCCAACATTTCATAACCTGTCAACTCAAGGTGAGTTGTTAACACGACTGTTCAAAGAGGGAATCAAAGCTGGGATCTTCATCAAATGAAGATACTCTCATGACTTGGCATTCGGAAATTAATTCCAACATTTTCATGACATGTTAGCTCAAAGCGTGTTTATTCATATCTTCTTCGAGGGCAGACAGTTGAGCCCACTGCCATTGATCAGGTAAATCTTTTCACGATTTCAAGTGTTGAAATAGCTGGGAAAGGGGCAAAGAATTTTTGCAGTGAGTGTAACTACATGTATATTGTGAAAATCTGAATGGTTTGCGTGGGGTCGATATGAAATGAGAAAAACGTGTGCATGCAACCTCCAGTCCACCCAGCTGTGAATAAGTGTCCATCCTGGGTGTAAAAGGGCGTTATGTTGCAAGACAGAAGAGATAGACACTGTCTTGATAATGACAGCCCCAAGTAAAAGTACACTCCCTACCGCTTACGCACAGAGGGTTATGACACAACCTCTATCTTTTTACCATGAAATGTGGTGATCTTGATAATCCTAAACCATGTTGATGTCCGGCATTGTTTTGTGATCGAGTAGGTTTTACCGTTGTGTTCAGCAATGGAAAAAGAGGGGACCAGATAAGACTTTTTTCAGTGCCAAAAGGAAATTGGTTTGAATCCTGCAGATTTGATGTTAGGACTGAATGCTCAATTTATAGTGCAATGTGGGTGTACATGTTGTCATGATGCAAAAAATGTCCCAAGTCTACTAGTACACATACACGGGTCTTATTTCTTAAGATATCCTATCTGATCCACTAACTGCTCTTTTTGTTGGAGTAGATTATGGGTGGAATGGATAGTTTAAATACAAATGCAATAACATTCACAAAAACACAACATAGAAAAAGAACGCGTATCGAATATATCTTTTTAAAATACAGGCCATTTTCTCCTGCTGGATTATATGCTTGGGACGTTTTCTATTTTGTGTGTGCTAAGCGTTGTATATTTATTCTGTTCTGTCTTTTGTATACGTCTGACAAAGTCCAGTTGGACGAACATTTGCGCCTGTCTTCGTTTTTTTTTCTTCCTTTTATGTATATGTATAAAACGCGTTCTAATTCTACTTTCGTGTTTTTCTGGTTCGTATATGCTTAAACGTTGGCAGTCGCTTTGATTCTGATTGCAATCAAATTTATCAGAAATATCAGAGGTGAAAATCTGAGGCAACATGTGTCAGATTCCATCAGTAGTGGTAAGGCCAATGGAAGACTTACTGTCTTTCAAAGATAACTTACAAACTAGTCCTGATCTCGTAAAAGTGCTGTTGTGTTTTGAAGGCTACAAAACGAATCTGCTTCTAAAGCTCAATTTTAAGAAACAGTCAGGTGCTTTAAGAGAGGAAGATAAGTCTTAAAATTTAACCAAATTCAAGTACAAAATTCAGCAAAGGGGATCAGTTTGGAAATATTATTTGAACTGTTTTAATGGCCACAACATAACCGAACATGCTTACCTAGATATGTTGCCATAATATTCAATAACGCTGGAAGAATACTACTCTTAAGAAACGTTTTACATAGTTCAGCTTAAAAATGATAAGATGCTCATCTGCTCTAGTGGAGACAGCGTCTGACTGCAGTGAAATCGTAAAGATGTCTGATTCAAGAAGGTCGCAGATCAGCAATGTCCGTTTGTTAACAAGTGCTCACAAACAAACTCACCCATGAATTCTACATAGTGAACACTTTCGTCAGCTTCCCTCTCAGAATGACACCACCCCTCCTTTCTTTTTTTTTCCTGTTTTTATGCTTTACAGTAACACAGATCTTCATTCCACCGGTCACATTCCCATCTGTACTCCCCCTCCTGTTCTCCCCATCAGCCACCACCCCACCTTCAACAAGTCACGCGTCCTTCTTCTACTCCATAGCTTCTCCACCCTCTCCAGTATAACTTCTTTTTACTCTGGTACATGTACTTTTACTGCATATTTCAAGTAAGTTTGAAGGATTGCGAAACTAAAAACTTGTGTTAACGGACATAATTTAAAATTTGGACTTCAACGTTTGCTTGATGGCGGCGGATGTTCTGTACGGGTTTAACATTCAGGTTAAGTTAGACCCTTTTGAATATTGCACTCTAAAATTGTAAGCCCTCAGAATCCAAGACGAAAATATGTGCCTATTTTTCCACGTGTGTCTCTTACCAGTAGGGTAGATAGTAGGTTACATTTTGAATTAGTAAAGCTAAGCACTAGGGCTTATCTTTCCTTTCCCATCGAAATACAAGACGAAAAACTAAATGTACACACAGCCAGAAGATAGTGTGTTAGGATGTTAAGACATTAAAGGGAGTAGCTGGATGTGAAAGAGAGATAGAATGACATGTGACATTTGTATGTCAGTGATAATTAGGATAGTCGTAAATGAGATATAACTAGGGATGTGTAGGGATAGCATGGGGCTGACCTCTGAAGAGAGAAAGAGGAATATTATGGAGAAACCTAGAACAGCTGGGAATTAGGCATGGGCAGTGGCAAAAGGGGGTGGGCAGTGGTGGAAATGGGAACAGTTGAAATGGGACGGAGCAGGAAGGAGATAATTAAGGATAAATAATGGTCTAATTTTTCTGCTTCCTTTGCCCAGCTGCTTACGCGGCGTTACCCTTACACCGCTCATTTCAGCTCCAGCTTATGACCGAACTGGTGTTTATTTAATCGATGTCAGGATGTTCACAGGAACTTGCCATATCAAGCTGCAATGAAGCAACCCACAAAAGACATTTTTGCACTACTACTGGGTCACTTTAGAGAAGCTCAGTAATATCTGTGTTTGATGCAACATATTTACTTACCTGAACAGCGAACAGTCAAACAAACTCAGTACACATCGTTTTTTCAGTTTGGTGTCCCCCAAGACAATATGTTCCCTAACATCTGTTATTGAAAAAGCTGTCAATTCGACATGAACTTAACATCTCTTATTGAAAAAGCTGTCATTTCGACATGAAATGTTTCCAGATGATACGTAAGCCAATCACTGTGAATCACCTGAAATATGCACGTAGAATTAGTTTCATCGTTTTGGGAATGCTATATTGAAGTCAAGATGTGGACTGAATCAAACAAACTTAGATTAAATGATAACTAAAAGCAAAAGTTTTTCATTTTTCCACTCCCCCATCGATCAGCGATATTCCATTTCTTCCATAAACATTTTTTTCTCTACAACATAGACGGGAACAGTTCAAACGCTTGGGTATATGTGAAAGAGGAACAGTTAGGGATAAATAGAGGAAATACAAGGACAGGTGAAAAGGGAATAACTAGGGTAAGTAGAAATGAGTAATGGGCAGAAGGAGCATTGACGATGGAGACGTTGTCAGAATTGTTGAAATTTGTTCCTTCGCCTTCCTGTCTTGTGTTTTTTTTTTTCTCATGTAGCGTGAAATGTCATGGTAATGTTATCCTGCTCTCTTCGGATTATCCATCAATTTATGTCCATCGTCTTTTCATGATGACGGTGAACGTATTGTCTTGATTGCAATTGGCGAGTCGTTGTTAAAGATGGTGGCGGGCCACAAGATTCGTATAATTTTTTATTGTGGAAAGTAAAGATATCGAGACTTGTTGTTTACTCCTGGATACTAGTGAGTGTGTGAGACCTGTGCCAGATCATGTGCAGAGCCAAGGTCTCCTAATGTTGAAAAGAGATTCCATCTCATCCTTCTTGGATAGTCCTCTGTCGTTCAACTCATATCCCATATATGGTCATGTTGAGCAGCAGTGCTAATATTCCAATAGTGTCAGCAGAAATAGCCAAGAGCCTTGGAAAGTTGTTTTATGACTCCCTGAAAGATATTAAGAGGAGTAAGGAAACCATGCAAATGGCAGAAGAAAGCCTGACAATAGTAAACAAGTGTTGCTACTTTGGTAAATACAAAGTTGGTGTCTGCAGTTCACACTGATTCCAAAGCTCTGCTGGCCTTTCTGACATGCAATATCAGCACTAGCATCGTGGAATCGAAGGAGACCAAAATCAACAAATACGCAAGAAAATAGTTTGGTGTCACAACTGGTCTCACCAACGTCTTGATGTATTGCTGTCAGGCAAAACTGGATCTCATCCCGATATCCATTGCCAAAGATTACAGGTGGGCTAGGTCAGACATTTAAGCATGCTTGAGCACTTGTGAGATAAGGCTGTGAGAGCAGTCCAATCCAAGCTGAGGACTGACAGGAACAAGAAAGTCCGGGAGGCAGCAGATGTACTGAAGGAAAGCTTCAAGGTCAGAGAAATAATAGGCCAAAGACAAACAACAGGAAGCGACTGGCATGAACGAAAATGGTATTATCGTCAAAGGGCAAAGGAAAAGAGAGACATGGTAACACTAGAGATTAAGAAAGAAGAGGATGCCAACAGTTCCAGAAGGCAGCCCAGGAAGCCAACAAGCCATTGGAGAAGGTGGAACAGGGGACTCCAGAGAAATCTCAGATGGAATGACATGTGGTGTAAGGCTATACTCGGGATCATTTTCATACTCAGATCTGAATATGACCTCCAGCCCTCGAAAGAAAATCTGGTGAAATTGGGTAATCAGATGACACCGTGTGCCCGCTTTGTCTGGCAAACAAACAGTGAAACACGTCATGAGTTCTGCGAAGGAGTTTCTTCCCAGGACTGTGCAGACAGAGGTACAATGAAATTGCTAAATGAGATTGCAAAAGTGAAGAGTACAGCCAGGTTGAAAAAATATGCCGTAAGACACTTTTGCATTAAAAAGAAATGCCATCAGACATTTTGGCGTTAAAAATGCCATCAGGCACTTTGGCAATCCTTCCCATTCATAAAAGCAAATGATTCTGATCGAACTCATTGTGCCATATGAAAATAGACTGGAAGAAACCCATATCAGTACTGAGAAGTATGCCATTATTGATAGGCAAATTGATCCTCGTCAGTAACGTTATTCCCTTTGTTTGCTATTTAATGCTTTGGCACAAAATCTTATAATCAATGTTTGTGCTAATATGTTTGTGTTTGTAAGAGGAGTGTTTTGTTATTGTAATAGTTTAAATAAAGTTTATTCTTCGTCTGCTTCTTTTTGTTTCTCTTCTGCTTTTTTTAATTTTTCATTCTGTCTATTTTTTTCATCATTTCCATCTTATCGTCTTCATCATGATGATCCTCACATTCTTCTCTGCCATCTGTATTATTAGTGTCATCATCTGCGGTAGCAGCCCCGTGATCATCAACGTCGTCTTTTTCATATTGTTGCCAATATTACCGCTGTTGTTAATAATAATCTTAATAATAACAATACATGATTTTTGTATAGCACTGCTCTGCAAACTAATATGGATTCAGTAAGCATTACACATTGATTCGAAAAAAAAAGAATCGTGATATATACAGAAGTACTTATACCACATTTATCTAAACACACGTACACGTATAAGTACATATTCATACATATCCAGAGAGTGTGAAAGTACGTATTCATGCCCACGGTCATAAACATAAGCATACATGAAAATTACACAGTACTACAGAACCAATACTGGCAGGACATACTGTAGAGGAGCAGTTGTAACTATACACAACAGAAGGTCTGGTTTATCAGGTAAGTCTTTAACTGTGACTGGCAGCGAGAAAGACTGGGCATATCCATCAGATCAGACGGCAGTTAGTTCCAGACTAACTGTGCCATGAAACTGAAAACAAGTTCTCCACTGTGACGCTTTGACACTATAGTTTTTATTATTTATTAATTAATTAATTAATTTATTTATTTATGTATTATTCATTTATTTGTTTACTTATATATTTTTCATTATTTATCTATTTGTATATTTATTTGTTATTTAGTTACTTCTTTAATTAGTTATTCATTTAGTTAGTTAGTTAGTTAATGTTTTCGTCTTTTTTATAACACAATGACGTATAAACACAACATCAAAAGCGGGCATAATACTATTTGTATACATATACACGCATACAGACACATACACACATTCATATGCACATATACATTGCAGATACTCATACATACATATGTACACCTTCAGTTCATTACATAATTTGTGCTCACAATGTGCGTACTTATTTGACAAATCACATAGAATGGTAGCCGTTAAATTGAAGAAAGGACAAACATAGCCACAGACATAAATGTTTTTACGCAACCGTTTCAAATGCAGGGATAGCTGCATACATATACTTTCTAAACAACCGGTTTAAATCCGAAACGTCATCTAACAGCTATCACTGGTAAGCGCGCGCGCGCACACACACACACACACACAACACACACACACACACACACCCACACACACACACAACACACACACACACACACACACACACACACACACACCACACACACAACAACACACACACACACCACACACACACAACACACACACACACACACACACATACACACACACACACACACAACAAACACACACGCACACACACACACACAACACACACACACACACACACACACACACACACACACACACACACACACACACTTATTTTCACTAAATTTCAAATTGGTCACTGACAAAGAAGGCTGTGATGTTATTCTAATTCTTCTTCTCTTCTACATTTCTCTTTCTTCGTCTTGTCTCTCATTCCAAGCTCTTCCTTTCTTTTTATATTTTTTCGTCTTTTTTCCCTCCTCTTGTCCTCCTAAGTCTTATTCTTTTCTTTGTTCTTTTCTCCTTTTTCTTCTGTTTCTTTATTTCTCGTAGAAACTTAATGTATTTTAGATATAGAGGTTGGACAAAGAATCGATACGTACAGTTCCTACTTGCATTATGTGCTGGTGAATGGTCTGGCATTCTTTTGCTTCTGTGTAGTGTCGTGGGTGAATTACAGCAGCATGTGTAAGTGTTTGCGTGCTTCTGTTTATGCTGTTTTGTGTGAACTATTTGTTGTATGGAATAAACAAAGATTGCCTCGGCACTCGTTTGATACTCGCTTTATTTAAGAACTGTGTCATCTGATTACCCAATTTCACCAGATTTTCTTTCGAGGGCTGGAGGTCATATTCAGATCTGAGTATGAAAATGATCCCGAGTATAGCCTTACACCACATGTCATTCCATCTGAGATTTCTCTGGAGTCCCCTGTTCCACCTTCTCCATTGGCTTGTTGGCTTCCTGGGCTGCCTTCTGGAACTGTTGGCATCCTCTTCTTTCTTAATCTCTAGTGTTACCATGTCTCTCTTTTCCTTTGCCCTTTGACGATAATACCATTTTCGTTGATGCCAGTCGCTTCCTGTTGTTTGTCTTTGGCCTATTATTTCTCTGACCTTGAAGCTTTTCTTCAGTGCATCTGCTGCCTCCCGGACTTTCTTGTTCCTGTCAGTCCTCAGCTTGGATTGGACTGCTCTCACAGCCTTATCTCACAAGTGCTCAAGCATGCTTAAATGTCTGACCTAGCCCACCTGTAATCTTTGGCAATGGATATCGGGATGAGATCCAGTTTTGCCTGACAGCAATACATCAAGACGTTGGTGAGACCAGTTGTGACACCAAACTATTTTCTTGCGTATTTGTTGATTTTGGTCTCCTTCGATTCCACGATGCTAGTGCTGATATTGCATGTCAGAAAGGCCAGCAGAGCTTTGGAATCAGTGTGAACTGCAGACACCAACTTTGTATTTACCAAAGTAGCAACACTTGTTTACTATTGTCAGGCTTTCTTCTGACATTTGCATGGTTTCCTTACTCCTCTTAATATCTTTCAGGGAGTCATAAAACAACTTTCCAAGGCTCTTGGCTATTTCTGCTGACACTATTGGAATATTAGCACTGCTGCTCAACATGACCATATATGGGATATGAGTTGAACGACAGAGGACTATCCAAGAAGGATGAGATGGAATCTCTTTTCAACATTAGGAGACCTTGGCTCTGCACATGATCTGGCACAGGTCTCACACACTCACTAGCATCCAGGAGTAAACAACAAGTCTCGATATCTTTACTTTCCACAATAAAAAATTATACGAATCTTGTGGCCCGCCACCATCTTTAACAACGACTCGCCAATTGCAATCAAGACAATACGTTCACCGTCATCATGAAAAGACGATGGACATAAATTGATGGATAATCCGAAGAGAGCAGGATAACATTACCATGACATTTCACGATACATGAGAAAGAAAACACAAGACAGGAAGGCGAAGGAACAAATTTCAACAATTCTGACAACGTCTCCATCGTCAATGCTCCTTCTGCCCATTACTCATTTCTACTTACCCTAGTTATTCCCTTTTCACCTGTCCTTGTATTTCCTCTATTTATCCCTAACTGTTCCTCTTTCACATATACCCAAGCGTTTGAACTGTTCCCGTCTATGTTGTAGAGAAAAAAATGTTTATGGAAGAAATGGAATATCGCTGATCGATGGGGGAGTGGAAAAATGAAAAACTTTTGCTTTTAGTTATCATTTAATCTAAGTTTGTTTGATTCAGTCCACATCTTGACTTCAATATAGCATTCCCAAAACGATGAAACTAATTCTACGTGCATATTTCAGGTGATTCACAGTGATTGGCTTACGTATCATCTGGAAACATTTCATGTCGAAATGACAGCTTTTTCAATAAGAGATGTTAAGTTCATATCGAATTGACAGCTTTTTCAATAACAGATGTTAGGTGAACATATTGTCTTGGGGGACACCAAACTGAAAAAAACGATGTCTACTGAGTTTTTCTGACTGTTCGCTGTTCAGGTAGTAAATATGTTGCATCAAACACAGATATTACTGAGCTTCTCTAAAGTGACCCAGTAGTAGTGCAAAAATGTCTTTTGTGGGTTGCTTCATTGCAGCTTGATATGGCAAGTTCCTGTGAACATCCTGACATCGATTAAATAAACACCAGTTCGGTCATAAGCTGGAGCTGAAATGAGCGGTGTAAGGGTAACGCCGCGTAAGCAGCTGGGCAAAGGAAGCAGAAAAATTAGACCATTATTTATCCTTAATTATCTCCTTCCTGCTCCGTCCCATTTCAGCTGTTCCCATTTCCACCACTGCCCACCCCCTTTTGCCACTGCCCATGCCTAATTCCCAGTTGTTCTAGGTTTCTCCATAATATTCCTCTTTCTCTCTTCAGAGGTCAGCCCCATGCTATCCCTACACATCCCTAGTTATATCTCATTTACGACTATCCTAATTATCACTGACATACAAATGTCACATGTCATTCTATCTCTCTTTCACATCCAGCTACTCCCTTTAATGTCTTAACATCCTAACACACTATCTTCTGGCTGTGTGTACATTTAGTTTTTTCGTCTTGTATTTCGATGGGAAAGGAAAGATAAGCCCTAGTGCTTAGCTTTACTAATTCAAAATGTAACCTACTATCTACCCTACTGGTAAGAGACACACGTGGAAAAAAAGGCACATATTTTCGTCTTGGATTCTGAGGGCTTACAATTTTAGAGTGCAATATTCAAAAGGGTCTAACTTAACCTGAATGTTAAACCCGTACAGAACATCCGCCGCCATCAAGCAAACGTTGAAGCCCAAATTATAAATTATGTCCGTTAACACAAGTTTTTAGATTCGCAATCCTTCAAACTTACTTGAAATATGCAGTAAAAGTACATGTACCAGAGTAAAAAGAAGTTATACTGGAGAGGGTGGAGAAGCTATGGAGTAGAAGAAGGACGCGTGACTTGTTGAAGGTGGGGTGGTGGCTGATGGGGAGAACAGGAGGGGGAGTACAGATGGGAATGTGACCGGTGGAATGAAGATCTGTGTTACTGTAAAGCATAAAAACAGGGAAAAAAAAAGAAAGGAGGGGTGGTGTCATTCTGAGAGGGAAGCTGACGAAAGTGTTCACTATGTAGAATTCATGGGTGAGTTTGTTTGTAAGCACTTGTTAACAAACGGACATTGCTGATCTGCGACCTTCTTGAATCAGACATCTTTACGATTTCACTGCAGTCAGACGCTGTCTCCACTAGAGCAGGTGAGCATCTTATCATTTTTAAGCTGACCTATGTAAAACGTTTCTTAAGAGTAGTATTCTTCCAGCGTTATTGAATATTATGGCAACATATCTAGGTTAGCATGTTCGGTTATGTTGTGGCCATTAAAACGGTTCAAATAATATTTCCAAACTGATCCCCTTTGCTGAATTTTGTACTTGAATTTGGTTAAATTTTAAGACTTATCTTCCTCTCTTAAAGCACCTGACTGTTTCAAGTATGCCTTCCAGTTCTTCTCCAATTCCTCTCCTGTCCTCTCTAAAATTGAGCTTTAGAAGCAGATTCGTTTTGTAGCCTTCAAAACACAACAGCACTTTTACGAGGTCAGGACTAGTTTGTAAGTTATCTTTGAAAGACAGTAAGTCTTCCATTGGCCCTACCACTACTGATGGAATCTGACACATGTTGCCTCAGATTTTCACCTCTGATATTTCTGATAAATTTGATTGCAATCAGAATCAAAGCGACTGCCAACGTTTAAGCATATACGAACCAGAAAAACACGAAAGTAGAATTAGAACGCGTTTTATACAGATACATAAAAGGAAGAGAAAAAAAACGAAGACAGTCGCAAATGTTCGTCCAACTGGACTTTGTCAGGCGTATACAAAAGACAGAACAGAATAAATATACAACGCTTAGCACACACAAAATAGAAAACGTCCCAAGCATATAATCCAGCAGGAGAAAATGGCCTGTATTTTAAAAAGATATATTCGATACGCGTTCTTTTTCTATGTTGTGTTTTTGTGAATGTTATTGCATTTGTATTTAAACTATCCATTCCATCCATAATCTACTCCAACAAAAAGAGCAGTTAGTGGATCAGATAGGATATCTTAAGAAATAAGACCCGTGTATGTGTACTAGTAGACTTGGGACATTTTTTGCATCATGACAACATGTACACCCACATTGCACTATAATTGAGCATTCAGTCCTAACATCAAATCTGCAGGATTCAAACCAATTTCCTTTTGGCACTGAAAAAAGTCTTATCTGGTCCCCTCTTTTTCCATTGCTGAACACAACGGTAAAACCTACTCGATCACAAAACAATGCCGGACATCAACATGGTTTAGGATTATCAAGACCACCACATTTCATGGTAAAAAGATAGAGGTTGTGTCATAACCCTCTGTGCGTAAGCGGTAGGGAGTGTACTTTTACTTGGGGCTGTCATTATCAAGACAGTGTCTATCTCTTCTGTCTTGCAACATAACGCCCTTTTACACCCAGGATGGACACTTATTCACAGCTGGGTGGACTGGAGGTTGCATGCACACGTTTTTCTCATTTCATATCGACCCCACGCAAACCATTCAGATTTACACAATATACATGTAGTTACACTCACTGCAAAAATTCTTTGCCCCTTTCCCAGCTATTTCAACACTTGAAATCGTGAAAAGATTTACCTGATCAATGGCAGTGGGCTCAACTGTCTGCCCTCGAAGAAGATATGAATAAACACGCTTTGAGCTAACATGTCATGAAAATGTTGGAATTAATTTCCGAATGCCAAGGCATGAGAGTATCTTCATTTGATGAAGATCCCAGCTTTGATTCCCTCTTTGAACAGTCGTGTTAACAACTCACCTTGAGTTGACAGGTAATGAAATGTTGGATTTGATTTTCGAGTGCCAAGACATCAGAATATCTTCATTGGACTGTGGTATCCAGGGTATGATTCTTTTTCTTGTTTTAAGATAGCTGTTACATCAGCTGACTTCCAGTCACTTTGAAGGACTGTACCACATCATGTGTCAGTTGAACAGCTTACCAGAGAATTGACACAACTCTTGAAAGACTAGTTGATAAAGGAAAAGAAAGTCTATTAGAACGACGCCAGATTGTCTCCAACACTAAACTGGTAGGCCTGCCTGACTAGTATGGCTTGAATTTGGGTCACGAAGGTGCGGGTTTTAGTTGTCCAAACTGTGAATACCAAACTATGTTCAGGGTTGATAAAGATGAAGTACAAAAAACAGTACTAGGAAATGTCCCTTGAAAAAAGAGGAAAGAACAGTAGTGAGGAATGTACAACCTTGCATTTACACGAAAAGGACGTAGGATTATGAAACAGCCTTGCCTTTTCTCAAAAAAAACTCTTTCAAGAAAGGAATGCTGACAAAAAGGTGCTAGAAATGAAAACTGTTTACAGCGCAGCATTAACAGTGTTCATACGAATTAAGGACACCCAATAAGATATTTGGTTAATTGAAATGATTTCATTATGACAAAAAGGAAAGAGTTGTGTTAAGTGTTCAAACCGAATTTAAAATGATATGCATGTTACAAAATAAGAAGATACATATGAATACGCATACAAGCAACAGAATCATCGATTTTGTTGCATTGATAATTTCGATCTTCATCATCATCATCATCACATGATGATGCCTTTGATCTTACGCATGTAATTTCAAATGGTTCAGATAGGTGAGAGATTGCACATCAGTATTTAAGAATTGGGAGAGGTAAGTTGGAAGGAAACAGGCATAACACCTGGAAAGCATAAAATTATATATCCTGGAGGAAACAATGAAAAGGTACAGGTATCATAACGGACAATGACAAGTGAAAGTCTATCAAAGTATAATGGGTTATAGTAGACCGTGTTTTATTGGTCAGATTGGATGGCAAGCCATTTGATATTGTCAACATCCAAGTATGCGCACCAACATCAGCCAGTACTGAGGAAGAAATTGACAACTTCTACGCAGAATTAGAGACAGCCAAGGTTTAACGTAAATCACAGAAAATTAAAATAGTAATGGGAAATTGTAATGCTAAAATGGGAAAGGAAAACGTAGATGACATAAATGGACCTCATGGTCTGGTCTGAAAAATGAAAGGGGAGAGAACTTGTTGAGTGGGCACAAGTAAATGAATTCATAGTAGGAAACACTTGGTTGTAGCAACATAACAGAAGAAAAAGGACATGGCTGAATCCAGGAGACAGCACACAAAATAAAACTGACTACACATCCTGACAAATACGAGATTTAGAATTTCTTTACTGATAGCAAGCAAAACCACTGCAGGCACAGACTGCAACAGTGACCATAATCCTGTAATGGGAAACTATAGGCTGAAACTAAAGAGAAGAAAACCGAGCAAAACTAACATCAACTAATATTTGGACTCTTAAAGACAGATAAATCAATTCATGAAAAATGTGCGATACATGATCAAAACAATTCAGTGATCTGGAAGACGTTGGGAACAATGAAAGACAATGGACAAATTTGAAAAACTCGATAAATGAAGCTTGTGAATAAATCCCCAGAGCTGATAGGAAATCAAACAAGAACTGGATGACAAAGGAAATTTAAGGCTTGATGGGTGAACAAAGGGGGCTAAAGGGAAAAGAGGAAGAATACAAAAAGATAGATAAAATCAGGAATAAGTGCAATGAAGCTAAAGAAGTTTGGCTGGAAACAAGGTGTAAAAAGATAGAAGACCTACACAGAACAGACTCTTAGTTCATGTAAGAAACATTGAAGAAAGTACCCACATAAAAAAGACATGCACATCAACTGGTTGCTTAAAATCAACAGATGGTACGTTTATTATGATAAAAAAGACAGGTGGGGAGAGTACATTAGAAACCTTTTTGACGAGGATAGAAATGAGGAACACATAAGAAAGAACTTTGAAGGACCACCAATAATAAAATTCGAAGTTACAGCAGCGTTGAAAAAGATGAAAGGAGAATAGCCTCAGGACCAGAAAATATTACTATAGAAATGATTGAGGCTCTAGAAGAAATTGGTATTGAAATAATAATAAACCTCCCAAATGAAATTCATGACACTGGAAAAAATCCTAAAGATATGTCGAAATCATATGTCATTGCACTTCCAAAAATCGGAGGCAAAAGAATACGAACTCCATTGTACTATCAGCTTGATAAGTTATATGACAGAGATTCTATTGAGATTAATCCTGATGAGGACAAAAAAAAACCCAGAATTAAACAGGATAAAGCAGGTGAACAGTGTGGATTTGTTGAAAGGAACTCTTATTGCCATATGCACCTATCTATATTGAGTCTTTCTAGTTGGTTGATCAATTCTTCATGTCTTACCTGATCGAAAGCCTTGGTATAATCAACAAAGCATAAATATAAATCCTTATTCATCTCGATTGACCTCTCTATGACAGTTCTTAAGATGTATAAGGCACTAACAGTTCCTTTCCCTCTCACAATTCCACACTGCTCTTCTGCTATTTCTCTTTTGATTCTATTCCTTGTCCTCATCATGGTTATTCTTAATGGGAGTTTTGTTGCATGACTCATCAAGGTGATTGTGCGATGGAGTTCGCATTCTGTAGCTCCTGTCTTCTTTGTGCAATGAAAATTGATTTTGACATATCTTTGGGGATTTTTCCAGTGCCATAAATTTCGTTTAGGAGGACTGTTATTTTTTTTCAATACCAAATTTTTCCAGGGCTTCAATCATCTCTGTAATAATGTTGTCTGGTCCTGGGACTTTTCCTGGTTTCATCTTTTTCAATGCTGCTCTACTTCATCTTTCATTATGGGTGGTCCTTCAACGTTCTTTCTTATAATGTGTACTTCGTTTCTGTCATTTTCAAAAAGGTCTTTAATGTACTTTCCCCATCTGTCTAATATTTTGTCTTTTTCCATGATAAGCGTACCATCTTTCGATTTTAAGCAACCAGTTGATGTGCATGTATTCTTCCTGTGGCAATTTCTTCAATTCTTCTGTGCATACCCTGAGGATCTGTTTTGTGTTGTTCTTCTATTTCTTTGCATTTTGTTTTCAGCCAACCTTCCTTAGCTTCATTGCACCTATTCTTAATTTCTTTGTTCATCTTCCTGTATGTCTCCTTGTTTCTCTTTGCCATCCTCCGTTCCTCCATCAAGCCTAGAATTTCTTTGTCGTCCAGTTTTTTTGCTTTTCTATCTATTTAGGGATTTCTTCACAAGTTTCATTTATTGAATTTCTCAATTTTGTCCATTGTTCCTCACTGTCTCCAACGTCTCCCAGAGCACTGAATTTGTTTTGAACATGTACTTTAATTTTTTTACGTATCACTTCATCAGTCTTTAAGAGTCCAAGAATTAGTTTATTGTTGCTTTTGGTCTGTTTCCTTTTCCTTAATTTCAGCCTAAATCTTCCCACTAAAGGATTGTGGTCACTGTTGCAGTCTGCGCCTGGTAGTGTTGTTGCTGTCAGTAAAGAATTTTTAAATCTTTTATTGATCAGGATGTAGTCAATCTGATTTTTGGTATTATCTCCTGGACTCGTCCAAGTCTACTTTCTTCCATTAGGCTGCTCAAAGCAGGTGTTTCCTACTATGAACTCATTCATCTGTGCCCATTCTACAAGTCTGCCTCCCCTTTCGTTTTGTGTACAAAGGACATGAGGTCCAGCTACATCCTCCACCATATCCTGTCCCACTTTAGCATTAAAAATCTCCCATAATTATTTAACTTCTTGTACTTTACACTGGGCCTTGGCCGTCTCTAATACTTCGTAGAAGTTGTTAACTTCTTCTTGAGTACTTGCGGATGTTGGTGCATACACCTGAATGATGTTGACATCAAATGGCCTGCCACCCAGTTTAACCAGCAAAACTCTGTCGGACACAGCCCAGTATCCCTTAACTCGTTTTGATTTGTCCCTGTCCATTACGATGCCTACTCCTCTTTCAGGTGAGCTTCCATCAGAATATATTTATGTATCCTGGTGTTATCATGCCTGCCCCCTTCCATCTCACTTTCCCGAGTCCTAAAATACTTATGTTAAGCCTTTCCATTTCCATTTTGATATTGTCTAATTTACCTTTTGTGCAACAGTATTCTAACGCTCCATGTTGCAATTTCATTATTTTGTCCATAAGAGCCCCTATTTACGTTGTTACACACAGAAAATGAAAAAGACCTACACAATCTTGTGATTATAATAGAAATAGAAAGCAAATATAAAGGGCTGAAGCTAAATAGCGAGAAGACTGTAGTCATGATAATCAATAAAACAAAAAAGAAATCGCATGCAAAATAACAGCAAATGGCACACGATAAGTGCAAATATCTGGAAGATGCCATTTCACCAGAAGACAGATGCAAATCAGAAATAGCTAGCAGAATCAGCCAAGCTAAAACAGCATTCAAAAAGACGAAAAGCGTTCTTATCAGCAAATGCCTATCACTTAACATCAGGAAGAGAGTTCCTGGGTGTTATTTAGAATTAATACTATTGTACAGTTGTGTGGACAGTCAACACGCAAAGTCAGAACAAGATTGAAGCAACTAAAATGTAGTTTCTAATAAGAATGTTGAGAGTTCCATGGACAATAAAGAAAACAAATTGGTCTTGAAGGAGACAGACACAAGAGAACTTAAATAAAGAAAATCAGGAAAATGCAAGTCACATTTTTATGACACTTTATGTGGCAAGAGAAATTAGAGCACCTGGTCACGGCAGGGAAGCTGGAGGAAAAGAGCGCCGGGTAGACCCAGGGAGAAAATATTGGACGGACTTGAAGAAAGAGTTGCTGAGGATAGACAGGGTGGGAGATGTACTTGCAGCGACGAGGGATAGATCCGTGTGGAGGGCTCTGATCGCCATGCCACACGGCAGGGCACATGATGATGTACACACACACACCAAACGCGTGTGCATGCTTATTAGCATTATTAATTGATTACAAAGTAGTCTTAGTCTTTTATCAAAATAGGGCTTACATTGTCGCTAGTTCGTGTTGATAATTATAATTGTCAATGTCTATTCTACAGATGAAACAATGAGGAGGCTTGGACGAGCTGGCCACTCATCAGACAGACCATCAGGCAGGCAGGCAGATATCCTGGATGACAGCACGCGTCAGACAAACACTGACGTCTGATAAACCATCTGGTCCTTGAACTCCAGGACATACAACTTGACGAAGAAGATGGTCAGACTTTAGTTCGACGAGCCATCCGCTTCCTATTGTCTTGCTGTTTCAAGGTGAGCTCAGTGAAAACATATACGTTGGTGAGAAAAAAGTTTTGAATGATGTATCACATTAATAATTAACATCTTTCCTGCGAGGAAAATTGTTGTAAAGCTTACAGTCAGCTAAAGAGGTTAAGCTCTTGAGACACGAAAATATAATTCTCTGCTGTGGATGGTTGATATGGATTGTTTACTGATTAATTGATGTCTGGCAGATGGAATGTACCATTGATTTCATAATAGGTGGGTTCATTTGAGTAAATGATAAACTGGTGTTTTATCTTTCTGTTTCAGGAGATGAGCATGGCGTCCTCTCCCTTTCCTTTGCCCTCTCTACCTCCCCCTCCTCATCCCTTCCCCCTTCCTTCAGTCTTCTGTCGTTCTTCTTTTCGTAAGACAGTATCAACTGGCTATGAGGAGCCAGCCAAGACAAGCCAACCAGCCAGGGGGAGAAGAGAGTCAGCCAACCAGGAGGAACCAACCAGAAGCCATCCAACCAGACATCCAGGAGAATCCAGCCAGTCAGTAGAAGCCAGTCAACCAGGTGAAGCCCGTCAGTCAGCCAGCCAGGAGGGGTCAGCCAACAGGAGCCAGGTGCTCCGGGATTCCCACTTCTGCGATGGCTGTCTGTTTGGTGAAGGGCAGAGCAAATTGAGATCCTGGTGTGGAATGTTACGGGGAAGTGGGATGGGAATCTTCAGAACACTCTGGACAAGTCTTGTGGCTATGGGATAGGCGGCATGGACGCATGTCAAGTATTTCGGCTGCAGATTTGGCTGGGTGTTCTGTTGACAACCTGAAAGCTATCTCCGGCGTTCCCGAGACCGGTCCCAGGTGATCCTCTCTGTCTGGATCCTTCAGGCAACCTCGTAGAGGCAGGGATCTCAGCCAGGCATAAAAAGGCAACCAGAAGAAGCCATCCATTCAACCAACCAGCTATGATGAAGCAGCCAACCAACCAGCCAGGAGGAACCAGGCAACCAACCAGCTGGCTAGGAGGAACCAGCCAGCCAGGAGGAGCCAGCCAGTAGGAATCAGTCAGAAGAGCCATCCAGGATGAATCGGCCAGGAGGAATCAGCCAAGAAGAACCAGCCAATCAGCCAGATAAAAGAAAACAGCCCAAAGGAGCCAGCCAACCATCCAGCTCAGTGGAACCAGCCAACCAGACAGCCAACCTGACAGTCAGGAGGAACCAGCTAGAAAGAACCAGTCAGTGAGTCAGCCAGTCAGTCAGGAGTCAGTCAGCCAGTCAGGAGGATCGAGCAGCCAGGAAGATCTAGAGGAATTCCTTTCGATTAGTCTCTTTCTCCATCATTCCTATCCCTTTCTTGGCATTGCTATCCCAGCCGGCCTGTGTCCAGTGTCAACTGTGGTGGGAGCTGTCGGTACTTGTACTTTGCTCAACTCATTATTGCCTTCTGGAGAGGTATGTTTATTAGTGTACAGTATTAATACTCACTACAGGCTAAATGCAAATATCAGTGAAAACATGATGGCACACAATTAACATCATAACAAACCCAAGCTGTGTCATTTTGTAGATCACAGCATTCTTGCCAAAGCTAGAATGATCCCTTGTGTATGAATGTGATTCTTGTGGGATTTCATCTCTTTCCTTCTTAAGCTCAAGTGGGAGTTATTCATCTTGTGATTTTGTAATGACTTGTCAGTTTAAAACGGGGCAGAAATGATAATAACAATGATAAAAAAGGTAACATTGTCCCTTTCCATGGAACCTGTACCCTAAACTTTCAACTGTCCAAAAGTGAGTTGGGGAATGAAAATAGTCACATTTGGAAACTTTTTTTTTCTTTTAGGAAGCTTGAAATGTTAATGAATTTTAGGCCAACAACCCCTTTCATGGAGGAAATCACAAGATACACATTTCTGTTCAACATACAATTAATTTAACACACTTCAATGTATATACATGGGAATATTCGTAAAGCACTAATGTAGAAAATGACAGCTGTTGTTTCAAAGTCGTAAGTTAAAAATGCTTCTCCTATTTTAAAAGCAGTGACTAAAAACATCGCGAAGTTCACTATGGTTCCCACAGAGTCGTCCGACATTTTTCAAATAAAAACTCATTATTAGTTATCGCTTTCAGTAACATCAAAATGATAAGATTGACCTAATTGTAAAGAGTGTATTCAAACTGAAAATATATGTAATTTTCTTGCACATTTGGACAAAGTGGATATGAAATGTTGACAGTCACAGGCACAAAGTGGTATCTTTCTCAGTGTACTTAAAATAGCTTTAGTACTTTTCTGGATCTTTCAGGCAACCTCATAGTGGCAAGGATCTCAGCCAGCAATGAGAAACCAGCCAGAAGAAACCAGCCAACCAACCAGCCAGGAGGATCAAAGCAAACAGCCAGCCAGGAGGAGCCAGCCAGGTGTAACCAGCCAACCAGCCAGCCAGGAGGAATCGGTCAGGAGGAACCATCCAGGAGGAACCAGCCAAGAGGAGCCAGTCAACCAGCCAGTCAGGAGAACCAGCTAAGAAGAGCCAGCCAGCCAGCCAGCTTGAAATAACCAGCTAAGAAGAGCCAGCCAACCAGCCAACCAGGATGAACCAGCCATGTAAATGTAAGAATTTTCTTGCTTCTAAATTACTGCCATTAAAATCCCATTTTTCATTTAAAAGAGAAAAAAATCCTCCGAAAAACTGTTCTTTTAGGCTTAACTAAATTTACTGTCAGTCGTAGCCACTTTTGTTTCGTTGAAGGATGTTAGGTCGATGTTGAAGACCTAATGCAGTTGATGCCTTAAGTGATATCTAAAGAGTAAGATCATCTACAAAAAGCATGAGAAAAAGCTCAATGAAAACATTACGGCACATTATTGACATCATAATATCCCAAGCTGTGCCATTTTGTAGATCACAGTATTGAGGCCAAAGCTAGAATGATCCCTTGTATATGCGTGTGGTTCTTGTGGGATTATCTTTTTCCTTTCTAAAGCTCAAGTGGGAGTTATTCATCTTGTGAATTGTAGTGACCTGTCTGTGTGAAACGGGACAGAAATGATAATAATAATGATAAGAAGATAACATTATCCATTCCATTGAACCAGTTCCCTGTACCCTTATCTTTAACTGTCCAAAAGTCAGTTAGGGGATGATATTGCACTCACGTTTAGAAACAAATAGTTGTTTTTTTTTCGGAAACTCAGAATGTCAATGAATTTAGGCCAATGACTCCTTTCATGGAGGAAATCATAAGACACACATATCTGTTCAACATACAATTAGTTAACATACTTCAATGTATATAGATGGGAATATTCGTAAATTACTAATGTAGAAAAGGACAGTTGTTGTTTCCAAGTCGTACGTTCAAAATACTTATTTTAAAGGCAGTGACCAAAAACATCCCGAAATTTACTATTGTTCCCACAGTCATCCGTCATTTTTCTAATAAAATGAACCTCAGTTGTCGTCTTCAGTAACATCTAAATAATCACATTGTCAGACCTAATTGTACAGAGTATTCAAACTTGGACAAACTGGACATGAAGTGTTGACAGTGGTGTCTGTGAACATTTAACGGGGACACACCCATCCTAAACTGTGCCAGAGATTCCTCAACATCTTCACATAAAGTATTTCAATATACTTTGCTCTTGCAAATACAGGCTGAATTTTGCCATATAGTGAACAACGTGCACTGGTATCTAAGTGATTATGCCAGTTATGACAGAAACTGCTGGGTAATCTTTCTTTCAATTCTTTACTGAATCATTTAAAGTCGCTACACCCAAAACGTCGAACTTCTTCAAAACTATTTTCACATAAAACGTTGTTTTTTATCTTGGACAGTCAAGTTCCATGACCTTTTTCATGCATAGTGAATAACATTTTATATTTTTTTTAATACCTAGCTCCTGGCTGTTTCAGTAGTCGAAACCAATAGTTAATACATCTAGATAGCAGTAATAACAGTTATTTAGAGAGGAAATCGTCCCAGTTCTTCGTACACCATACTGTTTATTGTTGTGTTTCTTAGGTGTAAAAATCTCGTGAAGGCATATGTATGTACCTGTTCAGGTTGATAACGTCTCTCATAACCCCAAGTTCTTGCACCATAAAGTAGTAACAGAACTACCTGAGCATCAAACAATTAAAAGAATATGTCTAGTGAATTACATTTAATCTTTCTCAGCGTACTTAAAATAGCTTTAACACTTTCTG
This sequence comes from Monoplex corrugatus, assembly GCA_030674185.1. Lineage (NCBI taxonomy): Eukaryota > Metazoa > Mollusca > Gastropoda > Littorinimorpha > Ranellidae > Monoplex > Monoplex corrugatus. The sequence goes on along the minus strand of JAPXFY010000016.1, from coordinate 30,819,612 downwards.
GAACTTTCAGGCAACCTCGAAGTGGCAGTTGTTCTCCAGAATCTTCAGACAACCTCGTTGTGTCAGCCAGCAAAAGAAGCCACAGAAGAAACCAGCGAACCAACCAGGCAAGAGGAGCAAAGCAAACAGCCCAGCCAGTCAGGAGGAATCAGCCAGCCAGGAGAAACCAGCCACCAAGCCAGGAGGAGCCAGCAAGCTAGCCAGGAGGAACCAGCCACCAAGCCAGGACGAGCCAGTAAGCTAGCCCAGAGGAACCAGCGAGGAGGAACCAGCGAGGAGGAACCAGCGAGGAGGAGCCAGCCAGGAGGACCCAGCCAGGAGGAACCAGCGAGGAGGAACCAGCGAGGAGGAGCCAGCCAGGAGGACCCAGCCAAGAGGAATCAATCAAGAGGAGCCACTCAGGAGAAATTAGTCAAGAGGAGCCAACCAAGAGGAGCCAGCCAACCACCCAGCTAGGAGAAACCAGCCAAATACATGTAAGAATTTACTACTTCCAAATTACTACCATTAAAATCCCATTTTCCTTTTGAATCAAGAAAACCACCTTCTGAAAGACTATTTTTTTCGACTGAACTAAATTTACTGTCAATCGTAGCCTCTTTTTTTCTCGTTGAAGGATGTTATGTTGATGTTGAAGACCTAGCGCAGTTGAAGCCTTCAGTGATCAGCAGAGAAAACAGGATAGGACTTTCAATGCAACCTTGCCTTAGGTCTTGAAGGCAGTCAAATAAATGGTAATATCCATTTTACTATAACATAATACACATGTTTTAACTGTTGCGTACAGTGCTTGGATAATTTTGAACATCTTCCCTTGATACCCATTCGTGATAATACAGACCATTAAACGTTCTATTCACGGTGTTATATGTTTTTTTTTAAATCTATAAAGGCAATGTCGAGGTTTGTTTTTTTGTTGTTGTCTATTACTAAATAAATATTTTTCAATTAGTGTTCGTAAAGTGAATATATGATTCATTGTAGACCGACCCTTTCTGAATGCTGCATGAGCTATTGTGAGAGAGCTTAAGAAACGGGTGTTTTCTTCCTTCAAGTTTGTCTATAAGCCATACCTCCAGTTTGATGTTAATCACGTTAATGTGAAGATGGTGCTACATGTAACTGCATCAAAAAGAGATCAATTGAAATATGCATCAAAATGAGATCCATTGAAATATGCAAATACAAAAACAATTCAAATTAAGGTGGATTACAGACAGAATGAAACATGAGAGAAGGAACGCATCATTGATTTCATTTGCTGATTTATTTGATCGATTTAATTGAGTAAATGACAAACTGATGTTATATCTTTCTGTTTCAGGAAATGGACATGGTGTCTTCTCCCTCCCCTCTGCCCTCATTCCCTGCACCCCTCCTCATCCCTTCTCCCTACCGTTGTTTCTGTAGGGTCTTTCTTGGAAGTTTGATTATTCTTCAATCTTGTGCATCCCCCTCCATGTGGGAAGGGTAACCACAATCATATTGGCTTCTGTTGGCTTGTGAATTTGTCAATTCATCCAGTTCTTCAGGATGTTTGACAGAGTTGTGTGTGAACTCAGGCACAGGTCAAATGGTCAGCTGACTTGTCAGCTTCTGCGCATGCGTATCGAGTGCTTACGCCTCATCACAGCATCGATCTACTATCCTCTGTCTCCTGTCTTTCTTCTAGATCTTCCTGGCTGCTCGATCTTCCTGACTGGCTGACTGACTCCTCCTGGCTGAGTGACTGACTGGTTCCTTCTGGTTGGTTGCTCCTGACTGTTCCTCCTGGCTGTCCGGTTGGATGGTTCCTCCTGACTGGCTCTTCCTGGCAGTTTGGTTGGTCGGCTCTTCCTGACTGTCTCCTCCTGGCTGGCTGGTTGGCTGGCTCCACTTGGTTGGTTCCTCCTAGCTGGCTGGTTGGCTGGCTCCTCTTGGCTGGTTCCTCCTGATTGGCTGGTTTGCTGGCTCTTGGCTGGTTCCTCCTGGCCAGCCAGCCAGGAGGACAAGCAAGTCAGCCAACCAGCAGGAATCAACCAGGAGCCATCCAACAAGCCATCCAGGAGAATCCAGCCAGTCAGTAGAAGCCAGGCAGTTAGACAGCCTGGAGGGGTCAGCCAACAGGAGCCAGGTGCTCCGGGATTCCCTCTTCTGCGATGGTTGTCTGTTTGGTGAAGGGCAGAGCAAGTGGAGATCCTGGTGTGGAATGTTACGGGGAAGTGGGATGGGAATCTTCAGAACACTCTGGACAAGTCTTGTGGCTATGGGATAGGCGACATGGACGCATGTCAAGTATTTCGGCTGCAGATTTGGCTGGGGTGTTCTGTTGACAACCTGAAAGCTATCTCCGGCGTTCCCGAGACCGGTCCCAGGTGATCCTCTCTGTCTGGATCCTTCAGGCAACCTCGTAGAGACAGGGGTCTCAGCCAGGCATGAGAAGCTAGCCAGAAGAAACCACCCAACCAACCAGCCAGCCATGATGAAAAAGCCAACCTTCCAGCTGGGAGGAACTAGGCAACAAGCCAGCTAGAAGGAACCAGCCATAAGGAACCAGCCAGCCAGGAGGAACCAGCCAAGAGGAGAGCCAATCAGCCAGCCCAGCCTGGAGGAACCAGCGAAGAGCCAGCAAACCAGCCAATCAGGAGGAACCAGCCAAGAGGAGCCAGCCAACCAGCCAGCTAGGAGGAACCAACCAAGTGGAGCCAGCCAACCAGCCAGCCAGGAGGAGCCAGTCAGGAAGAGCCAACCAACCAAACTGCCAGGAAGAGCCAGTCAGGAGGAACCAGCCAACCAGAGAGCCAGGAGGAACAGTCAGGAGCAACCAACCAGAAGGAACCAGTCAGTCACTCAGCCAGGAGGAGTCAGTCAGCCAGTCAGGAGGATCAAGCAGCCAGGAAGATCTAGAAGAAAGACAGGAGACAGAGGGAAGCAGATCGATGCCGTGATGAGGCGTGAGCACTCAATACACATGCACGGAAGCTGACGAGTCAGTTGACCATTTCTGTTAGTCTCTTCCTCCATCATTCCTGTCCCTTTCTTGGCATTGCCGTCCCAACCGGCCTGCGTCCAGTGTCAACTGGGATGTGAGCTGTCAGTGCTGGGGCTTCGCTAAACTCTACATTGCCTTCTGGGGAGGTATGTTTATTAGTATACATGTGCACTTAAAATGTGTTAAGTCACTATTTGCTAAATGTAACTATCAGTGAAAACATGATGGCATACGATTAACATTATAAAATCCCAAGCTGTGCCATTTTGTAGATCACAGTATTTGAGTCAAAGCTAGAATGAATAATCTCTTGTATATATGCATGTGGTTCTTGTGGGGTTTTCTCTTTTTCCTTTCTAAAGCAGAGGTGCTAGTTATTCATGTTGTGATTTTGTAATTTTGTAATAACCTGTCGGCGTGAAACGGGGCAGAAATGATAATGATAATGAATTAAACAAAGATAATATTGTCCCTTTCCATGGAACAAGATCCTTGTACCCTTATATTTCGAATGTCCAAAAGTGACTTGGGAGATGAAGTTGCACTCACATTTTGAAACTAATGCTCTTGGGTTTTTTTTTCGGAAACTCGGCATGTTAATAAATTTAGGCCAACAGCCCCTTTCATGGAGGCAATCACAAGACGCACATTTTTGTTCAACATACAATTAACACATTTCAGTGTATATACAGGGGAATGTTCGTAAACTTCTAATGTCAAAAGGACAGTTGTTGTTTCAAAGTTGTACATTCAAAATACTTCTCTTATCTTAAAGGCAGTGACCAAAAACTTCGCAAAGTTCAATATAGTTCCCTCAGTGTCATCCGTTATTTTTCCTAAAAAAATTAAAAAAACAAAACAAAAAACAACTGAGTTGTCGCCTTCAGTAACATCTAAATGATAACATAGTCTGACCTAATTGTACATAGAGTACTCAAACTGAAAATGTATCCCGTTTTCCTGCACATTTGGACAAACTGGATATGTATTGTTGACAGTACTAGGCGCAAAGTGGTGTCTGTGAACGCTTAACGGGGACACGCCCATCCAAAATTGTGGAATAGATTCCTCAACACCTTCACATACAGGATCTTAATATACTTAGCTCTTGCAAATATAGGCTGACATTTGCCATATAGTTAACAGCGAGCACAAAGTGGTTACACCAGCTGTGACAGAAACTGCTTCATAATATTTTATTTCAGTTCTTTACTGAATCGTTTCTCGGCACCACACCCAAAAAGCCAAACTTCTTCAAAACCATTCTCACATTAAACGTTGCTTTTTTTTATCTTGGACACCTAAGTTCTATGACCTTTTCCATGCATAGTGAATAACTATATATATATATTTTTTTTTTTAATACCCACCTACTGGATGTTTCAGTAGTCGAAACCAATATTTAATACATCTAGTAATAGCAGTTATTTAGAGAGGAAATGTCCCAATTCTCCGTACAATATATGATATATTGTTTTGTATCTTACGTGTAAAAATCTCTTGCAAGCATATACATGTACCTGTTCAAGTTGATAGCGTCTCTCATAACCCCACATTCCTGCACCATAAAGTAGTAATGGATCTACCTGAGCATCAAACATTTAAAAGAATATGTCTAGTGAATAACATTCAATCTGTTTCAGTGTACTTAAAATAGCTTTCGTACTTTTCTGGATCTTTCAGGCAACCTCGTAGCGGCAGGGGTGTCAGCCAGCAATAAGAAGCCAGCCAAAAGAAGCCAGTCAACAAACCAGCCAGGAGGAGCCAGCCAACCAGCCAGCTACGAAAAAGCAGCCAGCCAGGAGGAATCGGTCAGGAGGAACCATCCAGGAGGAAGCAGCCAGCAAGGAGGATCCAGCCAACAGCCAGCCAGGAGGAACCAGCCAACCAGGCAGCCAGGAGACATATGTCAGGAGGAGCCAGCCAACCATCCAGCCAAGAAGACCAGCCAGCCCAGAGGAACCAGCCAGCCATGAAAAACCAGCCAGCTGGGAGGAACCAGCCAACCAACCTCCTGAGAGGAACCAGCCAACCAGCCAGCCAGGAAGAACCAGTCAACTAGCCAGCCAGGAGGAACCAGCCAGTCAGCAGAAACCAGCCAGCCAGGAGGAACCAGCCAACTAGCCAACCAGCCAGCCAGGAGAAATCTGTCAGAAGGAGTCAGCCAACCAGCCAGCCAAGAGGATCCAGTCAGCCAGGATGAACCAACCAATAGGAGCCATCCAGGAGAAACCAGCCAGCAAGCCAGGAGGAACCAGCCAGCAAGCTAGCCAGGAAGAACCAGCCAGGAGGAGCCAACCAGGAGGAATCAGTCAGGAGGAGCCAGCCAAAAAGAGCCAGCCAACCAGCCAGCTACAAGAAACCAGCCAAATACCTGTAAGAATTTACTACTTTTACAAATTACTGCCATTGAAATCACATTTTCTTTTGAATCAAGAAAAGCACCCTTCCAAAAGACTTCTTTTCGAATGATCTAAATTTACTGTCAATAGTAGCCACTTTTTTTTCTCGTTGAAGGATGTTAAGTTGATGTTGAAGACCTAGCGCGGCTGACATCTAAATAGTAAGATCATCTACAAAAAACATGAGAAAAAGTTCTATTTCATCTGAAGTGAACGTAACACCATGTTTTCCACTTAGAATAATTATCTTTGCAAGTTCATTGATCAGCAGAGAAAACAGATAGGACTTTCAATGTAACCTTGCCTTAGGCCATGGAGGCATTCAAAGAAATGGGAATATCCATTTTCTGCGACATAATACACATGATCGGACTGTTGCGTACACTGTTTGGATAATTTTGAACATCTTCCCTTGATATCCATTCGTAATAATACAGACCATAAAACATTCTATTCGCTGTGTCATATACCTTTTTAAAATATATAAAGGCAATGTCGAGGGGGGTTGTTTTTTGTTTTTTGGTTGTTGTTGTTTTTTTGTCTATTTCTAAATAAATATTTTTCAATTAGTGTTCGTAAAGTGAATACATGATCCATTGTAGACCGACCCTTCCTGAATGCTGCATGAGCTATCGTGAGACAGCTTAAAAAACGGGTGTTTTCTTCCTTCAAGTTTGTATGTAAGCCATACTTCAGTTTGATGTTCATCAACTTAATGTGAAGGTGGTGCTACATGTAACTGCATCAAAATGAGATCCATTGAAATATACAAATACAAAAACAATTCAAATTAAGGTGGATTACTGACAGAATGAAATATGAGAGAAGGAATGTACCATTGATTTCATAATAGGCTGATTTATTTGATCGATTTATTTGAGTAAATGACAAATTGATGTTTTATCTTTCTGCTTCAGGAAATGGACATGGTGTCTTCTCCCTCCCCTCTGCCCTCATTCCCTGCACCCCTCCTCATCCCTTCTCCCTACCGTTGTTTCCGTAGGGTCTTTCTTGGAAGTTTGATTATGCTTCAATCTTGTGCATCCCCCTCCTTGTGGGAAGGGTAACCACAATCATAGTGGCTTCTGTTGGCTTGTGAATTTGTCAATTCATCCAGTTCTTCAGAATGTTTGACAGAGTTGTGTGTGAACTCAGGCACAGGTCAAATGGTCAGCTGACTTGTCAGCTTCTGCGCATGTGTATCGAGTGCTTGCGCCTCATCACGGCATCGATCTGCTACCCTCTGTCTCCTGTCTTTCTTCTAGATCCTCCTGGCTGCTTGATCCTCCTGACTGGCTGGCTGACTCCTCCTGACTGAGTGACTGACTGGTTCCTTCTGGTTGGTTGCTCCTGACTGTTCCTCCTGGCTCTCTGGTTGGCTGGTTCCTCCTGACTGGCTCTTCCTGGCAGTTTGGTTGGTCAGCTCTTCCTGACTGGCTCCTCCTGGCTGGCTGGTTGGCTGGCTCCACTTGGTTGGTTCCTCTTAGCTGGCTGGTTGGCTGGCTCCTCTTGGCTGGTTCCTCCTGGCTGGCTGGCTAGCTGGCTCCTCTTAGATGGTTCCTCCTGACTGATTCCTCCTGGCTGGCTCATCCTTCCTCCTGGCTGGTTTCTCCAGGCGGGCTGGTTGGCTGGATGGCTTTTCCTTAATTTCAGCCTAAATCTTCCCACTAAAGGATTGTGG
>JAPXFY010000016.1:30800732-30812458 GCA_030674185.1 Monoplex corrugatus | reverse complement strand
ATCTCTTGCAAGCATACACATGTACCTGTTCAAGTTGATAGCGTCTCTCATAACCCCACATTCCTGCACCATAAAGTAGTAATGGATCTACCTGAGCATCAACATTTAAAAGAATATGTCTAGTGAATAACATTCAATCTGTTTCAGTGTACTTAAAATAGCTTTCGTACTTTTCTGGATCTTTCAGGCAACCTCGTAGCGGCAGGGGTGTCAGCCAGCAATAAGAAGCCAGCCAAAAGAAGCCAGTCAACAAACCAGCCAGGAGGAGCCAGCCAACCAGCCAGCTACGAAAAAGCAGCCAACCAGGAGGAACCAGCCAACCAGCCAGCCGAGGAACCAACAATCCCATCCAGGAGGAAGCAGCCAGCAAGGAGGATCCAGCCAACAGCCAGCCAGGAAGAACCAGCCAACCAGGCAGCCAGGAGACATATGTCAGGAGGAGCCAGCCAACCATTCAACCAAGAAGAACCAACCAGCCAGAGGAACCAGCAGCCAGAAAAACCAGCCAGCTGGGAGGAACCAGCCAACCAACCTCCTGAGAGGAACAGCCAACCAGCCAACCAGGAAGAACCAGTCAACTAGCCAGCCAGGAGGAACCAGCCAGCCAGCAGAAACCAGCCAGCCAGGAGGAACCAGCCAACTAGCCAACCAGCCAGCCAGGAGAAATCTGTCAGAAGGAGTCAGCCAACCAGCCAGCCAAGAGGATCCAGTCAGCCAGGATGAACCAACCAATAGGAGCCATCCAGGAGAAACCAGCCAGCAAGCCAGGAGGAACCAGCCAGCAAGCTAGCCAGGAAGAACCAGCCAGGAGGAGCCAACCAGGAGGAATCAGTCAGGAGGAGCCAGCCAAAAAGAGCCAGCCAACCAGCCAGCTACAAGAAACCAGCCAAATACCTGTAAGAATTTACTACTTTTACAAATTACTGCCATTGAAATCACATTTTTCTTTTGAATCAAGAAAAGCACCCTTCCAAAAGACTTCTTTTCGAATGATCTAAATTTACTGTCAATAGTAGCCACTTTATTTTCTCGTTGAAGGATGTTAAGTTGATGTTGAAGACCTAGCGGGCTGACATCTAAATAGTAAGATCATCTACAAAAAACATGAGAAAAAGTTCTATTTCATCTGAAGTGAACGTAACACCATGTTTTCCACTTAGAATAATTATCTTTGCAAGTTCATTGATCAGCAGAGAAAACAGATAGACTTTCAATGTAACCTTGCCTTAGGCCATGGAGGCATTCAAAGAAATGGGAATATCCATTTTCTGCGACATAATACACATGATCGGACTGTTGCGTACACTGTTTGGATAATTTTGAACATCTTCCCTTGATATCCATTCGTAATAATACAGACCATAAAACGTTCTATTCGCTGTGTCATATACTTTTTTAAAATATATAAAGGCAATGTCGAGGGGGGTTGTTTTTTGTTTTTTGGTTGTTGTTGTTTTTTTGTCTATTTCTAAATAAATATTTTTCAATTAGTGTTCGTAAAGTGAATACATGATCCATTGTAGACCGACCCTTCCTGAATGCTGCATGAGCTATCGTGAGACAGCTTAAAAAACGGGTGTTTTCTTCCTTCAAGTTTGTATGTAAGCCATACTTCAGTTTGATGTTCATCAACTTAATGTGAAGGTGGTGCTACATGTAACTGCATCAAAATGAGATCCATTGAAATATACAAATACAAAAACAATTCAAATTAAGGTGGATTACTGACAGAATGAAATATGAGAGAAGGAATGTACCATTGATTTCATAATAGGCTGATTTATTTGATCGATTTATTTGAGTAAATGACAAATTGATGTTTTATCTTTCTGTTTCAGGAAATGGACATGGTGTCTTCTCCTCCCCTCTGCCCTCATTCCCTGCACCCCTCCTCATCCCTTCTCCCTACCGTTGTTTCCGTAGGGTCTTTCTTGGAAGTTTGATTATGCTTCAATCTTGTGCATCCCCCTCCTGTGGAAGGGTAACCACAATCATAGTGGCTTCTGTTGGCTTGTGAATTTGTCAATTCATCCAGTTCTTCAGGATGTTTGAAAGAGTTAAGTGTGAACTCAGGCACAGGTCAAATGGTCAGCTGACTTGTCAGCTTCTGCGCATGTGTATCGAGTGCTTGCGCCTCATCACGGCATCGATCTGCTACCCTCTGTCTCCTGTCTTTCTTCTAGATCTTCCTGGCTGCTTGATCCTCCTGACTGGCTGGCTGACTCCTCCTGCTGAGTGACTGACTGGTTCCTTCTGGTTGGTTGCTCCTGACTGTTCCTCCTGGCTCTCTGGTTGGATGGTTCCTCCTGACTGGCTCTTCCTGGCAGTTTGGTTGGTCGGCTCTTCCTGACTGGCTCCTCCTGGCTGGCTGGTTGGCTGGCTCCACTTGGTTGGTTCCTCCTAGCTGGCTGGTTGGCTGGCTCCTCTTGGCTGGTTCCTACTGATTGGCTGGTTTGCTGGCTCTTGGCTGGTTCCTCCTGGCCAGCCAGCCAGAGGACAAGCAAGTCAGCCAACCAGCAGGAATCAACCAGGAGCCATCCAACAAGCCATCCAGGAGAATCCAGCCAGTCAGTAGAAGCCAGGCAGTTAGACAGCCAGGAGGGTCAGCCAACAGGAGCCAGGTGCTCCAGAGATTCCCACTTCTGCGATGGCTGTCTGTTTGGTGAAGGGCAGAGCAAGTGGAGATCCTGGTGTGGAATGTTACGGGGAAGTGGGATGGGAATCTTCAGAACACTCTGGACAAGTCTTGTGGCTATGGGATAGGCGACATGGACGCATGTCAAGTATTTCGGCTGCAGATTTGGCTGGGGTGTTCTGTTGACAACCTGAAAGCTATCTCCGGCGTTCCCGAGACCGGTCCCAGGTGATCCTCTCTGTCTGGATCCTTCAGGCAACCTCGTAGAGACAGGGGTCTCAGCCAGGCATGAGAAGCTAGCCAGAAGAAACCACCCAACCAACCAGCCATGATGAAACAGCCAACCTCCAGCTGGGAGGAACTAGGCAACATGCCAGCTAGAAGGAACCAGCCATAAGGAGCCAGCCAACCAGCCAGCCAGGAGGAACCAGCCAAGAGGAGACAGCCAATCACCAGCCCAGCCTGGAGGAACCAGCGAAGAGGAGCCAGCAACCAGCCACAGCCAGGAGGAACCAGCCAAGAGCCAGCAAACCAGCCATCAGGAGGAACCAGCCAAGATGGAGCCAGCCAACCAGCCAGCTAGACCAACCAAGGAGCCAGCAACAGCCAGCAGGAGAGAGCGGACTGACCAACCAAACTGCCAGGAAGAGCCAGTCAGGAAGAACCAGCCAACCAGAGAGCCAGGAGGAACAGTCAGGAGCAATCAGCCAGAAGGAACCAGTCAGTCACTCAGCCAGGAGGAGTCAGTCAGCCAGTCAGGAGGATCGAGCAGCCAGGAAGATCTAGAAGAAAGACAGGAGACAGAGGGAAGCAGATCGATGCAGTGATGAGGCGTAAGCACTCAATACACATGCAACGGAAGCTGACGAGTCAGTTGACCATTTCTGTTAGTCTCTTCCTCCATCATTCCTGTCCCTTTCTTGGCATTGCCATCCCAACCAGCCTTCGTCCAGCGTCAACTGGGATGTGAGCTGTCAGTGCTGGGACTTCGCTGAACTCTACATTGCCTTCTGGAGAGGTATGTTTATTAGTATACATGTACACTTGAAATGTATTAATACTCACTGCAGGCTAAATATAAATAGTGAAAACATGATGGCACACAAAAAACACATAACAACCCAAGCTGTGTCATTTTGTAGATCACAGCATTCAGGCCAAAGCTAGAATGATCCCTTGTGTATGAATGTGGTTCTTGTAGGATTACATCCTTTCCTTCTTAAGCTCAAGTGGGAGTTATTTATCTTGTGATTTGTAATGACCTGTCAGTTTAAAACGAGGCAGAAATGATAATAACAATGATAAAAAAGGTAATATTGTCCCTTTCCATGGAACCAGTACCCTGTACCCTTAATTTTCAACTGTCTAGTGAGTTGGGGAATGAAGATACACTCACATTTGGAACATTGTTTTTTCTTTTCGGAAGCTTGAAATATTAATGAATTTTAGGCCAAAACCCCTTTCATGGAGGAAATCACAAGACACACAATTCTGTTCAACATACAATTAATTAACACACTTCAATGTATATACATGGGACTATTCGTAAAGTACTAATGTAGAAAAGGACAGCTGTTGTTTCAAAGTCGTAAGTTAAAAATACTTCTCCTATTTTGAAAGCAGTAACCAAAAATATCGCGAAGTTCACTATGGTTCCCACAGAGGCGTCCAACATTTTTCTAATAAAAACTCATTATTAGTTATCGCCTTCAGTAACATCTAAATGATAAGATTGACCTAATTGTAAAGAGTGTATTCAAACTGAAAATATATGTAATTTTCTTGCACATTTGGACAAAGTGGGACATGAAATGTTGACAGTCGCAGGCACAAAGTGGTATCTTTCTCAGTGTACTTAAAATAGCTTTAGTACTTTTCTGGATCTTTCAGACAACCTCGTGGTGGCAGGGATCTCAGCCAGCAATGAGAAACCAGCCAGAAGAAACCATTCAACCAACCAGCCAGGAGGAGCAAGGGAAACAGCCAGCCAGGAGGAGCAAGGCAAACAGCCAGCCAGGAAGAACCAGCCAGGTGGAACCAGCCAACCAGTCAGCTGTAGGAGCCAGCCATAACGAATCAGTCAGGAGGAACCATCTAGGAGGAGCCAGCCAGCCAGGAGGAACAAACCAGCCAAGAGGAGCCAGCAAGCCAGCCAGCTAAAAAGAACCAGCCAAGAAGAGCCAGCCAACCAGCCAACCAGGAGAATCCAGCCATATACATGTAAGAATTTTCTACTTCCAAATTGCTCCCATTAAAAATCCCATTTTTCATTTAAATAAAAATAATAACCTTCCGAAAAACAGTTCTTTTAGGCTTAACTGAATTTACTGTCAATCGTAGCCACTTTTTGTTCGTTGAAGGATGTTAAGTCGATGCTGAAGACCTAACGCAGTTGATGCCTTCAGTGACATCTAAAGAGTAAGATCATCTACAAAAAAGCATGAGAAAAAAGTCAATGAAAAATTACTGCACACTATTGATATTATAATATGCCAAGCTGTGCCATTTTGTAGATCACAGCATTCAGGCCAAAGCTAAAATAATCCCTTGTATATGCGTGTGGTTCTTGTGGGATTATCTTTTTCCTCTCTAAAGCTCAAGTGTGAGTTATTCATCTTGTGATTTTGTAATGACCTGTCAGTGTGAAACGGGGCAGAAATGATAATAACAATGAAAAAAAAGGTAACATTGTCCCTTTCCATGGAACCAGTACCCTGTACCCTTAATTTACAACTGTCCAAAAGTGAGTTGGAGGATAAAGACACACTCACATTTAGAAACTTTTTTTTTTTCTTTTCGGAAACTCGAAATGTTAATGAATTTAGGCCAACAACCCTTTCATGAAGGAAATCACAAGACACATTTCTGTTCAACATACACTTATTTACACACTTCAATGTATATACAGGGGAATGTTCGTAAACTACTAATGTAGAAAAGAACAGCTGTTGTTTCAAAGTTTTACGTTAAAAATACTTCTCTTATTTTTAAGGCAGTGACCAAAAACATCGCGAAGTTCACTATGGTTTCTGCAGAGTCGTCCAGCATTTATCTAATGAAAAAAATTATAAGTTATCGCCTTCAGTAAGATCTAAATAAGATTGTCTGACGTAAGTGTACAGAGAGTATTCAAACTGAAAATGTCTGTCCTTTTCTTGCATATTAGAACAAAGTGGAACTGAAATGTTGACCTCATAGTGGCAGGGATCTCAGCCAGCAATGAGAAACCAGCCAGAAGAAGCCAGCCAACCAACCAGCCAGGAGGATCAAGGCAAACAGCCAGCCAGGAGGAGCCAGCCAACCAACCAGCCAGGAGGAACCAGCCAGATGTAACCAGCCAACCAGCCAGCCAGGAGGAATCGGTCAGGAGGAACCATCTAGGAGGAGCCAGTCAGCCAGCCAGCCAGCCAGGAGGAACCAGCCAAGAAGAACCAGCCAGCCAGCTTGAAATAACCAGCCAAGAAGAGGCAGCCAACCAGCCAACCAGGATGAACCAGCCATTTACATGTAAGAATATTTTCTTACTTCCAAATTACTGCCATTAAAATCCCATTTTTCATTTAAAGGGAAACAAAAAATCCTCCGAAAAACTGTTCTTTTAGGCTTAACTAAATCTACTGTCAATCATAGCCACTTTTTTTTCGTTGAAGGATATTAAGTCGATGTCGAAGACCTAACACAGTTGATGCCTTCAATGACATCTAAAGAGTAAGATCATCACAAAAAGTATGAGAAAAAGCTCAATGACAACATTACGGCACATTATTGACATAATAATATCCCAAGCTGTGCCATTTTGTAGATCACAGTATTGAGGCCAAAGCTAGAATGATCCCTTGTACATGCGTATGGTTCTTGTGGGATTATCTTTTTCCTTTTTAAAGCTCAAGTGTGAGTTATTCATCTTGTGATTTTGTAGTGACCTGTCTGTGTGAAACGGGACAGAAATGATAATAAGTATGATAAAAATGGTAACATTGTCCCTTTCTGTGGAACCAGTTCCCTGTACCCTTAACTTTCAACTGTCCAAAAGTGAGTTGGGGGATGAAGATGCACTCGCATTTTTTCTTTTTTTTTCTTTTCGAAAACTCGAAATGTTAAGGAATTTAGGCCAACAACCCCTTTCATGGAGGAAGTCATAAGACAACATTTCTGTTCAGCATACAATTAATAACACACTTCAATGTATATACATGGGACTATTCGTAAAGTACTAATGTAGAAAAGGACAGCTATCGTTTCACAGTTGTACGTTCAAAATACTTCTCTTATTTTAAAGGCAGTGACCAAAAACATCGCGCATTCAAATAAATGGTAATATCCGTTTTACTATAACATAATACACATGCTTTAACTGTTGCGTACAGTGCTTGGATAATTTTGAACATCTTCCCTTGATACCCATTCGTGATGATACAGACCATTAAACGTTCTATTCACGGTACGGTGTTATATGTATTTTTAAAATCTATAAAGATAATGTCGAGTTTTTTATCTATTTCTAAATAAATATTTTTCAATTAGTGTTCGTAAAGTGAATATATGATCCATTGTAGACCGACTCTTCCTGAATGCTGCATGAGCTATTGTGAGAGAGCTTAAGAAACGGGTGTTTTCTTCCTTCAAGTTTGTATATAAGCCATGCCTCCAGTTTGATGTTAATGACGTTAATGTGAAGGTGGTGCTATATGTAACTGCATCAAAAAGAGATCCATTGAAATATGCATCAAAATGAGATCCATTGAAATATGTGAGCTGTCAGTGCAGGGACTTCACTGAACTCTACATTGCCTTCTGGAGAGGTATGTTTATTAGTATACATGTGCACTTGAAATGTGTTAATATTCACTACTTGCTAATTGTAACTATCAGTGAAAACATGATGGCATACGATTAACATTATAAATCCCAAGCTGTGCCATTTTGTAGATCACAGTATTTGAGCCAAAGCCAGAATGAATAATCCAAATCAATTCAAATTAAGGTGGATTACTGACAGAATGAAGTATGAGAGAAGGAATGCACCATTGATTTCATATGCTGATTTATTTGATCGATTTATTTGAGTAAATGACAAGTTCATGATTTATCTTTCTGTTTCAGGAAATGGACATGGTGTCTTCTCCCTCCCCTCTGCCCTCATTCCCTGCACCCCTCCTCATCCCTTCTCCCTACCGTTGTTTCTGTAGGGTCTTTCTTGGAAGTTTGATTATGCTTCAATCTTGTGCATCCCCCTCCATGTGGGAAGAGTAACCACAATCATATTGGCTTCTGTTGGCTTGTGAATTTGTCAATTCATCCAGTTCTTCAGGATGTTTGAAAGAGTTAAGTGTGAACTCAGGCACAGGTCAAATGGTCAGCTGACTTGTCAGCTTCTGCGCATGCGTATCGAGTGCTTACGCTTCATCACGGCATCGATCTCCTACCCTCTGTCTCCTGTCTTTCTTCTAGATCCTCCTGGCTGCTCGATCGTCCGGACCGGCTGACTGACTCCTCCTGGCTGAGTGACTGACTGGTTCCTTCTGGTTGGTTGCTCCTGACTGTTCCTCCTGGCTCTCTGGTTGATGGTTCCTCCTGACTGGCTCTTCCTGGCAGTTTGGTTGGTCGGCTCTTCCTGACTGGCTCCTCCTGGCTGGCTGGTTGGCTGGCTCCACTTGGTTGGTTCCTCCTAGCTGGCTGGTTGGCTGGCTCCTCTTGGCTGGTTCCTACTGATTGGCTGGTTTGCTGGCTCTTGGCTGGTTCCTCCTGGCCAGCCAGCCAGGAGGACAAGCAAGTCAGCCAACCAGCAGGAATCAACCAGGAGCCATCCAACAAGCCATCCAGGAGAATCCAACCAATCAGTAGAAGCCAGGCAGTTAGCCAGCCAGGAGGGGTCAGCCAACAGGAGCCAGGTGCTCCAGAGATTCCCACTTCTGCGATGGTTGTCTGTTTGGTGAAGGGCAGAGCAAGTGGAGATCCTGGTGTGGAATGTTACGGGGAAGTGGGATGGGAATCTTCAGAACACTCTGGACAAGTCTTGTGGCTATGGGATAGGCGACATGGACGCATGTCAAGTATTTCGGCTGCAGATTTGGCTGGGGTGTTCTGTTGACAACCTGAAAGCTATCTCCGGCGTTCCCGAGACCGGTCCCAGGTGATCCTCTCTGTCTGGATCCTTCAGGCAACCTCGTAGAGACATGGGTCTCAGCCAGGCATGAGAAGCCAGCCAGAAGAAGCCACCCAACCAATCCAGCCATGATGAAACAGCCAACCTTCCAGCCAGGAGGACTGGGCAACATGCCAGCTAGAAGGAACCAGCCATACAGAGCCAGCCAACAGCCAGCCAGGAGGAACCAGCCAAGAGGAGAGCCAATTAGCCAGCCCAGCCTGGAGGAACCAGCCAAGAGGAGTCAGCCAACCAGCCAGCCAGCCAGGAGGAACCAGCCAAGAGCCAGCAAACCAGCCAATCAGGAGGAACCAGCCAAGAGGAGCCAGCCAACCAGCCAGCTAGGAGGAACCAACCAAGTGGAGCCAGCCAACCAGCCAGCCAGGAGGAGCCAGTAAGGAAGAGCCGACCAACCAAACTGCCAGGAAGAGCTAGTCAGGAGGAACCATCCAACCAGACAGCCAGGAGAAACAATCAGGAGCAACCAACCAGAAGGAACCAGTCAGTCACTCAGCCAGGAGGAGTCAGTCAGCCAGTCAGGAGGATCAAGCAGCCATGAAGATGTAGAAGAAAGACAGGAGACAGAGGGAAGCAGATCGATGCAGTGATGAGGCAAAGGCACTCAGTACACATGCGTAGAAGCTGACAAATCAGCTGACCATTTCTGTTAGTCCCTTCCTCCATCATTCCTGTCCCTTTCTTGGCATTGCCATCCCAACCAGCCTGCGTCCAGTGTCAACTGGGATGTGAGCTGTCAGTGCTGGGACTTCACTGAACTCTACATTGCCTTCTGGAGAGGTATGTTTATTAGTATACATGTGCACTTGAAATGTGTTAATATTCACTACTTGCTAATTGTAACTATCAGTGAAAACATGATGGCATACGATTAACATTATAAATCCCAAGCTGTGCCATTTTGTAGATCACAGTATTTGAGCCAAAGCCAGAATGAATAATCCCTTGTATATTCATGTGGTTCTTGTGGGGTTTTCTCTTTTTCCTTTCTAAAGCTGTAGTGGGAGTTATTCATGTTGTGATTGTGCATTCTTATGATAACCTGTCGGTGTGAAAGGGGGAAGAGATGATAATAATAATGAATTACACAAAGATAATATTGTCCGCTTCAATGGAACCAGATCCCTGAACCCTTATATTTCGAATGTCCAAAAGTGACTTGGAAGATGAAATGCAGTCACATTTAGAAACAAATGTTTGTTTTTTTCGGAAACTCGCAATGTTAATAAATGTAGGCCAACAGCCCCTTTCATGGAGGCAATCACAAGACACACATTTCTGTTCAGCATACAATTAACACACTTCAATGTATATACACGGGAATGTTCGTAAACTACTAATGTAGAAAAGGACAGCTGTTGTTTCAAAGTGGTACGTTCAAAATACCTCTCTTATTTTAAAGGCAGTGCCGAAAACTTCGCAAAGTTCACTATAGTTCCCTCAGTGTCATCCGTCATTTTTCCTTAAAAAAAGAAAACAAAAACAACAACTAAGTTATCGCCTTCAGTAACATCTAAATGATAACATCGTCTGACCTAATTGTACATAGAGTACTCAAACTGAAAATGTATCTCGTTTTCTTGCACATTTGGACAAACTGGATATGTATTGTTGACAATCGTAGGCGCAAAGTGGTTTCTGTGAACGTTTAACGGGGACACGCCCATCCTAAATTGTGCCATGGGTTCCTCAACACCTTCACATACAGTATTTCAATATACTTAGCTCTTGCAAATATAGGCTGACATTTGCCATATAGTGAACAGCGCGTGCTCTGGTATCTAAGTGGTTACGCCAGCTATGACAGAAACTGCTACATAATCTTTTTTTTCCAGTTCTTTACTGAATCGTTTCCAGGCACCACACCCCCAAATCCAAACTTCTTCAAAACCACTTTCACATAAAAAGTTGTTGTTGTTTTTTCTTGGACACCCAAGTTCCATGACCTTTTTCATGCATAGTGAATAACATTTTATATGCTTTTTTGAATACCTAGCTTCTGGCTGTTTCAGTAGTCGAAACCAATATCTAATGCATCTACTAATAGCAGTTATCAAGAGAGGAAAACGTCCCAATTCTCCGTACAACATATGATATATTGTTTTGTATTTTACGTGTAAAAATCTCTTGCAAGCATATACATGTACCTGTTCAAGTTGATAGTGTCTCTCATAACCCCACATTCCTGCACCATAAAGTAGTAAAAGAACTACCTGAGCATCAAACATTTAAAAGAATATGTACTTAAAATAGCTTTTGTACTTTTCTGGATATTTCAGGCAACCTCGTAGCGGCAGGGGTGTCAGCCAGACAGAAGAAGCCAGCCAACAAACCAGCCAGGAGGAACCATCCAACCAGTCAGCCAGGAGGAGCCAGCCAACTAGCTAGCCAGAAAGAACCAGCCAGCCAGGAGAAACCAGCCAACCAGCCAGCCAGGAAGAACCAGCTAGCCAGGAGAAACCAGCCAACCAGCCAGCCAGGAGAAATCTGTCAGGAGTAGCCAACTAACCAACCAGCCAGCCAGGAGCCAGCCAGCCAGCCAGCCAGGAAGAACCAGCCAACCAGCCAACCAGCCAGATAGGAGGAACCGACTAGCCAGGAGAAACCAGCCAACCAGCCAGCCAGGAGAAATCTGTCAGGAGTCAGCCAACCAGCCAGCCAAGAGGAACCAGCCAGCCAGGAGGAACCAGTCAAGAGGAGCCAATCAACCAGCCAGCCAGGAGGAGCAAGCCAGGAGGAAACAATCAGGGGAAGCCAGCCAGCCAGCCACCAGGAGAAACAAGCCAACAGGAGCCAGTCAACCAACCAGCCAGCCAGGAGGAGCCAGTCAAATAAAAAAAAGATTATTTTTCGGACAACACAGTAACCCTGTTGCATTATTTTAGTAATAGTCTGTAGACTGATACAAAAACTGGTATAGCTACAAAA
>JAPXFY010000016.1:30778232-30795732 GCA_030674185.1 Monoplex corrugatus | reverse complement strand
AAAATTGCACTAGGTGTACCGACCCATGCTTCTACTCTGAAAACGTCCAAAGTAGCTGGAATTCTACCTCTAAACGACTATTGCGAGCTAGCTACAGCAAAGTTTGCAATTAGAACTACTTCTGAAACGGATAATTTTGTGAGCAGAGAAATTAAAATCAGGTCTGATGTTGACTTTCCAAAACGAGCACGTACTCACCTCCACATTTTAACCGATGGATCAGTTTTAGCAAACAAGAGCGCTGGAGCAGCATTTTGTGTTCCAAATTTTAGCATAAAAAAATCTTTTTATATTGGGGCAAATGTATCTATATCAACAGCAGAATTAGTCGCTGTTGTTCAACGTTGCATTATCTAATAAGCCTTCAGCTTGTTTTTTCAAAGATGTTTACACAAGGAAACTATCTTGAAACGCATTTTAAGGGAACATTTCAGAATCACTGGTTCACAGTCCTGTTAATGCGTTACTTTCAGGTTTCTTGTTTTGTTTTGTTTTGTTTTGTTTTTCTTTCTTTTTTGTGACAATTTTTCATTCACATCATTGATGTTAGCTTTGTTCTAGTTTCATTTCTCTCTGTTCATCCATATCTTTTTCCTCAAGACCCTGCCGCTTTCTTTCACAATTTTGTGTCTCTTACTCTGTTTCCCCTCAGCCCCCACCCCCCCCCCCCCACCACTTTCATCCTCCATGCCACGCTTTTACATACATATCCCCCGACTCCCCCACCCCCCCTCCCGGTCTAATATCACTCATAGTGAAAAGACGTTAAATCAAAAAACGAACGAACACACACACACACACACACACACACACAGAGGCACACACACACGTGCGTGCGCGCGCGCATACACACACAAACGGACATACACAAAAACACACACATAACCTATGTTTGTTTCTGTTTCTGTTTCTGTTTCTGTCTCTGTCTCTGTCTCTGTCTCTGCTTCTGCCTCTATCTCTCTGTCTCTGCCTCTCCTCTCTCTGTTGCTATATTGCCTAAGAGCCGTCCGCTGACGTTGCAGGAGTTTTCCGATTTTTCGTTCACAACTGTGTGAGCCAGTCAGCACACAGGAACGCTGCACACTGAGCTATATGTGTCTACAATATAAAAATAGGATGTAAATTAGGATACGTCATAGGGAAGACACCTTTATTGTCGCTAATGATTTGGTAACTGGACCACGTGAAGTGGAGCACAATGGCGACGCAACCTTCGACAAGCCGAACGGTGTCTCACGTCAGCGGACTTTCACGACTCTAGAGGCCGTTCAAATGATTTTACAGCATGATGACGATTGAGAGAATTTGTTATCTGATGATTCGCTTCAACATGAGGGTGGAGAAAGTAACAATGACCACGCCGACATTCAACGCTTGCTGGCTGAATCGATGCAAGCAGACGATAACAAGTACGAGTCAGACCGCGACTGCCGTGGTCAGTGCGAGTGGCGAGCGCGCAGGCCGTGACACTTCGGACTTTGGACCCAACAGCAGTGAACGTGATGGTACATGGTGAGATGGGTCACGCACGTGTTCGTGGTGTGGGAAGGGGGAAGATGAGAAGGGGGAGAGGGACAGGAGAGGTGCAGAGGAGCTGTGCCCCAGTTAGACGGCATGGCAGGGGGCGTGGCGATCAGCGAAGTGTTTCGCTCACTGAAAATCTGTTGGCCTCCAAATGGACAACAGTCAGACATTCCTCAATTTTTATGAAATCCAGGATTGAAAGTGGGAACTGGTGACGTGTGCTATGCTTTTTCAAGCTGTTTCTGACTGATGAGCATGAGCTGATTGACTTATTTGAATAAGGATTCTGATTCTGGGCTTATTTTCTCTTGTTTTGATTGCAGAACCTGAAGAACAGAGAGAACCAATTCATGAGTGTCATGTAGTTTGACTGTTCAGTGTCTGAGTACACTGACTGTCATGTAGTTTGACTGTTAAGTGTCTAGTACAATCACTTTTATGTTTACCGAAACCAGGTCTATCATTGATGGGATGGTTACTTACTTATTTGTATGCATGGGTTTAGTATCGTTTCATGAACATTTTATGATGTCATATGTTTTGTTTTCATTTATGTATGTAAACTGACAACAAACAAGTCATTTTCAGCTGGTTTTTTTTTGTTTGTGAGTGTGTTGGGTATCAATCTGTAGAGATGGAAACTTACTTTTTAGACAACACAAAAAAAATATTTCCACTTTGGAATGCCTGGACAGGTCTTTGCAATCAAGCTAAGAGAAAAATAAGCCCAGATTCAGAATCCTCGTTCATTTTCCTTCAAAAAACACTTATGTTTCTTTGTTGTATCTCTTACAGTTTTTGCACTAGAATTTTTTGTTAATTATTACCCTCGAATCCTCAAAATTCCCCAGCAATGGGAAGCGCATGTTTACGTTTTTCTCTGGCACTGAAAGGGTTAAAGTGGCGGCCTTGAAATTCCTGTCGGATCAGATCCTGGCATTAGATAATCTCTCTCTCTCTCTGTCTCTCTCTCTGTCTCTCTCTCTGTCTCTCTCTCTGTCTCTCTCTCTCTGTCTCTCTCTCAATCTCTCTCTCTCCTCTCTGTCTCTCTCTCTCTCTCCTCCCCCTCCCTCTGTGTGTGTCTCTCTCTCTGTCTCTCTCTGTCTCTGTCTCTCTCTGTCTCTGTCTCTCTCTCTCTCTCACATACACACACATACACACACACGCACACACTCATGTGCGCACGCGCGCACACAGCCGATACATTCGGTTGTCTAACTACTATCTACATTCGTTGTCTAACAACTATTTCTGGTGTATTAATATCTTCATACAGCTTACATTGGGGTAGTATGAACCTCTCTGTACAGCTTCCACTGGGGTTGTATGAACCTCTCTGTACAGCTTACACTGGGGTTGTATGAACCTCTCTATACAGCTTACACTGGGGTTGTATGAACCTCTCTGTACAGCTTACACTGGGGTTGTATGAACCTCTCTGTACAGCTTACACTGGGGTTGTATGAACCTCTCTGTACAGTTTACACTGGGGTAGTATGAACCTCTCTATACAGCTTACATTGGGGTTGTATCAATGTCTGTATACAGCTTACATTGGGTTGTATAAATGTCTGTATACAGCTTACATTGGGGTTGTATGAATGTCTCTATACAGCTTACACTGGGTTGTATGAATGTCTGTATACAGCTTATATTGGGGTTGTATGAACCTCTCTATACAGCTTACACTGGGTTGTATGAACCTCTCTATACAGCATACATTGGGGTAGTATGAACTTCTCTATACAGCATACACTGGGGTTGTATGAACCTCTCTGTACAGCTTACACTGGGGTAGTATGAACCTCTCTGTACAGCTTACATTGGCGTTGTATGAACCTCTCTGTACAGCTTACACTGGGGTAGTATCAACCTCTCTGTACAGCTTACACTGGCATTGTATGAACCTCTCTGTACAGCTTACACTGGCGTTGTATGAAACTCTCTGTACAGCTTACACTGGCGTTGTATGAACCTCTCTGTACAGCTTACATTGGGGTTGTATGGACCTCTCTGTACAGCTTACACTGGGATTGTATGAACCTCTCTCTACAGTTTACACTGGGTTGAATGAACCTCTCTGTACAGCTTACATTGGGTTGTATGAATGTATGTATACAGCTTACATGGGGTAGCATGAACCTCTCTATACAGCCCACATTGGGTTGTATGAATGTCTGTATACAGCTTACATCGTGTTGTATGAACCTCTCTGTACAGCTTACATTGGGGTAGCATGAACCTCTCTATACAGCTCACATTGGGTTGTATGAATGTCTGTATACAGCTTACATCGTGTTGTATGAACCTCTCTATACAGCTTACACTGGGTTGTATGAACCTCTCGGTACAGCTTAAACTGGGGTTGTATGAACCTCTCTGTACAGCTTACATTGGGGTTGTATGAACTTCTCTATACAGCTTACACTGGGTTGTATGAATGTCTGTATACAGCTTACATTGGGTTGTATGATTGTCTGTATACAGCTTACATTGGGGTTGTATGAATGTCTCTATACAGCTTACATTGGTTTGTATGATTGTCTGTATACAGCTTACACTGGGTTGTATGAATGTCTGTATACAGCTTACATTGGGGTTGTATCAATGTCTCTATACAGCTTACACTGGGTTGTATGAATGTCTGTATACAGCTTACACTGGGTTGTATGATTGTCTGTATACAGCTTACATTGGGGTTGTATGAATGTCTCTATACAGCTTACATTGGGTTGTATGAATGTCTGTATACAGCTTACACTGGGTTGTATGAATGTCTGTATACAGCTTACATTGGGGTTGTATGAATGTCTCTACACAGCTTACTTTGGGTTGTATGAATGTCTGTATACAGCTTACATTGGGGTTGTATGAATGTCTCTATACAGCTTACATTGGGGTTGTATGAATGTCTCTATACAGCTTACACTGGGTTGTATGAATGTCTGTATACAGCTTACATTTGGGTTGTATCAATGTCTGTATACAGCTTACATTTGGGTTGTATGAATGTCTGTATACAGCTTACACTGGTTGTATGAATGTCTGTAACAGCTTACACTGGTTGTATGAATGTCTCTAGACAGCTTACACTGGGTTGTATGAATGTCTCTAGACAGCTTACATCATGTTGTATGAATGTCTCTAGACAGCTTACACTGGTTGTATGAATGTCTCTAGACAGCTTACATCGTGTTGTATGAATGTCTCTAGACAGCTTACATCGTGTTGTATGAATGTCTCTAGACAGCTTACATCGTGTTGTATGAATGTCTCTAGACAGCTTACACTGGGTTGTATGAATGTCTCTAGACAGCTTACATCATGTTGTATGAATGTCTCTAGACAGCTTACACTCGGTTGTATGAATGTCTCTAGACAGCTTACATCGTGTTGTATGAATGTCTCTAGACAGCTTACATGTGTTGTATGAATGTCTCTAGACAGCTTACATCGTGTTGTATGATTGTCTCTAACAGCTTACATCGTGTTGTATGAATGTCTCTAGACAGCTTACATCGTGTTGTATGAATGTCTCTAGACAGCTTACATCGTGTTGTATGAATGTCTCTAGACAGCTTACATCGTGGTTGTATGAATGTTTAACAGCTTACATCTGTTGTATGAATGTCTCTAGCAGCTTACATCGTGTTGTATGATTGTCTCTAGACAGCTTACATCGTGTTGTATGAATGTCTCTAGACAGCTTACATCGTGTTGTATGAATGTCTCTAGACAGCTTACATCGTGTTGTATGAATGTCTGTATACAGCTTACATCGTGTTGTATGATTGTATACAGCTTACATCGTGTTGTATGAATGTCTCTAGACAGCTTACATGTGTTATTGTCTTAACACTTTCATGTTGTATGAATGTCTGTAACAGCTTACATCGTGTTGTATGAATGTCTCTAGACAGCTTACATCGTGTTGTATGATTGTCTCTATACAGCTTACATCGTGTTGTATGATTGTCTGTATACAGCTTACATCGTGTTGTATGAATGTCTCTATACAGCTTACATCGTGTTGTATGATTGTCTGTATACAGCTTACATCGTGTTGTAATGATTGTCTGTATACAGCTTACATCGTGTTGTATGAATGTCTCTAGACAGCTTACATCGTGTTGTATGAATGTCTCTAGACAGCTTACATCGTGTTGTATGAATGTCTGTATACAGCTTACATAGTGTTGTATGATTGTCTGTATACAGCTTACATCGTGTTGTATGATGTCTGTATACAGCTTACATGTGTTGTATGATGTCTCTAGACAGCTTACATCGTGTGTATGAATGTCTGTATACAGCTTACATAGTTTGTAGAATGTCTAACAGCTTACATCATGTTGTATGAATGTCTCTAGCAGCTTACACGTGTTGTATGAATGTCTCTAGACAGCTTACACGGGTTGTATGAATGTCTCTAGACAGCTTACATCGTGTTGTATGAATGTCTTAACAGCTTACATCGTGTTGTATGAATGTCTCTAGACAGCTTACACTGTTGTATGAATGTCTCTAGACAGCTTACACGTGTTGTATGAATGTCTTAACAGCTTACATGTGTATGAGTCTAACTTACACGGTTGTATGAATGTCTTAACAGCTTACATGGTTGTATGAATGCTCTAACAGCTTACTGGTTGTATATGTCTTACAGCTTACACTGTTGTATGAATGTCTTAACAGTTACATCGGTTGTATATGTCTTGACAGCTTACATGGTGTATGATGTCTGTAACACTACCTGGTTGTATGAATTCTTAACAGCTTACATGGTTGTAATGTCTTAAAGCTTACATTTGTTGATGTCTTAACAGCTTACATCGTTTATAATGTCTCTAGACACTTACACTTTGTATGAATGTCTTAACAGCTTACATAGTAGTTGTTAATGTTGTAACAGCTTACATCGTGTTGTATGAATGTCTCTAGACAGCTTACATCGGTTGTATGAATGTCTCTAGACAGCTTACATCTGTTGTATGAATGTCTCTAGACAGTTACTCGGTTGTATGAATGTTCTAGACAGCTTACATGTGTTGTATGAGTCTTGACCTTACATCGTGTTGTATGAATGTCTTAACAGCTTACACGTGTTGTATGATTGTCTTAACACTTACATCGTTTGTATGAATGTCTTAGACAGCTTACATGGTTGTATGATTGTCTTAGACAGCTTACATGTGTTGTATGAATGTCTCTAACAGCTTACTGTGTTGTATGAATGTCTCTAACACTTACTCTGTTGTATGATGTCTCTAACAGCTTACTCGTGTTGTATGATGTCTCTAACAGCTTACTGGTTGTATGATTGTCTTAACAGCTTACTCTGTTTATGAATGTCTTAACAGCTTACTCGTGTTGTATGATTGTCTCTAGACAGCTACTCGTGTTGTATGATGTCTCTAACAGCTTACATCGTGTTGTATGATTGTCTCTAGACAGCTTACATCGTGTTGTATGAATGTCTCTAGACAGCTTACTCGTGTTGTATGATTCTCTAGACAGCTTACATCGTGTTGTATGATTGTCTTATCAGCTTACATCGTGTGTTGTTAATTATCTTGTAATCTACAGTTACATCGTGTTGTATGATGTCTTAGACAGCTTACATCGTGTTGTATAATGTCTTAACAGCTTACTCGTGTTGTATGAATGTCTTAGACAGCTTACATCGTGTTGTATGATGTCTGTATACAGCTTACATGTGTTTATGAATGTCTGTAACAGCTTACATCGTGTTGTATGAATGTCTCTAACGAAGCTTACTACGTGGTTGTATGATTGTCTTATACAGCTTACATCTTGTGTTGTATGATAATGTCTGTATACAGCTTACATCGTGTTGTATGAATGTCTCTAGACAGCTTACATCGGTTGTATGAATGTCTTAGATCAGCTTACATCGTGTTGTATGAATGTCTCTAGACAGCTTACATCTGTTGTATGAATGTCTTAACAGCTTACATCGTGTTGTATGATGTCTGTATACAGCTTACATCGTGTTGTATGATGTCTTATACAGCTTACATCGTGTTGTATGATTGCTAACAGCTTACATCGTGTTGTATGAATGTCTTAACAGCTTACATCGTGTTGTATGAATGTCTTAGACAGCTTACATCGTGTTGTATGAATGTCTTAACAGCTTACATCGTGTTGTATGATGTCTGTATACAGCTTACATCGTGTTGTATGAATGTCTTAACAGCTTACATCGTGTTGTATGATGTCTTAACAGCTTACATCGTGTTGTATGAATGTCTCTAGACAGCTTACATCTGTTGTATGATTGTCTTACAGCTTACATCGTGTTGTATGATGTCTGTATACAGCTTACATCGTGTTGTATGATTGTCTGTAACAGCTTAATCGTGTTGTATGATGTCTTAGACAGTTACATTGTTGTGATGCTGTATACAGCTTACATCGTGTTGTATGATTGTCTTATACAGCTTACATCGTGTTGTATGAATGTCTCTATACAGCTTACACGGTTGTATGATTGTCTTATACAGCTTACATCTGTTGTATGAATGTCTCTTAGACAGCTTACATCGTGTTGTATGATGTCGTTACAGCTTACATCGTGTTGTATGATTGTCTGTATACAGCTTACATCGTGTTGTATGATTGTCTCTAACAGCTTACATCGTGTTGTATGATGTCTCTAGACAGCTTACATGTGTTGTATGAATGTCTGTATACAGCTTACATCGTGTTGTATGAATGTCTCTAACAGCTTACTCGTGTTGTATGAATGTCTACAGTTACTCGTGTTGTATGAATGTCTTAACACTTACATCGTGTTGTATGATGTCTTAACAGCTTACATCGTGTTGTATGATGTCTCTAGACAGCTTACATCGTGTTGTATGAATGTCTTATACAGCTTACATCGTGTTGTATGATTGTCTGTAATACAGCTTACATCGTTTGTATGATTGTCTTAACACTTACATCGTGTTGTATGATTGTCTGTATACAGCTTACATCGTGTTGTATGAATTCTCTAGAAGTTACATCGTGTTGTATGATTGTCTTAGAAGCTTACATCGTGTGTATGATTGTCTCTAACAGCTTACATCGTGTTGTATGATTGTCTTGAGACAGCTTACTCGTGTTGTATGAATGTCTTAGACAGCTTACATCGTGTTGTATGATTGTCTGTATACAGCTTACATCGTGTTGTATGATTGTCTGTATACAGCTTACATCGTGTTGTATGATTGTCTTAACAGCTTACATCGTGTTGTATGATTGTCTTTAGACAGCTTACATTGTTGTATGATTGTCTGTAACAGCGTTACATCGTGTTGTATGATTGTCTTAGTACAGCTTACCTCGTGTTGTATGATTGTCTGTATAAGCTTACATCGTGTTGTATGATGTCTTAAACAGCTTACATCGTGTTGTATGAATGTCTCTAGACAGCTTACCATCATGTTGTATGAATGTCTTAGACAGCTTACATCGTGTTGTATGAATGTCTTAGACAGCTACATCGTGTTGTATGATTGTCTGTATACAGCTTACATCGTGTTGTATGATGTCTCTAACAGCTTACATCTGTTGTATGATTGTCTGTACACAGCTTACATCGTGTTGTATGATTGTCTCTATACAGCTTACATCGTGTTGTATGATTGTCTGTATACAGCTTACATCGTGTTGTATGATTGTCTGTAGACAGCTTACATCGTGTTGTATGAATGTTCTGTAGACAGCTTACATCGTGTTGTATGATTGTCTTAACAGCTTACATCGTGTTGTATGATTGTCTCTAGACAGCTTACATCGTGTTGTATGATTGTCTCTAACAGCTTACATCGTGTTGTATGATTGTCTGTAGACAGCTTACATCGTGTTGTATGATTGTCTGTAGACAGCTTACATCGTGTTGTATGATTGTCTCTAGACAGCTTACATCGTGTTGTATGAATGTCTCTAGACAGCTTACATCGTGTTGTATGATTGTCTCTAGACAGCTTACATCGTGTTGTATGAATGTCTCTAGACAGCTTACATCGTGTTGTATGAATGTCTCTAGACAGCTTACATCATGTTGTATGAATGTCTCTAGACAGCTTACATCATGTGTTATGAATGTCTCTAGACAGCTTACATCGTGTTGTATGAATGTCTCTAGACAGCTTACATCATGTTGTATGAATGTCTCTAGACAGCTTACATAGTGTTGTATGAATGTCTCTAGACAGCTTACATCGTGTTGTATGAATGTCTCTAGACAGCTTACACTGGGGTTGTATGAACCTCTCTGTACAGCTTACACTGGGGTTGTATGAACCTCTCTGTACAGCTTACATTGGGGTTGTATGAACCTCTCTGTACAGCTTACACTGGGGTAGTATGAACCTCTCTATACAGCTTACATTGGGGTTGTATCAATGTCTGTATACAGCTACATTGGGGTTGTATCAATGTCTGTATACAGCTTACATTGGGTTGTATAAATGTCTGTATACAGCTTACATTGGGGTTGTATAATGTCTGTATACAGCTTACATTGGGGTTGTATGAATGTCTGTATACAGCTTACATTGGGTTTGTATCAATGTCTGTATACAGCTTACATTGGGTTGTATAAATGTCTGTATACAGCTTACATTGGGTTGTATGAATGTCTGTATACAGCTTACATTGGGTTGTATGAATGTCTCTATACAGCTTACATTGGGTTGTATGAATGTCTGTATACAGCTTACACTGGGTTGTATGAATGTCTGTATGCAGCTTACATTGGGTTGTATGAATGTCTGTATGCAGCTTACTTTGGGTTGTATGAATGTCTGTATGCAGCTTACTTTGGGTTGTATGAATGTCTGTATGCAGCTTACTTTGGGTTGTATGAATGTCTGTATGCAGCTTATTTTGTGTTGTATGAATGTCTGTATGCAGCTTACTTTGGGTTGTATGAATGTCTGTATGCAGCTTACTTTGGGTTGTATGAATGTCTGTATACAGCTTACATTGGGTTGTATGAATGTCTGTATGCAGCTTACTTTGGGTTGTATGAATGTCTGTATGCAGCTTACTTTGGGTTGTATGAATGTCTGTATGCAGCTTACATTGGGTTGTATGAATGTCTCTATACAGCTTACAGTGGGTTGTATAAATGTCTGTATACAGCTTAGATGGGTTGTATAAATGTCTGTATACAGCTTACATTGGGTTGTATAAATGTCTGTATACAGCTTACATTGGGTTGTATGAATGTCTGTATACAGCTTACATCGGGTTGTATGAATGTCTGTATACAGCTTACATTGGGTTGTATAAATGTCTGTATACAGCTTACATTGGGTTGTATGAATGTCTGTATACAGCTTACATTGGGTTGTATGAATGTCTGTATACAGCTTACATTGGGTTGTATGAATGTCTGTATACAGCTTACATTGGGTTGTATAAATGTCTCTATACAGCTTACACTGGGTTGTATAAATGTCTGTATACAGCTTACATTGGGTTGTATGAATGTCTGTATACAGTTACACTATCACTATACACACATGGAAGACGAGAGAGCTGAAATACAACCTGTCGATGGCCAATAGCTACCATAAATGATTTTACAACTTGTTGTCCGTAAGTGCTTTGAGATGTAAAGATAATGATTCATTCAGTCCCAATCTCAAAGCATGATCGACGCACTTTTTTTAACGCGGCAAGGGATTGCCATGTCCACACATCAATGCAATAATTATAAACAATGTACAGTGCACGGATCAAAGGCCTTTAATTCAACACTGATCCGTATCTCTGACCACTTCATTCTGCTGACAGAGACAGCTGACATTTTATTACGTTTGGCTGGGCCCTTTAACACACTACTGAACTGGGAGACATGGATATTTGTAGCACCCCCCCCCCCCCCCACCTCAACTGCCAAAAAAAAAAAGGGTGGGGGGGTCTTTGGCAGACCTATCTGTCAGTGCCAAGATAACCAAAGCACTAAGGAAGGCAGACCTACCTGTCAGTGACAAGATAACCAAAGCACTAAGGAAGGCAGACCTACCTGTCAGTGACAAGATAACCAAAGCACTAAGGAAGGCAGACCTATCTGTCAGTGCCAAGATAACCAAAGCACTAAGGAAGGCAGACCTACCTGTCAGTGACAAGATAACCAAAGCACTAAGGAAGGCAGACCTACCTGTCAGTGACAAGATAACCAAAGCACTAAGGAAGGCATCCGCAGTTGATGATATTCTTGCAGATATTTACTGGGGTGGGGGAGGGGGGGGGAGGGAGACGCTCTTGGAGAAGATGACAAACCTGTGCTAGTCCATATGGTAGAAAGATAAGATTCTTTAAAACGAAAGATGCTATGTTCAACCACATTTACAACAAGAAAGGCGGTAAGGTCTTATGCAATAATCTCGTAGGATAACCTTCCTGTTCATTGCAAGCAAGCAAGGTCCTAAACAGAGTCATCGTCCATGTAACCGAGCCCGTCTTTCCTGAACTTCTGATATTTCCTGTGGCTGTCGTGGAGGAAAAGTCAAGACCATGATGCAAGCTCCGCGCGGTGTCTATAGATCTGACCAAAGCGTTGCACATCGTTAACTGAATGGCCTGCGCAATACGCTACAACAATCTGGTTGTCCTCAGAAGCTTGCCTTGCTGATTGTTTTCTTCCACAATGGCATGGTGCCAGGATGCAAGACAATGGGGAGGAAACTGACTCTTCCTAGCGCACAACTGCGTAAAACAGGGATGCATTCAAGCACTTGAACTCGTCACTGATCAATTTGCTGCGGCCTGCAAACGCTTTGTCCTTACAGTTAACCTCGGGAGAAAAAGAGGCCAGAGTGTGTGTACTCACAAATGCTAGCTTCGTGGGACAGGACACGTAAGTCGTCCGTACGGTACACAACCTCATTCCACAGATGCTCCCATAGGAAGATCTGAATCAAGAATTTTGTCGTTAAATCCCTCAAACCGATTATGCATAAATTCTCTTCCTGTGAGGTTTGAACAAAATGCCAGCCTGACTAAAATATTGATTGGTTTACTTTGTGAATATTAGTAAATAGTAAACAGGCTGTGTGAAGACCGGGGAGCAATACAAGGATACTCTGAAGGCCAGTTTCACCAGGTGTGGTATCATCATCACCAGTAGGAAGACACTGCCCACAATACAACAAGATAGCCACAGCAGTGCACACAGGACAAAACTCAAAGCCATGAGATGCTTTTCCATTCAGCGCCTGAGAAAGAAAATTTGTTTCTATGATTGGTGATGTATCCCACATGAAGACTCACCAGGCCATGAAGGATCAGAATGACTATTCCCTTGGATCTATGGGAGGGTTCACCATCAGTATCATCATATGTATATATGGATATAGAAATAGATTTAGGTGTAGATAGAGAGACAGATTAGACAGACAGACAGACAGATAGATAGATAGATAGATAGATAGATAGATAGATAGATAGACAGATAGGTAGACAGACAGATAGATAGACTGATAGATACATACATACATACATACATACATACATACATACATACATACATACATACATACATACATACATACATACATACATACATACATACATACATACAGAGATGAAATGAAATAATGAAATTGTCTTTTTCGATGGTATGCATGTTAACACATAGGCTTGTATATTTACCAATGTGTAGAGGCACACTGCATGGTCCGTGATGACCGCAACAGTGACTACATGGGTGACATTTTGAGGTCAACAGCTTCAGTAACAAAGCATGTATCAATAGCAGAGATATCATAATTCTTCTGTTTCATGGAAAAAGACTTTAAGGCACCATGACTGAGCACCACGTGTGTATGACAACCTGTGTAGTGTCCACTCTTATATACCAGAGAAGTGGAATTTTAACAGATTAGAAGACTTCGAAAAGATGTCTTGTTGTTCTGATGTAAACACAGCCTGTTTACTATTTACTAATAATCACAAAGTAAACCAATCAATATTTTATTCAGGCTGGCACTTTGTTCAAACCTCACAGGAAGAGAATTTCTGCATAATCAGTTTGAAGGATTTAACGACAAAAAATATTTTAAGCAAACAGCAAAAAGTTTTAAAAAAGCGTACCAAAGACTAAAACCAAGCAGCCATTGATACATTCATTTCTAGTTAGATTTGGTATGTTGATGTTTGAATTACGAAAGATGTTTAATACGATTTCACCATCTTCCTTTCTAGAAACGCTGCACCTAAGAATGCTTTCTGAGCCAGAAACAAAAATGGTTTCCATGACATTTGGACGGATAGATTTCAACAGACGTAGTTTTATTCTGTCTCTAATGGGCAGCTGCACTCCCTGTTGTGCTTCATTACCCTATCCTTCCCCACCATCCTCACCACCCTACCTTCCTCATTCCCCGACACCTTCTTGTCCATTTCCCAATCCTGTTTTCTGGTAGGCAACGTTGTAAACGTGAAGCCATCAAGCTCAAACGTTCCGCACATTTCAATAGCGTCTTCCAACTTTTTATTGTTTGAGTAGTTCAAGCCTCGCATCCCCAATCATTCCTAAAGTGTTCTCATCCCATTATCGTAACACTAATTGTGGCAAGACTGGAACAGAGCTAATAACAGTGTTTTCTCTTTGTTGTTGTTTGTTTGTTTGTTTGTTTGTTTGTTGGTGGTGTTTTTTGTTTTGTTTTGTTCTGTTTTCTTCAACATCTTTTGTGTTTTGAATTATCGTCGTCTTAAAATATAGCTTTTCGTTTTCTCAGAATACTCAATAGGTCTTTCCAAAACCATCCAAACCCGATTTGCTTACAGATATTTTAGATCGCTTAGAATTGAGAGTCAGGTGCCTGCCCATTGGCAGGTTCGATATTTGAACGATGGCCTGGTTTATTCACCATCTGCAGTACAGTGTCTTTGCTTTGTGTCTGACAAACGCCCAGCCCTGTCTGTTCTTTGAAGTTTTCTCTCCAGGTTCTATCTGTAGTCCTTGTTTCTTGTTATTACCAGCGATGTATCTGATAATACCCTAGTGATTACCTAACATGTCCAGTGTACCGAGTAATGGTGTTTGCTGTGTATGTACTGTTTGAAAGTTTTTAAAAAATCCAACATAATTTTCTTCTGAATTAGATCTTTTTTGTGATAATTCTAACGTTATATGCTGCAAAGGTTTTATTGATATCGAAAAAAGGTTACTCTTTCCTTTCTTTCTTTCTTTCTTTCTTTCTTTCTTTCTTCCTTTCTTCCTTCCTTCTTTCCTTTATTGTTGTTGTTTTTCACTGTCGAGTCAGGAGGATTGTGCAAAGGATTTAGTAGGTTGCTCGATATTGCTGCCAACTCTATATATATAACAAAATCATCGTATGAAATGCCGATGGCCATACCTTGATATGTGGATTCCACTGACATTATTCTTCCTTCAAGACTAAAAGTGACAGTTCAGAGTTTGTGTAAGTACAGGAATCCTGACATTAGAACAGTATGTATTTTCTTTTGAGAACAATTACTGTCATCATTAACATTGCATATAACAATGAAAAAGACATTGGGAAAGACTCAATCTGATTATTAAAATCTCACGCACTGCAGTGGGCAGTGGCATATACGGTAACATTATCAACGATACACTCCCATCAAAAGGCATTACGCTATTTAGTCATTTTGCTGTTCAGGCACAGTGTCTTGATATAGCCCTCAGCAGCCGGAAGTGCTTAAAACAACATGAATTGAGCTGAACTGAACCAAGTGTGCATGTTACCGTCAATATGGCCAGAATGTGATGTATAATTACGCCAACATATATTAAGTAAGCATACGAACAATTTTACCATTTACAATAGTTGTTCCACATACAGTACATTAAACGTGTTATCATAACACTAACCGGCACAAAGAACAAATCACCCTTGCCAAAGTACGTAAATGAAAACACCCCCCTCTCTCTCTCTCTCTCTCTCTCTCTCTCTCTCGCTCTCTATCACAGCCTATTTTCACAGACCTGTTGAAGAGAAAATGAAAACGCGAGACACAAAGGGCTGGCCGGACGTCTGTGTATTTAAAATGACCTATGAGAGAGTGAGTTCTCGAAGCACGTGACAATGAGAGTGACGTTGGTGCAACGTAATGGATCAAATAGTCTGTCTACACAAAGAGTGTTCTGAGTTCCGACATTCCTGATCTCTCTCTCTCTCTCTCTCTCTCTCTCTGTTTACGTATTGTATCACGTGCGGAATAACAAGGACCAGCTGTAGGACAGGTCCTGTAGATCTTATGCTTCAATACTTGAGTGATAAAGTGTTTTTATGTGTCAAGAAGCCTCTGTCTCCTGTCTCCCCACCCCATCTTTCTCTCTCTCTCTCTCTCTCTCTCTCTCTCTTCTCTTTCCACGCTTACTTCTGCTTCCACCTTCAACCATCTCTCCGTCATTCCATTTCTATTTCTTTTCTACCCGTGTTAAAGGACAAGGGACGATATGGAGTGTGTCACCACGTTGGCGTGTGAAAAGGGAAGTTAAGGGGGGGTTTGCTCACCTAGATTTGCGTGGGCTGATTGGTTTTTGATCTACTATTTTTTAGGTCAATCTCGGCCAGCATCATTAAAAACAGGCCTGTATGCTGCCCATCTTAATGTTTCCATCATTCTGGGGATGTCAGCTTACTGCTTCATAGATCTACCCCCCCCTCCCCTTCTCTGTTCCTCAGTTCAAGACCTTACCAACGCATAGGGTTTTGAACAGGCTCAGGGAATCTGCCAGGTAGCTGGCACATGTGGGTGGATCGCATGTGGAATTGTCCGAGTGTGATGAATCGTTCTTCAACAAACTTCAGATTGCAAAGACAGGTTTGGATTCGGTTTGGATTTATATGTATGTTTGTTCAAAAGAACAAAGCTAACACTACACTTCACAATGTTAGACAGAAATCAACAAAATCCTACTGAAGTCCGATCGTTCGCACGCTTTGTGGGGGCTGGCAGCCATGTTGTAATCAATAGATTCAGCTTTCTGGACTGGAGATGAATGGACAGTTAGGACAGACAACTTACGGCATGAACGGTTATCACCATGACGACGACGAATTCAGTATCACATTAGTTGATCTGATCATAAATGGTTGTTTAATCGAATTAACACGATGACAACATGGATGACGATGAAAGGAATTGAAATAACAGCAACAGCAACAAATGATAACATCAACAATAATTTATTCTTGCATAGCATTATTTTCCACATTTACAACACACACACACACACACACACACACACGCGTGCGAGCGCACACACACGCCACACACCCCAACACACACCCCACACACACACACACACACACACACACACACACACACACACACACACACACATCACACACACATACACACAAAGTAAAGGAATCATCGAATCACGGATCGGATTGGGATTTTTCTCGCTAACCCCCCCCCCCCCACACACACACACACACACTCAAACACACACACACACACCTCTCTGTGTCTCTTTCTTCGTCATATTTTAGTCTTTCGGATGTGACTTAAAACAGTGATCCCTTGTACAGCACGTGTACAGAAGTACTGGTAAATCACCACACACACAGTACAAATCACACACACACACACACACACACACACACACACACACACACACACACACACACACACACACACACACACACACGCACATCAGAACACATACATGTGCATTTAGGAATATCTATTAGCAGCATCCAATCGTATCCACACATATACCTTCTGTCATAAACATACATTAGGAATATCTATTAGCAGCATCCAGTCGTACCCACACATATACCTTCTGTCATAAACGTACACATGCATGAATGATAGCGCGTGATTAGTGGCTAGGAGTGGAAGTACATACTGGTGGAGAGAAAGTAATGTCAACAATGGTGAGCCTGTTTGTAACAATAATTTTGTCAGTCTCACAGTCTCTTGGTGTGTATGTCATAAACAATAACCA
>JAPXFY010000016.1:30765732-30773232 GCA_030674185.1 Monoplex corrugatus | reverse complement strand
ATATGCTGGTTGTATTGCTGTCACTGATAACATCAACCCAGGAGGTGACACACAAATGAATAAACATCAGAGTACCATTCGAAAGCTCCCGGGTTCCATTCACCAAGACACCTCTGTCTGGTGGATACAGAGTGACAATGTTTATCGTATCTACAGTCAACATGTGTGCATACCTGCCAGTGCTTAAACCGCCATCGTGTGCATACGCACACACAATATCAAACACGTACGTAAAGGATCCTGTAAGTCAGGTCAACGGCCGGCTGGATACAAAGACATCCAACGTTCACGAGCTCTGAAGATGATCACTCCTCTAACACAGAGTTCTTTATGTTCCACTAAAAAGTCGTATTATATGTAAAAGCTCATTGACTTCAAATAAATGTGCAGAATAATTCTACATAAGAATGATTTATGGCGATAATAGTTAGGACTTAAGAGTTTGATCAAAGGGATTCATAACACTCGTACACTTCAAAATGCGTTCTGCACTATCCTGCATCTTGTATCTGGTAGGTTCCTTGACCTGCTCAAACCCCTATGGACTGGCCAGGCCTAACATGTACAGGGTGGTTAGGGAAAGAAAGGTGGGGGGCAGGTGAAGGCAACAAGACCTTAAAGCTGACAGAACTAGAATGTCTTGAGCAACACACAGACCAGTTATTATGCTGCTGGCTGGGATTGAACTCTTAGTCCCTGGCTGTTAGAAGAGTCAGCCAGACCACAGCCTCGCAGAGGAGGCATGGATAATACGTGCCTATCATGGCACAGGGCACGTGCTTTTAACGTCCAGATTACCCCTTCATCCCAGCTCTGGCAAACAGGAGCCGTAACCGAAACGACAGCCATAAATTGTTCGAGCGTGATTTTCTCCCAAGCCTTTTTTCTTTAAGCGATTTTAAAAGGAGTTTGGAAAGGAACGCTGATATGCTAGCAAAATGCAAGAGGGCTGCATCTGATACTCAATCTGTGTCTCTCTCTCTGTCTCTCTCCCTCTGTCTCTGTGTCTCTGTTTCTTTCTCTCTCTCTCTCTCTCTCTCTCTCTTTTCTCTCTCTCTCTCTCTCTCTCTCTCTCTCTCTCTCTCTCTCTCTCTCTCTCTCATATACCCAATTATATAGAAAGAGGGTTGTTTCAAATCGACGGAGTGTGTGTGTGTGTGTGTGTGTGTGTGTGTGTGTGTGTGTGTGTGTGTGTGTGTGTGTGTGTGTGTGTGTGTATGTGTGGTGTGTGTGTGTGTGGTGTGTGTGTGTGTGTGTGTGTGTGTGTGTGTGTGTGTGTGTGTGTGTGTGTGTGTGTGTAACAGACAGACAGACAGACAGAAATGTGTTTCAAATTTATGTGTGGACAGTTCAGATTTCTTAATGCATAAATTAGGAACTCATTGCGCCATGGACGTGGTCACACGGATCAAAAGAGTGTCTCAAAATCAGCACATTTAAAGAAGACTTTGTGAACAGCATTTTCGCAGGAACTTCTGCCAACACTTACATTGCGTGTTTTTTTTTAAATGCTATGGCAGACAAAGGCTGTTCTAGTTCCACGTTAATTTTTATAGCAGCTGATGTTTCTTCATGGTCATAGTGATCCTGAGAAGCGGAAGACCTGGATTTTCTAAAATAATGTTCGTATAAAAAGGTAGATTGTTAGAATGGCCTTACCATCCTGTCTTTTGTTTTCTTGAGTCTTTTTAAGAGGAGGTAGGGATGTTTGTCAAGCAGTCAGCAAGAGAAATACCGTGCATGTCATTGAATTTAAGATCAACATTAAACATTCAAAACAAACAAACAAACAAACAACAAACAAACAACAAACAACAAACAAACAAACGAACAAATGGGTGGAATGGAGCAGTTGTTTCCTTAAAACATTATCTAACATCGACATTTAACAATGACCTGAGGAAGGAAAAACTTGACCAGCAATCCTGTTGCAGCTTCTTTCACTGTTGCTTCTGCTGTTGCCCCGCTGTTGATTTTGATCATTGTGGTGAAGGTGGTGGTGGTAGTTATGATGTTTTTAACTTAGATGATATTTGTCAATGTCTGTGTGCCTGTATGCCTCTCTTTGTGTGTGTGAGTGAGTGTGTGGGTATGCGTGTGTGTGTATGTGTGTGTGTGTGTGTGTGTGTGTGTGTGTGTGTGTGTGTGTGTGTGTGCGTGTGAGTGTGTGTTTTTTGTTTGTTTATATATATATACATACATATGTATATATAAATATATATATGTGTGTGTGTGTATGTATGTATGTGTGTGTGTGTGTGTGTGTGTGTGTGTGTGTGTGTGTGTGTGTGTGTGTGTGTGTGTGTGTGTGTGTGTGTGTGTGTGTGTGTGTGTGTGTGTGTGTGTGTGTGTGTGTGTGTGTATACCCGCGTCTCGTGATGGAAGTATTGTTAGATCTGTCTTGAGTAGTTTGTAACTACTGATGACAAAATGATGAAAAAAAATCAGTATCCCACATTCTTCCGAAAAACATTTCCAGCTGAGTTGCCAGGTGACGGCTGCAACAAGCAGAACTGTCCTTCAAAACATGAATCCACCTACATGCCTCACTGACAAATTCAACGAATTCTACAGAGGGAAAATAAATAAATAAGAAGAATTTAATCTCCAAGTCTGATATTTCCATGTCTGCTGAACCTTCAGTGTCTGCCATTTCTGCTAGCATCCATATAGATCATTTGGGGCCATCGGGCCAGATCAAGTGACAGAGTTAATCCCAGCTGTGTCTAAAATGCCTTCAACCTTAACTCATCCATGCCTCTCTTCTTTTTGAGTTGTTGAAGAAATCTCTCCTGTTCTAAGTGAAATTACGAATACTTCTTTGAACACAGGTGTCGTGCCACAGAACTTTAACCCTTTGACTCCCACACCCTATCCACCAGCGGCAAAAACAACCCTTTGACTCCCTCACGAGCTACCTGCAGGGAGCTGGCAGATAGAGAGAGCAAGTCAAAGGTTAAGGTTTTGCTTTGCTAGCATAGTTGACAATGCTAGATGCTTGTGGATAGAGTGTGTGAGCCAAAGGGTTAGACATGCCCCGGTCAAACCCCTGCTCAAAATGTCCGATATAGACCCTGACAAAATGCAAACAACCATCGGTCTGTTTCCAATCTACTGTTTTGGTCCAAGGTCCTCAGCCAATCGTTTCCTCACGCACGATGAGTCATCTAGCAGCCCACACTATCCTTGAACCTTTACAGTCAGCCTGTCGTGAAGGCCACAGTGTGGACTTTGTTTTGTTATTAAACATTGTTACTGCTTTTGTGTGATGATGATAAAGATTTGTATATACTACAACATCAAGGGAAGCAAGACATTAAGTGCTGTGCACTCTACAGAAAATACTGTGCATGAAAGTACGAGTCAACAGTATATTTATGATATATGCATGGTACACACTAGAACATGGAAAATAAACAAAAGTATCGTACCTGTACGATAAAAGAACAGTCTTCCTGCCCACCTACCTATACTCTCACATAGAAACACAGAGACATGCAGGCACGTATGCACGCACGCACGCAGTACGCACACAGGGCCCTTACACTGATGCCAGGCTTTGACAAAAACCAGTGAAGCATACACAGATAGCAGTATCTCACACGCTGTAGGCCGAAGAGGAGTGTCCAGCCTTCACTCTCTTACTGAAGAATGGAGAGCAGCACAGACGTGTCCATCGTGGCCTTGACTCTGCTCTGAAATTCTGTGATCGCTTAATTGCACACTAAAGGGAAAACACTCTCGCTCTCTCCCCTTGCAATCCAATTTACTTAAACTGTTCTTCAGATTCCAGACTGAAGCTTCAGAGAACTGTTACCCCAAAAGAGATCAACAGCTGCCATCCATATTCAAGAAGCATAACTTCCATAAATTCAACTGAAACAACAAACAAAGACACAAAATCGTTCAGATGACACCTACCTCACACGCAAAAAATAACATGCATAAAATATAAACTTTATATTTTTCAAGATAAGCATGGAGACGCTTCAGTTGAAATAAACCTTGTCGTGCATTACGGACAATGGTAACTACCACAATAGCGAAAACAGAAACAGAATTTTAATTATTTCAGACTTTTGGGAAAAGGTCTGCTCAGATGCCTTCCGATTTTAAGCATCGTTTTGGTGGGTGTGACTTTCTAACCTAACATGTCAAACTTATGCTGTCATGACTCCTGAACAGTTCACAGCTTCGACGAAAAATTGGTAACCACACGTCAGTAAGGAGCTGAGAACCCCCTCCCCCTCCTCTCTCTCTCTCTCTCTCTGTCTATCTGTCTGTCTGTCTGTC
This sequence comes from Monoplex corrugatus, assembly GCA_030674185.1. Classification (NCBI taxonomy): domain Eukaryota; kingdom Metazoa; phylum Mollusca; class Gastropoda; order Littorinimorpha; family Ranellidae; genus Monoplex; species Monoplex corrugatus. The sequence continues at coordinate 30,768,939 of JAPXFY010000016.1, read as the reverse complement.
TCTCTCTCTCTCTCTCTCTCTCTCTCTCTCTCTCTCTCCTCCCCTCTCTTAACGTGATTAAAGCATTAAGATTCATGATGAAATCAACATACACACATACACACACATACACACACACACACACACACACACACACACACACACACACACACACACACTCACATCACACACAAACACACACACACACGCACACGCACACACACACACACACACACAACACACACACCACATACACACACACACACACACACACCACACACACACACACACACACACACACACACACACACACACACACACACATAAACGCACAGTCACACACAGTCCAAAATTCACTTTTAGAACAATTTCCTCGACAGCTTTTTCTTCAGCCCGAAAAATCAGTCCATTGTGATTGCTGCCTTCATCCATTTTCTTTCAGCCCGCCGCTTGTGCCTTCTTTCAACAACACTACACCAGACTGGAGCCAAACAGAGACAGGAGAGCCTGGAGGTCATTAGCCCCACAGGCACGCCAACACGTTCCGATCACAAGTTCAGCCAAACGTCGATTAATTGCTCCCCAGCAGCCTGCCCCTAGCAACCCCGGCTTGGTGGTGTTTTTACGCCACTTGACCGTAGCCTTGGCCTGTCCAAACACTGTACTACCTCGCTGACAAGACAGAACTGATCGATCCAGGTTTATAGCTGGGCTGTCTGCCTTTTTCAGTGTGTTTCTCTTCTTCACAGTTCAAAACAAATTTCAACGAGAGACGGTTGGAATGTAAAAAAAAAATTGCCAAGCCATTTGAATATTCTGTCTTTTTCTACAATAAAAAAACAAAATCCAGATTTTGTACTTCTCAAGGTCACCCTGACATGAAGAAAACTTCGGCTGAAATCAAACTCGACGTACATCGAAGACTACGATAGACTGTTATAACAATAAAACAATATTTTGTCAGAATTCCTGAGAAAGTGCTGTTTACAAACCATCTGCAAAAGGGTAAAGTGCAGATTTTGACCTTGACCTTTTTACCTTGTCCTCCAAATTTCCACATTTGTGACTTCTCAGAAGCCCACAGTGGACCAAAATTGATTAAGTATCATCCGTAAACGGCTGAGAAATGTTCGCTAACACAGATTGGTTTGATAACGGACCAGGCCCCTCCAGTAGGTCTCACAGTTGAAGGGGCTGACTGTTCGTTTAGTTCCTAGTGGGACACAAGACCGACCCTGGACGCACATATCCTTCCTCAGGAGCTGCATCAGAAGTGGTCCTGTGGCTTGGATCCGGTTCCCTTGGTATCATCATCATCATCATTATCAGGTGCCCTGCCGCATGGCGTTGGCGACCATGGACTTCCAACCATCTCTATCTCTCGTTGCCCCCAGCATCTCCCCCACCCTCTTCATCCCCAGCCACTCTGCAAGTCCGTCCAGCATTCTCTCCCTGGGTCTACCTGGTGCTCTCTTTCTCTCCAGCTTTCCCGTTGTGACCAGGTGTTCCAAATCCCCCTTCCTCATAAAATGGCCTATAAATGTTGCTTGTCTTTTCCTAATCTTCCTTATGAGTGATCTATTTGTGTCTGCCTCCATCAAGACTGTCTCGTTTGTTTTCTTTGCTGTCCATGGAACTCTCAACATTCTTCTGAGAAACCACATCTCGGCTGCCTCAATCCTGCTCTGGCTTTGCTTGCTGACTGTCCACGCCTCGCATCCGTACAACAGTATTGGTTCTATATAACATTCAAGGACTCTCTTTCTGATGTTAATTGATAGGCATTTGTTGGTAAGAATGCTTGTCATCTACTTGAATGCTGTTTTGGCTTGGCCGATTCTGCCAGCTATTTCCGATGTGCATCTGCCGTCTGATGAAATGACCGTTCCCAGGTATTTGAACTTATTAACCTGTGTCAAGGTTGTGCCATTTGTTTTTATTTTGCATGAGGGGATTTCATCCCTTGGTATGTCCTCTGTTAAATAGCAGCCGTTGTGCGCTGAGTGTCCTGCACGCAAAGCTAGTTCTGTTGCTGGTAGTGTCTTCCCAGTTAGTGGTGTTAATGTCACAGCTCATGAGGTTGGCCTTCAGGGTATCCTGGTATCGCTTAAGTGGTCTTCCCTGGTCGTGGCATCCTTGTTTCAGCTCTCTGTATAAAACATCCTGGAGATGCAGCTGTTTTCCATGCAGACAACGTGTCTTGTCCAATAAAGGTGGCATTTGACGACTAGACACTCAAGCCACACTTCTTCGGAACTAAAGGCTTGACATGTAATCATGACGCTTGATGTTGCAGAATTTGTGCACATATCTTTGATGGAACTGTTCATGCTGCCAAATGTGCAAGGGATAAGTAGTCAAGGTCTTGTAACTCAAGACTATTGCCTTGAGTACAGCATTGTTTGTGACAATCCTGATACCACGAACTTGACACAAATACCTGGTCAGCCTTCAAAAGGTAGAGTTTCCTTAGAAACTCATCATTAACAGATCTTTTACAACTCCTGTACTGCACAAGTAGCAGACATCGTCTACAGTCCTGAGTGTTGATGACTTTCACAGACAGTGAAACGCCAGAAGCCTAAGATCATGTCAGCTGAAACACAACCTCTTGCTATTTCAGTAATACACACACACACACACACACACACACACACACACACACACACACACACACACACACACACACACACACACACACACACACACAAACACACACACACACAACACACACACACACACACACACACACACACACACACACACACACACACACACACACACACACACACCACACACACACCAACCCTTCCTGGTAGTATGAAATAACATTCCATTTAAATACAAGAGGAATATAAAAAAAATAGACTATCAGACATCAGAGATGAAGCAACCCCCCCCCCCCCCCATTCCATCTCTCCCAGTTGACTGCCCGTCTGTACACTTGTTCCCGGAACTCAAAACATAACAAGAGAGTGTGGAAGTGTCTGTTGGTTATTTCTGTATACGTCCCTTCTAATCAGTACGTCCAGACAACAAAGCCTGGGTAGATAGCTGATTAACAGGAACAGTGGGGGTAGGGATGACACAGTCGAGAAAATTCATGGATTTTGAAGAACCCAGCTTAATCAGAATGTGTGTGTGTGTGTGTGTGTGTGTGTGTGTGTGTGTGTGTGTGTGTGTGTGTGTGTGGTGTGTGTGTGTGTGTCTGTGAGTGTGTGTGTTATG
>JAPXFY010000016.1:30758232-30760732 GCA_030674185.1 Monoplex corrugatus | reverse complement strand
AAGCAAACTGTTTTGTAAGATGTGTGGACTGCTCGTGCACTGAAAGAAGAAAAATGATACGATCAAAGCTGAATGAGGAAAAATGTTTTCATTCTTTTCTGTCGCCCTGCCAAACAGCCACTGATTCCATGTCCTTGAATGAGTGAGTGACTGATTGATTAATTGATTGACCGACTGATTAATTGATTGATTGATTGATCGATTGATTGATTGATTGATTGATTGATTGATTGATTGATTGATAATTTACTGACTGAATGATTCCTGGCTTTTTCTAAAACGAAATGCTCCAATGGGTAAACTTGCCGAAATAACCTTGTACAGATGGATTGTGTGTACAACTGTTTAATTAAACCTTGACAACAATCACAGGACTCTGATGGTTTTCATTCTGTATACAAAAACATGCCTCGTCAAGGGATTCGACCCCACGCTTTCACTTCTTGGATGGGTCACCAAACCACAATGTCGCTTTCACCACAATATCACTTTCACCATTAGACCTACTTGCTGAATCTGTTAGAATCCTCGTCCACTCCCAACAATGGTCTGGCACAGCTGTTTCCTCCGTGTATCAGTATCAGACTTCAATGTGTCAGAGAGGCAGTGATCCATATGTGACTTGTACGTGTCACCCGTTTTGCACATGTGCTTGTGAGCCTTCCACTGGACACACGGCTGGAAAAGGTTAGGCGGACAAGCGTGTAATGAGCTGTCATTCTGTCCTTGTCTTTCTCACAGGGGCAAGAGGAAATAGGGAATCATGTGGCACGGGGAACGCAAAGGTTATCGACATTTATGCCTCGTTCTTACAAAAGGAGACATAAGTCAGAGAGGATGAAGACATCTTCAGAAATGTGAGGGATGTCAGTCGGGGTAAAACTGAGATTTTAGTTCCAACATGTTTTTGAATCTTTCCTCTAGGTGTACAATAAGGTTCACGTTGGAATTACCATAAAAAGTATTAAAATCAAATAACAATGGTGATGTACAAAATTGGCAATTTTTGCACCACCACCACACCTCCACAAGTCAACTCTTACAGAACACCATCACAGTGTAATTATGAAATTTTCATGATGCCAGTTTTCTTTCTCTTCATATGTTGTGTGTAAGTAAGGAAGTGTCTGTAAACAGGTCAATGGGCTCTATGCTATATCCTTGAGTAATAAAGCGGTACTGAGGTGTAAGTCCCCAGTTTTGTCAACAAGGAGCTTGCATATGACATTTCAACTGACCAACTCTCAGTTGTTGTCCTACAGACGTTACCTATCTATCAACGGAAGATAAACTTCACCAATTCCAATGATATCAATAACTTGATATTGCCAAAAGCCCATTTGTGTGCCCTTTGTGAGAATGCACCACGTTATGTGGTTTGACTGATTGGAAATGTTGGAAGTCAGACAGTGAGTCGGCGTTCAGGAATGTGATGCACAAACATGTAGGTAACACATGGAGGTTGTGGCTTAAAGGCAGAAATCGGTGTGTATGTGTAGGAAGCAGAGAGAATAGTGCATGGGCACAAAATGTGTGCAGCATTCTGAATGGAATAGGCCCCATGCAACAAAAACTCATCGTCCATTAATATTTCCTTTGTAGAGGAGAATCCCAGTGTACAAGGTCCTATAAAATCAAATGGAATAAATGTACTTATGAATAGATATTTATTTTCTACACACGTCTCTATTTATAGACAGGCATAAAGGGAGGTACATAGTGTCCGGTGAAGAAAGACAGACTGACAAACCGATAAACAATTCGTGAACAATGACCATGATTAAAAAGAAAAAAAAGACACATTTTTGAATGTAGAGTTTCAGCATTTGTTTCGTAATCTAAAACCTGTTATAGGCCGAAGGGAAATAGAAAACAACATTTTGCAATATACATGATGGAGTTAGAATCTAATAAAAAAAAAATGCAGAAATTTTCCATCAGCTTTTCATAATTCTCAAGCTGTTTTCTTTCTTGCGGCAACTGTCCAAGCGATGTTGACAGTTGTCTCCTTAAAGAAATAAAAATAAACAAACTCAAGTTGGTCATACCACCTTTACAACCTGACATTTTTGGACAAACTTTCACATGGTCAGAACATTAACTATACAGCTTTGATTTTTAGTGTAAGCTGATCATCATGTGCCCTGCCGCATGGCGTTGGCCATCATGGCCTCCATTCGAATCTCTTTCATTGCAGCACGTTTATCTTCCACTCTCTTTGTCTTCATCCACTCTGCAAATCCGTCCGGTATGTTTTCCCTGGGTCTGCCTGGTGTTCTCTTTCCAACCAGCTTTCCTGCTGTGAATAGGTGCTCAAACTGAATTACTTAGTGCCTCATAAAATATCCTATAAATGTTGCTCGTCTTTTCCAAATCTTCTTCATGAATGGGTTTTTTTGTGTGTGTTGTTTTGTTTGTTTGTTTGTTTGTTTTTGTTTTGTTTTGTTTTGTTTTGTTTTTTGCGTCTGCCTCTTTCAGGATGTCTTATTTGTTTTCTTTG
>JAPXFY010000016.1:30725732-30753232 GCA_030674185.1 Monoplex corrugatus | reverse complement strand
ATGGGTAGCAGTACTGAACAAATAGATAAACTGAAAACAAAAGTTGGTGAAAGAAAAACTGGAAGCCACGGCGAAAAGAGAGGACAAAATAATGGTTCGTGCAACAAAATTGTCTTTCATTATGGGACGCTTTCCCCTGCATTTTGACATTTTGATCAGAACAGTCAGTGTCAGCAAATCATGGATGTCACCTGAAAGTATCAATATTAATCTTTCGTTCTGAGACAGGAGTCGAGATGATTTAATAACCTTAGAATATACAAAGGTAAACACTATTTATTCGTTGTTTCTAAAGTGACAGGCGTGTTTTACACGTGTTTTCGTGTCTGTCTGCATGGGGATACAGGAGTGTTAGGATGTCTGTTGGACGTCATATTTGGGTTGGGTTTCGATTGGTTCATTTGTGTGGTGTTGTGCTGATGATGATTGCTTGTGGAGGTGGTGACGAAGTATTATTCAACTGAACACAGCGTTTGCTGTCCTTTTGTATTACAAAAAAAAAGATACAGAGCTGAATCATTTTTACGGTTTGACCAGTCATTCATTTTGTCAAAGGTTAGTTTAATAGATAAGAAACTCTCTCTCTCTCTCTCTCTCTCTCACACCACACACACACACACACACACACACCACACACGCACGCACGCACACACACACACACACACACACAACACACCACGACACACACACACACACAACACACACACACACACACACACACACACACACACACACACACACACACACACACACACACACACACACACACACACAACGTAATTAAATTTATCAGATTCATGGTTTGATCACCCTCCACTTCATCTTCATTACGAATCCAGCCTGTCATACCACTGGTGTGTTTTAATCAGCAGCCACGTAAAATAGAGTTATTGAAACAAAGAAAGAAAAAAAAGGAAAGAAAGAAAGAACTATTAGAATAAATGAACCTTTCAGTCAGTGAGAGAGAGACGGACAGACAGCGACAGAGAGAGAGAGAGAGAGACACAGATAGAGACAGAGACAGAGACAGACAGACAGACAGACAGACAGAGAGACAGACAGAGACAGAAAGAGAATCAACAAAAGACTTCACACACGGATGAAGAAGGAATTAACAAATTAATAGATAAATAGATAACTACATCACGATTAACTGGCTGACTGATTACTGATTGATTGACTGACTGATTGATTGACTGATTGACTGACTGATTGATTGACTGACTAACTTTGATTGACTGATATGAGATATATATGTGAGATAATTTATAAATTATCGCGTTGTTGATCATTAATGGTGAAAACTCACTGAATAGTAACTGCAAAAAAAGAACGGAGGTGTATTAAGGTGAAATGAATGCAAAAGAGAACGGAGAGAGAGAAAGAGAGAGAGAGAAGAACAGACAGACAGACAGAACAGAGAGAGAAACAGAGAGAGACAGGCAGACAGACAAGGAGAGAGGCAGACAGGCAGAGCAGACAGCAGACAGACAGACAGACAGACAAATACAGAGACAGAGAAAAAAATCAAATGAATAAAAGAAGAAAGTAAACAGACACTGACTTGATGAAAAAAATGAACATATTAACACACAAAATAATTCATCCATAACACGGAGAAAATGGAAATGAAGACACATAATAAGGAGAATGATCACATATAAAGGACATTTCTCACCGTCACTGACGATCCTGTGAACATAAAACGAATAATTTCCCTTAGAAAAATACAAATCACCATGGCAAATAAGTTGCCCTCGAGGCAATGGTGGAACTGAGTATCAGTCTACATTCTCAGGGCAAAAACCATTTTAATACAAACAGAGGGGAAAGGAAACAGAGAGAGTCATATCTTCATTCACATAGAGAAATCTTTCGTGGGTCAATTCCATACACTGATCCCCATCACCCGATCGATCGATATCTACATCCTACAAAATCTCTCCAAATCCCGTCCGCCTGAGCATAAACCCTATTCGCTGAAGAGGTTTTTAGATTGTTCCCATACACAAATTGTTTATAGATTTCATACCCGTTCATTTGTATATCTAAACATCCGACAATCCTTTCTTACGTGTTATGACATCTATGTGCTGGCAGATTGTTACTGTAACAACGTCCCTATGCGCAAGTATATCAAAACATGATGAATATGTTGTGTCAGTATGCAGTCTGAAAGATTGAAAAGAGTTCAGATATTCCCCTGGTACAGTTGATAGAGCCATGGACCCAGGCTGTGATAGCTCAAGTTCAGTTCCAACCTGCAGCGTTATGCTGACATGCTCACTGCTAATCTTGATGCATTTGTGTTCCCGTTGGCTCAATTGGTAACAGCGTCATGACGTTAATGAGCGTGGTGCGGGCTGTCGGCTGTGCGGAGGCCAGAATTGTAAGAGGAAGAAATCAAACATTGGATAACCGTTGCTGGCAAGCATTTGGAAGAGCAAGTTCGGTTTGTAAGAATGACAAAATCATATCTGTCCTGAGACATAAAGTCTACGACCAATGCATTCTGCCCACAGTCTCCTACGGTGCAGAAACGTGGAATCTAACAAAAAAAAACCTCGCTTTGAACCATGCAGCAATCACATGAAAGAATAATGCTTGGTATCACCTGGAAAGGTTGCAAAACGACAAAAGTGCGAGACATCCTGGAAACCATCAACAAACTGAAATGGAACTGGACAGGACATCTCACCCAGACAATGGACAAATCGTTGGACAACAAAAAACCCGTTCTAGATACCAAGAGACGGCACTCGCAAAAGAGGAAGACAGAAAACTAGATGGAGAGACAATCTAGATGGATCTGACAAGAACTGGAGAGGAAAAGCACTGGAACGAAGTAAATGGATGCAGCTGGGGAGGGCCTACGTCAAACAACGGACTTTCAATGGCTGAAAGAAGAAGATGAAGATATGACTTGCCCCATGATCATTTGGATCTCGTCCATTACATGGCATCAGCGGTGTCAGCTACATGTGGAATTTGTTCCGAGCACGAAGATACCATTTTGAGAATCTGAAACCAAAACTTATGTGCACTTATCCACTTCAAGACCTTGCCCTCAACCCACAGAACTGTATACAGCCAACAAAGGAATCTTCTAGACCGTCGCTCGTAGACACTATCGGGGCTCATACTGAACTTAACACAACGAATTCCGCTTTAAAATGCCAGACCAAAGTTCAGTCATCATCTGTCATCATGGTTGTCATGGTCAACAAAGTAGGCAATGACAGTTCCAGATACCTGGGCAGTCTACTGCCACAGACACGTCATGACTCACCCTGACCACCCCATCTTGGCTAATGAAGACATGAACTCACTCCAACAAAAATTAATGGTGACCTTCACTTTTCATCAAAGCAATACCGATACTCGAAAGTGTTCGAAAACCACTGAAAACAAACCATCACAGCCTTCAAAGGCAACCATTACGATGAGAAAAACTAATGAAAGTAGATATAATGATACTACTACTACTACTACTACTACTACTACTACTACTACTACTACTACTAACTACTACTACTACTACTACTACTACTACTACTACGATGATGATGATGATGATGATGATGATAATGATGATGATGATGATGATGATGATGATGAAGAAGAAGAAGAAGATGATGATGATAATAATAATAATAATAATAACAATAATAAAAATAATAATAATGACATGTGTAAGTCGCCAAATTTTGATACAAAGTAAAATCGATGTGCAAACCCACATCATTCACCAAGGCACTCACGCACAATGACCAAAACTCCAGAGTACAAAGCACACGCGAACCGGGCGGGGGAGGACAGGAGGGGAGAGGGACGACACAGTGGGCACATAAAATGGGAAATCACTGCTGGACATGAAGGTACGTCTTTAAGTTAGACTTGAAGGAAGACAGAATATGTGACTGTCAAATGTATGCTGTACTAACAATTCATAGTTCTGTTGCGACTGTTTCAAGTAAAGTAATATTTCGACATGAAAACTTAAGTTGCAAACACTGTTAAATGTTTATCTATCCCATTCTCGAGGATTGAATCCTAGAATAAGAAAACGTGTTATGTCTTGCATACATTGGCTACAGACTGGTTCATTCTGGTCTGGAACAAAGACTGGAGACTGTCATTTTCTGGAGATTGTTTCCCTCTTGCATAAGGAGACAATTTTCTGCAGACTGTTTTACTCTGATGACTATTTCATTTTAGTTTGTAGACTCTCCTTCTAGTCAGGAGTCTCTTTCACTCCTATTCTGTTGTCTCTTTCACTCCTATTCTGTTGTCTCTTTCACTCCTATTCTGTTGTCTCTTTCACTCCTATTCTGTTGTCTCTTTCACTCCTATTCTGTTGTCTCTTTCACTCCTATTCTGTTGTCTCTTTCACTCCTATTCTGTTGTCTCTTTCACTCCTATTCTGTTGTCTCTTTCACTCCTATTCTGTTGTCTCTTTCACTCCTATTCTGTTGTCTCTTTCACTCCTATTCTGTTGTCTCTTTCACTCCAATCTGAAATTTCTTTCGCGGTCCTCCGTTCTTTCTTTTGGCTTTTTCGTAATTTTCACACTTTTCAGTTTTATCTTAATTTCTCAACCGAACAGATACCTGTATGAAAGCATTTTTAATCAACACTAATACAAAACCATACATTCCATTCTTCATCCTTGTGATTATGAGTACCCTCTTTGAAAAAATGTAATACTTATGGTATTTATCTCCCCCCCCCCCACTCTGTCTGTCTGTCTGTCTGTCTCTCTCTCTCTCTCTCTCTCTCTCTCTCCCTCTCTCTCTCCCTCTCTCTGTTTTGAAGTAAGTATATAGAATGGGTTATGATGCTCTTTTCTTTGTCAACATTTTCATGCAAACCACCTGGAAATATACATGTTTTCGTTTGTATTGATGACGCTGCTGTCTTTGTGGTGGCTACCGTTGACCGTCAATAGCGACGTCCATTAGCTTCTGAGATAAGGACGACGGCCTGCGATCAGCTGTTTACTTAATACATAGCTTGATCTCTGCGTGTGTGTTGCCTTCTGATATTTCTGAAAAAGACTTGCACATATTTTGATGTAAACCTCCTCTATGGACTTCACGAACATTATACACGTATTTTGAGGACATCCATACACAAATAAGCAGTTGATTGAGGACTGGGGGTATTGCGGGTTGTTGTTGTTTGGTAGTTGTTTGGTTTGTGTGTCTCTTTCTTTGCTATTTTTCTGTCTGTTTATGCCAGAGAGATAGAAAGCGTTCACAAACCAATGTGTCAATCCCTACGCCCAGTTGTTGTAACGAAAATCTGATAACAACATCAAAACTTAAATGTTCAATGTTACATTGATGTGCTGATATTTCAAAAGTTTTGGGCAGTAATGACGTCATCATTTTTGTTTTCTGTTGACACATTTTCTTCCCCTCCCCCCTTCCCCACCCCTCTCTATTTATCACACACACACGCACACACAAACACGCGCGCGCGTGCGCACGCACACATACATACGCATACATACACACACGCGGGCACACACACACAGAGACAAGCACGCACGCACACCCCATCACCACCGCTGCCACAGTCACTGTCACCACCAACCTTATCATCACCACTATCACCATCATATAATTACTCTCCACAACAGCTTGTGGTCTGATATCAAGGAACTGTGATGACTAGCGTTTTCTGGAATCTTTCAGGGACTTAACGCTTACCTTGTCCACTGCTGTACACAGTCTGTCATCTTCTACCATTATCATCACCATCATCATCACCATCATCATCACCATCACCACCACCACCACCACCATCACCATCATCATCATCATCACCATCATCATCACCATCACCACCACCACCACCACCACCATCGTCATCATCATCATCATCATCACTACCACCATCTCATTACTTGCCTGGTTGCATCCCCTGTAATGATAGAATAGGGATTGTTACTACTCATGGCGGTCGGGGATCAGTCATAGTTGGGTCGTGGGTACGTGCGTCTGTCTGTGTCTGTGTGTCTGCATGTGTACCTGTGTCTGTCTGTCTGTCTGTCTGTCTCTGTCTGTCTGTGTATGCTTCACTTTCAGTTTCTCAAGATAACGTCTCCGTGTTCGTAACAAACTCCAGATGTACTGACGTCGTCAATGGCCGATGATGGATAAGACCCAACATGACCATGGCATAAGCTCTATACATTATTTGCGCACAAACCATAAGCCCTGGCACGGAGTTGGAGTTCTGCTAAACGTATGGGTTCCATGTCCATCCTTCTGTCAATCTGTCACCAAACCATTTTGATTATATTGTGGTGAAATAATTCTCTTCATTTTGAAATACCACTCATGCGACCACATGTAAATGTATACATGAATTTTCACTCGTGAATCAAACTTCACCCGCACAGACAGCCGGCCGTGGGCGGATTGTAGTGTGTATCTGCACATGAATGTGTGATATGTGCCGTGGCCAAGTGGTCAAATGTCGAACTACCAATCGGTCTTGAGTTCAACCCGCCTAGACACCTCCGTCTGATGAGTAAAGACTGGAAATGTTCACGATCTTCCAGATGGACATGTGTGCAGACCAGTCAGTGACTAAACCCCGTTTGTGTGTACACGCATGTAGAATGTCACACATACAGGTGAAAGATCCTGAAAGTTATGTCAGTGTTGGCTTACGGAGACATGAAAACACTCAGCACGCACACCCACCACAGACTGTACAAAAACATAATGTGCATTGTGGTCAGCTGGCCTAACAGCTTGAGTTGTCTGTGCTCCACTGAAAAGTCTGATGGTGTGTAATGAGCAATGAGTTCAAATGAGTTTGGAGAAGAGCGCTATATAGGAATGATTTATACATAATCTATGATAATATCACGTCAGCTCGTGCCTGCACACATAAAATACAGCTGAGAAAATATCACGCTCTGATGGCTTCCAAGACATATAAGGCACCGCCATCATTACAACTACCATCCTTATCTTTAGCCTGATCTCTCTCCCTGATAGATATCTGTGATTGCAATCTGCCAAAACACGCATCATCCAGTCCCATCTACGTAACAACCCACTGACCTATCTTATTCCTTACTCCTCCGCTCCCCCTCCCCCTCCCCCTCCCCAAAGAAATCAGGGCTGTTAAACATTACTGATATTTCTATTTTCGTTATCGCCATCGGGAACAAGTGGATGGGGAGATATCTGGGGTGAGTGTGTAAGCAAAAGTGATGTGAGTCTGAATGGCTTCAACATATAATCACTGAAACTTAAAACATTTGGAATTGATTTAGCCAAGAAATGAACCAGAAAAAAACACGAAAGAAGAATATGAACGCGTATTGAATGCAACAAAACAAGACAGGCGCAAAGTTTCTGGCCTTTGAGAAAAAGACTGAAACTTCCCTGCTGCTGTCTTCAATGGGAGAAAAGGAACAAACTGTTTCAGTCTTTTTCTCTAATTTTTTTATCTAGTGTTTGTTTGTTTGTAATCTTACGCTTGACAAAGGCCAAGTTGGCCGAAAATTTGCGCCTGTCTTGTTTTGTTTTGTTGTGTTAAATACGCGTTCGTATTCTTCTTTCGTGTTTTTTCTGGTTCATGTTTGCTTGAACGCGGGCAGTCACACTTGTTTTGGATTTAGCCAAGAAATGGCATGATTTTCATTATATTTGCAACTATTGAATAAAGTCTAACTTTATTCATAAACAGCTAAAACATGTTTGTGGATAAACTTATTGTGTGAATTAAGTGGTACTGTAATCAGAAAGATGCGGCTCGATCGATCAAACTAATTTATATAGGATTGCTTTTTGGCAGGTATGGAGGGAAAAGCTACCAGATAATCAGAGGGAGAAAGGGACAGGTAATAAACATGACTGGGCACAGAGAACATCTGACACAGTGTGATCGATTGGAATATTACTTGTGAGATTTGACGTGTCCGTTGTTGCCGAAATTGAAGTAAAGACAGGGCAGCTATTTTGGATGTTTGTTCCGTTTTGTGTTTTGCAAAAGTAGAAAAACTGTGTCTATGTTTAGGAGTCAGATGAATGTTGTATGATGCATAAGTATGATTAGGTACAGGTTTGCCGAGAAAGAGTTTACGTTAAGACTGCTAAATATTCATACCAAATCATAAAATGAAACTTCTTTCTTCTTAATGAACATTCCTTTATCTGTCCACTCCTACCAACTCCTGTATCACGTGAATATGGACTTGCTGGTCAGCGGTCAGTTGGCACAGTGACTCGACGCAATCTCAAATCTATCGACCTCTCCACATTTTCATCTGATGCCTCCCGTCTCCTTTCTGAAAAGTCACATAACCTTGCCGATGAATTCTATACTACTCTCCACCATCTTCTGGACACTCATGCTCCAGCCACAACCCGTCTTTTACCTGACCGCCCCCCTACCCCCTGGCTCACTCATGAGATTGCCTGTGCAAAACGTGCCCGCCGCAGAGCAGAGCGCCGTTGGCGCAAATCCAAACTCACTGTACACAGGCAACTTTTCCAAGCCTCTAAAACAAAAGTATCCACCCTCATTGCATCAGCAAAAACAAGCTATTTCCAAACCAAAATCCTGAATGCCTCCTCTTCAAAAGAACTCTTTACAACCATGAATCATCTCCTTGGCACACGAAAAGATTTACCTCTCCCAACAAAACATACAAATGAAGAACTCCCATCTGTATTCTCCAAGTATTTCACCACCAAAATACAAACTCTTCGTGACAAGCTTGACAGGACACCCTGTCAACCATGCCCACCTGACCCTTCCTTCTCTGGCACACCTCTTACTACTTTTACCCCAGTCTCACAAGAAGAAATTTTCGACACAATCAGATCCATGTCGTTCAAAACCTGCGAACTGGATCCTCTTCCAGGTTCTCTCTACTCCGACTGTCTCCCTACTCTCCTCCCATTCATCACTGACATCATCAACACTTCTCTTCAAACTGGAACTGTCCCAGATTCTTTCAAGTCTGCTATTGTTCACCCTCTCCTCAAGAAACACAATTTAGACCCAAATGAACTGAAAAATTACCGGCCTATCTCTAATCTCTCTTTCTTGTCAAAACTCCTTGAAAAAGTCGTCCTCAACCAGCTGAACTCTCACCTGTCTGCCAACAATCTCCTCAATCTTTTCCAGTCAGCCTACCGCCAGTGCCATAGCACTGAAACTGCCCTACTACACATTCTCAACAATCTCCTCCTTGCAACTGATACTGGCAAAGTCTCTCTCCTCACACTCCTTGATCTGTCTGCAGCCTTCGATACCATTGACCATGGTATTCTCCTTTCTAGACTTCATCATACTTTTGGCATCTCTGACATTGCTCTCTCCTTTTTCACTTCGTATCTCTGTGTGGAAACAACTGCAAAACTCGTTCTCTCCTTCATAATGTCTCGCATTGACTATTGCAATTCACTCCTGTCTGGTCTTCCTGCCTCCACCATTCACATCCTACAGCGCATTCAAAACAATGCTGCACGCCTTGTACTCAAAAAGAAAAAAGCTGACCACATATCTCCTCTCCTGGCACAACTTCACTGGCTCCCTGTATCAAAGCGCATACAGTACAAGCTAGACACCATGTGCTACAAAAGCCTCAATAACGCAGCCCCCGATTACCTGTCAAGCCTACTTGAGATCTATGTTCCCTCACGTACCCTCCGCTCTGCCTCCGATCCTCTGACTTTTCGCTTTCCACGCACTAAGCTCAATACTATGGTCCACGAGCCTTCTCTGTTTCTGGTCCACTCTCTGGAACAAACTTCCTCTGTCAGTCCGTCAGCAACCTACTTTTGTCTCCTTCAAGTCCGCTCTCAAAACTCACCTTTTCTCCTCCGCATAAAATCCTGAACCTCACTCACCCCCCCCCCCCCCCCCTCTGCAGCCTGTCTCCGCTCGGGGGGAATCACATGGTTATAATATATAATTGTATATGCTATGCTCTCTATAATTTTCCATTGCTTTTATTCTTGCTTTTATTGTTATTCTTTCTCCATTATAGCCATGCGTGTGTGTGTGTGTTGTGTGTGTGTGTGTGTGTGTGTGTGTGTGTGTGTGTGTGTGGTTGTGTGTGTGGTGTGCGTGCGTGTGTGTGCGTGCGTGCGTGCGTGCGTGTGTGTCTGCTTCAGCGCTTAGATTTGATTTTATCAAGATTTTGCGCTATATAAATATTGTAATTATTAAAATATTGTAATTATTACTTCTGTAGGGGAAATGCCACGCAACGTTAATTTAAGATCTCCTCAATTAACACCGTCTTCCTGGTCTGTGTATCGCTTTAATTGCACATATGGTTTTATCATATGATTGTTGGGCCAGCCGGTGGGGTTATATTCTGGTCAGTTGGCCAAACCACTTTGATCTCTGCCGATGATTACGATGGCGGAGAGACGTTATTTCCGCCATTTCTCTATTTGGTGTTTTTGATGTTGCCGTGCCTGGACTTACTGACAGCTGTTCTCAATCACGCGTCTGGAATATCAGGGTGACGATGTACTAAAATTGATGAGTTTAGTTTTTATTTTAAGGGAATGTTGGGGTGTTGGAAGTGTGGGGCAGGTTGATAACTGATACTATCTGCTTTCTAAATTTTGATTTCAATCTGTCTGTTGAGTCTTCCATTGTCTGTGAAAATGCTGCCTTTAAAAAATTCACTCACTGGTACTTCTTTCATCGATGTAAAATGTGATATGTGCGCAGACGGTGAAATACAAGTTTGCATCTTAAATTTTGTGATATTAAGGTAATTCCAGTCTTGATGGAGGCAAAACAAAAGAAGATCATTCATAAGGAAGACTAGGAAAAGACAAGCAACATTTATAGGCCCTTTTTCGAGGAAAGGGGAATTAGAGCACCTAGTCACAACAGGAAAGCTGGAGGGAAAGAGCACCAAGTAGACCCAGAGTGGCTGAGGACAGAGAGGGTGGAAGATGTGCTTGCAGCAACAAGGGATAGATGCATATGGAGGGCCATGATCCCCAACAACGTGTGGCAGGGCACTTGATGATGATGACGACGATGATGGTAATTCATTGAAAAGATGGGAACTATGGTCTATCACACATGTACTCTGTTAAAAGACACACACATGAAAGAAAGTCTTTCCCTTCGGAAATAGCAGTCGTTGATTCAAACTTTTCTCAAACGACTTGTAGGAAAAGCGCCGTCCTGCTGGGAAGACAGATTAGGGAATCAGGCTTCTGAAATAAATCCACTACTGATTGGTTATTTCACCAGGAAACTCCACACGGACCAGGCGACTGTCTCGTGGCCATTTGTTGTCTGCTGAGGACGACCCTGAAGACTGGGGAGCAGGGGAGACAAGCCGATAGTACACAGAGATGGAGACTGACTGTGAACTCAGGAAATCGATATTCAAAACTTACTGAAATCGAGACATGGCATGAATTTGTCCGGACACTGTAAGAATAGACTCTAGAAAACAAATCGGTCTTCCTTTTCTTGAGAAGACAAGACCGTTTTAAACGGCAATGTGGCCAACAATAACAATAACAATAACATTTATCTCTTAATTGTGTAGTGTTTTCATGTTCCCAGTGACGTGCTTTTCTGTCGGGAGGAGGACGTTTTACGTGAAAAGGGAGGGACAGATATGGAGCGAGATTTCTGAGAATAAAAGAAAATTTTAAAGTATCATTTTCTTTACAGAAATCATCCGTTTATTGTTTTCAGTAAGTTCACAATAAACAGCGAGAGAAACGCATTGTGTTTGTAATTTATCAGTGACAGTTATGTGTCTCTATGAAGTATTATGATAGCTACATTATGGTTTCCAATAACATCTGTTGCACAAGTTTGAAAGTCTGAAAAAAAGATGCATAAAAGAAGAATATGTCAATTAATGATAGACATGCAGTTAACAGATTTGCATAATCTGAAGTGAATTCTATGGTGGAAAATCAGTTGATGCTAGTTTTTCCACTTCTCGGGGTATGAGTCCTTATTCCTCCAGACAGATAGCAGTCTTAACACACAAAATAAGGCTTAACTGTTGGAAAATGAAATATACACAAAGTATGCATGTGTCTGAAAGTGATAACTATCCATCACCTGTTTTCTGAATGCCATATCTTACTTTTGACTACAGTACAGAAATAGCTTTCTAGATTTTTAGCATCACGTCTCTGCAGCAGAACTACCTTCTACAATAAAAAATAATTATCTTTATTCAGATTATCCAGATAATTCTCAGATGCCTTGTTGGTTAACTCTTCTAAATTTTCATCTCAAATGTGAGTCTCGTCTTTCGTTATAACTTCTTTGTTGTTTTCGTTTTTAGTTTGTTTTGTTTTGTTCGTGTTTGTTTGTTTGTTTGTTTGTTTGTTTGTTTGTTTGTTTGTTTGTTTGTTTGTTTGTTTGCTTGTTTGTTTGTTTTTTTTTCTTTCTTTCTTTGCTTGTTTGCTTGTTTTTTGGGTGGGGTGTTTGGATTGGTTTCGGTTTTGCTTCTTTTTTTAGGGGGCTAGGTTAGTTTTCATTTATCCCTTCTCAACTCCACCTCTTTGTTTTTTGATTGGTTGGTTGGCCGGCAGGTTAGTTGGTTGGTTCATTGGTTGGTTGATGGGTTGTTGTTTTATTTTGCGGTGTGGGTGTTACGTTTTTGGTGTAGTCTAAAATCACAACTGTAAGTAGCCATAAAATAAAGGTTCATATCTTTCACTCTCCCTTCTACTTTGCTATTGGATACAGGTAACACAAACAGACAACCTATGACTCAGGTAGAAAAATTTGTTTCCAAACAAGAGTCTCTGAACATTTTAAATATTTCTTTGCATCAGTCTGGTCGAAAAAAAAAACCAGACACTTCAACACCCGAGTATTTGCTCGGATTGAAGGCCCAGATTAGATTCACATCCGCCCAAACAAAGGAAGAAAAAGAAGCCATAAATACGTACATTACGAGAAAAAGTGCATGGCTGATACAGATAATGACAGGACTTGTAGTGACATATAGGGAGACATACAGATTTAAAGGCAACACTATGAGTCATAAATCAGACTTTCCCGATCTTCTCTTTTCAGTCCATCCCCCAAAAGAGGTCAGAGGTCAGCCCTGGTGTTCTGTCAGTTTGTACACTGACTTTTTATGGCTGTCTGTAGGGATGGATACCAAGTTGGCATGGACACACAGAAACAAACACACACACACACACACACACACACACACACACACACACACACACACACACACACACACACCCCACACACACACACACACACACACCACACTGTTGCATGTACGCTTGCGCACACACACACATACACACACACACACACACACACACACACACACACACACACACAACACATACACATACACACATTAAAGTACACATATATACACATAGTGATTCAAGAAAGAAGAAAATATACTGAATGATAGAAAAAAATTGACAAAACAATTCTCCGAGTCAATATAAATCACCATTCAAGGAAGAGAAAACACAAAACTAAAGGACAGAACCAACCAAATTATACAGAGTGATTCCATCAAGCCTTTAATGAACAAATGATGGAGTTGTTTCGCGCTTGAATACACTGACAAGGGCAAGATGGGTCAACTTGCATCACGGAAGAGAATGAAGGACGGAATGGACCAGTAAAAACAGAGCGGTTCAGAAGACAAGAAAAGCAGCCAAAGACATGGAATGAACCAGAAATGATGGAATCAACTCCAGTGCCATCAAAAGCAGTGACATGGGTGGATGGGGGTGGAAGAGAGAGAGAAAGGGAAAGTACCGAGCAAGATGGCATGCTCAAATTATCATCAGTCAGAAAGAAAACCAGAAAACATGGGGGGGGGGGGGGGCGGTTATACTTGGAAAATAGAAAGCAGACAGAACGAAAACAAGAAAGGAGACAGACAGAAGGAATAGGAATAACACAGACAGATTCTCATGAAGTAATACACTAACATATCATTTACAATTGCATTCTGCTGGGAGCTATAACGTCTCTTTGCAGAGATCTATATGAAAATCAAAACTTTGAAAACATGTATCCTGAAATAGAAATTAGGATTAAATTGTCAGATTAATCAAAACTACTGGACATATTATGCTGAAGAAGTGTTCAATTTAGTATGCTGAATGTTGAATGTTGTACTAGTTCCAGACTTGTAGAAATGAAATATATGTATTGTCTCCATATATGAGTCAAACTCCTCCATAAACTGCAATCTCTTTCATCACCCTGATGTTTCATATCTGGACATGAACACAGAAACACAGTTTTATATTCTGAATGTGATCTCATGACATCGTTGCCTGTGGAGCAGACGTTTGTCAGTAACCGCAGTCTTGACTGAGTAACTCAGCATTGTGACCATCAAACGACTTCTACCAAAAGTACTGTTCACAAAAGAAGACAAAAGATAAAATCAAGTTTGTGAAATAAATCCACTGCTAATTGGTTATTTCACCACAAAGCCCCACACAGTCCAAAGAACGGGTTCGTGACCATCTATCGTCTGCTAAGGATGACGTCGAAAAGGAGGTATCAGGGAAGACAAATGGATGAAAACACAGGCAGACAGACTGGATGTGAATCTCAGACGATGGGTAATCAAAACGAAGTGAAATCATGGGCACAGTATAAAGTTAGGATAACAATAAAAGGCCTATCTGGTGGGCATAGAAGTAGAGCTCTTAGCCTGCAATCTGTCGGCACAGGTTTGCACATGTTCCATACTGCCTAGAGGAAAACAGTGCGTGTAACTGCCAATGGGCGCAAGACCGTTTACAGTGTCGGGCAACAGAAAGCAGCCAGTGAAAACAGACAGGCAACACCCTTACGACAATGCCCTGAAAAACGTCCATCTCGGACGCTATTGACACCACGGTTGTGTGACAGTTCCTTTCATCATGTGAACAAATTGAAGAAAATAAATGGTTTTGTCTTCCCCCATAATTTCTTGAGGGGACAACACAACAGAATAGTCGAGTTATAATAACAGTTCCCTTTTTAGTCATCTGCATGACGTTACAATGTTTGACATTGTTTCTGATATTTTTCATTTCTTAGTGGGGAGAAGGAATAGTGTTCCATGTATGCTCAAGAAAAACGAAGGGAAATAAATGGAACTAATATTTTGGATATAGAAGGGATTCAAAAATTCTTTCTGTTCAGAATATCATCCTTTTGCACATTTGAATTAGCTACAGTCAACATTAGTGAGAGCTATGTGTGCTTGTAAACTGAAATAACAATGTTCTTTGTTGGCAACAGTTCTCTATCTTATAACAATTTCAGACGGTCATATTTTTGTTTCAAATAAATGCCATAATATGTGTTCAGAATTTTACTAGAAAAATAGCTTTACAAGAGTGTACAATGTGACACAATGACAGACACGTCATCGAGGCATTCACTGGGCATTCTGCCCGCCCTTCTTTCTTTTGTTAGCAACTGCCATCAACATGATCACACGAAGAGAGAGTCCCCATTCTGTTCAGAACAAATCTCCTTCTACACGTACTTGAGACACTTTCTCACATCTTTCTGTTCCCCAAACACAGCTAATAGCTAAACCTAATCACACACGTATCAGTTTGCAGCAACCTGAATGGGATGTATGGTTTAGATGATTTACAAATCTATTGTCATCATCATCAGGTGCTCTGCCGCATGGCGTTGGCGATCATGGACTTCCATCTGTCTCTATCTCTCGTTGCACCTAGCATCTCTCCCACCCCCCTCGTCCCCAGCCACTCTGCAAGTCCGTCCAGCATTTTCTCCCTGGGTCTACCCGGTGCTCTCTTTCCCTCCAGCTTTCCCGTTGTGACCAAGTGCTCCAAATCCCCCTTCCTCATAAAATGGCCTATGAATGTTGCCTGTCTTTTCCTAATCTTCCTTATGAGTGATCTACTTGTGCCTGTCTCATTTGTTTTCTTTGCTGTCCATGAAACTCTCAACATTCTTCTTAAAACCGCATCTCGGCTGCCTCAATCTTGTTCTGGCTTTGTTTGTTGACTGTCCACGCCGCACATCCGTACAACAGTATTGGTTCTATATAACATTCAAGAACTCTCTTCCTGGTGTTAATTGATAGGCATTTATAGGTAAGAATGCCTGTCATCTTCCCGAATGCTGTTTTGGCTTGGCCGATTCTGCCGGCTATTTCTGATGTGCATCTGCCGTCTGATGAAATGATCGTTCCCAGGTATTTAAACTTATTAACCTGTGTCAAGGTTGTGCCATTTGCTGTTATTTTGCATGAGGGGATTTATGTTTTTTACTGATCACCATGACTTCAGTCTTCTGCTGTTTAGTTCCATCCCCTTTCCTTTGCCTTCTATTTCTAGTATATTCACATGGTTTTGTAGGTCCCTTTCATTTCTGCAACTAGCACGGGGTCATCTGCGTATCGAATGTTGTTTGTCATTTTCCCTCCAACCTTTAATCCAGGGTCTTCTTCTAGGTTTCTCATGATGTTTTCGCTGTAAAGTGATGGAAGGCAACGGGAAACCACCATCGTAATTTTTCCCAGGTTATCATGGACAGAAACAGAGACGTGAATAGGTGCTCCTATGGAGCAGCTTCGTCCGGTAGGGACCGTCATGCGGCGCAGGTAACACGAGACCGTCAGCAAGTTACTGCGAACCCTAAACTCAGATTTAAAAACATCAAAGTTGCAACATGGAATATAAGAACACTGTTGCAGAAGGGTAAACTAGAAAATATCAAAACAGAGATGGAAAGATTTAACATTGGTATTTTAGGACTAGGGGAAGTGAGATGGAAGGGGGCAGGCATAACATCAGGAGAATACACAATGATATACTCTGGTGGTAACTCACATGAAAGAGGAGTAGGCATCATGATGGACAAAGACAAATCAAAAGCAGTTAAGGGATACTGGGCTGTGTCCGACAGAGTTTTGCTGGTCAAGCTGGGAGGCAAACCATTTGATATCAACATCATTCAGGTGTATGCACCAACATCCGCAAGTACTCAGGAAGACATCGACAACTTCTACGAAGTATTAGAGATGGCCAAAGTCCAATGTAAATCACAAGAAGTTACTGTAATAATGGGAGATTTTAATGCCAAAGTGGGACAGGACAGGGTGGAGGATATAGTTGGACCTCATGGCCTTGGTACGCAAAATGAAAGGGGTGAGAAACTTGTAGAATGGGCACAGATGAATGAGTTTATAGTAGGAAACACCTGGTTTGAGCAACCAAACAGAAGAAAATGGACTTGGATGAGTCCAGGAGATAATACCAAAAAATCAGATTGACTACATCCTGATCAACAAAAGACTTAGAAATTCTTTACTGTCTGCAAAAACACTACCAGGCGCAGACTGCAACAGTGACCACAATCTTGTAGTGAGAAGATTTAGACTGAGATTGAGGGGAAGGAAACAGACCAAAAACAACATCAAATTAAACTTTGGACTCTTAAAGACAGATGAAGTGATACGTAAAAAGAAATTTTAATGTACATGTTCAAAACAAATTCAGTGCTCTGGAAGACGCTCGTGACAGTGAGGACAATGGACAAAGTTGAGGAATTCGATAAATGAAGCTTGTGAGGAAATCCCTAGGACAGATAGAAAAGCAAAGAAGAGCTGGATGACTAATGAAATTTCGGGCTTGGTGGAGGAAAGGAGGAAGGCAAAGAGAAACGAAGAGATCTACAGGAAGATAAACAAGGAGATCAGGAATAGGTGCAATGAAGCTAAGGAAACTTGGCTGAAAACAAAGTGCAAAGAAATGGAAGACCGACACAAAACGGATCCTCAGGGTATGTACAGACGAATTGAAGAAATTGGCCACAGGAAAAATACATGCACATCAACTGGGTGCTTGAAATCGATGGAAAAGGACAAAATATTAGATAGATGGGGAGAGTACATTAAAGACCTTTTTGAGGATGACAGAAACGAAGAACACATTATAAAAAAGAACTTTGAAGGGCCACCCATAATGAAAGATGAAGTTAGAGCGGCACTGAAAAAGATGAAACCAGGAAAAGCCCCAGGACAAGACAATATTACTACAGAGATGATTGAAGCCCTGGAGGAATTTGGCATAGAAAAAATAACAGTCCTCCTAAATGAAATTTACGACACTGGAAAAATCCCCAAAGATGTGCCAAAATCAAATTTCATTGCACTTCCAAAGAAGACAGGGGCTATAGAATGCGAACTCCATCGCACAATCAGTTTGATGAGTCATGTAACAAAAATCATGTTAAGAATAATCATAATGAGGACAAGGAATAGAATCAAAAGAGAAATAGCAGAAGAACAATGTGGATTTGTGGAAGGGAAAGGAACTATTAATGTCATCTACATCCTAAGAACTATCATAGAGAGGTCAAATGAGATGAATAAGGATTTGTATTTATGCTTTGTTGACTACACCAAGGCTTTCGATCGGGTAAGACATGATGAATTGAGCAACCAACTGGAGAGACTCAATGTTGATGGAAAAGATCTACGAATAATCAGAAATATGTACTGGGAACAAACAGCTGCAATGAGAATAGAAAACAATGTAAGCTCTTTCAAAAACATCAAAAGAGGAGTCAGAGAGGGTTGTGTTTTGTCACCAGATCTGTTTTCACTTTATAAATCTATACGGAAGAGAAAACACCAAGCTAAAACACTGGGTACCAAGATAGAAAAAGTATGGTATTAATAGTAGTAGTGGTAACTGTTGCTATAGTAGTAGTAGCAGTATTTTTAGTTAGTAGTAATAGTAGTAGTCGTGGTGATGGTTGTGGTGGTAGTGGTGGTGATGATGGTGGTAGTGGTGGTGTGGTAATGGTAGTAGCGTTGGTGGTAGTGGTAGTGGTGGTAGTGGTGGTGGCAGAATAAAGCTGTCTTGTATAGCGCTATGCTCCAAACTCATTTGGATTCACTGCGTAGTACACATAATCAGACGTTTTAGTGGGCGGGCAGAACTCAAACTGGCAGGCGAGCTGACCACACTCTACAACCTTGTTGCACAGTCTGCATCTTCAGTGGGCTTACATGCTAGGATTGTTCATGTTTCCATAGGCAACCAGACACTGACATGGCTTACAGAATCTTTAACGTGCATAATTCATATTTTGCAAGCACATTACACGCAAAGGGGGCTTAAACACTGACAGGTCTCCACACATGTTGATCTGGAAGATCGGAATAATCTCCACGTTTTACCCACCACGTGGAGGTGTCTAGGCGGATCGAACCCATGTCCTTGCGATGGGAAGTCCGATGCTGACCCACTTGACTACCGCGCCCGTCAACGTACATAGCAGGCACTGTGATAATGTCATTATCTAAACTGATGTGTGAAGACAGCTACAGGTTTAACAGCAACAGCAACAGTACAAACCAATTTTTTACAGTCCTCTCTTTCTAAACATACAACCCCACCGATGTACCCCATACCTCCCAACAAAAACACAATTACAGAAGTCAATACTGATCAACTCGTGGGGTGTCATTTTGTGTGGCTGTCTGTAGACAGAACGAAGTTGTGTGATTAAGGAATTTTCACTTTGTTTACAACATGTTCAAGTATTTGACACGAAGGGATTCTGTGAATGCAAAAACTGACATAGACATGACCCTCCATACACTTTCATTTTGATAGTTTATGACAAAGCGGTGGAGCGTTGACAGTGAACAGATGTGGAAACTTTGCAGATCATCTTGTCTCCTTTACTTTACTTTATCTTTCTGCGGCCTGATCAGGCTGATGCATCGTATAAAGTTGGTATACACACGCACGCAACACACACACATACACACACACACACACACACACGCCGCGCGCGCGCGCGCGCACACACACACACACACACACACACACACACACACACACACACACACACACACACACACACACACACACACACACACACACACAGATAGAGATAGAGATAGCAATAGATGAAGTGGACTTAGGAGACAGACGAATACAGCAGACACAAATTTGAAACTCTAATCCACTAAAACATTACTTTTCCAGTTTGGCATTTCTGTCATTGCCAAAAATGATAGATAAACAGAAGAGCTATGTTGTCTGTTTTAAGAAAATGCAGAAGTTAGAGATATTTGGTCCAACTTTTAGAGCAGAAGAACATTTAAAAGATGAATGGAAGTGACCGGACATAGTCCATAATCATGTGAATGTGTCTTGTTTTACACAGAAAGTGGTCCACCTTAGCTGACTGAATATTACAGAAGAATGGAAATATTCCTTAACTTTGAAAATAGAATCGATGTCATTTATAAATACATCACTCAAACCCTAAATTTTTAATGATTCATGATAGCACATGTATATCTGATTATATTATTATTAGTATTAGTAGTATATTATTATTGTTGTTGTTCTTGTTGGGTTGTTGTTGTTATTATACTGTTGTTGTTGTTGTTATTGTTATTATCATTTGTGTCTTTTCTTGAGTGCGTAATGTTGAACACGGTTTTAAGTCTTGAATAAAAAGTGCTGGTGATTTATTCATCACGTACCAGTACGCAAGTCTGTCACGTTGTCCTGAATGTAGTCTAATGGTGAATTATGAATCAAGCATCGGTGCTGTGGTATGTAAGTCTGACACATTGTCTGCTCTATTTGTCTATGGCTTTTAAGGAATGACTTTTCCTTTGGCACCAGAAAGGTATTCAAGATCAAACTACTCTCGAACTACTTTTACCGAAAGTGCTGACTGGTTCAGGAAGACAAATGATTAAATCAAGTCTGTGAAATAAATCGACTGCTGAGTGGTTAGTTCACCTAAAGTCCCCACACAGATCAGACGACTGTCTCCCGGCCATTTGTCGTCTGCTGAGGGCAACGTTCAACAGCCAGTTTCAGAGAAGACAAAAGGAACACGGAGAGCAAGACTGACTGACTGACTGATTGGCTGGCTGGCTGGCTGGCTGGCTGACTGACTGACTGACTGACTGGTTGGCTGGCTGGCTGGTTGGTTGGCTGACTGACTGGCTGATTGACTGGCTGATTGGCTGGCTGGTTGGCTGACTGTCTGACTGGCTGGCTGACTGGCTGGCTGGCTGGCTGGCTGGCGGACTGACTGACTGGCTGGCTGGCTAAATGACTGCCAAGGGATGCTGAAATAAATTGAAATCATGGAAAAACGTGTAGACAAACTCTCTCCTTTCGTGTTTCTTAATGATATTGAGTCTCTCCTCAGTTACTACACTTTAAGATCAGGAAAACCTGTTATCTTAGCGATCTCAATTATGTTTTTAAAGATTAGGACGAATGGGAAAACCAAGCGCTTGTGCCTATATCAGTCTATCCATTCTCTCTCTCAGCTTGTGGCCCAGCCCACACACATTAAAAGCCGTATCATTGACTGGCTGATTGTATGTAACACCGATGAACACGTTGCATCAGTCTTAATCCAAGAGCAACTTCCTTGCTGTTATTTTCACTCTATCTGCCTAAACCTACATGCCAGAAGGGAACTGTTACCTGTCGCATTCTGAAATTTATCCATGTTAAATCCTTCTCTGAAGTCGCAATTCGTCTCTCCTTTTAAATTCCTCCGATCCCGCTGGTCACTACAATTCAGTCGTGCACCATCTTCTAGTTGAGCATGCACCCCAAACCATCTGTGTTCTGCGTCACCGTCCATGATGTGCCGAACGTCACTGGCGGTCTTCTAAACTTGTAGTTCATTCACAGATTTTCCGAAAGCGTGTGAAAGCAGTCACGAAAATAATATCAAAAGCCAAAAGTGATAATTATTTTACCCAGGTCCTTGAATCTATAAATCCAAAACGCCTTTTCTCCGTCATGTCTCATCTTTTGCGTACTACTAAGTCATCTCCACTTCTCTCCAACATCAGTTCTTCAGATCTCACAGAGGCTTTTTCAACGCTTTTCTCTCCCAAAATTAACGACCTTCGAGCCATGCTAGACAAAACATTTTTTTCTTCCTTTTCATCCTGATTTTCCATTCACAGGCCTCCCACTCACTGAATTTCAACCAGTTTCTGAAATTCTTGATTGCCAGCACCCTAAAAGAAATGTCATTCAAGTCCTATGAACTTGACCCCAGACTTGCCTCTCTCTTTTCACAAATTCTTCCTGAGTTTCTTCCATCCATAACGCATATCACCAACACCTCTGTTTTCACTGGAACTTTCCCACCTTTTCACAAAACAACCATTGTTTGACCTCTGCTGAGAAAGAATACTCTCGACCATAACATTCTCAAAAATTATCGTCCTGTCTTCAATTTGCCGTTCCTTTCCAAGCTTGTTAAGAAAGTGGTTTTGAAACAGCTGAACAATCATCTCTGCCAACAGTCTTTTAACCATCCTTTTCAATCAGCTTACCGTTCTGTCCACAGCCTTAAAACTGCTCACGTTCACATTATGAGTGATTTGTTGCTTTCACCTGACTGGCAGAAATTTTCTACTTATTCTTCTGGATCTTTTTGTTTCTTTTCACACCACTGACTACCGCATCCTCCTCTCTCGACTGGGACACAATCGGAATCCAAGGTAGCGTTCTCTCATGGTTCACGTACGTCATACTTACCCGACCCCTTTCAGTCAGTCGTGGTAAATGAACACAAAAATCAACCGGGAAACGTGCATATGGAGCCCCAAAAGATTCTGTACTTGGGCCATTTCTCTTTATATCACCATTCGCTAATCAGTCAGCACAACACCAAAGATCATTTGTATCATATTGATGATTCACAGCTCTACAACATTGCATTTCCTGAAAATCTTTCAGCTCTTCTTTACGTTGGCTCTGACTGTTCTGCTGACATCCAGAACTAGATGATACAGAATAAGTTACAGTTGAATAGTGAAGCAATGCTCACTGCAACAAAGCACAAGCTTTCCCCAAACGAAAGTCTGTTCTATTCAATAAGATGACAACACTATTTACTTTCTGA
Source organism: Monoplex corrugatus (assembly GCA_030674185.1). Lineage (NCBI taxonomy): Eukaryota > Metazoa > Mollusca > Gastropoda > Littorinimorpha > Ranellidae > Monoplex > Monoplex corrugatus. The sequence continues at coordinate 30,730,306 of JAPXFY010000016.1, read as the reverse complement.
TTCGGTCAAAAACCAATGTAGTTCTTGATCCCTAACTCTCTATGCAGAAATTCATCTCTCAGACCTGTCTGTCTTGTTACTGTCAATTGTGATGTTTCAGTTCTATTCGCCGTTATCTTTCAACTTCATCAGCATTTAAATTTGCGACTTCCCTGATCTTGTGTCGCATCGATTATTGTGACTGTCTGCTCTCAATCTGTCTGCTACTTCTGTTGCATGCCTCCAGCATATTCAGAATTCCAAAGCTCATCCTGCCCTTGGTAAAAAGAGACATGATGACGTCACTCGGTTGTTTCACTGTCTCCACTGGCTGCCCGTTTCTCAAACAATGTCATACAAAATCAACACCTTACTCTGCAAGTGTATCAAAAGTGCTCCACTTATTTATGTTCGTCATCACCTCCGCATGTACACCCTTTCCCGACTTCTCCGTTCTGCATCTGATACCAGTTGTTTACACTTGCTAGATACAGATGTACCACAGTCAGTCGCCGTTCTTTTCTGTGTCTGGTCCATGCAATTGGAGCGATCTTCCCCCGTCTGTTTGACAGTAACAAACACTGTCTTCCTTCAAGCTTAGCTTGAAGACAGCTTTCTGTCCAGCAGTGATTTCCCTCTTTACATGCTCACTCTTTGGCCCCACTTCCCTCCTGCCCCCCCCCCCCCCCCCCTAAAAGTTGGTGTGCTTTGTGCCCTGAAGTTTCGGTCGTTTTAGTGAATAATGAGAGTGCGCCCTTTCGTCTCATTCTTGTATCACGATTTAGCGCCTTTTACAGTCATTATTATGTTTATTATAAACAAACAGACAGAGAGGGGAGTGACAGAGAAATTAAATGAAAGAAGGAACAGTAAGACCTGCTTCCAAAGGTCGGCAGTCAAAAGCAAAACGTTTATGTTTTGTAGCAAAACAAAAACAGAGTGACGCAAAGACTGACCCAGCTATTCACCTCTCAAAGCAACACCCAACACCCTATACTTGTCTAACAAATCACAGGCCTATTTTCCCAGACTGTGTTTTCTGATAATCCCAAGATCAGACCTATTCCCAGACAAACTGATAAAACTTCTCTCGGTATTTGAGAAGTGGAACAGACATTACATATAAACCCAACCGTCATGAACACAGGGGAGGGATTAGAATAACTCCAAGGCAGACTTGAGACTGGTCCTGTCTCGTCCCGGGGATGACTATCAGCGGTCTGTGGCCAGGCTTGTTTCCACTATCACACATGGCACAAAATACACCGGACATTTACTGATCTATGTTTGAGAACTGTGATCATAAGGACAGCTTTTTTATTTGGATTTACTATTCTCTCTTGGTGTGTCTGTCTTTGTGATCCTCTCCGCGCGCACACACACACACACACACACAACACACACAACACACACACACACACACACACACACACACACACACACACACACACACAAATAAATATATAATATATATATATATATATATATATATACATATAACTAGGAAGAATATAATATCACCAGTCCCTGTTTCGTTGTCCAATCACCTCCAGTTTATTAAACGCATCTTAATGCAAAAAAAAAAAAAAAGAAAAAAAACTAATCATAGTGCACCTCCTTAACAGCTAGAGCAAAATGTCTTCTTCGGAGAGAAACAAAAATCAAACTCCAAAAAGGGCACTATGGTGTTGTCAAAAACAAGAGTGAATTGTTTGTTTGTTTGTTTGTTTGTTTGTTTGTTTGTTTGTTTGTTGTTTGTTTGTTTGTTTGTTTGTTTGTTTGTTTGTTTGTTTGTTTGTTTGTTTTGGGTGTGTTTATTCATTCTTAACACACAAACACATACACACACACGCACATACACACACGCGCGTGCACGCATGTATGCACGCACCCAACATAACACACACAAATACACACGCAAGCACACACACATTTAAACACAGACACACACAAAAACACACATAACCAAGAAATCAAGACCAGAAAAATGTCTACTTTTAGGCAATACAGTGAGCAGCAATCGATCTCTTGATGCTGCGAAACGCTGTGTATTTCCAAGGCAGCTCTGCTTTTGGTCCAAGCGTTTGTGGAAAAACCATGGCATCAGTTTCACCACAAAGATCGCTGTTCACACAGCCATAGTGTAGTGATCTGTACTGCTGCCAGACCTGGATTATCTACCGACAGTACATCAAATGCTAGAACGGTTTCACCAGGTATGTCTGTGTCAAACCTACAATATCACGTGGACAGATCGAGTGTTCAACCTCAAATATTGGACAGAAAAAGAGAAGTGTGGTTTGTCAAGCATTGAGTGTCTACCCATCAAATGCCAACTTCGTTTGACAGGACATGTTGTTTATATACATGTACATACAATCGCATCCTAAAGATATTCCCGCGTAGAGAGATGAAGCAAGGATACCGTGACTTAGGAAGACGACTCAAGCAATATCAGGATAGTCTGAAGGCCAACATCATCATCTATGCTGTCAACACAGCCAACTAGGAAGACTACCCACAACAGCAGAGCACAATCACAACTGAACAGTGCAGAACATTTATCATCCAACACAACAATGGCTGGTAGAAGCAGGAACCAAGGCCGCACAACTGGTTTCCATGCACCGTCTGCTGAACACCATGTGTCTACAGACTTGGTACTGTATCCAACATGTAATCCACGCCAACCAATAAAAGACCAGTAAACCTATTCATTTGTTGGATCGGCAGGAGCGTTAGTTATCACCATAATCCCATCATTTTCATAAAAACATCATAATTCTTTCGGTTTCAGTACGTGACCATAAGATTAATCTTCCAAAACGTATTTCTCTAAAGCAATCTGTACGTGTCAAATACAATGTGATGAAAATAAAGTGAGTCCTGTGTCAGACACTTTCTGTACATGGATGCTGTAAAACTGTTAATCTGTATTTCTGTCACGACTAGTGCAATTCGATTCTTGCTGACATTTCAGAAACTCTCCTGACATATCCAGAAAATCCCAAACAATGCTGTTATCGTGTTTGTTTCGAATGAAATGAAAGGCCACATTTCCCAATTATTTAAAAATCTTTGCTGAATGTCATTTCAACAGAAAAAATCAATGAATGCACTCACTGTCACTTGTCTTCATCTCAGCGATTCTGCTGCTCAATCCTGTCTCTCTTATTCTCATTCTTGTGTCCCCGTCGATGGTTACGATCTTCTTTTGATGTAAATGTCCCTTGCAAAACCTATACTTTTCGAACATGTTCAACGCAATGAAAGGTCTTATTTTTTCATGCCCAAGTTCTCTACCATAAAATTCTGTTCTCTCTAATATCAGGTTTTCCTCCGCAACTGACACTTTCAAAAGAAATTTGAAAGCCTTTCTCTCCAAAACATTTAGCATTTTTATCTGCTCTACTTTGTCTACATTTCGGCATCTCGCTTCTAGCACAGAAGGAAAATGTGTGAGGGGAGATGAAGAGAGAGAGGACACAGCTGAATGAAGTGTCAGATAGCAGTGAAGGGCAACAGAAGAGGAGACAGGAAGGATAATGGGATGGACAAGGATAAAAGTAAACAAGATAACAATCTTTATTTATCAAGGTAAAAGATAAACACTGCCTGTTTTTTCTTTCTTGGTTTTGTTTTTTTACATCTAGTCGTCGCCCAAAGCGGGACTTAACGATACATTATAAGACATTAACAAAAAAAATGATATCTAAAGTTCGTAGGATCGTAAATAATGTGAATCGTTATATAAAGATTCATAAAGTTAAGAACATTCAAGTACATACACTGAAAGAATACATGCATATTAGACATTAACAGAAAAATAACATCTTATGTTCGTAAAGAATGTGAATTGTTATATCTAACTTCATAAAAATGAACAACATACATTTGCATATACTGAAAGAATAGATGTATATAAGGAAACAAAGTTAGTAAAAATTGTATACTGAGTTTTGTTAATAAATATAGCTGAACATAAGAATTACTTATACATTGTTTTATATTATAGTTATACTACTTAAGATGTAACAAAATCGTACAGACTGATTAATACACAAGTGAAAATACAAGGTTCAAATCAAGAAAATGAATGAATAAATGAGAAGAAGAAAAATGATGATGATGATGATGATGATGATGATGATGATGATGATGATGATGATGATGATGATGATGATGATGATGATGATGATGATGACGACGACGACGACGACGACGACAAGGAAGATAATGATGATGATGATGACGTGGTGATGACAGGAAGAATGGTAAAGTAAACACACACACACACACACAAACACACACACACACACACACACACCACACATACACACACACATTCTTACATACACACACACGCACAGCAACGCACATGCACGCACACACACACGTACACACACACGTACGCACGCACACACACGCAGCAATATATAAACACAGTATGCCTCTTTATTCATATGAAAAATCTGTTAATCTTTTTTCATTACATAAGTCAGTGTTTAAATTTCAATATTCTGTGGTTTCTTATGTGTCTTCTTTCATGTATAGCTTTAATGTTTGTTGTTATTTTATTGTGAACATTTTCTATC
>JAPXFY010000016.1:30688232-30720732 GCA_030674185.1 Monoplex corrugatus | reverse complement strand
CTTTTCAGCACCCAGCTATAAATAGATTCTTCATTTTTCTGAGCTTTGAAAGGTAAAGCGGCGAGGGACAGGAATCAGACCAGCTATGAAAAAATTGTCCTGAAAGTAGCCTGTTCTCTACCGCTCCCTTTCCTTTGGGTTTATTGACCGCCAGTTCTTATTTTTATCTGTCCACGTGTAACCATCCGCATGCTGTGACCTTTTTAGCCAACTGAATCATTTCAAAAATTATTTCTTATCAAGTGGTTGAGATATTTTTCGTCATTATGTAGTGTTTGCGAACTAGTAGTAACATCAGTTTTACCTTGCGAACTGGTGGTAATATCAGTTTTACCTGTTTCTAATATTTCATGTTTTCATCTGTTGTTATTTTTGAAGAATTGACTGTGTTTGTACTGCATTAATGTTTGTAATGTATTAGTGTCAGACTGACTATTTTTACACTGTGTTAATGTGTACATTCTTTTTAGATTATGATCTATTACAATATAATGTGCAAGGAGCATGCTGTGACATGCACTGTTTGCGCTGTACAGATGGAATCAATATTAATGTTAAACTATTCGGCCAATACAACATAATGGCTGTTTCAGTCTCCAGGGAACCATAGGCAGGCAGCACAACTGACATGGGAAAGGTCATCAATAACCACGGAAGGCACACCATTACCGTCCTCAATGTAAGCACAGTTCTCTTAATCAGCACCACAAGTTCTCTCACTCAGCACATCTCACATTTCATCAGGGGTGATATATCACGTAACACAGTCTGGGTCAGCTACTGACGTCCACTACTTTCATATTATTTGATACTATACAATCACCACTTCATCATTGTATTGCAAATCACCATAGTTGTCACACCATGAACACCAGTATCATTGGGCCTTCAATTGTTTCACTGCCCCCCCTCTCTCTCTCTCTCTCTCTCTCACACACACAACACACACACACACACACACACACACACGCACGCACGCACGCACACCACACACACACACACACACACACACACCATGGTCTCCTTTTGTCTTTTTACTGTTATGCTGTTCAGTTTCTCAGTTCAGTTTAAGTAACAAACCAAACCAACACACAAAAGTTGACCGTCGTATTATAGTGGAGTCCAGGAATGTAAAATAAGAGTCAAACTTAGGATTAATTGCAAAAGTTTTGATTTTGTGTCCAATAGTTTGAGTATTGACACTGAAACAACATATGAAAAAAGTAGGTTGAGAGCAATGTCGGAAGGGGGTCTAATTAACGAAATGACGTCATCACATCGGAACGAAGCACTAACATTTCTCATAGTAATCCGAATGTCATCATGTAGCACCTCGTTCGAAAGGTCTTGACGAGATACATTCACATTCATCAGGTAAATAAATATATTCAAGAAACTGTGACAAAAAATGACAAATGTAATGTCCTCGGTAATGTTTTTAGATGACAGAGCTACAGCGCCTCCGACACTGTTCTTGGAAGCACTATTGTCCAGCATTATTCAGCGTGTGATTACCTTAATATGGAATGCGAATCTTTAGATAGAGTTCAATTGCCCATATCAAGCCATGCAACTACATAAATGTATCAGACGCCTCAAATCAGTCTTTGATGGACTGAAGAAACGGAGTGGGATTTGACCCAGGGCAGAAGTTTGGCGTGCAGTTACACTAGTGTTGCGGTGGATCACCTTTGTATGTTTTTGACCGGGTGTGACCACTCCTATGATTCCCATCCCATGGAATGTCCCTGAACCTTCCAATGTTCTCAAGTTGTGGTCCACATTATCAGCAACAAACTGCACAAAACTGTTAGGACCCACACCAACAAGATCTGTGCCTTGACTATAGGCTGCACATTGTTCAAAGCGTTGGACCTCATGATACGACGAACAGAATCCAAGTTTGTTTAACAGTTCTACCAAAGACCGGGATCCATGAAGATGATGCACTTGCACACCAAGTCCCAATTGCAGAGGTGGTATTAAGGTATTTGGTCTGATGGCATGCATGATCGCTTGACCAATGGAAGCAGTTTTCAGTTTACATTCCCTTTTTTTCTGCATCAGTGTTTGTAGAAACAAACGCAGTGAATCTGGCAAATAATTATTGTTTGCTTCAACATCACTGACCTCTTTTCTTGCTGGATAGACATCCTTGGGATAATTCAGATCTTTGATGTCGGACAACAAGAGTTTGGCAGCAGTTTCAATTATTCTCATTTTGTCAGCCAATAAATCTTGTTCTTTCTCTGTCTTCCAGAAGCGGTCTAAGATTTTCTCCGCAGTCATCTGGAATGTGACAACATTTGCTTTCCCTTGTATGTTTGTGATAATGATGTCACTTCCAAGGGTTTTCAGTAGCTTTCTTTTCATGTGGTCTTTGGAGTAAGGTTCTTCATCTCCAAGATACTCGCGCGTTTTCAGGCACAGATCACCCACTGTTAACTGCTCATCGTCATTTTCCTGCAGGTAGGAAACTACTTTGGAAAATGCTGCAAGTCGAACTTCATCCTCTGGTCGCCCTTTTTTGTTGTCTGCCACTGCTATATTAGGCCGATAAGCTTGTGGAATATTTCGTCCAGTTCTAAAATTCACATTGCACTGTTGATGGTAAACAGCATCAGCAGCATGTAAATCCTGTGCATATTCAATCCGCCCTTTTACTATTTGGGCCCACTTGTCCCCCGGACCTCGTTGCAAACATGCAAGTTCCAAAGTAGCTTGACAACTGGATGTGCGGATTTGGTACACAGAGACATCACCTTTCTTTGTTTGGCCCTTTACAGATGTCCCACAGAGGATACAGTCACTGGCGAAGTCAAATTTTGTTTGAGAAGAGCGAAGAGATGTCTTTGACTTTGATGACTGCACTTGTCGAGCTTTTAAATCGCGCTGAATTATAAATTCATTACAGAGCTCATGTCGACAGATTTTGTGCAGAATCTGGCCAGGATAAAAATCCAGGCTAGTCTCCTCTCTCTTTCGACTTGCTTTCCGAAGACCAGCAACACCTTTTTCTGTTTGGGTGACTGTTTCTTGACCGCTCCTCAGGGACTGCTTGCATAAAATGCAAACATCTGTGTCCAACTGGTCTGAAACAATTCGAAAAAAAAAATCTTAATAACAGAGAAGAACAACGAGCAGTTAAGATGAAAGAAAGAAACAAACAAAAACAAAAAACCGCCCATAAAACAAAAATTAAAAAGGCATTCAAAAGAAAAGATAACGAAAAAGGAATGAAAACACGCTATTATCTATACAAGACTGCTAATTTCAATAGTATAAAAAGAGAGAAAGAGAGAATATGGGATATAACAGCAAAGCAAACGGCACAAACAATAATAATAGCAAATTAAATTTACATTTTATATTTAAAAAAAATAGCCTTTAGCGGGAATCGAACCCGCGCTCCCCCCAAAAAAAATTCAAGTTAGTAGCAGAGTGCACTACCTCTTCGCCAGCATGGTCTACTGACAACACTGCGTAAATAAAACTTTATAAGGTGAACTTACTAATAAAGACAGAACGAAGGAAATACAGAGCTGTAATGATTAATACACGCTATTTGTAAAAGAAATGTACGGTACATAATAGTTTTCTTAGAATAATAGTGGTTTGACAGTATAGCTGAAAAACGCACCATCATGACCATGTGCCGGTCTGAGTCTAGCCCTCCGATCCGACACATCCCAGTTAGTCAACGATCGCGATAATAATCAGAAGGAGGAAAAATTAAGAGATAGATGGTGGAAGTTCTTACAATTGTTTTTTTCAACATGATATAAGTTAGAGTACTCACCTGGTAAGCCGCTTTCACAAGTTGTAGGATCTTTTTCCTCGTGGTTTATGGTCGACGCCATTGTTTGTTGATACAGAAATCAATGCGCAGCCTCATCACCACGCTAAAAAATGCGAAAGCGCGAAAGCGAAAGATTCCGCTATAATAAACGTATTTTTAAACATCTGGCGAAACTGACTTTTCCCTACTTTTTACATATGTTGTAAGGAATAGTGTAAGCAAATAAATGCACTGATTTCAAATTCTTTTGCAATTAATCCTATGTTGAAACATTCCTGGACTCCACTATTACATCAGATATGTTCTGGCTGTGAGGTTCAGTTAACAATGTTGTCCATTTCCGTCTTTTTAACTTGAACGGCAGTTACCGATTTCCTGTTTCTCTGACGTCACAATGACAGGTATTACTGTGGCGTGCTTTCTGTAGAGTGTTTGAGCGCTTTCCAGGTTGGAACACTTATTTCCACACAGTTTGTATTTTATTGACAGTGGGTGCAGGGGATGGAGGGCGATTTTTGTGGTGAAGTGATGTGGCGTCTTCGTGTTGGATGGAGACTGGGAACTTTTACAGTAACTAGGTAATAATGTATAGGACATGTTTGTAACAGACTTTAGAGGTGAGGTCGGGAGCTGTCATGTTGATATTTTTGGTGGACGTACGAGACATTACAATAAACTCAAGTTGTTCTAATAACAAATTGAAACAAACATAAACAACAGAATACCCATAAGTGGGGCAGATGTTCCAAAAACAAAACTGATACAAACAAACAATAAATAGAAACCCTGTAAGTAAGACAGAAGTTCCAACAACAGGTTGAAACAAATATAAACAACAGATATAAACCCTGTAAGTAAGACAGAAGTTCCAACAACAGGTTGAAACAAACATGAACAACAGATATAAACCCTGTAAGTAAGACAGAAGTTCCAACAACAGGTTGAAACAAACATAAACAACAGATATAAACCCTGTAAGTAAGACAGAAGTTCCAACAACAGGTTGAAACAAACATGAACAACAGATATAAACCCTGTAAGTAAGACAGAAGTTCCAACAACAGGTTGAAACAAATATAAACAATAGATAGATTGAAACAAACATAAACAACACATAAAAAACCATAAGTAAAGTACAATCTTACTGAAGATATTACCGGTGTGCAGGGTGTTAACGTTTAACTACCGTAACTTTCTATTTTTGTATCTGTTTTGTCCAATGGCATTTATGGCGTTGGTGCATATGGAATTTATGTAAGGTGTGTCACAGTTATAATGTGATTTAGCTTCATGGAAATACTGTTTCACATTTGTAAAGCAAATGAACTCAACAACGCAATGCACGTGGACTGTCACTATGAGGCATCCGATACACTCACAAGCCGTATATCATCGTTGCCATAAACAGATCTTACATTACATGCAAAGAATAATCAAACTTGATCCACCTGCAATGGAGGAATCAAAATTGCAGAACAGAAAAACCATCTTCCTAAAATCTGGTGTAACTGCCCTGACTTAAGGATAATACTCTTCAATTGATAACTTGGTCTCTGTTACCTGACATACAGACTCTCCTTGTTGACAGGGCTGTCCTGGTATACGGCAAGTGAAGTCCATATTGATAGCTTCTTGGAGACTGCACCGTTCTGCATATGGATGGCATTTTGTGGTCCGCCAGTTTTGTAATGCACCACATGATCTCCGCATTACTTTTGCCTGTGGGGTGTATCTTGTGAATGTCTGCACAGATTGTGAGGATCAACTGCAGGCTGTTTTATACACTGTATGCATGTTTCGTGGACACACTATCGGACAGACTTCATTCTTTTTTCTGGCCGAGGTGGACAGGTATTGTGGCGTCTTTTTGGTAGGACAGAAAAAACATAGATGTGGGACAGATGGGGTGGGGGGGAGGAGGACGGACAGATAGAGAAGGGAGATAGAGAAAGAGATAGAGAGAGAGAAAGAAAAAGAGAGGGGGGGCAGGGGAAAGGAGAGAATACAGCGAAACTCAAATTTGAGAGAGTGAGAGAGAAAGAGAGATACAGACAGACAGACAGACAGACAGATAATCGAAGAACAGTGAAACAGCCGAAGGACCCATGATTTTGTGCCGATGGTGTAACAACTATGGTGATTTGCAATACTGGAAGTCAACAGCTGACCCATATATTTTTTTTTCATTGTTATTACACATCTCTCTCTCTCTCTCTTTTTCTCTCTCACTCTCTCTCTCTCTCTCACTCTCTCTCTCTCACCTCTCTCTCTCTCTCTCTCTCTCTCTCTCTCTCTCTCTCTCTCTCTCTCTCTCTCTCTCTTCCTATAAAATTTGAGGGGAAAAAAAAGGCCCGCCAGTGACATTTCTCAAAGCCGGAAACTATCCAAACGAAATTTTGCTGGGCCGGAAATAACGCACATTTTCTAAGCTGGAATTCCGCTCTAGGTAGAACTTGCACCTTTGACAATGTTAATGATGATGATGATGGAGATGACGATGATGATGATGATGATGATGACGACTTCGAGAATAATGATATGACGGTGATGATGATGATGATGATGACGACGATGACTGCGGCGGCGGCGATGACGACGACGACGACGACGACGACGACGACGACGAGACAACAACACAACAATAATAATAATAATAATAATAATCCATTTGCTCATGTAGTGCATGATGGGTGTTGTCGTTTCCGTAAGTCATAGAACAGTGGCATGACTCACAGGATCGTTAACGTGCATACTTGATGTTCTTCATGCTTATACACACGACGGTGGTTCAGGCACCTGAAGGTTTGTATATATGTTGACCCTGGAGATCTGAAAATTTCAAAGACATCTTCCATGAAAATGATTCTGCATAGGGCTTAAGAGGTCTTGCAGATCTTAGTGGCAGAATTTGATGGAGTGCGCAGTGTAACCTCTAAACAATTTTTTTTAATTCCACTTCTAATTCTGATAAATTAAGTGAATACCACAGGGAAGGGAAAGACATTGCGTCTAACATGCCATTTCAGGTTATCTGTTTGATTGATTGATTTTTTGTTTGTGTTTGTTTTTGTTTACGGGAACACACTTTTACTTTTTTTTTTTTTTTAGGGTAGAAGGGGATTTTAGTGGAGTGGAAGAGAAAAGAATAATATGTCGGCTGTTCCACCAAGTGTTAAGGCAGCGGCCTGGCACACCGTCCCTGAAAACATGTCCATCTATTATGTCACAGAGGCTGTCATTCTGTTGTGCAGCTGACAGCAATGTTTTACGTTAAAGATGATTACATGGTTCCCCTCTCTTCAAAAATAAATAAATAATACATATATAAAAACCATAACAAAAACATACAAACCAAGAAAAACCAACAAATGCATATTTCACTGCCTCTTTACAAATAGCAGTGTTATTCAGATGGACCATGGTTTGTGTGTGTAAGTATGCGAATATCTGTGGGCCGATTGTCAATAAATCTTTACCATATACACTTTATGAGTTCATTCCTATGAATGATTACAAATACTTTCCATGGACAATGAAAATTCACTTATGATTAAATCAGTAGAACTGTGAAGTGAATTTAAAACATTTTTCTACTGTTTTGGGTACATTCTCGCCACTAAGCCGTAATTGGCCCTGCATTATCAATTTGATGAATGTTTAAGTCATATTGGTGCGATAATGTACATAGTCAGAAAGTAGTTTTGTGTTGGCATTAAACTTATGAGTCTGATACGAACAGGAATCCAAGTTTCTCTTATACTAGTATGGTATCATATTTCCAAGACTGTCCAGTTGCTTGACCTAAATAAGTAATGTTGCTTGTTTTATGCACCACAATCACATGCTTCTTTCTAATAGTAGTTTTGTCAGACGTGACATAACCATCTAAAGCGTTATTCATTGTAGATTTTTAACGTATTCTTTAGAGAGACCTGTCAACATCGCTTGAACAGCTCCAAATAGAAATAAAACAGCCCAGGGAAATATGTCTGGCTGATAGATACATATTTATGTTTGATTGAATTCTTACTCCATGCCTGTAGCTGCAAAATGGTGTTTTCTCTTTCCCTTGGGTCCTTAGAGAGATTACAAAACAAATGGCGAAACTCTGTACGTACACAATGTTTCTGTTTTATATTTTGCCTTATTTTTGTTGTTGTTGTTGTAAAAAAAAATGCGGTCTTGGCTGGTGCGTTGTTTGTCTGTCCATCTATGCATCTGTGTGTCATTCTGTGCATTTTTTGGTTATTGTTTTTCTTTTTTAATAAAGTCATATGAAATGTGGATTTTTTTTCTCAGAACCCTACCAAGAGAGCAAGATGGTAAAACCCAAACTATTTTTGCGTAAAGTGCTAAACTTCCATTGAGACCAGCATCATGAGAGTGGCGTCTATCTCCTCTCCCTCACCACATTAACATCTCCAACCGTAAGGAAGACAGTTACAATCAACAACTAGGGGACTGGAACAGCGTGTTCCAGCCTGGACGCGTTTCTCGTCACCTGTTCCTTTGGCAACCACGCTCGATCATATTTAAATTAACACTGGATTTGGGAGCGAATGCTCTAACCCAACCATTACGAGCACACAAACACACACACACACACACACACACACACACACACACACACACACACACACACACACACACACACACAACCACACACACACACACACACACACACACACGAACACATGATGATGATGATGATGACGAGGAGGAGGAGGATGCTGATGATGATCATGATCATCATCATCATCACCATCATAATCATCGTCGTCGTCGTCGTCATTGTTATGGTTATTGTTGTTGTTATTTTGAGTTATCGTTATTATAGTTAGTAGCAGTAGTAGTAGTATAAATCATTTCTGCACAGCGCTGTTTTCGAAATCCATGTGGATTCACTAAGCATTACATGTACAATATATCAGACTTTCTAGTGGAGCACGACCTCAAGGTGTAAGGGGAGCTGACCACATTCCACTATGTTGTTGAATAATCTGCAGTTTGGGTGAGCACACATGCTGGCTTGGTGAGCACACATGCTGGGTGTGCAGTTTGGTGAGCACACATGCTGGTTGTGTGGTTTGGTGAGCACACATGCTGGGTGAGCAGTTTGGTGAGCACACATGCTGGTTGTGTGGTTTGGTGAGCACACATGCCGGGTGTGCAGTTTGGTGAGCACACATGCTGGTTGTGTGGTTTGGTGAGCACACATGCTGGTTGTGTGGTTTGGTGAGCACACATGCTGGTTGTGTGGTTTGGTGAGCACACATGCTGGTTGTGTGGTTTGGTGAGCACACATGCTGGTTGTGTGGTTTGGTGAGCACACATGCTGGTTGTGTCGTTTGGTTAGCACACATGCTGGTGTGTGCAGTTTGGTGAGCACACATGCTGGTTGTGTAGTTTGGTGAGCAACGTGCTGGTTGTGTGGTTTGGTGAGCACACATGCTGGTTATGTGGTTTGGTGAGCACACATGCTGGTTGTGTGGTTTGGTGAGCACACATACTGGTTGTGTGGTTTGGTGAGCACACATGCTGGTGTGTAGTTTTGGTGAGCATACATGCTGAGTGTGTGGTTTGGTGAGCACACATGCTGGTGTGTAGTTTGGTGAGCACAGAAAGCTGGGTGTGTAGTTTGGTGAGCATACATGCTGAGTGTGTGGTTTGGTGAGCATACATGCTGGGTGTGTGGTTTTGGTAGCACGCATGTGTGTGTGTATGTTTGATGGTGCACACATGCTGGGTGTAATTTTTTTGGTGAGACACATGCTGGGTGTGTATTTTGGTGTGGCACACATGCTGGGTGTGTTATTTGGTGAGCAGCATGCTGGGTGTGTATTTTGTGAAGCACACATGCTGGGTGTGTATTTGGTGATGACACATGCTGGTTGTGGTATGGTGGCACATATGCTGGATGTGTAGTTTTGGTGAGCACACATGCTGGGTGTGTATTTTGGTGAGCACACATGCTGGGTGGTATATTTGGTGAGCACATGCTGGTTGTGGTTTGGTGTGCACATATGCTGGATGTGTAGTTTTGGTGAGCACATATGCTGGATGGGTAGTTTTGGTGAGCACACATGCTGGATGTGTAGGTTTTGGTGAGCACACATGCTGGATGTGTAGTTTTGGTGAGCACACATGCTGGTGTGTAGTTTTGGTGAGCACACATGCTGGTGTGTAGTTTTGGTGAGCACATATGCTGGGATGTGTAGTTTTGTGACACACATGCTGGGTGTAGTTTTGGTGAGCACATATGCTGGGATGTTGTTTTGAGCACACATGCTGGGTGTGTAGTTTTGGTGAGCACAATGCTGGGTGTGTAGTTTTGGTGAGCACACATGCTGGGTGTGTAGTTTTGGTGAGCACAATGCTGGGTGTTTAGTTTTGTGAGCACACATGCTGGGTGTGAGTTTTGGTGAGCACACATGCTGGGTGTGAGTTTGGTGAACACACATGCTGGGTGTGTAGTTTTGGTGAACACACATGCTGGGTGTGTAGTTTTGGTGAACACACATGCTGGGTGTGTAGTTTTGGTGAACACACATGCTGGGTGTGTAGTTTGGTGAACACACATGCTGGGTGTGTAGTTTTGGTGAACACACATGCTGGTGTGTAGTTTTGGTGAACACACATGCTGGGTGTGTAGTTTTGGTGAACACACATGCTGGGTGTGTAGTTTTGGTGAACACACATGCTGGGTGTGTAGTTTGGTGAACACACATGCTGGGTGTGTAGTTTTGGTGAACACACATGCTGGGTGTGTAGTTTGGTGAACACACATGCTGGGTGTGTAGTTTTGGTGAACACACATGCTGGGTGTGTAGTTTGGTGAACACACATGCTGGGTGTGTAGTTTTGGTGAACACACATGCTGGGTGTGTAGTTTGGTGAACACACATGCTGGGTGTGTAGTTTTGGTGAACACACATGCTGGGTGTGTAGTTTGGTGAACACACATGCTGGGTGTGTAGTTTTGGTGAACACACATGCTGGGTGTGTAGTTTGGTGAACACACATGCTGGGTGTGTAGTTTGGTGAACACACATGCTGGGTGTGTAGTTTGGTGAACACACATGCTGGGTGCTTTCATGTTTCCATGAGCCAGTATATTTAATTTGTATATTTGCATATCTTATATTTTGCATGCATGTACACACAAAAGAGGGTTAGGCAATGTTGACCTGGGACATCGGAAAACTCTTACCCCTTTACCTACAGGCCGGCCCAGGTATACTGGCAGGACTGAACACAGGACCTTAGGATTGGAAGTATGTCGTTTACCCGCCTGAGTACACCGCCCATGAAGTCTGAGAGGTCACACTGTTTCTGGCCGTCTGTATCATTGTGGCAACAACTGCACAAAAACAGTTTGAGCTGTCTACACAGAATTGCGTCCCTTTACCGGCGACGGGGAGTCCCTGTCATGCACAGCAAACTGAAAAGTCAATTATGTACACATTTTTCGTTTTTGTTACGCCGAATAGGGTGGTTTTGTTTGGTTTCGGGTTTTGTTTTGTTTTGTTTTGTTTTGTTTGTTTTTTGTTTGTTTTCCGTTTTGTTTGTTTATTTCTTTTTTTTTAAATTCTTTTGCTGTTTTTTTTCTCAACAAAATAATACACGTCTGGACATAATCATAGAAATTATTTTTCTCCAAAAGTCCAAACAGAAGCAGAGCTGACCTAAGTGAGATTGTGTACTGCAGAAAACGTACAGAGAGTGTGCATTACAGAAAACGTACAGAGAGTGTGCATTACAGAAAACGTACAGAGAGTGTGCATTACA
Organism: Monoplex corrugatus; assembly: GCA_030674185.1. Classification (NCBI taxonomy): domain Eukaryota; kingdom Metazoa; phylum Mollusca; class Gastropoda; order Littorinimorpha; family Ranellidae; genus Monoplex; species Monoplex corrugatus. The sequence continues at coordinate 30,709,145 of JAPXFY010000016.1, read as the reverse complement.
GAAAACGTACAGAGAGTGTGCATTACAGAAAACGTACAGAGAGTGTGCATTACAGAAAACGTACAGAGAGTGTGCATTACAGAAAACGTACAGAGAGTGTGCATTACAGAAAATGTACAGAGAGTGTGCATTACAGAAAACGTACAGAGAGTGTGCATTACAGAAAATGTACAGAAAGTGTGAATTGGCAGCTGAGTGCAGGTATTAGCTGCATTCTTTTCCAGGTTTGCTTTCAGGGTGTTGTGCGTGTTTCGAGATGGGTATAGCCCTGATATGGCTCTCTGCAGTCTCTGGCTCTCTGGAAAAGAAAATTAAGAACACGTATCAACGCACTAGCGCACATAATCTAAGGATATGCACCTGCTTTGACCATTCCGCCCAATTCATCACCACGGGTTAAAAAATCTCCTGAATACAAGCGTATCGGCAGAGCTAAGTGCACTAAAATATACATAAACACTTACCTAAATTACCCAAAACTGGTCCTTCAATTTACATTTCCATAGAACAAAAAATGCAGCTACTACCTGCACTCAGCTGCCAATTCAAACAGAAAGTATGTAAGGCTTTATCAACTTTATATCATATTATGTTATATCATGTTGTGTTGTGTTGTGTTGTGTTGTGTCGTGTTGTGTTGTGTTGTGTTGTGTTGTGTTGTGTTGTGTTGTGTTGTGTTGTGTTGTGTTGTTTTGCGTTGCGTTGCGTTGTATTGTATTGTAATGTACTGTTTTGTATTGTATTATATTGTTTTATATTGTATTATATGTTATATGTACATGTCCGTGTGGTCATTCGTGCGTGCGTGCGCGTGGGCGTGCGCGTGGGCGTGCGTGCGTGCGTGTGTGTGTGTATGTATGTATATGTGTGTGTGTTTGAAAATTTAATAAATTGTTTACAGATGTACAGAGCTTTAAGATGAAGACAGCCGCCGTCCAGATATTCGCTTGTACACAGCTGAAGCAAGAATTGTGTGACCGGGGAAAACCACTAACGTGACACAAGAATACTCTGTGGCATCAACACTGGTGCAGGAAGGGCATGCTGACAGTTGAACAGCACACAACAGCTATAACTCAGAACAGTGACCAGCAGAAGCAGAATCGAGGGCAGCATGATTCCTTCAGAGGGGGCACTTGCAGAAGAATGAAATGGCCCCAAGGACTGGTCTGCTTGCTACACAAAGACTTACACCAGGTGCTGAGGTCTACAATGCCAACTTATCCGTCAGATCGACAAGGGAGTCCATCATCATCGTCGTTATGATCATCACCCATCATCATCATCTATCATCATCATCAACATCGTCATCATCGTCGTCGTCGTCATCATCATCATCATCATGTCATCTATCATCTATCATCATAATCTATCATCTATCATCATCATCATCATCATCATCATCATCATCTATCATCATCATCATCTGTAAGACAAAAACAGAGAGGAAAAGTACATGGGCCCATGTACGAAACGTGTAGCACTTTTAACAAACAAAAAAAACATGAACAGAAAAGAGCTCTCCGCATACCTGCAACTGATGTCTATTTTTTTTACATAGTAAAAACCAGCCTAAGCGCGTTGAAAATTGATGTTTTGGAAAACCTGGCTTAAAATATACCTCTCTCTCTCTCTTCTTTCTCTCTTGCTTTCTGTTATACATACATACATACATACATACATACATATATATCTATTTATCTATCTATATATATCTATATATATATATATATATATGTATATATGTATACACACACACACAATATATATATATATATATATATATCTATATATATATATATATATATATATATATATATATATATATATATATAGTCAACAAACAAAGCCAGAACAAAATTGAGGCAGCCCAGATGTGGTTTCTAAAAAGGATGTTGAGAGTTCCATGGACAGCAAAGAAAACAAACGAGACAGTCTTGATGGAGGCAGACACAAGTACATCATTCATAAGGAAAATTAGGAAAAGACAGGCAACATTCATAGGCCATTTTATGAGGAAAGGGGAATTGGAACACCTGGTCACAACGGGAAAGCTGGAGGGAAGGAGAGCACCGGGTAGACCCAGGGAGAAGATACTAGACGGACTTGCAGAGTGCCTGAAGACAGGGAAGGTGGAAGAGATGCTTGAGGCAACAAGAGATAGAGACAGATGGAAGTCCAACAAGGCAAGGCACCTCATGATGATGATATATACATACATACATACACACACACACACACACACACACATATATATATATATATATATATATATATATATATATATATATATATATATCATCATCATCATCAGGTGCCCTGCCGCATGACGTTGGCGACCATGGACTTCCAACCTTCTCTATCTCTCGTTGCCCCCAGCATCTCCCCCACCCTCCTCATCCCCAGCCACTCTGCAAGTCCGTCCAGCATTCTCTCCCTGGGTCTACCTGGTGCTCTCTTTCCCTCCAGCTTTCCCGTTGTGACCAGGTGCTCCAAATCCCCCTTCCTCATAAAATGGCCTGTAAATGTTGCTTGTCTTTTCCTAATCTTCCTTATCAGTGATCTACTTGTGTCTGCCTCCATGAAGACTGTCTCGTTTGTTTTCTTTGCTGTCCATGGAACTCTCAACATTCTTCTGAGAAACCACATCTCGTCTGCCTCGATCCTGCTCTGCCTTTGCTTGCTGATTGTCCATGTCTCGCATCCGTACAACAGTATTGGTTCTATATAACATTCAAGGACTCTCTTTCTGATGTTAATTGATAGGCATTTGTTGGTAAGAATGCTTGTCATCTTCTTGAACGCTGTTTTGGCTTGGCCGATTCTGCCAGCTATTTCCGATGTGTATCTGCCGTCTGATGAAATGACCGTTCCCAGGTATTTGAACTTATTAACCTGTGTCAAGGTTGTGCCATTTGCTGTTATTTTGCAGGAGGGGATTTCATGTTCTTTACTGATCACCATGACTTCAGTCTTCCTGCTGTTTAGTTCCAACCCCTTACCTTTGCTTTCTGTTTCTAGTATACTCACAAGGTTTTGTAGGTCCCTTTCATTTTCTGCAATTAGCACGGTGTCATCTGCGTACCGAATGTTGTTTATCATTTCCTTCCAACCTTTAATCCAGGGTCTTCTTCTAGGTTTCTCATGATGTTTTCGCTATATAGTGAAAACAGATCTGGTGACAAAATACAACCCTGTCTGACTCCGCTTTTGATGTTTTGAAAAGAGCTTATATTGTTTTCTATTCTCATTGCAACTGTTTGTTCCCAGTACATATTCCTGATTATTCGTAGATCTTTTCCATCGACATTGAGTCTCTCCAGTTGGTTGATCAATTCATCATGTCGTACCCGATCGAAAGCCTTGGTATAGTCAACAAAGCATAAATACAAATCCTTATTCATCTCAATTGACCTCTCTATGATAGTTCTTAGGATGTATATGGCATTAATAGTTCCTTTCCCCTCCACAAATCCACATTGTTCTTCTGCTATTTCTCTTTTGATTCTATTCCTTGTCCTCATCATGATTATTCTTAACAGGATTTTTGTTACATGACTCATCAAACTGATTGTGCGATGGAGTTCGCATTCTATAGCCCTTGTCTTCTTTGGAAGTGCAATGAAAGTTGATTTTGACATCTTTGGGGATTTTTCCAGTGTCATAAATTTCATTTAGGAGGACTGTTATTTTTTCTATGCCAAATTCCTCCAGGGCTTCAATCATCTCTGTAGTAATGTTGTCTGGTCCTGGGGCTTTTCCTGGTTTCATCTTTTTCAGTGCTGCTCTAACTTCATCTTTCATTATGGGTGGTCCTTCAAAGTTCTTTTTTATAATGTGTTCTTCGTTTCTGTCATCCTCTAAAAGGTCTTTAATGTACTCTCCCCATCTGTCTAATATTTTTTCTTTTTCCATGATAAGCATGCCATCTTTCGATTTTAAGCAACCAGTTGATGTGCATGTATTTTTCCTGTGGACAATTTCTTCAATTCGTCTGTACATACCTGAGGATCCATTTTGTGTCGTTCTTCTACCTCTTTGCATTTTGTGTTCAGCCAAGCTTCCTGAGCTTCATTGCACCTATACCTGATTTCTTTGTTTATCTTCCTGTATATCTCCTCGTTTCTCTTTGCCTTCCTCCTTTCCTCCATCAGGCCCAAAATTTCATTAGTCATCCAGCTCTTTTTGCCTTTCTATTTGCCTTAGGGATTTCTTCACAAGCTTCATTTATAGAACTTCTCAACTTTGTCCATTGTTCCTCACTGTCACCAACGTCTTCCAGAGCACTGAATTTGTTTTGAACATGTACATTAAATTTTGACGTATCGTTTCATCTGACTTTAAGAGTCCAAGGTTTAGTTTGATGTTGCTTTTGGTCTGTTTCCTTTTCCTCAATTTCAGCCTAAACCTTCCCACTACCGGATTGTGGTCACTGTTGCAGTCTGCGCCTGGTAGATTTTTGCTGACAGTAAAGAAGTTCTAAATCTTTTGTTGATCAAGATGTAGTCAATTTGATTTTTGGTATTATCTCCTGGACTCATCCAAGTCCATTTTCTTCTGTTAGGCTGCTCAAACCAGGTGTGTCCTACTATGAACTCATTCATCTGTGCCCATTCTACAAGCTTCCCCCCTCTTTCATTTTGTGTACCAAGGCCATGAGGTCCAACTATATCCTCCACCCTATCCTGTCCCACTTTAGCATTAAAATCTCCCATTATGACTGTAACTTCTTGTGATTTACATTGGACCTTGGCCATCTCTAAAACTTCGTAGAAGTTGTCGATGTCTTCCTGAGTACTTGCGGATGTTGGTGCATACACCTGTATGATGTTGATGTCAAAAGGTTTGCCTCCGAATTTGACCAGTAAAACTCTGTCGGACACTGCCCAGTATCCCTTAACTGCTTTTGATTTGTCTTTGTCCATTATGATGCCTACTCCTCTTTCATGTGAGTTACCATCAGAGTATATCACTGTATATTCCCCTGATGTTATCATGCCTGCCCCCTTCCATCTCACTTCCCCCAGTCCTAAAATACTGATGTTAAGCCTTTCCATCTCCATTTTGATGTTGTCTAATTTACCTAAAGACATCATTGTAGTGCAGGGCGACTGGAATGCGAAGATTGGAGAGGATGAACACAATAACTGGAAAGGGATATGTGGCCAATACTGCAACCCTGAGACCAACGAAAGAGGTTTGAGGCTCCTAGAATTCGCCAGTTACAACGACCTGAAGGTGGTGAACACGTTCGGTCCACACAAACCATCTAGACGCTGGTCATGGCACAGCCCAGGAGAAAAATACCACAGTCAGATCGACTACATCATGGTTAAAAGACGCTTCCAGTCAAGTGTTAACATCGCAAAGACCAGGAGCTTTCCAGGAGCCGATATTGGAAGCGATCATGAGCTTGTAATGATGACCTTCAAACTCCACCTCCAGAGGATGAAGAAACAGGGCAACATAAGAATTAAGTTCAATCTTGAGAAGCTCAAAGACCCCAACATAGTTGAAAAACTTCCAAGCAACGATAGGAGGGAAGTTTGCTCCTCTCCTCGTCCTTGACAATGTGGACACCGAAGTAGACACTCTGATCAACAACTTCAACACTGCCATGACCGAAGCAGCCAACGACATCCTTGGAAAACACCGACCAACAAAGATGCCCTGGGTCACGGAAGAAGTACTAAAGCTGAGCGACAAACACAGAGAACTAAAGCAAAAGAAGAGTACGGATGAAGGTGCTAAACTATACAGAAAAGCCAACCAACAAGTTAAAGAAGGCATGAGGAAAGCAAAGGAAACATGGATTGAAGAACAATGCCAAGATATCGAAGCAAACCTGCAGAAAAATAACAGCAAAAAAGCCTACCAGCTTGTGAAAGGACTAGCAAGCTCAAAACAAGGTAGAACCACTACCATACAGAACAAAGCAGGGAAATGTCTCACAGAAGATCAAGAGATTCTGCAGAGGTGGACAGAGTACTGCTCCGAATTATACACACACACAACAACAGGAGATCCCAAGGTGCTAGACGTTCCTCCACCAACCAACAACGACAGCTACCCCATCGTGCGAGAAGAAGTTGAAGCTGCAGTAAAATCATTGAAGAAAGGCAAGTCGGCAGGAATGGACAACATTCCCTCAGAACTGGTCCAGGCAGGAGGAGAGGCCATGATAGATATGTTACTCATCATCTGCAATAAGATCTGGCGGACAGGTGAGTGGCCAACACCTTGGACCCAGTCCCTGATCATCACTCTCCCGAAGAAAGGCAACCTACAACTATGCCAAAACTACCGTACCATCAGCCTGATCAGCCATCCAAGTAAGGTCATGCTAAAAATCCTTCTGAGTAGACTGAAGCCACAAGCTGAGGAGATAATAAAAGAAGAGCAGGCAGGTTTCAGACCAGGAAGAAGTACCACAGAGCAAATTTTCAACCTCAGATTGCTCTGTGAGAAATACCTGCAACACCAGCAAGGCCTTTACCACGTCTTCGTGGACTTCAAGAAGGCATTCGACAGAGTTTGGCACGCAGCCTTGTGGGCAACCATGAGGCTGTACAACATCAATGCCAACCTGATCAGAACCATAGAATGCCTCTACGAAAAGGCGACCAGTGCAGTCTACCATGACAACAACATAGGCGAATGGTTCCGAACCACAGTTGGAGTACGCCAAGGATGCCTGCTCTCCCCCACTCTCTTCAACATCTTCTTAGAGAGAATAATGGCTGACGCACTTGAAGACCACGAGGGAACAGTCAGCATCGGAGGTAGAACAATCACAAACTTGCGTTTTGCCGACGACATTGACGGACTAGCTGGGCAAGAGCAAGAGCTAGTCAGCTTGATAAAACATCTTGATGAGGCCTCCACAGCATATGGCATGCAGATCAGTGCAGAGAAAACCCAGTTGATGACAAATAATACCAATGGCATCAGCACTGACATTACCATAGACAAGAAACTTGAGACCGTCCATAGATTTAAATATCTGGGAGCTATAGTATCAGATGAAGGATCAAAGCCCGAGGTACTTTCCAGGATTGCCCAGACCACAGCTGCAATGACCAAGCTAAAAGTCATCTGGAACGACAAGAATATCGCAATCGGCTCCAAGATCAGACTGATGCGTTCCCTGGTCATGTCAATATTTTTGTATGCATGCGAAACATGGACCATAACAGCAGACATTGAAAGAAGGATACAGGCAATGGAGATGAGATGCTTCCGCAAACTCCTTGGTATCTCGTACAAAGATCATATAACCAATAAAGAAGTGAAAACCCGAATCGAAAACGCCATCGGGCCGTATGAAGACCTCCTGACCTCAGTGAAAAGACGCAAACTGAGGTGGTACGGGCACGTCACACGATCATCTGGACTGGCCAAGACCGTCTTGCAGGGAACAGTTCAGGGAGGGAGACGAAGAGGCAGACAGAGAAAAAGATGGGAAGACAATATCAGAGAGTGGACTGGCCTTGAATGGAATATCATTCTGCGGAAAGCTGAGGACCGTGAGGAGTGGAGGAAGTTGGTTGCAAAATCTTCAGTGGTACCCCAACGGTCAACCAGACTACGGGACTGATGATGATGATGATGAATTTACCTTTCTGCAACATTGTTCTGATGTTCCATGTTGCAATTTTGGTGTTGAATTTAATTTTGGTCGCAGTAGCTGGCTGATGGTCTGGTGTCACCTGCGCCGCATGACAGTCCCTACTGGACGAAGGTGCTCCGCAGGAGCACCTATTGAAGTCGTTAACTTTCTTCTTTCTCTTTCTCCTGTCCATGGTTTTCCTGGGGAAAAACTACGATGGTGTTTCCCCTTGCCTTCCATCGGTTTTTTTAGGGTTAACTCCCTTAGCCTTACTCTCTCCCGAGATGTCCACAAGGCAGTGGAGCTATTTACCCATAGCCTGGGGATCTGGTTCTTGGGCACCAGGGCGTGTCCACACGCCGGTGGGCCTGCATGCCTACGTCTGGGGGCCAGACCTCCTCCGAGTCCTACGAGATTCAGCCTGAGTCGGTGAGGTGCTCAGTTACCGCCTGTCGCCACGAGGAGGCACAGCGTAGGGCTTGCAGCGTAATAATAATAATAATAGTGCATTTATAGAGCGCTTTCCGAAACCTCAAAGCGCTTTACATCAGTAAACCATACATATATAAACCAAATAACAGGCTACAATACAAACAAACTCATCAAAAACTATCCACAGGAAATCAACAACCACACAGACACACCAAATAATCTCTCTCCCTCTCACCCCCTCCCCGCCCACCCCTCTCCCCCCATTTTCAAACACACACACACAACACCCACACACACACAGCCACACATCACACACACACCACACACACACACACACACACACACACACACACACACACACACACACACACACTGGCATACACCCCATTGTGCACAATTTCATCCAGAATGTCAAGCAGGATCAACCCACTAGCCAAAATCAGGAAAAACACTGTTTAAAGAAGTAAGTTTTTAAACTTGTTTTGAAAGATGGTAGAGTTTTAGAGTGGCGGACGGACTGAGGCAACAAGTTCCATGTCTGAACAGCAAAAACTGCAAAGGCTCTACCACCGTGAGTTTCTCTGTTATATTTCGGCACACGAAACTTCTTGTCATCCACAGAAGAGCGGAGTGATCGAGAAGGTACGTAGACAGTCAAGAGTTCAGAGAGATAGTCAGGAGCAGTTCCAGAAATGATGTGATAACAAAGGCAGCAAATCTTGTATTTTATTCTTTGTTCAACCGGGAGCCAGTGCAGTGTCTGAAACAGGGGTGTGCAGTGCTGTGACCTACGTGCCTTGAAGATGAGTTTAGCTGCAGAGTTCTGAACTTGTTGCAAATGTTTGAGATGTTTCTGAGGGCAACCCGCAAGGAGTGAATTGCAATAATCTAACCTAGACAGAATGCATGCAGTAACTAACGTCTTGGTTGCGTCTAATGTAAGGTAGTGTCTAATAGAATTAATGCGTCTAAGTTCGATGTATGCAGCCTGACATGTTTTGATGATGTGCATGGAGAGATTATGGTCAAAGACAAAACCGAGGTCACGAACGCAATCAGAAAAAGCAATAGCGGTATTACCGACAGTAATAGTGGAAGGCAGAGAAGAAAGATCTGCAGGCAATGGAGAAACACGAAGGGCTTCAGTCTTGTCATCATTCAACTTAAGTCGATTTTCATACATCCAGGATTTTACTTCAGAAACGCAGTTCTGAAGAGACTGAACTAGATGATCGTAGTTAGAAGGAGAATCAGTATGATTGAGCTGGGTATCGTCCGCATACATTTCATGACGGATGGAATATGAGTCAATAAGGTGGGTCAGAGGAGAAGTATACAATATGAAAAGCACAGGACCCAGAACAGAGCCTTGAGGCACGCCAAAATCCAAAGGCAGCTCAGAAGATTTGTTTCCGTCGACAAGTACGGTTTGCTTTCTTTCTGAAAGATAAGATCGAAACCAGTGTAAAGCAGATTTTTGAATTCCAAAGTTGTTTTCCAAACGGGAAAGCAAAATTTCATGGTCAATAGTATCGAAAGCAGCTGAAAGATCCAAAAGGAGAAGAATAGAAATTTTGTTTTGATCCAGCGTAGGGAGAGGCTATGTACTGACAGGAAGAGACTTACGCCTTGCTCTTCTTTTCGCACAGCAGTGCTAGCCAGCGGTGCAGGCCAAAGCCGACACACTAGACACATCACATCTGCCAATATGACAAGCATATATATATATGAGCCAGGGTCAAAAGGTGCTTTGGGGTGACTTTCCTAGTTCAAATCACTGCAACTAATTTTCTTGCTTTACACAGCCTGAACAATCCTAGATACTGAACTTTAAATGTCAGATCAAATAGTAGACATGAATTCATGGAGGTTGAACAAATCATTTATTGGGCAGTCAAGTTTATATTTACACTTTTGCTCAAATTTCAACCTTCCTTTTACAGATAGGTGTAGTAGGCTGAGAATAAAGTTTGGTGTTAAACCAATGGTTGTACCTATGTACATATTTTTTGGTTTCTTATCAAGGTTACTCACTAGTTTATAATTTCATTTGGGTTTTTTGCCTATTTTTTCATATATTCTGCTATATTAAAGTGTAAACATAAGGTTTCATTCGTGACACTTTTGTGTCACAGGTCTACAGTGCTTTGATCAATCACAGTGGAAAAAAATGATTAAAACCTGCAATGAAATAGGGCTTTTCAAGTTTTATGCATAAAACTGTCTGAATAGAAGTGATCAGCATTGCAATCAAATGGATACTTTGGAAACTACGTGAGTTTTTAGCGTTCGTGTAACACGGATGAAACTATGCCCTATAAAGTATGAGCCACTGCCTATGGAATAGCCAGTCCAACATTTTGTTTGATCAAGGAGCATTCAAGGCGTGATGGAATATTTCTTTCCCGCCAAAATGGCTGAGCATAATCAAGATGAGTAAGACAAGTTGTGTGTCACACCATTTTTCTTGTCATGGATGAAACTATTTAACTGTTCAAATCACAGATTAAACTGAGTCACATGTTTTCTATCATAAATGACTTTTTAGCTTGCAATAAGATTTTTTTTAATTGTTCAAAATGTCTATAAATGTTTTCAACATCAATCTAAAAATACAAACATTAATGTAGTATGCTAATTAACATAGGCTGTGCACAGCCTACTGTTTAGTTGAACGCACTCACTGAGCCACCGCGAAAGATACAACAGCTGCTCAGTGCCAGGGAATCGTACAAAGCGATGGTCTGCTCTTTCAGTGCCAGCATTAAGCTGCAAGCCACTGGCCGCGGTAAATTGTAGATCTAGTGTCTGTGGTTCTACATCATTTATGTCTGACTCATTATAGCTGTAAGATTTTTGATAAAACCAGCAGAAAGTAATCTGTCGCAACACATTGAAAGTTAATGAAAAAAAACTTAAGTTAAGAAACTGACTGTCACAATGCAAAATACATGCATTTTCAACTGGTGGTGTAGTAAGCAGTTTACTTCTCTTGCTGTTAATCTATACATATGATGAAAGATGCATGAATGCATGATACCATGCCGAAAGAAACATCGCAGGGACACTTAACTGTAATAGCAAGAGGCGGTGCCGTAATGTAGGTGTACAGGGCACAGAACAGCATTGAGTTTTCACATATTCCACACAAAGACTCAATGCTGATTTCTAGATCTAGAGATGCATTCACGTTTTGGTGCATACGTTTTTGTTTTCGTTTTTGGGGTCTATCTCTCCCCCCTCCCCCCCTTTCCGCTGGCTGTCAAAGTGTGCGCACGATGTACATTGATCTATTAACAGTGTGCGGTCTATATCTGCCATAGATTTCTTGATCTTTTCCGCGGCATTTTGTAACACAGCATTATTTCTAGCTTAGGAATATATTTTTTGCAGTGAGTCAGTGTATGATAGCACTTAGATCTACATTGTTTTATCTTTCACTGGTCTTTTAATTACAGATGTTATTTTTACTTTGGTATTGTTTTATATTTTCATAAACTTGAATGGAGGAGTCATTCGCGACATGCTACAGGAAATTGTGTTCGAGTCACGCTGCAATCGTCACAGATGAAATTTTGTTGCTATGCTTTGAAATATTTGATGTATTAACTTTGACATGCTTTTAATAAATCTTCTCATTGTGTTCTTAGGAATATATCAGAATAATTTAAAACATTGCTTGCTTTGTGTTTTTATTAGCACAAATATACAGAAAGGTGTGTTGGTGTCACACTGCAATCGTCACAGATGAAACTTATTTTGTTGCTATGCTTTGTAATGTTTGGTGTATTAACTTTTCCATCCTTTTCATAAATCTTTTCATTGTGTTCCTTGGAATAAAATATAAGAAACTGTCCTATTTTCTTGCTTTTCACTGTAGCTGTCTTGTCTGTGAATAAGATGGTGTCATTTGTGACCGTGACGACAAACAGCAGTTATTTTCTCCCTAATGAACTGGCCCAAAAGTATAGTTTGTTTTAGATATTCCATTTTTAGAACGTCTCAAGCCTTAAAACACCACAAATTTCCATGAAGTAATCATATTTTAATCAGTAATGACATGGGTAAGGATATGTTTGTTGTCACATGTCACGAGTGAAACCAGACATTTTTTAAACATTTTTGAGCAAAGATACCAAAAAAGACAATTTTCACTGTATAAACATTGAACATTGATGTCCATACTACTTAAAACATGATAAATCAAATGCCTTAAAACTGTTTCATTTTGGACAAAAGCAAGAAGCACCTTTTGACTTTGGCTCATATATCTATATATATATTGTATATGTGTACATTTTGCTTACCTGATGTGTGGCATGGTCATATTTTTAGTAGAAGATGGCAGTTAATGTGGGGGTGATGGTAGTGGTGGTGGTGATGGTAGAAGTAGTGGTGGCGAGAGTGAAAATACTGTATCACAAGTTCACAATAGAGAGGTGTGCATTTAAGTATCTGGACATTATTTAGAAATGAGTTCATGCTAAATACGAAAATAAAAACAACCCGGCAGAGATTTCGGAGACATCTTCATTCCTGTCAACCAGATGTCCTTATGTGTCTCTCAATTATTCTCTCTCTCTCTCTCTCTTTCTTTCTCTCTCTCTTTCTCTCTCTCTTTTTCTCTCTCTCTCTCTCTCTCCCTCTCTCTCACATACACACACATACATACATACACACACACAAAATTTGTGGGCCATTTTATGAGGAAAGGGGAATTAGAGCACCTGATCACAACAGGAATGCTGAAGGGAAAGAGAGCACGAGGTAGACGGACTTTCAGGGTGGCTGAGGACAGACAGAGTGTTAAGATGTGCTTGTTGTAACAAAGGATATATACATATAGAGGGCCATGATCGCCAACGCCATGCGGCAGGGCACATGATGATGATCACACACACACACACACACACACACACACACACACACACACACACACACACACACACACACACACACACAAACACACAGCGCGCGCGTATTTTCTCTATCTGTGTCAGATTTTTAAATGGCCAGACTGTAAAGTGAAAATCACAAAAAATCCTGACAATACTGCCCCTTTCTGGCCGGGAACAAAAGAACAGGCCCTATGGCAGGCAACTCATGAAAATCACTGCCTGTGCAAATCCATCAACTGAAAGCAAAATGAGTTCCTTCCCATAGTCATTCCTTGCTTTAAGAATTAAGGAGGAGGTGGGTGCGAGCTGTGAAATCTCGCGAGAGCTGAGAATGCAGAGCGCCGTCTAGCGGTGGTGGTGAGAAGTGTCTGCAAGGCGCGATCTCTGGAGCCATCAAACAAAAACCTGCACAGTGCGCTGTCAGCCAGGTCTGTTGGGCATTGTTTCCGCTTAATTGCCTCTACTTCTCTCCATGCCTACGACACCCAGTTGTTCGAGATTTGTCTACTAGTAGATGATTGTCTAAACCTCTCTCTCTCTCTCTCTCTCTCTCTCTCTCTCTCTCTCTCTCTCTCTCTCTCTCTCTCTCTCTCTCTCTCTCTCACACACACACACACACACACACACAATCTCAAGATGGTGAATCATGATGAGCTCTAGTGATGTGTGAAGGATTTAATTATTTGACTCCATTATCATCCTGCATTGTCTACCGTGTTAGCAAAGCAAAACCTTAACCCTTTGACTCCCTCACTCTATCTAATAATGATAATAATTACAATATTTATATAGCGCAAAATCTTGATAAAATCAAATCTAAGCGCTGAAACAGACACACACGCACGCACGCACACACACGCACACACGCACACACACACACACACACACACACACACACACACACACACACACACACACACATACACACACACGCATGGCTATAAATGGGGAGAAAGAATAAAAGCAATGGAAAATTATAGAGAGCATATTATATACAATTATGTATTACCATGTGATCCCCCCCCCCCCCCCCCCCCCGAGTGGAGACAGGCTGCAGAGGGGGTTGAGTGAGGTTAGGATTTTATGCAGAGGAGAAAAGGTGAGTTTTGAGAGCGGACTTGAAGGAGACAAAAAGTAGGTTGCTGACGGACTGAGAGAGAAAGTTTGTTCCAGGAGAGTGGACCAGAAACAGAGAAGGCTCGTGGACCATAGGTATTGAGCTTAGCGCGTGGAAAGCGAAAAGTCAGAGGATCGGAGGCAGAGCGGAGGGTACGTGAGGGAACATAGATCTCAAGTAGGCTTGACAGGTAATCGGGGGCTGCGTTATTGAGGCTTTTGTAGCACATGGTGTCTAGTTTGTACTGTATGCGCTTTGATACAGGGAGCCAGTGAAGTTGTGCCAGGAGAGGAGATATGTGGTCAGCTTTTTTCTTTTTGAGTACAAGGCGTACAGCATTGTTTTGAATGCGCTGTAGGATGTGAATGGTGGAGGCAGGAAGACCAGACAGGAGTGAATTGCAATAGTCAATGCGAGACATTATGAAGGAGAGAACGAGTTTTGCAGTTGTTTCCACAGAGAGATACTTCCTGATCAGGCTTATACAAGAAGCTGGTGGATCGGGTAAGGGCGTGAAAGGGTTCAGTTTTTGCTGTTTTTGGATCGAGTGCGGGAATCAATCAAAGGGTTTAAAATGACAGCAGTGTGTGTTCAATGTTATATGTTACAGGAATGTAAAATAACGTGGGATTCACCTTTGATCTGGTAATGTTATTTAATATCAGTTTTAAAGTTGCTCTCTGTCAGTCACAAAAAACAGTGGATCGTGTCCGACGTGACTGGTTTCTGGTGCGCTGTGGTGATTTGTGAGAAGAAGAGTCATCAGAATTGAAACTGGTAAGGTATGTGTCCGTGGCGTGCTATACGAACATGAATGTACTCGTATATTGCATTCATCTTGATCTCACGTCTTGTACCTAAAACTGATACTCCTATTCGATGTCTAATCCAGTGACGTTATTTGACGATTCAAAGGCAGGATATACGCAGATTGGCTAAGCCAGAACTACAAGACAAAGCATACACTGTGGAACGCGTGCTCTCTCTGGGCGGCGCTAACAAGTGTCTTTTAAACTGATTGGTTCAGTGTGTGTTGGGCCTTATGTGGCTATTTATAGAATGTTCTCCTGGGTTGTGTGGGACAGTGTCTTATTTCCACTAGACTCACCGCACAGGCATTGACCCTGTTAATTGGAAAGCACATATGCAATGTGCTTTCCAATTAACAGGGTCAATGCCTGTGCGGTGAGTCTAGTGGAAATAAGACAGTGTGTGCAAATTTTTGACTATGAACATGAACTTGCCTCTCATCCTGCTGTTGATTGTGGTCTGTGGTGTAATCTGTAGTGGTTAACATCACACACACCACAGCCACAGCAGAGGTCTACGCATGAACCTGCACCAATTTTTTTATATTAAGAATTATATATTTTCCATTTACGTTTCCCTCTGTGTCAAAGTTCATGTGGTTGATCCATGAAGAAGGACTTTGCAATGAAGTTTAACCCTTTGCCTTCCGCACCCTGTCCACTAGCATCCTGCATTGTCAACTATCCTAGCAAAGCGAAAACTTAACCCATGACTCCCTTACCCTATCCACCATCTTCCTGCAGGAAGCTCGTGGATAGGTGAGGGAGTCAAAGGCTTAAGTTTTTGCAGTTGGTGGATAGGGTGCGGAAATCAAAGGGTTAATTTTTGTTTGACTTTGTCCATTTGTGTTTGGAGATTTGTAAGCTCAGCTGGCTGGATCTTTGGGGTAGAGTTCAGTCCAAGCTGGCAACATTAAAAACATTGACCTGTTTGTTGCCCATCTCAATGTTTCCATCATGCTGGTGATGCCAGCTTAATGTTTCAAAGGTCTTACCACCCCCCTCCCCCTTTCCACTGCTCAGTTCGAGACGTTGCCAATGTATGGGGTTTTGCGCAGGCTCAAGGCATTGCTGGTAGATGGGGAATGGAGCGTGTATGGAATTGTCCGAGGGCGATGAATCCCTCTTGAACAAACTCCAAAGCCCAAATCTTTATGACATAACGTAACCTGCCATCTACGAGCTACAAGTAACTTCAGCTTTGATAATGAGATGATCTAACGTGCTAAAGATACGTTTGACACGTCGGCTTGCAATTTAACATTCTGAAGATATGCTTTCTTGGAATATCAGTGCAGAGCTTGTAAACATCCAAACACAAATGGACAGTTTTTAACAAAAATGAAAAGAACAAATCAAATAACATTGCAAAGTCATTCCTTACACAACTATCACACGAACTTTGGCATAGTTTTCTTCAACAGCGCAATGCAAGAAACAAATTTATAACAATCCACAAATATTAAATGGCTGCCAAGATATCGATTCAACGAAATATGTGCTCTGAATCAAAAGAAAAATTTGGAAAAATGAAAAGTTGTAGTTGGCCACTGGTCAGCATCCTATCTATCAGTCTATCAGAGGCAGGTGTTGACGATGTCCTTAGTCAGCTCATCTCCTTCTGTCTATCCCCATCATTACTATATGTATCTCTAGAAGAAATAATAAGAACAAATAACAATAATGATAATGAACATTGATGGCGCTTAATCTTAAAAAACCCTAAGCGTCACATACAAAAGCACACGTCGAACGAATAACAATTGTGCAATTAACATAAACAGCACCCAGTCCATACGTTACCAGCTCTGCAATTATTAACATTACACACAACACACACACACACAACACACACACACACACACACACACACACACACACACACACACACACACAAACACACACACACACACACACACACACACACACACACCACACACACACAGTAGGGCAGCAGGAGAGGAAAGAAATGATCAAGATGTGAAGAGTAGTTTTCAGAAAGGGTTTGGACGATGACAGAGAATCAGAACTGCGAACTGTCAGAGGAAGTCTGCTTCATAAAGATGGCGTCTGGAAGGAGAATGAATGCTGGCCAGCTGTCTTGGTGCAAACGGCGAGGGATGTGGAGGAAATATCAGATGAGGATCATTTAACAGCCCTGGGATAGTCTCCTTCAAGGATTATGATACGGCCTGAGACCAGCCAAATCACACCCTGCCGCTACCAGCGATGCCTATCCCATCACCAACCAGTACGACACAACTTGACCATGAAGCCACCACAGCCTCTCTCTTGTCCAACTATGATCAACTCCCCTCCACACACACACACACACCCATCCCCACCATCACCAAAGTCTATACTGAAGAGACTGTGTCAACGTCTCAACCCTGCCCCCACCGACTTTTTCTCTCTCGCCAGCAACCAGTGAACCATCAGTGGTGGTCCCTGTATCTTCCTCCTTGCCAAACAACCAACTGCATGCACAGGATACAGTATAACTGGTCTCCAGTGCCCTGTGCAAACTACAACACCAGCTGCTTCTTTCATATCACTCACAGACACCAAGTATAAAGCTACTATTACCCTTTCATCTTCCATTTCATCAGCTGTAGGAGCCCACATCCAGAGCAGTGTGTCATCCCAATTCTATTCCAGCTACAGCTAATATCGATACGTACATCGACCCTCACCATATATCAACACTTGCAAGCATAAAAACAGTTACACCTCTTCAAAAATCAATTTATCAGTGTCACACTCACCGTCTCTAACATGCAAAACAGGAATACAATCACTCAAAACTCTACCTGCCAAAACAGCTGAAAAACTGAGTGTTAATGACTCTGAAGTATGACTCAATGGACAACACTGCGCTAATACTAAATACACATGCAGGGATACTCATGCCACCGGCTTCTATGTTTCATGATGACACACGCTGTCAAGTGGCATTCACAATACATAGTACATATGACACATGCTGTCAAATGGCATTCACAATACATAGTACATATGACACATGCTGTCAAATGGCATTCACAATACATAGTACATATGACACATGCTGTCAAATGGCATTCACAATACATAGTACATATGACACATGCTGTCAAATGGCATTCACAATACATAGTACATATGACACATGCTGTCAAATGGCATTCACTATACATAGTACATATGACACATGCTGTCAAGTGGCATTCACAATACATAGTACATATGACACATGCTGTCAAATGGCATTCACAATACATAGTACATATGACACATGCTGTCAAATGGCATTCACAATACATAGTACATATGACACATGCTGTCAAATGGCATTCACAATACATAGTACATATGACACATGCTGTCAAATGGCATTCACAATACATAGTACATATGACACATGCTGTCAAATGGCATTCACAATACATAGTACATATGACACATGCTGTCAAATGGCATTCACAATACATAGTACATATGACACATGCTGTCAGGTGGCATTCACAATACATAATACATATGACATGCTGTCAAATGGCATTCACAATACATAGTACATATGACACATGCTGTCAGGTGGCATTCACAATACATAGTACATATGACACATGCTGTCAAATGGCATTCACAATACATAGTACATATGACACATGCTGTCAGTGGCATTCACAATACATAGTACATATGACACATGCTGTCAGGTGGCATTCACAATACATAATACATATGACATGCTGTCAAATGGCATTCACAATACATAGTACATATGACACATGCTGTCAGGTGGCATTCACAATACATAATACATATGACACATGCTGTCAGGTGGCATTCACAATACATAATACATATGACACATGCTGTCAAGTGGCATTCACAATACATAAACATATGACACATGCTGTCAAATGGCATTCACAATACATAGTACATATGACACATGCTGTCAGGTGGCATTCACAATACATAATACATATGACACATGCTGTCAGGTGGCATTCACAATACATAATACATATGACACATGCTGTCAAGTGGAATTCACAATACATAAACATATGACACATGCTGTCAAGTGGTCTTACTCTGAGATGTCCTCTCTCTTCTGCATAGGAATGACAAGTTCCTCATCTGGCCAAGACCGTTCAACAAGTCAGAAGAATCACAAGAGTTGTCCTCCAGTGGATCCCTGCTTAGCAGAAGATAACAAGAAATAAGACAGTAGATGAGCTAGCAAAACGAGAAGACAAAGAAGACCAACTAGACAACCGTGTCAGCTACAGGGAGAACAGGAGCATTGTAAAATCACTACTTAAGCCACGCGCTACAACCTTCTGTCCAAAGAACAGCAAGTATCCTGATGAGGCTTTACGCCAGGCAAGACCAGCTCAACGCACTTATGAACTGCAAGTTTAAACTGATGCCATCACCAGCCTGCCACTGTGGCCAAAAGGACCAAGCAGCTAAATACACGGCACTCAAGCGACTTCACCTCTATCAGGTGGAGTGACAGGAGACATGGCCAACTACAACTCTTCTCACCACCAAGACCATGACAACCGGCAGGAACTGAAGAAAATGGCCACATCCATCGCCAGATGTGGCTCGGTCATGCAGATGGCAAACGACAGAAGAAGGAAAAGAACACTGCTCTTCTTAACAGGAAGGCCCACAGTGCAAGTGAACGCAAAACTGAAACGCTGTTTTTCACCTAATGTACACAAACACGCTTGCCTATTTCATTCTGGCAACAAAACTGAAACACACTGTATACAGATATGTACACAAACGCGCTTGCCTATTTCATTCTGGCAACACAAAACTGAAACACACGTTGTATACAGATATGTACACAAACGCGCTTGCCTATTTCAGCAAGTCAGCAAGTATTTCTAGTGTAACAAACTAAATATTTTTATAACCATTCCAAGTTTTTTCACAGATACTTGTGTGTACGTTGTTTGGTCCACAGTGCGCAGCTAGTATGTTGCTGCACAGTCCGCATATTCCACCTTTGATGGATCCAGCATGTATTTATGCTTCCTAAGCCAGCCACTGACATGACTCACATCATCTTAAAGGTGAACATCTGATATTGACAGGACTGCAATGTTGACCTGGGAGATCAGATTAAAGCCCACCCTTTACCCACCAGACAGGAAGTACCCAGGCAGGATAAAGCCCACCCTTTACCCACCAGACAGGAAGTACCCAGGCAGGATAAAGCCCACCCTTTACCTATCAGACAGGAAGTACCCAGGCAGGATAAAGCCCACCATTTACCCACCAGACAGGAAGTACCCAGCAGAATAAAGCCCACCCTTTACCCACCAGACAGGAAGTACCCAGGCAGAATAAAGCCCATTTACCCACCAGGCAGGAAGTACCCAGGCAGAATAAAGCCCATTTACCCACCAGGCAGGAAGTACCCAGGCAGAATAAAGACCATTTACCCACCAGGCAGGAAGTACCCAGGCAGAATAAAGCCCACCCTTTACCCACCAGGCAGGAAGTACCCGGGCAGAATAAAGCCCATTTACCCACCAGGCAGGAAGTACCCAGGCAGGATAAAGCCCACCCTTTACCTATCAGACAGGAAGTACCCAGGCAGGATAAAGCCCCAGACACCCTGATTGGAAGTCTGACGTCTAACCCACTAGCGCCTGTTGGAGTAATCACGTGTTACAACTGTATGAAACGCTTTTACTGTCCGGAAAAAGAATCTGGAAACAGATATGTCGGTGAACGTTGTGTCCGAGATACACAGTGTTTACTGACTGACTGGTTTGTGGAGTGTGGAGAAGTGAATAACGACAGACTCGCAGACAGACATTCAGACAGACAGACAGACAGGCAGGCAGACTGGCAGGCAGGCAGGCAGGCAGGCAGGCAGGCAGGCAGACAGATAAACAGAGAAAGATAACATTCAGTCGTTTTATTGGCACTGTGGCCTGTCTAACGTTGGATGGTAATGATGATTGACTGCCTACAAAGGTAGTGAGAGGCAACAAGCCGAGACCTGAACTGATCATCAATTCACTTTCTGGT
>JAPXFY010000016.1:30628232-30685732 GCA_030674185.1 Monoplex corrugatus | reverse complement strand
CTCTCTCTGTCTCTCTCTCTGTCTCTCTCTCTGTCTCTCTCTCTCTCTCTCTCTCTCTCTCCCCTCTCTCTCTCTCTCTCCTCTCTCTCTCTCTCTCTTTCCCCGCGCGCGCGTGCGTGTGTCTGACAGTCAATTTCCCATGTGAACATCGGGTTGTTTGATTACCGCGCGTTGCCACAGTGCAGCACCACCCACGTTTTCTTCCTTTTTGTGCATGTGTGTTTCAGTTTCTTCTTTTTGCTGCAAGCGTGTGTTTCAGTTTGTTGTTTTGCTGCATGCGTGTGTTTCAGTTTGTTGTTTTGCTGCATGCGTGTGTTTCAGTTTGTTGTTTTGCTGCATGCGTGTGTTTCAGTTTTGTTCTTTTGCTGCATGCGTGTGTTTCAGTTTGTTGTTTTGCTGCATGCGTGTGTTTCAGTTTGTTCTTTTGCTGCAAGCGTGTGTTTCAGTTTGTTGTTTTGCTGCATGCGTGTGTTTCAGTTTGTTCTTTTGCTGCAAGCGTGTTGTTTCAGTTTGTTGTTTTGCTTCATGCGTGTGTTTCAGTTTGTTCTTTTGCTGCATGCGTGTGTTTCAGTTTTGTTCTTTTGCTGCATGCGTGTGTTTCAGTTTGTTGTTTTGCTGCAAGCGTGTGTTTCAGTTTGTTGTTTTGCTGCATGCGTGTGTTTCAGTTTGTTCTTTTGCTGCAAGCGTGTGTTTCAGTTTTGTTCTTTTGCTGCATGCGTGTGTTTCAGTTTGTTGTTTTGCTGCATGCGTGTGTTTCAGTTTGTTCTTTTTGCTGCATGCGTGTGTTTCAGTTTTGTTCTTTTTGCTGCATGCGTGTGTTTCAGTTTTGTTCTTTTGCTGCATGCGTGTGTTTCAGTTTTGTTCTTTTGCTGCATGCGTGTGTTTCAGTTTTGTTCTTTTGCTGCATGCGTGTGTTTCAGTTTGTTCTTTTGCTGCATGCGTTGTTTCAGTTTGTTCTTTTGCTGCATGCGTGTGTTTCAGTTTTGTTCTTTTTGCTGCATGTGTGTGTTTCAGTTTTGTTCTTTTTGCTGCATGTGTGTGTTTCAGTTTTGTTCTTTTTGCTGCATTCAGTCTACCCGTGACAGTAGAATCTGGAAGAGAATTTCCCTTTTTGCTTTGGGATCTTCAAAATACCCTGTATACGTGCTGCGTGCAGAGCACGTGTTCACGCCCGTGTCGTTATCCGAAAAATTGCATGTATACACACTAGCACCGCACTTAAACACCCATACACACATGTACTCACACGCGCATATACGAACACACACATAGATACCGCGCACACACACACCACACACACACACGCACATGGAAACATACACATACGCTTTCGTACATGGACAAACACTTGCACTCACATCCGCGCACGCACATACAAACACGCACTTACACACGCACACACAATAATAATAATGATAACAATAACAATAACTATAATAACAATTACAATATTTGCACGGCGCCAAATTTTGACAATTCAAATAAAAGCGCACTCACGCGCCAGGCATACGTAT
This sequence comes from Monoplex corrugatus, assembly GCA_030674185.1. NCBI lineage: Eukaryota > Metazoa > Mollusca > Gastropoda > Littorinimorpha > Ranellidae > Monoplex > Monoplex corrugatus. The sequence continues at coordinate 30,684,218 of JAPXFY010000016.1, read as the reverse complement.
ACAATCAACAAAGACTACCTTACAATTTTTTTTTTCAAAAAATGCCTAAACAAACCAAGGGAAAGAAGCAGTTGTAGAATTCATTGTTGGGAAAGAGGTGGTTTTTCTTTTACTTCGATTTAAAAGCAGAAAAATTAGGTGTTAGGCGAAGACAGAACGGAAGTCTGTTCCAGGCTGACGATCCTGAAACAGCAAAATAACGCTAGCCAATGAAAGTTTGAATCTAGGAACCTGAAGGGAAAGAGTATCTGAAGTTGAGCGCAAGGTGCGAGTTGGCGTATAAATACTGATATTGTCGCAAAGATATGATGGAACATACAATTGGATTGATTTGTAACACATATCATCATCATCATGTGCCCTGCCGCATGGCATTGGCGATCATGGCCTTACACACGAATCTATCCCCTGTCGCTGCAAGCACATCTCTCACCCTCTCTGTCTTCAGCCATCCTGTAAGCACGTCCAATATTTTCTCCCTGGGTCTACCTGATATTCTCTTTCCCTCCAGCTTTCCTGCTGTGACCAGGTGTTCTAATTTCCCTTTCCTCATAAAATATCCTATAAATGTTGTTTGTCTTTTCCTAATCTTGTTTATCAATGATCTTCTTGTGTCTGTCTCCTTCAAGACTGTCTTGTTTGTTTTCTTTGCTGTCCATGGAACTCTCAATTCTTCTTAGAAACAACATTTCAGTTGCCTCAATTTTACTCTGACTTTGCGTGTTGACTGTCCACGCCTCACAACCGTATAACATTATCGGTTCTATATAACATTCAACTCTCTTCCTGATGGTAACTGATAGGCATTTGTTGGTTAGAACGCTTTTCATCTTCTGGAAAGTTGCTTTGGCTTGGCCGATTGTACTGGCTATTTCTGATGTGCATCTTCCGTCTGGTGAGATAACCGTTCCCAGATATTGATAACCTGGCTCAAAGTTGTGCCATTTGCTGTTGTGCCATTTGCTGTTGTGCCATTTGCTGTTGTGCCATTTGCTGTTGTGCCATTTGCTGTTGTGCCATTTGCTGTTGTGCCATTTGCTGTTGTGCCATTTGCTGTTGTGCCATTGCTGTTGTGCCATTTGCTGTTGTGCCATTTGCTGTTGTGCCATTTGCTGTTGTGCCATTTGCTGTTGTTTGCATGACGGGATTTCTTCTTGTTTGACTGATTAGCATGACTTAGGTCTTCTGGCTATTTAACTCCACCCCGATATTGTTGCTTTCTATTTCTATTATACTCACAAGGGTTTGTAGCTCTTTTTCATTTTCTGCAAGTAGCACGGTGTCATCTGCTAACTAATGTTGTTTATCATTCTTCCTCCAACCTTTATCACAGGGCATTCTTCTAGGTTTCTCATGACTGGTTTCGCTGTAAAGTGAAACCAAATCTGGTGACAGAACATAACTCTGTCTGACCCCTCTTTTGATATTTTGGAAAGAGTTTATATCGTTTTCTATTCTCATTGCTGCTGTTTGTTCCCAATATATATTTCTGATTATTCTTTTCCTGTCTAGTTGGTTGATTAATTCTTCGTGGCATACCTGATTGAAAGCCTTGGCATAATCATCAAAGCATAAATAGAAATCCTTACTCAACTCTTCTGACCTCTCTATGATCATTCTTAGGATGTATATGGCATTAATTGTTCCTTTCCCTTCGAAAAATCCACACTGTTCTTCTGCTATTTTCTTTTGATTCTGTTCCTTGTCATCATCGTGATTATTCTCAATAGGATTTTTGTTACATGACTCATCAAACTGATTGTACAATGGAGTTCGCATTCTATAGCCTCTGTTTTCTTTGCAAATGCAATGATTATTGATTTTGACATATCTTTGGGGATTTTTCGGTGTCATAAATTTCATTTAAGAGGCCTGTTATTTTTTCACCGAAATCTTCAAGAGTGTAAATCATTTCTGTCGTAATATTGTCTGATCCTGGAGCTTTTCCAGGTTTCATCTTTTCCAATGCAGCTCTAACTCCATCTTTCATTATGGGTGGTCCTTCAACATTTTGTCTTATAATGTGTTCTTCGTTTCTGTCATCGTTAAAAAAGGTCTTTAATGTACTCTCACCATCTCTCTAATGTTTGTCTTTTTCCATGATAAGCGTACCATTTTTCGACTTTAAGTTGATTGCATGTATTTTTCCTGTGGACAATTTCTTCAATTCTTCTGCAAATACCCTGAGGATCTGTTTTTGTCGGTCTTCTATTTCTTTGCATTTTATTTTCAGCCAAGCTTCCTTAGCTTCATTGCATCTATTCCTGATTTGTTTGTTTATCTTCCTGTACTTTTCCTGTACCTTTGCCTTCCTCCGTTTTTCCATCAAGCGTATCATTTCTTTTTCATCCAGTTCCTTTTTGCTTTTCCTTCTACTCTAGGGATTTTTCACAAGCTTCATTTATCGAGTTTCTCAACTTAGTCCTTTGTTCGTCACTATCACCAACGTCCTCCAGAGCACTGACTTTGTTTTGAACATGTACGTTATTTTTTTTCACCGGTCGCTTCATCTGTCTTCAAGAGTCCAAGATTTAGTTTGATGTTGTTTTGGTCCTGTTATCTTTTCTTTAGTTTTAGCTTAAATCTTTCCATTACAGGATTGTGGTCACAGTTGCAGTCTGTGCCTTGTGGTGTTTTTGCTATCAGTAAAGAATTTCTAAATCTTTTGTTCATCAGGATGTAATCAATTTGATTTTCAGTATTATTTCCTAGACTCATCCATGTCCATTTTCTTCCGTTAGGCTGCTCGAACAGGTGTTTTCTGTTATGAACTAATTCATCTTTGCCCATTCCACAAGTTTGTCTCCCTTTCATTTTGTGTGACAAGGCCATGAGGCCCACTTATTTCTTTCATCCTCTCCTGTCCCACTTAAGCACTAAAACCGTCTTTTACCTGACCGCCCCCCTACCCCCTGGCTCACTCATGAGATCGCCTGTGCAAAACGTGCCCGCCGCAGAGCAGAGCGCCGCTGGCGCAAATCCAAACTCACTGTACACAGGCAACTTTTCCAAGCCTCTAAAACAAAAGTATCCACCCTCATTGCATCAGCAAAAACAAGCTATTTCCAAACCAAAATCCTGAATGCCTCTTCTTCAAAAGAACTCTTTACAACCATGAATCATCTCCTTGGCACACGAAAAGATTTACCTCTCCCAACAAAACATACAAATGAAGAACTCCCATCTGTATTCTCCAACTATTTCACCACCAAAATACAAACTCTTCGTGACAGGCTTGACAGGACACCCTGTCAACCATGCCCACCTGACCCTTCCTTCTCTGGCACACCTCTTACTACTTTTACCCCAGTCTCACAAGAAGAAATTCTCAACACAATCAGATCCATGTCGTTCAAAACCTGCGAACTGGATCCTATTCCAGGTTCTGTCTACGCCGACTGTCTCCCTACTCTCCTCCCATTCATCACTGACATCATCAACACTTCTCTTCAAACTGGAACTGTCCCAGATTCTTTCAAGTCTGCTATTGTTCACCCTCTCCTCAAGAAACACAATTTAGATCCAAATGAACTGAAAAATTACCGGCCTATCTCTAATCTCTCTTTCTTGTCAAAACTCCTTGAAAAAGTCGTCCTCAACCAGCTGAACTCTCACCTGTCTGCCAACAATCTCCTCAATCCTTTCCAGTCAGCCTACCGCCAGTGCCATAGCACTGAAACTGCCCTACTACACATTCTCAACAATCTCCTCCTTGCAACTGATACTGGCAAAGTCTCTCTCCTCACACTCCTTGATCTGTCTGCAGCCTTTGATACCATTGATCATGGTATTCTCCTTTCTAGACTTCATCATACTTTTGGCATCTCTGACATTGCTCTGTCTTGGTTCACTTCATACCTATCAAACAGAAAACAAACCGTTCTCATCAATGGCACTTACTCTCAACCTGCATACCTGACCTGTGGTGTTCCACAAGGATCTGTCCTTGGCCCTGTTCTTTTTACTCTTTACACCTCCCCCCTGTCCACCATCACCAACTCCCATTCTATAAAACACCACTTCTATGCTGATGACACCCAACTTCAAGACAGTGACTCACCTGATAATATACAGCGCCTGTTGACTCGCACCACTGAGTGTTACTCGGACATTAAGAACTGGATGACACACAATAGACTTCAGCTTAATGACGACAAAACAGAAGCTATCCTCATTGGCACCCGTCAGAAACTTTCTCAGCTGCCTCCTCTTTCTCTCCCATTATGTAACACATCAGTCCCAATTTCTGATTCAGCTAAAAACCTTGGTGTCTGCATTGACTCTACCCTCTCCATGAACAACTTTGTTTCTCAAACTGCCAGATCCTGCTACTATCATCTCCATCGTATAAAGCTGATCAGGAAGTATCTCTCTGTCGAAACAACTGCAAAACTCGTTCTCTCCTTCATAATGTCTCGCATTGACTATTGCAATTCACTCCTGTCTGGTCTTCCTGCCTCCACCATTCACATCCTACAGCGCATTCAAAACAATGCTGCACGCCTTGTACTCAAAAAGAAAAAAGCTGACCACATATCTCCTCTCCTGGCACAACTTCACTGGCTCCCTGTATCAAAGCGCATACAGTACAAACTAGACACCATGTGCTACAAAAGCCTCAATAACGCAGCCCCCGATTACCTGTCAAGCCTACTTGAGATCTATGTTCCCTCACGTACCCTCCGCTCTGCCTCTGATCCTCTGACTCTTCGCTTTCCACGCACTAAGCTCAATACCTATGGTCCACGAGCCTTCTCTGTTTCTGGTCCACTCTCCTGGAACAAACTTCCTCTCTCAGTCCGTCAGCAACCTACTTTTGTCTCCTTCAAGTCCGCTCTCAAAACTCACCTTTTCTCTCCTGCATAAAATCCTAACCTCACTCAACCCTCCCCTCTGCAGCCTGTCTCCGCTCGGAGGGAATCACATGGTTATAATATATAATTGTATGCTATGCTCTCTATAATTTTCCATTGCTTTTATTCTTGCTTTTATTGCTTTTATTCTTTCTCCCCATTTATAGCCATGCGTGTGTGTGGGTGTGTGTGTGTGTGTGTGTGTGTGTGTGTGTGTGTGTGTGTGTGTGTGTGTGTGTGTGTGTGTGTCTGTGTGTGTGCGTGCGTGTGTGTGCGAGCGTGCGTGCCTGCGTGTGTGTCTGCTTCAGCGCTTAGATTTGATTTTATCAAGATTTTGCGCTATATAAATATTGTAATTATTATTATTATTAAAATCTCCCGTTATTATTGTAATACTTTGTAATTTGCATTGGTCCTTGACTGTCTCTAATACATGTATCCAGCTTACATTTAATTCTTTTTCAGACAAGCAACCATGAAGAGAGCGAAGGAGAGAGAGGACTAATATGATCAAACTTTTTCTTTCTGAGGACAAGACGAGCAGCGCTGTTTTGTATACGTTGCAGATACAGGAAAGAATAAGCTGGTAGTCCAGTAAAGACAGCATTACAGTAATCAAAGACAAGACAAAATGAGAGATGTCACAAGCTTAAATGCAGCCTCATTTTGAAAGATGTCTTCAAATGTAACCAATGCGCCGAAACTGATAGTAGCGTGACTGGCAGGTCTGGGTCAGAAACTTCTGCATAGAAAGAGTGTTGTCCAAGGTCACACCCAGGTTTTTGACAGAATGAGAGAGACGGATGATGTTGTCATCTAGCTAGTTAGTATTTCATAGTGATAGGGGAATTTAATTTTGGTACCTCCGAGCATGGCTTCGGTTTTGTCACCATTTAACTACAGTGTATTTTCTGTCATCTAGTTCTGAATATCAGCTTAGCAGTTGGATGCTTCTGAGGTAAGGAAGGCGATATTTTCAGGGATGGTGCTATTCTGAAGTTGTGAATCATCTGCATAAAAATGATGTTTCATGTCATGCTGGCTGATAATGTTGGCTAGGGGTGAAGTATAAAGGGTGAACAGGACAGGATTTACACAGACCCCTGAGGAACTCCTCAAAAAAGCTAAAATTGGTTTCCGTTGACAACTGATTGAAAGCGATCAGAGAGATAGGAGGAGAACTATGAAAGAGCAGTACCATGAATTCCAAAGGTGTGTTCAAGACAGAAGAGAAGGATGGAGTGATCGATAGTATCAAACGCACCAGACAGATCGAGGAGTATTAGGAGAGAAATTTTACCAGCATCACAAGCAAGAAGTTCGCTGACTATGTGAACAAAAGCTGTTCCTGTATTGTGGTTTGCTCGATAGGCAGACCGGTAAGTTGTATGTGCATGTACTAAATCTATATGAAGAGTTTTGTATCAAAGTAACGTGTTACGGTGTATTCTTTGATCTAACGTCTTTTCACTATGAGTGATATTAGCTGTGTGTATGTGCGTTTACGTGAGTTTGTGTGCACGCGCGCGTGTGTGTATGTCTATCTGTGTGTGTGTGTGTGTGTGTGTGTGTGTGTGTGTGTGTGTGTGTGTGTGTGTATGTAAGTATGTGTGTGTTTATGTGTGTGTGCATGTGTTTGTATGTGTGTGTGTATTTGTGCGTAATTTCTGTGTGTGCATGTGCGTGTATGTTTGTGTATGTGTGCATGGTTGCGCGCGCGCGCGCGTGTGTGTGTGTGTGTGTGTGTGTGTGTGTGTTTGTGTGTGTGTGTGTTTGTGTGTGTGTGTGTGTGCGTTTGTGTACGTTTGTGTGTGTGCACACATGCTGCGCATCAGTGTGTGTGTTTGCATGTGTATGTGAACGTAAGACAGGTGTGCATATGTGTATTTACGTGAGTTTGTACGCGCGTGTGTGTATGTATGTGCGTGTGTGTGCGTGCGTGTGAATATAAAACAGGAGTGTTGTGTATGTGTATGATGTATGCGTACATGAGCGCTTCAATGTATAATGCGTGTGCACATGTGTGTGTGTATTTTGCGTGTGTACATATGCGTGTGCATGTGTGTGTGTGTGTGTATGTATGTGTGTGTGTGTGTGAGTGTGTGTGTGTGTGTGTGCGTGTGTGTGTGTGTGTGTGTGTGTGTGTGTGTGTGTGTGTGTGTGTGTGTGTGTGTGTGTGTGTGTGTGTGTGTGTTAATGAAGAATTGTTTTCAATTACATTCATATTACATTTCTCGCCTTTATTCTTTGCGATTATTGGTTTAAACATTTATTTTGAATTCGTGAGTGTTTACCATCTCTCCTTATTTATTTGAACGAAATGTTGGTCTGCTACTGTAAATTGCATCGAGCATAGCTATTATCATTGCTACCACATCACATTATTTGTCATCAGTTCATTTCACACAACCAGATAACAAATCAGAGGAAGAGAGGGGGGGGGTGAGAGAGACAGAGACAGAGAGAGGCAGAGAGAAACAGAGAGAGACAGCGATACAGGGAGACAGAGACAGGAGTCTTGACGACCTTTCTGAGGGAAAAAAAAAAGAATACAATGTGCTGAAGCAACAGGTGCATTGCGTAAGAAAATTTAATATAAACAAACTAAGCAACAGGTGCATAGCATAATTAAATTCAATGTAAAATTGCTGTGTTGTGCGCTGTGCTCGAAAGCTGATAATCAGAGTTATACATACTCTCATACCAGGCGGGTGCTACAGTTGAGAGAAAGAACGAACTTCTTGAGAGTGGTTCTTTGTATAGAATCACATTTCTGGCAGACTACAAGTCTGACTACCAAGCAAGAACTGAGTAAAAAGAACGGACACAATCATCGCCATATGAAGTCTGACCATACAGACAGCTAACACAAGAAGAAGAAAAAAAGAAGCGTGACATTTCTCTGCTCTCTGATTTGTGGAAGAAAAGGTACAATAATTACGTTCCAATCACAGTTATCTTAACCAACTTAGCGAAATTTTACCAAAGTTATCTGATTTGTAAATTTTGCTCTAGATCGTCCACATTGTCGAACTAGTTTCGCCATGATTTTGTTTTTTTGTTTCGTTTTGTTTTTGTTTTGTTTCATTTTTCATTCAAGTTCAGGCAAGAAAAAATGCAGCGTTGATAGCATATTTTTAGAACATACACACAAAGAGATTGTCAAAAATGAAAATTAAAATATACAAATGAGTGTGTATATGCATTTATAATTACACACACACACGTTTTTAAATTAAATAACACAAACACACGTACCTTAGAAAAACAAAGCGAACAAACCCACTATTCGTTTGCAGTGTTTGATGTTTGTACGGCATTTTAACTGTTATAAATGTAAAATCAGATTTGCACAATTTCGTTCCGATGGAAACTTATCCAGCCGTACATGACAGACGAAAAAAAATCATCAAAAGTATTAACGGGACAGTAGTATGCTCAGTTCATTTCAAAATGTGTGTGCTGTTATTCACAACTTTTGGTTATATAGTTCGATATTATTTCTTCGTTTCAGTTGTTTTCCCAAGAAGTGTGTATATTTGGCATAGGTTTTCCGATTAACAACTAGTGATGTCACAATGGGCCCTAAAATAGGTCTAGACACCCGCCATTTTCTCATGCCAAGCGCCACAACAGGGAAGTTGTCTTTTGTTGTTGTTGTTGTTGTTGTTGTTGTTGTTGTTGTTGTTGTTGTTTTGTTAAATGTTTTTGTTTGTTTATTTTGTCTTACATTTTTGTGCGTAGTGTTATGCATTTATACTTTTTTTTTTTGGTATATCTTTGACAAAGACCAGTTGACCGAAAATTTGCGCCTGTCTTGATTTGCTATCTCAAATACGCGTTCTAGTTCTGTTCTTGTCTGTCTGGTCCGTATTTGCTGAACGCTGGCAGTCACTTTGATGTAGACTTCTTCTTAGTATGTTACGTTTAAAACTCGACTTTTCACAGCCCCTTTAATCACTGGTAAACAATGTACCTAGTATATGGAAACTATCAGGATTCCATACAAATTTGGGGTGCAGCATGAATCTAACGTCATTATGAAGCATACTTCTATCACTCACAAAAGTTTTCTCAATATTGATTTTCAACTCTGATTTTTTTCCGACAACATCTATGATGGTTACAGTTTGTTAGAACGTGTATCTATCTCCGTTTCGAAATAAATCAGTGTCGTCTGCGAACCGTGCTGTGTCACATTGCATTTGTCCAGTTGTGATTGCTTCAATGTTTTTATTTTCTCTGATCACCTATGCTAAGTTTCCAGCGCTCAGTAAAATAGATATGGGAGGAAAGAGTCTCCCTGTCTGCAATATTGTTTTATTTCGAACCGTGGGGATGTAACACAATCAAGTAGAACAGTAGATTTAATTCAATACTGTCGTAATGAATTTCAATCCATTACTTGATGTCATCAGGAAAGCCACATGCAGACTGTACTTTGTACTAAATTCTCACCAAGATAACGAAAAGTGAATGTATGTAACAATTCAGGAATTTTGCTTAAATTACAATAATGAAAACCAAATCTTAGATAAGTCTGCTATTGTTCCCAACGTATCTGTAACGTAAACTGACTGATCTCAGTTTATTAATTTTCATTGTGACCTTATTTAAATTTTCAAAAAACAAAAAACAAAAACAAAAAATACAGCAAGAAAAAAAAACCCACGCAGTTGCAATGTTGTCTACTACTTTTGATAGGGAATTAGATCTGCGGTTTCTCAATTATCTTGTACATTTATCGCCCTTAGGTATACAAATGATAATGTCTTCCTTCTGAATGGAGGACAATTCTTCATGGAATCCACAATTTAAAGCTCACACTATTAAGCCCGCCGTGCATTTCTTTCAAAAAACTAAAACTACAAACAAAAACAAAAAAGCCTTAAGCCGCATTGTCATCAGATCCTGGACTTTCATAATGTTTTCATTTTACTTAGAACAGGGGAATACATCTGGCGAGGCCGGTAGGTAAAAATGCACGACAAAAGGGAGGAAGGGGGAGGAGCAGGCAAGATATCGTCTCAGACATTTGCAACATAACATACTACCTATAGTCAGGTATTGCTCCATCAAGTAGGGTATGTATTAAATATACTGAAATTAACAGTTTGTCTCGATTTTCATACACAATTCCAGACCTTAAGAACTGGACTAAGGACAATAGATTTGAACAATAATACAAGTGATTTATACACACACTCCGTCTCCATGTTCAATACATGTGCACGCATATTTGTCCATTTTTACATATACATATGATTAGTTGTTCACGTCATGGAGCTTATAAAGAACTAGGCAGAATGGGTTGCGTGAGGGAGTGGGGGGGAAGAGTGGAGACTGGACGTGTGGTGGGGTTGGAGATCAATGTGGAGATAGGAAATGCGATGAGTTAGGAGTGAGGGAGATAGGATTTGCAATGAGTTAGGAGTGAGGGAGATAGGATGTGTGATGAGTTAGGAGTGAGGGAGATAGGATGTGCAATGAGTTAGGGAGTGAGGGAGATAGGATGTGCGATGAGTGAGGAGTGAGGAGATAGGATGTGCGATGAGTGTAGAAGTGAGAGTTAGATGTGCGATTGAGTGAGGAGTGAGGAGATAGGATGTGTGATGAGTTAGGAGTGAGGGAGATAGGATGTGTGATGAGTGAGGAGTGAGGAGATAGGATGTGTGATGAGTTAGGAGTGAGGGAGATAGGATGTGTGATGAGTAGGAGTGAGGGAGATAGGATGTGCGATGAGTTAGGAGTGAGGGAGATAGGATGTGTGATGAGTTAGGAGTGAGGGAGATAGGATGTGCAATGAGTAGGAGTGAGGAGATAGGATGTGTGATGAGTTAGGAGTGAGGGAGATAGGATGTGCGATGAGTGAGGAGTGAGGGAGATAGGATGTTGATGAGTTAGGAGTGAGGGAGATAGGATGTGATGATAGAGTGAGAGATGTGATGAAGGAGAATAGGATGTTGATGAGTGTAGGAGTGAGGGAGATAGGATGTGATGAGTGAGGAGTGAGGGAGATAGGATGTGGATGAGTGAGGAGTGAGGGAGATAGGATGTGGATGAGTAGGAGTGAGGGAGATAGGGAGTGTGATGAGTGAGGAGTGAGGGAGATAGGATGTGCAGATGAGTGAGGAGTGAGGGAGATAGGATGTGCGATGAGTGTAGGAGTGAGGGAGATAGGAGTGCGATGAGTGAGGAGTGAGGGAGATAGGATGTGTGATGAGTTAGGAGTGAGGGAGATAGGATGTGGATGAGTGAGGAGTGAGGGAGATAGGATGGTGATTGAGTGATGAGTTAGAGAGTGAGGGAGATAGGATGTGTGATGAGTGAGGAGTGAGGGAGATAGGAGTGTGATGAGTTAGGAATGAGGGAGATAGGATGTGATGAGTGAGGAGTGAGGGGATAGGATGTGATGAGTAGGAGATGAGGGAGATAGGATGTGATGAGTAGGATGAGGGATAGGATGTATGAGTGGATGAGAGATAGGATGTGGATGAGTGAGGAGTGAGGGGATAGGAGTGTGATGAGTAGGATGAGGGAGATAGGATGGTGATGAGTGAGGAGTGAGGGGAGATAGGGAGTGTGATGAGTTAGGATGAGGGAGATAGGATGTGCGATGAGTTAGGAGTGAGGGGGATAGGGAGTGTGATGAGTTAGGAATGAGGGAGATAGGATGTGATGAGTTGAGGAGTGAGGGAGATAGGGAGTGTGATGAGTTAGGAATGAGGGAGATAGGATGTGCGATGAGTTAGGAGAGTGAGGGGATAGGATGTGATGAGTTGAGGAGTGAGGGGATAGGGAGTGTGATGAGTTAGGAGTGAGGGAGATAGGGATGTTGCGATGAGTTAGGAGTGAGGGAGATAGGATGTGTGATGAGTTGAGGAGTGAGGGGATAGGGAGTGTGATGAGTTAGGAATGAGGGAGATAGGATGTGTGATGAGTGAGGAGTGAGGGGAGTAGGATGTTGGATGAGGAGTGAGGAGATAGGATGTGTGATGAGTAGGAGTGAGGGGGATAGGGAGTGTGATGAGTTAGGAATGAGGAGATAGGATGTGCGATGAGTGAGGAGTGAGGGGGATAGGGAGTGTGATGAGTTAGGAATGAGGGAGATAGGATGTGGATGAGTGAGGAGTGAGGGGGATAGGGAGTGTGATGAGTTAGGAATGAGGGAGATAGGATGTGCGATGAGTTAGGAGTGAGGGAGATAGGGATGTGTGATGAGTTAGAATGAGGGAGATAGGATGTGCGATGAGTGAGGAGTGAGGGGATAGGGAGTGTGATGAGTTAGGAATGAGGGGATAGGATGTGTGATGAGTGAGGAGTGAGGGGATAGGGAGTGTGATGAGTTAGGAATGAGGGAGATAGGATGTGCGATGAGTGAGGAGTGGGGGGATAGGAGTGTGATGAGTTAGGAATGAGGGAGATAGGATGTGCGATGAGTGAGGAGTGAGGGGAGATAGGTAGTGTGATGAGTTAGGAAGTGAGGGGATAGGATGTGCGATGAGTGAGGAGTGAGGGGGATAGGGAGTGGATGAGTTAGGAGTGAGGGAGATAGGATGTGCGATGAGTGAGGAGTGATGTGCGATGAGTGAGGAGTGGGGGATAGAAAATGTGATGAGTTAGGAATGAGGGAGATAGGATGTGCGATGAGTGAGGAGTGAGGGGGATAGGATGTGCGATGAGTGAGGATGAGGGGGATAGGAGTGGATGATGAGGAAGAGGGAGATAGGATATGCGATGAGTGAGGAGTGAGGGGATAGGGAGTGTGATGAGTTAGGAATGAGGGAGATAGGATGTGCGATGAGTTAGGAATGAGGGGGATAGGGTGTGATGAGTTAGGATGAGGGAGATAGGATGTGCGATGAGTGAGGAGTGAGGGGGATAGGAGTGTGATGAGTTAGGAATGAGGGAGATAGGATGTGCGATGAGTTAGGAGTGGAGGGAGATAGGATGTGCGATGAGTGAGGAGTGAGGGAGTAGGGAGTGTGATGAGTTAGGATGGAGGGAGATAGGATGTGCGATGAGTTAGGAATGAGGGAGATAGGATATGCGATGAGTGAGGAGTGAGGGGGATAGGGATGTGATGAGTTAGGAATGAGGGAGATAGGATATGCGATGAGTTGAGAGTGAGGGGGATAGGGAGTGCGATGAGTTAGGAGTGAGGGAGATAGGATGTGCGATGAGTGAGGAGTGAGGGAGATAGGATGTTTGATGAGTTAGGAGTGAGGGAGATCAGGATGTGCGATGAGTGAGGAGTGAGGGAGATAGGGAGTGTAATGAGTTAGGAATGAGGGAGATAGGATTGTGATGAGTTAGGAGTGAGGCTTGGCGACTGGACAGGTGGTAATGTAAGGGACCTTACGTTAATCCGGTTCAGACTTACAACCCGCATTTACTGCCTCCCTTGTTGGTTCTATTGCTTTGCAACAGCACCAAGCTGACCCCTCTGGGGCAGAGATCTGAGCGATATGTTTTATCCGCTAAATCTGCAGGAGTGACAGACCACTGACGTAATATACCTAGATAAGTGTACTTTATGATCAATCCAATACTGTTCGGAGTTTACCAAGTCCATACAGATAATACATGCTTTGTTTCCACAGTGTCCACAGACTTTGGAGATCACACGCATTTTCAAAAAATGTATTTCACAGGTGCCAAGAGAAAGAATCAAGTTTTTAGGATTGTTCGCATAATGAGTAATGAAAACACGTACAAGCTGGCTTTAGTTCTCTGTGTGTTTTTGTCTCCTGTCTTCTTGTTTAATGTATTCTTATAAAGAACATTATTTGCGGAGGTATACTCAATGACGGTGTCTGGCTCATTCATTTAACTATGTGATGTTGTTATTTCTTCCTGTGTTTGTGTGGATTTTTTCGGTTTTGTTTGGTTTGTTTGTATGTTTGTTCGTTTGTTCGTTTGTTTGTTTGTTGTTTGTTTGTTGTTTGTTTGTTGTTTGTTTGTTTGTTGTTTGTTTTGTTTGTTGCTTTCTTTTTATTTTGTGATATTTTTGTGTTGTATTTTTGTGTAAAGTAAACAAGCTTTAATTAGGATTAATTTGTGTCTGCTTGTTGTGTGCGTTGCATCGTGCACACGCTCGTTTGTGTGATGCCTTTCATTCCTCAGGCAATTTTCTGCACTAGGATGGATCTACTCGCCACTACAACCCTCACCACCATCATCCTAAGCGTGACAGCAGTCATGTGTTCCCTGCTGTGGTGGTGGTCTGGGGGGTCCTTTCGTCGCCCACCCGGTATTCCCCCTTGCCCAGCAGGTGCCCTACCTGTGATTGGTCATCTACACCTGATAACCAAAGACCCCCGGGTGCCCTTCAGGGCGTGGCAGCAGCAGTATGGGGACATGTTCAGTCTGTACCTGGGCAGACAGCTGACCATTGTCCTCAATAGCTACGAGATCATCAAAGAAGCCCTGGTGGAAAATGCTGATGCCTTTTCGGATCGTCCTGATTCGTCGCTCAGCGCTCTATTTACTAGGGCGAAAGGTACGTTTCTAGCACTGAAGATGACATGGGATGAATAGCTTGACTGGAAGATGTGTTACACACTGAACTAGATCATGAAATATAACAGTATCGGTGCTTGTGATGACCTTCATTTGCTGGTCTATCCTAGTTTTAGTTTCAGTTTTATCAAGACAGCATCTCTGTGCTCAGAACAAGTTCCAAATACGCTGACGCTGCAAACAGAAATGGATTCAATACAATTATGGCAAATGTCATGAGCATGTGTATAATCATAATCATGAGTATAATCCTTAGCACTGGTAAGGTTTTTGAGTTTTACCTAAATTATGGATAATACATTGTCTGTTCTTGTACCAATCTATTATTGATAGAAAATCAGACTACCATTATTGTACTAAAATGGACTTCTTACTGTAGTAAAACGAATTTTTTCGACTATGAACCCGCAGAAAACTCCATGAAAAACTTCTGTGTATCATTTCAACTTGACCAAAATCCACTCCAATTCAAGTCATTCACTACAGCATATTACCCAAGTGTTGGCCAAGTCTTGAGGTTTCACCTAACACACAGACTCCATACTTTCTCATGACGCATTATTGTCCATCCAGTGTCTGGTCTCATGCCACTCTCTCTGATGATTTTGGGGTGTTTTGTTTTCCATTGTGGAGAACCCGCTGTGCGCTTCAATTGAAGTCCAATATTAGAGTAAAAATAAATCTATTGTCCATCGCTACCACCCACCCTTTAAACAATCTTTACTTGTACTCCTCTGCGGGTCCTACGTTGGGTAAGTATACAGCGCCTGGTGTGCTCTTCATGTGGACAGTGATAACCAATCAAGGAGGTATATGCTCCACAGGCCCCGTGTGAGAAGGAGTCCTTCAGCTCTGGGTTTTGCTTTCGGTGATCCCTCTTTCGTTGTACAGAAGCTGTTCTGCGCTGCTCAGATGGGAATGAGCCCTGCGTGCGCTACTGTCACCAGTATGCTCTGTTTCAGGCAAGGTGGTGTTGATATCACAGCTGAGATTAGACTTCAGATTATCCTCGTATCGCTTTAGTGCTTGTCCCTGGTCACAGTGTCCTTGCTTCAGCTGCTGTAAAAAACATTGTGAATATACCGTGTCTTGCGCAACAACGCATCCTGTCCAACAAAGATGGTATTTGATAAATGGACATTCAAAGCTTGACAAGCGACTTTCTTTCAAAATTTAAAAATCGGACGCTCGAATTTGCTACATGCAGACATCTTTCGTAGAAATGTTCCAGCTGTTTAACGTGTCATCTGTAGATGCTCTAGGTCTCTCCTCTATACTGTCGGGTAACAAGGACATATTTCTCGGTACAACGCAATCTGTTGAGTCTCGTGATGTATCACTGCCACATCCTCTTGGTCAGTCCTTGTAAACGAAGAGCTAACCTTTGAGATAAGCAGCATCACCTTTGCATCAATAGATTCATGCTGTTCCTTGTACCTCCCCAAAGTAGCAGACATTATCTACAGTCTCGATATCCTAGTTATTGATGACGATTGGTGGTGGCAAAGCGTCAACAGTCTAAACACAATGTCTTCCATGTCAAGGCTAGTTCTCAGGCTAAAGCATTATAACGCTGTGGCAAACTAGTCAGTAATGCATTCACTGCCTTTGTGTAGCTTTGTGTCCAGGATACAGGCCATCATTGAAGGGGAATTTTTACATGACGGCTATGAGCGCTTAGATCCTGGCCGGGAGTCTCTTGACATCAAAAGAGTGTTCGTGGAGCGGAACTCGATGTATATGTACACCCCATCAAAGTCTCTGAGTACATCGATCAGCTTTCGCTGCAAAGAGCATGGAACAGATTGAGAACGCTAGGAGTATCCATTGTTTGCCCTGAGAAAGATTCAGACCCTTCCCCATTTCTTGCCGAGTCAGCATGTCATAATGAAATGAAGCAATCCACGAAACACGCTTCCGAGGGCAACCAAACTTTTGTGATATCTCTCACAGGCTCTTCGATTGATGGTGTCCAATGCCTTGGTTAGATCTACAAACGGAGAACTCCTGTTTTTGCTCAGAACACTTCTCTTACAGCTGGCAGATGGCAAGTATCCTGTTGCTCCAGCCCTTACCACCAGTTTCACTTTCAGTTTCTCAAGATGGCGTGTCTACAAACAAAATAAATTCCTTACAATTTTATAAAACTACCACCATGACAGCTGCACTAAGACTCAGTAACGAAGGGCTTGGCTACATAGGTGATGACCTGTTGAAGATGACTCAAGCAAAGACCATCCCTTCAACCAGTGGGCATGGTACTAACATTGTCAGTTCCAATCCCAACCAGTCCTGTCAATATCACTGCGGGATTTCTTTCGGCCTCAGTCGGCACTACCCAGTGTTGGCTGTGCTAAGGGTTCATAGGTAAAAGTGGGACCACAAAGTAGTCTTATCCACTTCACGAATGCGTCCCTGAGTGTAACTCAAATCTCCGGATCCAACACTGCGAGGATGTGTATCTCCTGGGCCTGGTTGACGCCATGCTACTTTGAGATATTGTGATAGTGAGGGTACGGTTAAGCCTTACTATGCTATTAATCTTGAATGGAACTTCATAGTGTCATAATTATGATCCCCATCTTCATCGTCATCATAGCATTGAAAAAAGAAAAAGTGAGCACTCATGAAGCTGCTTAAGTGCGATAATCCTTAAAACAAATACATTGCCTGCAGTGCACTGGATGAATGAATGTCCGTCAATGACTAATGCGTGAGATCTAATGGCCTTTGAAGATGTAGACAATCAAATCATCTTTGAGGTCTTGAGGCAATTCGTCCTTCTACCAAACAGACTGGTACATGTTTGTCAGCTCCTCCAGGAGCACGTCGCCCCCGTTCCTGTAGAGAACTGTAATAATACCACCAGCTCCGGATGCTTTTTTAGGCGTGCTTAACATCAGGCCTTCACGTACTCTCGGTACTAGAGGATGGGGCTGTCTTCAGTGGTGGGAGAATGCTGAGATGGCCTCATTAGACACCGTCAATTCCCTGTTCAGCAACGTGTTAAAATGAGTGTCACAGTGCTCAGAGGATGTTAACTTTCTCTGCCATACATGCATATGCATAGATAGAGAGATAGAAATATAGATAAACACGTGCATACATACACCACAACATACAGTACACATACATACATACAGACAGACAGACAGGCAGACAAGACAGACAGACAGACAGACATAAGACATACATACATACGTCTGCCTGTCTATACATTCAGCCATCCACACATATGACACAGATTTCGCTTTGAAGAATGTGTATCGATTACTGGCTCTAAAAGTGCTTCGAACAGCCTGCTCGTTCGAGTAGTTTCCAAGATTTTCTTAATTTCTTGGGACATCACTTGAAATTATGCACATTCAGAGAACACTTCCTCAGAAATCCAGACGTCAGCGTCAAATAAAAGATATCCGAAGTAAGACAAGGGTTCTGAACGAAAAAAAGGTGAACCCCTGCTACAGAATTTGAGAAGTGAGGGTTACAGAAACTATGGATAGACCTGAAAACGACACAGTGTCCTCAGCAAAGCAGAAGCACCAAGCAGGAGAAGGAGCAAAAAGAAGACGACACAAGATTGCTTCTTCAGAGACCATTTTCACTTCGCCAGGAAGCTTTTCGAGCAGGACACCCACACTGGACAGAGACGTGTGGAACAGCATCTCAGAAAAATCTATTCCTACCCTCAGAACATGGCACCACTTGCTATCCAGGCTCTGGTGTGGCCTGCAAGGCCAGAGAAATGTTTGATAACAAGCTACCATCACTGGATGAAGTAAATAAACAGGTTGAGAAAGCCTGAGTCAAATCATCACCTGGGTCTAACAGAATATTTTAACTTGCATGAGAATGGCCACGTGTCCTCAAGTAGCTACACAAACTGACAAGATCAGCGTGGAGAAACCTGACGATCAGCAACCAATGGTTGATAGCTGATAAAGTGTCCTTTCCGAAAGTACAGCACTCGAGCGATATCAACTAGTCCAGAGCTATGTAACTTCTAAAACGTCGAAGGGAAAATCGTCTCCGTCAAGGCAGCAATGCTGACCATATACCTGATGGAAAATGAGTATTTGGATTTGTCAGTCCAGAAAGGGCATCCCAGGAGTGTCTAGTTGTGTAGAGCATGTCACACTCGTTTGCCAAACAATCCAAAGACCTTAAGCAGAAAACAGATCACCTCTGATGTGATTTGGCTCGATTTGATAAATGTGTACCGTTCAGCCCCGCACCAGATAATTCAACTAGCTGTCTCAAACAACATCCGAGATATGCTGAAGTACTTCCATGGCTTCTCAATGCGGTTCTCCACAAAAGAATGCAATACAGACGGAATCAATTTGGAAGGAGGCGTTGGGCTTTATTCTCGTCAGGCAAAGCTGAAGCTACATCTAAATCCACTGTCAATGAATCATCATCATCATCATCATCATGTGCCCTACCGCATGGCGTTGGCGATCATGGCCCTCCACGTGAATCTATTCCCTGTTGCTGCAAATACATCTCTCACGACCTCTGTCCTCAGCCACTCTGCAAGTCCGTCCAATATTTTCTCCCTGCGTCTACCTGGTATTCTCTTTCCCTCCAACTTTCCTTTTGTGACCACGTGTTCTAATTCCCCTTTCCTCATAAAATGTCCTATAAATGTTGCTTATTTTTTCCTAATCTTCTTTATCAATGATCTGCTTGTGTCTGCCTCCTTCAAGACTGTCTCGTTTGTTTTCTTTGCGGGCCATGGAACTCTCAACATTCTTCTTAGAAACCACATTTCAGTTACTCAATTTTGTTCTGACTTTGCATGTTGACTGTCCATGCTTCACAACTGTATAACAGTATCTGTTCTATGTAAATTCAAAAACTCTCTTCCCGATGTTAATTGATAGGCATTTGTTGGTAAGAACGGTTTTCGTCTTCTTGAATGCTATTTTGGTTTGACCGGTTCTGCTGGCTATTTTTGATGTGCATCTGCCGTCTGGTGAAATGACTGTTCCCAGATATTTAAACTTCTAAACATGTGTCAAAGTTGTGCCATTTGCTGTCATTTTGCATGAAGGGATTTTATGTTTTTTACTGATTACACTGATTTCAGTCTTCTTGGTATTTAACTCCCACCCTTTGTTCTTGCTTTCTATATCTATTATTTCACAAAGATTTGTAGGTCCTTTGCATTTTCTACTATTAGCTCGGCGTCATCTGCGTAACGAATGTTGTTTATAAATTTTCCTCCAACCTTTATTCCAGAGGATTCTTCTAGGTTTCTCATGACGGTTTTGCTGTAAAGTGAAAACACATCTGGTGACAGAACACAACCCTGCCTGACCCCTCTTTTGATATTTTGGGCTGTTTGTTCTCAGTACACATTTCTGACTATTCTTAGATCTTTTCCATCAATATTGAGTCTTTGTAGCTGGTTGATCAATTCTTCAAGTCTTACCCGATCGAAAGCCTTGGTATAATTAAATAAGAATAAATAGAAATCCTCAATCAACTCTACCGACCTCTCTATGATAGTTCTCAGGATGTGTATGTCACTACGAGCACTGTTCTTCTGGTATTTCTCTTTTGAGTCTGTCCTTGTCCTCATCACGATTATTCTTAAAAGAAGTTTTGTTACATGACTCATCAAACTGATTGTACAATGGATTTCGCATTCTATAGCCCCTGTTTTCTTCGAAAGTGCAATGAAAAATTATTTTAACATATCCTTGAGGATTTTTCCAGTGTCATGAATTTCATTAGGAGAACTGTTATTTTTCGACACTAAATTCCTCCAGGGTTTCTATCATCTCTGTAGTAATATTGTCTGGTCCTGAGGCTTTTCCTGGTTTTATCTTTTTCAATTGTCGTTCTAGCTTCATCTTTCATTATGGGTGGTCCTTCAAAGTTCTTTCTTATAATGTGTTCGTTTCTGTCATTGTTAAAAAGGTCTTTAATGTACTCTCCCAATCTCTCTAATATTTTGTCTTTTTCCATGATAAGCATACCATCTTTCAATTTTAAGCAATCAGTTGATATGCATGTCTTTTTACTGCAGGCGATTTTTTCAATGTTTCTGTGCATACTCTGAGGATTTGTTTTGTGTTGTCTTCTATTTTATTATTATTATTATTATGAACATTTAGTACGCCTAATCAAATTAATGCCCTAGGCGTTTACAATGGCAAAACATATAACCAGAATCACAAGCACACACACACACGCCCACAGAAGCACCCACACACACACAAAACACACACACACACACACACACACAGCATGACATGCAAATACAATGACACATTGACACTAAGACACTATAATGTCACCATTACATTACATGGGGGGAAGGGGGCAGAGATTACCAGTTTTGGGAAACAGGTGAGTTTTGAGGGAGCGTTTGAATGTGGACAGAGAGGGTGAGTATCTAAGAGAGCGAGGTAACTGATTCCAGATGGTTGGAGCTTGATAGGAAAAAGAACGCTGCCCAAACCTTTTAGTGCGGACTATGGGGATACTATAGAGACGGGTATCAGATGAGGACCGCAAAGCTCGAGATGGCGTGTAGAGATGTAACAGATGGGTGAGATACTCAGGACAGGAAGACTCAATAGATTTGAAGCAGAGGCAGGCAATCTTGTAGGATATTCTTTGCTGAACAGGGAGCCAGTGGAGAGAACAGAGCAATGGCGTAACATGGTTAAATTTTGAAGAGCGGAAGATGAGACGGGCAGCATGATTTTGAACTTTCTGAAGTTTGTTAATGAGATGAGAGGGGGAACCAGAAAAAAGAGCATTACAGTAATCGAGACGGGATAGAACAAATGCACAGACAAGAGCCTTTGTCGTGTCTTCTGAGAGGAGGTGGCGGATAGAAGCAATTCGGCGGAGTTCAAGAAAACAAGTCCGACAGACGTTGCTCACATGCTGGTGGAAGGACAGGGTTTGATCAAGAGTTACACCAAGGTTACGGGCAAAATGGGAGAGAGGGATAGATGAGTCAACAAGTGTGACAGAGGTTGGAAGAGAGGGGTGATTTTGGAGTTTGGGTGGGGTGATCAAGATCAATTCGGATTTCTCTTCATTTAATTTCAGTTTATTTTCAGTCATCCAATCCTGCACTTTGTTTCCAGCCAAGCTTCCTTAGGTTCACTGTACCTATTCCTGATTTTTTTGTTTATCTTTTTGTATTCTTCCTCTTTTCCTTTTGGCTTCTTCCGTTCTTCCATCAAGCCTAGAATTTCTTTTGTCATCCAGTTCTTTTATGTTTTTGCTGCTACTCTAGGGATTTCTTCACAAATTTCATTTATCGAATTTCTCAACTTTGTTCACTGTTCCTCAATGTCACCAACGTCTTCTAGAGCACTGAATTTGTTTTGACCATGTACGTTACATTTTTCACGGGTCGATTCATGTCTTTAAGAGTCCAAGATTTAGTTTGATGTTACTTTCGGTCACACATACATAGATACATAGACAGAGAGACAGACAGACAGATAGATGGATACATAGACAGACAGACAGATAGATAGATACATAGCAGACAGATAGATAGATGGTCGAATGAATGGGAGACAGATAAAGCTGATGTAAATGGATTGTTCCTAGTGCAAAGAATCCAGTCTGACCTTGAAAAATTGAAAAAGGATGAAAATAAAAAGATCCAAATCCAACGCCCAAGGAGCTGAAAGGAAGACCAGAGTACCTAGAGAAAAACCCTTAAGTCAGATGCCAGTGGGCTTGCCTTATAAAAAGGGAGTTGAAACAGATAAAAAAAAGTATATAAAAATGTGTATTGCCGCAAAGCTAAGACTTCACTGGAAAGATAGGGAGCAGCCAAAGAAGAATTAGAAGGTTAGTATCAGTAGGATAAGACATTAGGTGTTAGAATGAAAGTGTATTCCTCGTCGGAATTAATGTAAAGTATGCATGGACACACAACTGAAAAAGACTATTTGCATACACTCATCAAACCTACATCAACAATGGACTAACGAGTCATGCTCTGTGCACATTGACTACACATATGCCTACATGTACATGTACAGGCAAACATGCATGCACAGAAAGCAACTATGTGCATCTAAAGAAATGCAAATACCAGTGTGTACGCCGGAAAAAAACTGGAAGCAAAGTGACTGCACTACAGTCTGTAGTAGATATTGTTATGATTTGCCACTGAGACCGCTTTGGTGTTGCTACTTTTTCTATAAGATGGAAATCCATATCTTTTCTATGATGCTGATTTTGTAGAGGAGCCACAGATCTTTCACATGGATGTCACTGATCGAGTGGTCTGGCTGGATGAAATGAAATGAGAATTATTTTTTATCTCTCATATCGAACACCAGCCAACTGTTCTTTGGACATGTGTCATGGGTGCATCCAGTTTCACCAATGTAAAGTTGAAAGCATATGGATCAGCTGATTGTGTAGACAATATTGTGGGTTTGACAGTTCAAATGTTTTATGATTTTGATGTGAGACTTGGCGTTTTTGAATGTGGTGACTGAGTACACGAACGGGCATGTCTTGATTAGGTTTGTTACATGGGATGACGGATAACTGGTTTTGGGGGTCTTGAACATACCGGCCATTCACGGAGATTTGTATCATTTTTGTAGACAATTAATGGTGGCTGCTCACATATTTCACTTGAGATGGGACTAGACTGGAGAATGTCGCAGTTGGACTGTTACCTTTTACTGGTTCGTATTTGCTTGAAAGCTGGCAGTCACTTTGATTCAAATCGCAAGTGAAAAACCTCAGTGAATCTCTTGAACCTTGGAAAGTGACAGTATCTTAACAGTCATATTTGGTATGAAATACTTCTCATCTGCAGACGAATAGTCACATTATCTGATTGTAGCACAGGCGGACATGGCAACCGAACACACAGCCAGCTTCATAACAAAAAGCAGCTCAATATGTTTCAAGATAGAACCAAATTCAGCAAGCAGGCTGTGAAAAGTTTCGTTTTTTCATTTCAGGATACGTTTCTCTGTTATCTCAGTGTCAGATTACTGTGTGTCAATATCACCAGGTGTGATCGACAGCTCAGGAGCTACATTCAAGGCCCAGAAGAAGACTACGTTAGAGATCTTGCGGCAGCTGGGAATGGGCAAGAACCTGGTGGCCAGGGAGGTGGGGGAGGAGGTGAAAGAGTTCATCAAAGCTGTGGCAGCCAAAGACTCCCTGCCTTTTGATCCATTCAGTCTGGTACAAATCAGCACATCCAACAACATCTGCTCCATCATCTTCGGGAAACGCTTTGACTACGATGACAGGCACTTTCAGGATCTGATGGAGTCTGTTAAGGAATTTATGAAGCAGGCGGGGACCACCTCCATCGCTCGTTTCTTCCCCTTTCTGCGTTATTTGCCGGGTGACCTGTTCAACGTGCAGAAGGTGGTCAATCTGTATCAGCACATTGCCAACACCATTATCCTTCCAGCCATCCAACAACACGTCAAGGACTACAAGGAAGGACACGCAGAAAACTTTATCGATGCTTACCTCAGGGAAACCAAAACTGCCCCACAACGAGGGATCGCTGAATTTGTTAATGGTAGGTCCATGTACAATATGACGATGGGTGTGTGTGTATGTATGTATATATGTATGTATGTATGTATGTGTGCATGTATGTATGTATGTGAGTGTGTATATATATATACACATATATATACACACTCACATACATACATACATATATATATATGTATATATGTGGGGGGAGGGGGTGCGTGGGTGTGTGTATTCGTGTGTGTAAGTGTATGTATGTATGTATGTATGTATGTATGTATGTATGTATGTATGTATGTATGTATGTATGTATGCGTGAGTCAGTGTGTGTGTGTGTGTGTACAAGCGAGTGTTCTTGGCGTTATCACGGTTCATCTTTTTAATGATCAGCCCATGTGTTATTTTAGCTATAACATTTTCAAGTCAAAATTCGTGTTCGACAGTTGTTGATTTAATGTTTAAAATGTTACATCTAAAACTGCCGTACTTTTAAGTTATCTGCGGTAAATGGAAGTAGCGCAAATTATACACGTGATCTCCGCACGCTTACTGGCATGATTACAAACACGTGTTCATAACCAACAGCACCTTTACGTCTGGATGGGGTTGCCACGGTGTTGACCTTGAACTGTATGTGAAAGGCTTTGTTTTTGGAAGCTGCGCTCTGCTGATAGGTAGATAAGTCTTTTATGCACACTTTTCATTAACAGTTGCACGTGCCCATCCTTTGTTCTTTAACTAAGAATTAAGAAGTTAAGCCATTGAGTAGTATTTTGGCCTTCGTAGGGTATGAATAACCTGTCTTTTTGGACTGATACTGACGTACATGCTTTTTAGTTAAGACGCTTTATAGCATTCATAAGGGAGTGGGAGTTTGCACGTAGCGGAGGTACGCATGGAGAGATGCATTCAGTCTGATATATATGTACATATACACACACACACATACATGTATACATATTTATATTATTTTAATGACAGGCAGTGATGTATAAACAAAGCCTTCAAAGAAAAAGTGTGAGACCCATAAGATAAGATCTCACAAGCCCACAGGGTTAATGTGTTGGCTTATGGCATTTGCTGCCATCATTTTAGATATTTTGATCACATGATATTTGTAATGTGACCAACATGTATGGATATCGTCCTCGTTTGATGATGTTATCTTGAGACAAGTGAAACAGAAAATGGGTCCCTTCAAAATTGCAGCTGCATAACCATTGAAAAATATTTAAATGCATCATAAATGACTACATACTAGCTGGTGACTGATTAGTGTACTGTGACTGTAGTCAACCAGTCAGCCTTAATCGCGATTTTTCTCAGCAATATTTCCAGCTTCTTGTCTCTGACGAAAACAAATCTTTGTAAAATTACATGTTACGATCTAGTCTGAAGAAATTTAAGTTTGTTATTGTACTGGTGGTTACAATGAATTTCTAAAGTTTCACAAGTTCAGCTGAAGAAAATATGTCATCAATCAAGTCAGTTCCAAGTCTATACTGGGGTGTTTGAGATATACACACTTCTGGGGTGTTTGAGATATACACACTTCTGGGGTGTTTGAGATATACACACTTCTGGGGTGTTTGAGATATACACACTTCTGGGGTGTTTGAGATATACACACTTCTGGGGTGTTTGAGATATACACACTTCTGGGTGATTGAGATATACACACTTCTGGGGTGTTTGAGATATACACATTTCTGGGGTGTTTGAGATATACACACTTCTGGGGTGTTTGAGATATACACACTTCTGGGGTGTTTGAGATATACACACTTCTGGGGTGTTTGAGATATACACACTTCTGGGTGATTGAGATATACACACTTCTGGGTGATTGAGATATACACACTTCTGGGTGTTTGAGATATACACACTTCTGGGGTGTTTGAGATATACACACTTCTGGGTGATTGAGATATACACACTTCTGGGGTGTTTGAGATATACACACTTCTGGGGTGTTTGAGATATACACACTTAAGGGGTGTTTGAGATATACACACTTCTGGGGTGTTTGAGATATACACACTTCTGGGGTGATTGAGATATACACACTTCTGGGGTGTTTGAGACATACACACTTCTTGGGTGTTTGACACACACTTCTGGGGTGTTTGAGATATACACAATTCTGGGGTGTTTGAGATATACACACTTCTGGGTGATTGAGATATACACACTTCTGGGGTGTTTGAGATATACACACTTCTGGGGTGTTTGAGATATACACACTTCTGGGTGATTGAGATATACACACTTCTGGGGTGTTTGAGATATACACACTTCTGGGGTGTTTGAGATATACACACTTCTGGGGTGTTTGAGATATACACACTTCTGGGGTGTTTGAGATATACACATTTCTGGGGTGTTTGAGATATACACACTTCTGGGGTGTTTGAGACATACACACTTCTTGGGTGTTTGACACACACTTCTGGGTGTTTGACACACACTTCTGGGGTGTTTGAGATATACACATTTCTGGGGTGTTTGAGATATACACACTTCTGGGGTGTTTGAGACATACACACTTCTGGGGTGTTTGACACACACTTCTGGGTGTTTGACACACACTTCTGGGGTGTTTGAGATATACACACTTCTGGGGTGTTTGAGATATACACAATTCTGGGGTGTTTGAGATATATACACACTTCTGGGGTGTTTGAGATATACACACTTCTGGGGTGTTTGAGATATACACACGTGTAGGGTGTTTGAGATATACACACGTGTAGGGTGTTTGAGATATACACACGTCTAGGGTGTTTGAGATATACACACGTCTAGGGTGTTTGAGATATACACACGTGTAGGGTGTTTGAGATATACACACTTCTGGGGTGTTTGAGATATACACACTTCTGGGGTGTTTGAGATATATACACACTTCTGGGGTGTTTGAGATATACACACACTTCTGGGGTGTTTGAGATATACACACTTCTGGGGTGTTTGAGATATATACACACTTCTGGGGTGTTTGAGATATACACACGTCTAGGGTGTTTGAGATATACACACTTCTGGGTGTTTAAGATATACACACTTCTGGGGTGTTTGAGATATACACACGTCTAGGGTGTTTGAGATATACACACTTCTGGGGTGTTTGAGATATACACACTTCTGGGGTGTTTGAGATATACACACTTCTGGGGTGTTTGAGATATACACACTTCTGGGGTGTTTGAGATATACACACTTCTGGGGTGTTTGAGATATACACACTTCTGACGTTTTCAACAATTTTGATCACACTGATATATAGTTGAAGGTCAACAATGCAAAGACTGTGACCCGTTTGAACTGATATAACACGTCCACCACTATCCACCCACCCACTCACCCACCCCCACTGGAAAATTGTTTGAGAAAGGAACCTCTCAAAGACTTTACAAAGTTTGATCTCATAGTTTCCATGTCAACTCAAATTTCATTCAACAACAGTAAAGTTATTTCAGAAAGCTGAAACAGAGATCTCCCTGGCGATGTTCAGTATGTATGCATCTGCAAGGATTTCGACGGGTGTTCATTCAGTCAAATGTACGCAATCTGATCGAATGAATGACTACTTTTTGGCTGTGTAAAGCGAATGAAAGCTTGATTTTTGAACAATGTGATGCCATTTTTACGTTATATTTATACATTTTTACCAAAGTTCGGTGACTAAAACGTCGATTCTGCTGAAAATTGAAAATCATCTAGACTGATTCTCTCCAACTTATTTGGCCTTAGCGACTTCGTATTGTGGGGTTACGTAGTGGCAAAAAGCTGTCAGGAGAGCTGGACAGCACAAAGTCATCAGAGAGAAAAACATAGCTGTTTCTTCTACCTTTCCATTTCACATGAACTCCGTGATTTCATTGGTTTCATTGGTTAACACATCCAGTATGTTTTGTTTTGTTTTGTTTGTTAGGAATTCGACCGCAGTTATTTGTAAGTGCCCGTTCTAGTTTGACTGCCACTGGTCTTTCATTAAAAGTGTTTAAAACTTCACTATATATCATATTATTTGCAAAATAATAGACACCATAGTGAGAAAAGGTAATTAGACAGCACTGCCCGCTTTGACTTAATTCCCCAGGCTTTTGACATGACAACAAAGCCTTATGTACGAGCGTTTAGTAGTTACTCTGTTTAGTGAAACATTATGAATACTAGCCCTCTTCCATTTCAAAATCTTGCCAGAGTGTATAGTTTTGCGCAGGCTCGAGGAATCTGTCAGATAATTGTTGGCAGATTATGTGGAACTGTCCTAGTGCATAGAATCCCTCTTGAACAAAGTAAACCCCAAATAATGGACTGTACATGTAGATCGTTGTTAAAATAACTGTCTTTGTCTAGTCAACAATACTTAACATGCCCGACGAAACCAATCAATATTAAACCTGTTTCTTTGTCTATTCAACACAATACTTAACATGCCCGACGAAACCAATCAATATTAAACCTGTTTCTTTGTCTATTCAACAATACTTAACATGCCCGACGAAACCAATCAATATTAAACCTGTTTCTTTGTCTATTCAACAATACTTAACATGCCGACGAAACCAGTCAATATTAAACCTGTTTCTTTGTCTATTCAACAATACTTAACATGCCCGACGAAACCAGTCAATATTAAACCTGTTTTTCAGAATTCAACTTGGAAAAAGTCATCCTGGACTTATTTGTGGCTGGAACAGACACAACTTCTGCTGCCATCCGCTGGAGCTTGATCTACCTTGTCCATCACCCTGAAATCCAGGAAAAATGTTACCAAGACATCGTCAACGTTGTGGGCACGTCCAGACCCCCAGAGATCAAGGACAGAGCAAGGATGGTCTACATAGAGGCCACCATCATGGAAGTGATACGCTTGTCCCGAGTTTCTCTTCTAGGTTTAATTCATTACACATCTCGTGAGGTGCAGTTCCGCGGCTACACCATTCCCAAGGGCGTGTATGTGATAGTCAACCTGAGCTCTGTACTGCATGATCCTCGTATGTGGGAAGAGCCCTGCACGTTTCGTCCTGAAAGGTTTATTAATGATGAAGGGAGACTTGTCAGTCCTAAACCGTTCCTGCCCTTCTCTATTGGTTAGTACAAATTATTATCATACGTCGTTAACCATCATCATCATCATCATCATCATCATCATCATGTGCCCTGCCGCACTGCGTTGGCGATCATGGCCCTCAATACAGATCTATCCCCTGTTGCAGCAAACACATCTCCCACCCTCTTTGTCCTCAGCCACCCTGCAAGTCCGTCCAACATTTTCTCCCTGGGTCTACCTGGTGTTCTCTTTCCCTCCAGCTTTCCTGTTGTGACCAAGTGTCCTAATTTCCCTTTCCTTATAAGATGTCCTATAAATGTTGCTTTTCTTTTCCTAATCTTCTTTATTAATGATTTTCTTGTGTCTGCCTCCTTCAAGACTGTCTCGTTTGTTTTCTTTGCTGTCCATGGAACTTTCAACATTCTTCTAAGAAACCACATTTCAGTTCCCTCAGCTGTGTTCTGAGTTTGCGTGTAGACTGCCCACGCCTCACAACCGTACAACAGTATCGGTTCTATGTAACATTCAAGAACTCTCACATCGTTATTAAACAGCACTATTTTCCAGACTCACATAGGACTCATTTTGCATTACACACAATCAGACTTTGTAGTGGAGCATGGAGACCACAGTCCACTATGTTGTTGCACAGTCTGCATCTTTGATGGGCATGCATGCTTCGTGTGTCTGTTTCCATTAGCCAGCCACTGACATGACTTACACAATGATTTCTTAACGTGCATTTTTGATATTCTGCATGCATATACACATGAAGGGTGTGTGCGTGTGTATGTGTCTGTGCGTGAGTCGATGTCTGTGTGGTGTGCGTATATGTGGTGTGCGCACGTGTGTGTATGCGTGCGTGTGTGTGTGCGTGCGTGTGTGTGTGTGTGTGTGTGTGTGCGTGTGTGGTGTGGTGTGTGTGTGTGTGTGTGGGGTGTGTGTGCGCGTGTGTGCCGGGCGTGGTGTGTCTATGCGTGGTGTGTGTGTGTGTGTGTGTTTGTGTGTGTGTGTGTGTGTGTGTGTGTGTGTGTGTGTGTGTGTGTGTGTGTGCAATTCCATATCTGAATTGGATCTTGATAACATGTTATTTAGAACATCAAAGACTCAGTTTAACCACATACGAATCGAAGACCCCAATCCACTTTCTGGGTCATTTTTATCCGAAATGTGAATGTGAAAGGACTCCCGTGTGAATGCCTGGGGCTCTTTCAATGTTAATACTACCCCCACCTTCTGAAACTTCTGTCTAGAAACCTTTTTTTTTTTTTTTTTTTTGTCATTCTCTTTGTTTCTGCCTTGTTCATTTGCTTTCTGTAATCTCTTCCGTTCTCGTTTTTGGCGTTTCTGGTTCATTCACATTTATGTTTTCCGTAAAGTCTTAATACTTTCTGTTTATTATGATTCATAATCAGGTGTACATTATTTTTAGCTCTAAGGAGACATGAACTGCTCAACAATACATGTAGTGGCAAATATAGGTACTACATGTACAGGCCAGAATCACTTCTGATAGAAAAACGTTTATATTGTCTGGGAAAGATGACAACCACACTGCTAGTGTTGTTATAATCCTCCACCAAAAGGTTACAATTAGTCTTGTGGAATGGAAACCAATAAATGAAAAATTGATAACTGACAGATAACCAACGGCTGATACCAAAATAAGCATCATACGTTGCTATGGTTCTGCAGATGACCACCCTGACAAGAAGAAATGCCTGTTGTACTAACAGCTCCAAGAGCTTGTAGACAACACACCGCCTCACGACATACTGATCGACAATGGGGGGGGGGGGGGGTGCTACATGTAATGTAAACGTCGGAGAGGCAGGGATTTGAGAAAATAATCGGAGTACACGAATATGGACGCAGCTCAAACAATGGTGACAGCCTGGTAGAATTTTCTGCGCCAAACGGACTTAAGTGGGATCGACGATGTTCAACCAGAACGACATCCACAACACCACCTGGACATCAAATGACCACCGCACGAAACACGTGGACAGACCATATCGCTGTGATGAGTTTGTCAAGGGATTGACACAACAGCGACCATCATCTAATTATTGCTAAGTTCAGGATCAAACTCGGACAAACCAGAGGGATAAAGAACGATTGGACATAGGGAAGCTTGCAAAAAATGAAGGCGGCGAAGTTTTTCAGCTTTTCAGCTAAGACTTACCAACACATTTAGCGCTCTACTAGAAATGTCAGAAGCAAAGGCGCATTGGTGGGCAGAACTGCGATAAACTACTGAACATGTTGGTCAAGAATTATTGGGCAAGGCGACGGCGATAGGAGAGGAATGGATTTTAAGAACACGTGGAAGCCGATTGAAGAACGCTACTTTATCCATCTCAGAAGACAAACAACTTTATCAGACCTCCCTGCGGACCTCGCAGAATTCAAAGATAAAGATGTCAAAAGACGTGGAAAACTAGACAAACGAATAGAGATCGAAAATCAGGCATCATTAGCAGAAGATGCTGCAAAACGCAATGACATGAGGACTGTGTACAAAGTAAACCAAAAAATATCAGGACAAATGAGAGCAGATAGAGGTAGACATGTAAAGTCAAAGGGTGAACAAAACATCACAAAAAATATCAGGACAAATGAGAGCAGATTGAGGTAGACATGTAAAGTCAAAGGGTGAACAAAACATCACAACAAATATCAGGACAAATGAGAGCAGATAGAGGTAGACATGTAAAGTCAAAGGGTGAACAAAACATCACAAACAATATCAGGACAAATGAGAGCAGATAGAGGTAGACATGTAAAGTCAAAGGGTGAACAAAACATCACAACAAATATCAGGACAAATGAGAGCAGATAGAGGTAGACATGTAAAGTCAAAGGGTGGACAAAATATCAGGACAAATGAGAGCAGATAGAGGTAGACATGTAAAGTCAAAGGGTGAACAAAACATCACAAAAAATATCAGGACAAATGAGAGCAGATAGAGGTAGACATGTAAAGTCAAAGGGTGGACAAAACATCACAAAAAATATCAGGACAAATGAGAGCAGATAGAGGTAGACATGTAAAGTCAAAGGGTGGACAAAACATCACAAAAAATATCAGGACAAATGAGAGCAGATAGAGGTAGACATGTAAAGTCAAAGGGTGAACAAAACATCACAAACAATATCAGGACAAATGAGAGCAGATAGAGGTAGACATGTAAAGTCAAAGGGTGAACAAAACATCACAAACAATATCAGGACAAATGAGAGCAGATAGAGGTAGACATGTAAAGTCAAAGGGTGAACAAAACATCACAAACAATATCAGGACAAATGAGAGCAGATAGAGGTAGACATGTAAAGTCAAAGGGTGAACAAAACATCACAAACAATATCAGGACAAATGAGAGCAGATAGAGGTAGACATGTAAAGTCAAAGGGTGGACAAAACATCACAAACAATATCAGGACAAATGAGAGCAGATAGAGGTAGACATGTAAAGTCAAAGGGTGGACAAAACATCACAAAAAAGAAAGGGATAACTCAGAAGATGGGCGGAACACTTCCAGGAAGTTTTAAACAATCCTGAACCAGCAGAAACAGCTCTTTCTAAAGACAAAAGGGAACGACACAGATATACATCTACATTACCCATCATGAAAGAGGAGATATTTCGGATTGTCATCAATATGAAAAACAACAAAGCAGCAGCAGCACGTCTGGACGGTGGTAGTGCCAAAATGTTGAAGGCAGGCGGTAACAGTATAACAGTGTAACGGACGACAAGGGTGAATAGAATACCGTTGCTTTATAGTAGGACTCCTCTAGACTGGAAGTATGCCTGCATAACCATCATTGATAAGAAAAGGAATCCATCCATTTGTGACAAATGAAAACGAGGTACTCTTCTATCAGTCCCTGGTAAAGTAAACTGCAAAGTGATATTGGACAGAATAAGATATGTTCTTTACAAACACCTAAGAGAGGAACAGGTTGTTACAAACCAGGGCGATCCTACCCTGACCAGATTTTCACGCTCTTAAGAATTGTTGAGGAATACGGTGAATGTAAACATAATACCCGCGTCAAATTCATATACTTTTCAAAGGCGTTTGATAGTTCACATGGACCATTACCATGGGGCATAGTAAGACACTGTGGATCCCCAGAAAATATAAATGTATGTATACATATATAATATAATATAATATAATATAATATAATATAATAGGTAGAAAGAAACTCTAGGGAGAGCTAGACAACAGAAGGTCTTCAGAGAAGTAACCCCCTTTAGACAAGTGTTTCGGCCCTGAATTCCTTACACTCTCGGGGGGCCGGGCCACATCCAGGTCATGACTCCTGGATGCCCTTCTGCTGTTGTCTATTTTTTTTCACGCCGGGGAGCGAACCTGGGCGATTCTGCGCTTCAGAACTGCGGTACACGGTTTTACCAATGTGCTAACGGGGCACACATCATCTGTAGGGAATTTAATCCTTATGAAGTTCACTTCTTCACTCCATAAGTGTCCCTGCAGATAGAGTATATGATGTCTCCGTATGTGTCAAGTTTGTGTTCCAGCGTACTGTTCCCTATTAGCGCATTCAGCTTAAGGACAAGTTCCTCATCTAATTTCTCCCATTGTTCTTTTGCACCGGCAGGCGGCAAATTGAGTTTTCCACTTCGTTGGCGTTTAAAAGCAAGCTTTGTTGCACAAAATCCGGCATCAGACCGTTCAGCGTGGATGTCATTTGGCACTATGTTAATCTGCCTTGGTCTCCAACGTCTCACTGCTTCGCAGTGCCTGCTGCTTCTATGTTCTCAACAGCCCATTTTTGTCCTGTGGATCTTCATGCCGCGTTTGGTGGTGAATCTCCTATATAATATAATATAATATAATATAATATAATATAATATAATATAATATAATATAATATAATATAATATAATATAATATAATATAATATAATATAATATAATATAATATAATATATAATATAATATAATATAATATAATATAATATAATATAATATCATATAATATCATATAATATCATATAATATCATATAATATCATATAATATCATATAATATCATATAATATAATATATAATATCATATAATATCATATAATATTAAAAATAATATAATATAATACAATACAATACAATATAAAATAATATAATATAATATAATATAATATATGATATAAGATAAGATAATGTAAGATGATAAGACAAGACAAGACAAGACATGGGTATAAAGATAAGAGAAAAAAAATTACATATATTTGCACTTGTCTTGTTTCATATATATATGTGTCACCGGCAGAGCTCAGTAGAAATCCCATATTCATAGATAAACAAAACCAGCAAAAACCACACAGACAGAATGAAAAAAAAACCGGTGACGTCGTGCCCTGGCGATGTGCTTTCCATAAGTACAATAGGCTGCATTTCAAACAGAAAGAAGTCCACTTTCATAACAAAAACAAACAAACAAAACCTTTGCAATCCAGTCCAGTTATATCAGCATCATAATATGTAACAGTCGTCCTGCCATCAGTGGATATAAGGCGCAAGAGTTTAAACGAGGCAAACAAATTTTTTGAAAAATGTGCCATGTTGCAGGTCGTCGTGCATGCATAGGTGAGTCATTGGCCCGGGTATCACTCTTCCTCTACCTGTCCAACATGATTCAACGCTTCCGCTTCCTGCCGGCGGAAAACGGGAAGCTGCCATCTTTACAGGGGAACGTGGGATTGGCTTATTCTCCCAGACACTTCCTCATTCGCGCTGTGCCCAGAAATTAAAGGTCCTGATGTAATCAGAGATAGATGAATCAGGACCGTCTTTTGTATTAATGCCGTAACATCTGAGCCGTGTGTGGAATACATGTATAAAGATATATGTAACGATCATTAGGAAAAAGTTAAATTAAGATGAAATTTTTTAAACGATGTACAGAAATGTGTATAGTGGGATCTATCCAATGGTCAGCCATTGCTAATGACGTTTCTTTGACACTTTTGCTGGAAGTATGTTTTGTAAGCAGGGCTTGTCTAGGTTATGCCCCTTGATCAGAAGGACACAGGTTGATGATATTAGGGATTTGTTGTCAAGTTATTATATTCAGCATAATGTCTGACGATCTGTGAGTGTACGAATAAAATGAAATAAAACTTTGCTTCCCAAAGGTATAGATAGTAGCACATAGGCCAACGTGTGTATCTGCCACCGTTAATCTACATGTGTTATGGTAAGGGAAAAGAAGATACTGCAAGAAAACAACTTTTTAAACAAATTGGACAAAAAGGAAACAAAGAAATGTGATCATGAATGCATAAAAATATATACACATATTAGAATGTGCGTGCGTGTGTGTGTACAGAAAACTATTACAAACCAATTTGAAATGACTAATATTCAAGTCCCATGACACGATACACGACCCTACGTAATTTACAAGATTACTGTTGTTGGTGATGTATGCTACGATCAAATTAGTATGGACACATTGTCTACACATGTATTCACACACGAACAGATATATACTGCTACTGCAGTGACTAATAAGAAGAGAATCAGAGGGTAAGCTTTACTTTCCTTAATGTCGACTGAATCTCAGCTAAAATTATATCTGCCATTATTTTCCTACCAGGGCGCTACGTTTGGGAAGTTATCTACTTTGTGTGTGTGTGTGTGTGTGTGTGTGTGTGTGTGTGTGTGTGTGTGTGTGTGTGTGTGTGTGTGTTGTGTGTGTGTGTGTGTGGTGTGTGTGTGTGTGTGTGTGTGTGTGTGTGTGTGGTGTGTGTGTGTGTGTGTGTGTGTGTGTGTGTGCCAAATGTTGTGCATTTATTCTTTTTGTCTTTTTATACGCTTGACAGAGGCCAGTTGACCGCATATTTGCACTGATCTTATTCTCATATATCAATTATCCGTTCCACTTCACTTTTTGTGCTTTCTGGTTCGTATTTGCTTGAACACGGGCAGTTACTTTGATTAGGATTTAAAAAATTACCAGTATTGTTACCTTGGTGACGGGTTATTTAATGTAATATGAGCAAAGGTTAAGTATCTATTCACATATCTATTTACTGAAATACCTATATAAACATGTCAATATAATCTAATTATTTTAAAAGGATTACTCGTATCTGTTTTTTGGAGTGTTCATGTTAAACATGTCAATGTATTTATGTAAGCAAACAACAGCTTGGTGTGTATCTGTTTATCTAATAACCATCTAAAACATATACATATATCTATTTATTCAAGTATCTATATATCTAATAACCATCTAAAACATATACATATATCTATTTATTCAAGTATCTATATATCTAATAACCATCTAAAACATATACATATATCTATTTATTCAAGTATCTATATATCTAATAACCATCTAAAACATATACATATATCTATTTATTCAAGTATCTATATATCTAA
Organism: Monoplex corrugatus; assembly: GCA_030674185.1. Classification (NCBI taxonomy): domain Eukaryota; kingdom Metazoa; phylum Mollusca; class Gastropoda; order Littorinimorpha; family Ranellidae; genus Monoplex; species Monoplex corrugatus. The sequence continues at coordinate 30,647,854 of JAPXFY010000016.1, read as the reverse complement.
TAACCATCTAAAACATATACATATATCTATTTATTCAAGTATCTATATATCTAATAACCATCTAAAACATATACATATATCTATTTATTCAAGTATCTATATATCTAATAACCATCTAAAACATATACATATATCTATTTATTCAAGTATCTATATATCTAATAACCATCTAAAACATATACATATATCTATTTATTCAAGTATCTATATATCTAATAACCATCTAAAACATATACATATATCTATTTATTCAAGTATCTATATATCTAATAACCATCTAAAACATATACATATATCTATTTATTCAAGTATCTATTTATCTAATAACCATCTAAAACATATACATATATCTATTTATTCAAGTATCTATACATCTAATAACCATCTAAAACATATACATATATTTATTTATTCAAGTAACATCATAATGCGTATCTTTTCAAAAAATACCCAAATACAATCTTTGTTATAAAATCTGGATTACGCATCGGTGGCTAATAGATTGCAATGTCAAAGATTGTAACAACTACAGAACCATTGCCCTAATCAGCCATGCCAGTAAGATTTTGCTCATAATTATTCTCAACAGATTGAAGCCAAAGAAAGAAGAAGAACTATCTGACTGCCAGGCAGGCTACAGATCCAACAGAGGCACAACTGACATGTTCATTGTGTTAAAAAAAAACTAAATCATGGAGAAAATAAAAAAGCATTGACGAAAAAGCTTTTGTCCCCTTCATACACTATGGCAAAGCATTTGATAGCATCATTTCTTCTCCACCTATTCAACGCAATGGTCAAAATGGGCTTTCCTAAACATCTGATTTCATTAATTGCCTCATTATATAAAGACGAAAAGGATACATCTACAGGGGAGTTAGACAAGGTTGTATTCTTTCATCGTATCTATTTAACATCTATTCGGAACAAGTCATGAGAGAAGCTGAGATAGAAAACACGGTATAAAGATAGGAGGGAAAAACTTACAAACCTGCACAATGCCGATGATACTGCGCTATTAGCAGACAACATTACCTGTATGAAAACAAGTCTGCACAGGGTGGATGCAGCGGGCAAAAAAGCTGACCTAAACTTGAACGCCAAGAAAACAAAAGTGCTACATATCAAAGGCAAAGACACTGAAAACAATCAAAATACCTTAATAAACACAGTTCCTTTAAAAATGTTAAAGATTTAAAATCTTGGTTCTGTAAAAACCGATGACGGAAACTGCTCTAAAGATATCAAAATAAGAACTGGAATGGCAAAGCAAAAAATGGTCCAAGTCAACATTATCTGGAAAGACAGATGCAAACCAAATGGCCTGAAAATTAAACTTAATGTTTATAAAACCGATCCTTGAGGTACATAGTTTTCCAAAGGCGCTACATTGAGAAGAGGCCTTGCAACCTTGGGTTCTGTTTCTGGCTGTCCCTGATCTGTCGAATAGAAGTTGTCCTGTATTGTTCAATTTGATTGTGCCCTGCGTGTATTGCTATGGCCAGTGTACTGTTTTACAGGCATTGTATTCTCACTTGGTGAGTGTTGATACCACAGCTGAGCTCTTCTTTGATCACGGTGTCCTTGCTTCAGCTCTCCACACAGAAGCATCTTTAGGATAAGGTCGTCTTCTATACAGATAATGCCCTGTCCAACGAAGCTGGCATTTCATGAGTAGAATGACACCACCACTAACAAACAACAGCCGTCAAGCGAGAGTCCTTTACTCAACAGCCATGCCTAGGTGAAGTGTATCGTGGAAAAGATCCTAACCTGTGCTCACCTCTTTTTTCCCGCCCAAGAACTTTCCAGACTGCAAAATCGTCTCATGAAGCAAATTTTCTCCTACACTAAGCAAGCACGACAAGACAGTGTCAGTCACGTCTCCACAAATCCTCAATCCTCCATATGACAGTCCCAACCCCTCTTTGAAATGTGCTCTCCCTCTCTGTCTCCCAATTTTCCGTTCCTCTTTCTTGGTATGACCCGGAGGCAGACGAAGATTTCTGGTTTCGGAAAAAGCTAGCAAGACGAGAAATGACGACCAAATCCGGCAGAGAAACTCAGTGAAGAAAATGTTCGTGCACCAAATCCTAGCCAAGATGTCTGTGCTGTACCAGTGCAGGAGCAGAGCCAAGTGAACTAGAGAGTGAACACCACAACAAGCATGACATGGTGCCGGTTTACAGCACTCTGGGGAACAAATTCACCAGCACGTCTAGCGGCTGGAAGAGACGTCCGGAACGCATGGAGCATAGCCATGGGGCAGAGCGATGACCATCCTCATGATGTTGACAATACAGCACCATCATGTGAAACAGCTTTCCACTTCTGCAAAGGAGAAGATCAGAGCCCTGAAGGCAATGGCAGAAGGAAATGAGTTCCACCTGGATCTTGTCGTGAGGAACAAAAACTGAACTCCACAAGGTTTAAGACTTCCCTGTGTACAACAGGTATCCGACAGCTGAGTGATAAAAACATCCGTCACGGGATGACTTCGTCTTTAGACACACAACCACCATGAAGGGTGTGCATATGAACACAGGGGTAGGGGAGCAAGAGAAATAAATCACACAGCTACCACGTATATATGTGTTCTGTTGATTAAATTTCGATGCAGCTCTCAGACGTTGAAACTGAATTAGATAGACGCAAAGAAATACAAAATTCAGAATGTCTAAGTTTTGTGATGACAATGGCTTAGTCGATGAGTTTCACTTTATTTTCGAATATCCTATATTCCGGGATAACCGACTCAAGTTTATTCTATAAAAATATTTGCCAGTATAATCAGCGTTGTCATTGTGTAATCAGTTTTGCAAGGGAAAAGAACTACTTGGATTAGCAAACTATAAAATTTTCTAAAATTGTATACAAGTATCTTAGAATAAGATAATTTCGACTGTACTCTTTTTGTTCAATTGTTATATATTTTTTCTACGGCATGTTATATTTTGATTCGATTGGGCGTTGTTTATTTCATGTTATCTCCCATATATTCAAGTCGGGATTAAAGGACTATTAAACAAGAAATATTAAACATTGAACATTGTGTGTCTGTGTTTGTGTCAGTGTCTGAGCTTGTGTGTAGATGTGTGTGTATATCCGTGAATATGTGCTTTCACCTGCAATGACAACAATGAACTTCACATGTATTTTATCATTAACGGTTTTTTGTTTTTTGTTTGTTTGTTTGTTTGTTTGTTTGTTTGTTTGTTTGTGTGTTTGTCATAACACAGCACTTGCTCATGTGGCTTCATAAATGCGCTTGAGACAGATACTTGTGCGTTTGTCGAGCGCAGAACAGAGCTGTTATCTTCCCACCTCAACAGCACTAAAAGTAGCGAACCGTGCATGCGTTAGTTGTATAGTTCATCTATCTACTATAAACACGATCATAATTTGGATACTACGTTGACAAAACAAGCAGATTTTATCAATTTAAAACGTTTGCAAAAATTACGATAGTGTAACAGATAATATACAGTAAGAACGACTTGATTATGTCACTCAAAGAAAATGGCGAGGGGGGGGGGGGGGGGTAGTGGGGCAATCATAACACAAACATTGTACTAAATATCCAGAGTTATGATAATATAAATCACATTATGTATAACGTTATTATATATGCCGGTATAAAAAAAACCTTCAGTACGTATGTTTCTAAAACCAATATTCACTTAGTTCGTTTTCCACTCTGAGCTCTCAACTTGCCCCAACGTAATCCAACCATTCTCATCACGCAAAGCCATTGCGCGTTTAAAAAAGTTGACAGGTATAAACGTCCCCCTTCAACCAACCCTTCTCCCCACAAAAATATGAAACAAAACCAAAAAATGATAGACTGCAACATTTAGATGCTGTTTATTTGTTTGTTTCTTTCTTTTCCCAGCAGAATATTGTGTGTGACACCAAGTGTACTTTCGACATATTCAAAGAGACTTTTGTGAGCACATAATTGTCTGGGATGATGTTAATACGTGTTAGGTTCAGTGCTTAGGTTAGTACTTAGGGTTCAGTGCTTAGGGTTCAGTGCTTAGGGTTCAGTACTTTAGGGTTCAATGCTTAGAGAGATCACTGTGTAAACTACACTGTGCCAGCGGGGACTTGCGCATAAAAACAAAAAGACGATGCGAGTTGAAGGCAGACAGGCAGACAGGCAGACAGGCAGACAGAGATATACTGATTAAGTGAGACAGACAGAGAAAGAGAGACTGCCTCCCTCCTTATAGTTTCAACATGATTATTCTCTTCTAAACAGACCTCGATTTTCCTTTCACAATATTGGAAATGTATTTGTAACAAATCATCACTAGATTGCTATACAACTGAAAACTGCAAAACACTAAAGACAAAAGCTTGTTGCCACAGGCACACAACAGCAAGTTGTGAATTAAACATAGCGATGACAGGAGAATGCAATACTCACAGGACACCATGTAAAGCCGTGAATTAAACATAGCGACAGCAATCACTCTCCCAGCACAGTTTGTCTCTGCATATTCATGTACAGCACACGCACTGTGTGTTTTTATGCAGTCTCTTGATACTTACAAATTGTGTGATGCTTTCATGAAATTGTATGATGTTTTAATAAGTCAAGAACTATAATATGTTTGTGAATCTCCCCCACCCCCACCCTTCGCTCACTTTCTCTTTGTCCTAATGTTCAATGTAAAGATTGTCTTTGTCATTAGAATGTGCTTTGTTTTCTATAATCATCATTCCATTATTTTAAATATTTGGAAGTGACCATAAACTAATGTGTAAATTAGCCTTGTCGTGTAGGAATTCTGTAAATGAAAAACAAAATTGTTTTAATCAAGTGATGTCAGTGTACGGAAGTATTATGTATAGGCTGGAATGAAAGCAATTGTACTCCTCCTCTTCTCTCTCTCTCTCTCTCTCTCTCTCTCTCTCTCTCTCTCTCTCTCCTCTCTCTCTCTCTCCTCACTCCCTCCTTCTCGTCTGTCTGTCTGTCTCAGTATCAGTTTAATGAAAAAGTAAATACACGAAAATCGGTTCAGACTGATCTGTAACAGCTGTGTGTGTCTATTTGTCTCTCTGCCTGTGAATAAAATAAATCGACAAGAAAATCTCAGATGAATTTAATATATGCTCAAATAAGTGACTGTATTTGCAAACTAACAAATCATCATATGGATTTTTCCAAATTAAGATTTTGTTGACTTTACATTTTCCAAACTCCTCCGCACTATCTTAGCTGTGTGAATATTGGAATAACCCAATCCTAGAAGGACTGAACGTTGTGTAAGTTGAAATGCGAACGGCTCACTGTCACGGTCAGAATCACACAGATGCTTACAGACAACTGGAGGACAGCCGAAGTGGGTGACTTTACTGCTTATCTGTTCCTGTATCCGGGTGACATTTGCTGCACAATTTACATGACTGTATGATCTGATGCTCTTGAAAAACAAAAGAATCCACGTGACAGGGGAAAAATTGGAAGGCCTGCACACTGACAACGAGCAGGCCTAATAAGTCTCTGTTGACACTCTGAAAGTTGTACATTCGAGATTGTACACACACACACAACACACACACACCACACACACACACACACACACAACACACACACACACACAACACATACACACACACACACACGTACATATACATACATATGTATATATATATATAGATATAGATATATATATATATGTATATACAGGGGGGTGCAAAAGTAGGTATACAGTAAGTATCACATCATTATTGTAATGCTTAATTCCGCTCTCGATTAGAGGAGTGTGTAAATACTGACGGCAAGCAGTTTGAGTATCTGAGGGATTAAGGCTGTGCTTGTTATTACATGTATATGCAATATTCATTTGTTTGTATAATAAATGCAATGAGTATTGTACGTGTTTTCCTTTTTCATAACTGTATACCTACTTTTGCACCCCACTGTATATGTCTATACACACACACACACACACACACACACACACAAACACACACACACACACACACACACATACATACATATATATATATATGTATATATATATACATATATACATAGGCCACTGGCTCAAGATTCAGTTTCTTGTCTTGTTTTTAGATTTATCTGCAATATGTATGTATGTATATATATTATGTATACATGTATATATATATATATATATATGTACATACATACACACACACATACACACACACGTACACACACACGTACACACGAACAAAGCGAGACAGGAGTCGGGGCGAGAGAAGGGAGATGAAGCCTCATGGCCTCATGTTTTCTGCATGTTTTGCTTTTCCTAAGCAGCTGCTGAAGTTTCCAATGATATCCCGTTGCAAAGTGCCATCACTAGAGTATTATGCCATTGGATATGAGGAATACGGGTGAATATGTCTGTCCACAGTAAGACCTAATGTATTGGATGGGATGGGATGGAATTAGAAGGGTTGGGATTGGATAGGATGGAATGGGATAAAACAGTTGCTGTGGTGTAGTGGCTAGCGTAACGGACTACCAACCGGAAGATTGTGGATTCGATTCCCATATGACATGTCAAATTCATTGTGAATATTTTTGTCTCAACCGGCTGCTACCGAAAGTTGAGTGTGACATGGGCTCATCGGGAAGACTGGGACCAACACAGCTGAGTCTCATCCATTTCACGGATTCGTTATCAAGATGTTGCTCAAATCTTCTCACCAACTCCGCAGCGTCTGTATCTCTTGGGCTTGGTTTCCGTCAGTATATAGTCTATTATGACTGAAAGCGTGGAGCGCACCCCAGTCACGCAGTCTGAATCTTAGCTGGAACTCAACAGCATCACGACTATCATCCCCACAGTCATCATCATCAAAGCATTGTAAAATTACTGTAGCTTCTGTGGACATTAAGGTGGCCTAGAAAATCATTATCATCATCATCATCTGCCCTGCCGCGTGGACGTCGGCGATCATGGCCCTCCATACGAATCTATCCCTTGTCGCTGCAAGTACATCTCACCCTCTATTTGTCCTCAGCCATTCTGCAAGTCTGTCAAATATTTTGTCCCTGGGTCTGCCTTGTGTTCTCTTACCGTCTAGCTTTCCTGCTATGACCAGTGCTCTAATAGGTGCGTAGAAAATGGGACATGAAAAAAGTGAGCACGTGCGATGATCCTTAAAAAGTGTCAATGTTTTTGTGTGAGTGCCTTTCATTTTTAACACAAATTGCTTGTTTACTACCCACCAACATGTCACATGGGTGAATGGTCAAACTTTTTTCTTTACAGTGGGCTGAGACGTTGTTAGTTTCAGTGAGTATCATACATGATCGGCGTTTTCTTGTGATGCTGGGCATAATTTGTGATGACCAAAAACGACACACAGAGTAACACAGGGTAAAGACTTTGTAAAAATGTTGTTGGGATCTATCGATAAAGAAGTATGTTATGTTTAGAATTCTCCCTAACACAAGGATAGGTTGTCTTCATTTAAACTGACATGTTACCAACCAGCTATCAAATCTGGCCTCTTACTAAAGTGGTAAAGATTCATCGATAAACAACCAGAGTACTTCGCTCACACGTTCTGTTTACAAACGTACACGCACAGGCACACACAGACAGACACAAAACTGCCAGTAGGTTAACACAAGATAACCATCCTATTTAAGAAAAAAGAAAAGAAAAAGTAAATAATTGTAAATTTTGAAAACGCAGCCATGGTGTAAAGAATCCTAAGCTAATCGTACATCACCGCAGTACCGGTAGTGACGTCAGTTTGACAGACATGCGCACGCTGCGTTGAGCGGTTATAATGTCTGTGGAGTTGTCAGAATCTGTTTTCTTATCATTTAGCAATTTTCCATCTTCCCCTGTCTTCAGCAGCGGGAAGGGATGGGTGCACACTGTGCTGGAGGGAACATGGGAGGGGAAGTCATCGAGTGTGAGGGGAACAGTACAGGGATGGGGGGTACAGTGACAGTCATGTGTGAGAGCTGTATAATAACTTGTTATGAAGAACGATTCAACACGGTGATTTTTATCATTTTGTAACTTAAGTGTTTCAGCAATAAACCAGAGTTGTTTCTGTCTTTCTGGCTAAAATTCTCTCTCTCTCTCTCTGTCTCTGTCTCTGTCTCTGTCTTCTCTCCTCTCTCTCTCTCTCTCTCTCTCTCTCTCTCTCTCTCTCTCTCTCTCTCTCTCTCTCTCCTCTCTGTACAGGTCCGTGTGTGTGCTGACATATACTTGCATTTATTTTGTATTTGTATTTCTTCGTCTGTTCTTCGATTGTTTTTGTAGGGGTTGTTTGTTTGTTTGTTTGTTTGTGTGTGTGTGTGTTGTGTTTTGTTTGTTTGTTTGTTCGTTTGGTGTTTGTTTACTCTTGTTGGTATGGTTGGTTGTTGTTTGTTTGTGAGGCTCTTTTGTTTTATTCTATTGTCTGGTGTGTGTTTAGTTTGTTTTTGTTGCTGTTTTGTTTGTGTGTTTGTTTTGTGGTCCGGTGTTTAACGTGTTGAATTCCGGGCTGCTCGGAGAAACGCGTCGTCGCAGTTAACTCATTCATCTTTAATAATAATAGGTGAGGGGGAGAGTGTATGACAGACTGGCAGACAGTGATAACGGGAAGACGAGGGGGAGAAGGGGAAGAGAAAAAAAAAAGAGATGAAAAGAGAGAGAGAGAGAGGAGAGAAGAGAAGAGGACAGAGAGAGGAGAGCAGAGAGAGAGAGAGAGGAGAGAGAGAGAGAGAGAGAAGAAGAAGAGAGAAGAAAGAAGAAGAAGAAGAAGAAGAAAGAAGAAAAGATTTTGCGACAGACTTTACCAGGGACACCTGTTTTGTTGCTACATGATAACGTATGCTGACTTCGTGCCGCGGGCAGAGCACGTGCTTACTCTCGTATCATTTCGTCCCAAACACTTCACGCACATACACACCGGTGCATACACACAAGGACGCGTGTCAACACACTTACACACATTTACTTGTATCCATACACACAAGCAAGCTACAGCCTGCAAATGCATGAAACACACACACACACACACGCACGCACAGACACACACACACACAATTGCATAGATCTGCATACGTATATATGCGCACATCCGACCAAAGATACACACGCACGCACAGACATACACGCACGCGTACGCGCATTCTGTCATACACATTTACATAGGTCTATTGGAAGAGTTCTATCTACGCTTAGCTTTTTACTTTGTGTGCATTGTGTGTGCATGTGTATGTGTGCTTATGTATGTGTGTGCATGTCTATGTGTGTGCATATGTATGTTGTGTGCATGTGTATGTGTGTGCATGTGTATGTGTGTGCATATGTATGTGTGTGCATATGTATGTGTGTGTATGTGTCTCTGTGAGTGCATATGTATGTGTGTGCATATGTATGTGTGCATATGTATGTGTGTGCATGTGTATGTGTGTGCATGTATATGTGTGTGCATATGTATATGTGTGTATATGTATGTGTGTGCATGTGTATATGTGTGCATGTGTATGTGTGTGCATGTGTCTAGGTGTGTGCATATGTATGTGTGTGCATGTGTATGTGTGTGCATGTGTATGTGTGCATGTGTATGTGTGTGCATGTGTATGTGTGTGCATGTTTATGTGTGTGCATGTGTATGTGTGTGCATGTGTATGTGTGTGCATGTGTCTATGTGTGTACATGTGTATGAGTGTGTGTGCATGTGTGTGTGCATGTGTTATGTGTGTACATGTGTCTATGTGTGTGCATGTGTATGTGTGTATGTGTGTGCATGTGTGTATGTGTGTGCATGTGTTGTATGTGTGTGCATGTGTATGTGTGTGCTTGTGTATGTGTGTGTGCATGTGTATGTGTGTATGTGTGTACATGTGTGTATGTGTGTGCATGTGCATGTGTGTGCATGTGTATGTGTGTATGTGTGTGCATGTGTATGTGTGTATGTGTGTGCATGTGTGTATATGTGTGCATGTGTTTGTGTGTGCATGTGTCTATGTGTGTGAATGTGTGTGCATGTGTATGTGTGTGCATGTGTATGTGTGTGCATGTGTATGTGTGTGTGCATGTGTATGTGTGTATGTGTGTACATGTGTGTATGTGTGGTGGTCTTTGATTTAATGTCTATTCACTAAAGTGATTTTAGACCAAAAAAAAAAACAAAACAAAAAAGGGGGGGGGGAGTGATAGAGGAGGAGTGAAGAAGATATTTGAAAATTGTCAATTTTGAATTTGAGAAAAGATGATCCAGAAAACAACTGTTTTGAAGAGGGGAAGGTAAAACTAACAAATAATGTTACCATAATTATCGATTTAAACAAACAAACTGACAAACAAAATTAGTAAATATCTGGAAGAAATGAATAAAAAGTAAAACTAATAATTGACTAACCACAACAATGAACAAGTCAAATAACATTTTAAAGGTAATTCGCTATAGGACTTTTTGACAGGCTAACAAAAAATTCATACAGTAATGATGATGAGGCAAATATGTCAGAAACTGTACTCACAGATAGTGTTGGAATATGTCGTTTTACCCTAACGCAAGAAAGAATATGACTATGTGTTATCTTCTTTCCACACAGACACACTATGTTATTGGTATATTTTGTTTTGAATGCATCAAGTTTCCATCTGTGCATAAGGGACTGTATAGTTCTGCTGGCATGAAGCTGCTTAAGTATTTTGCTAACTTCAAAGTTCATGTGACATTTATCATACTTTTTCTGTTTTAATTGGAACTGCTTCCAGACGTAGTTGTCCACTAAAGTGTAATTCTCGTGCAACGAGAGAGAAAGCTGGATTTTGTTTGAATCTGGTGAGTTATTAGCTCCCCGTTTGGCAGCCCTGTCAACTTTATTATTATAACTAAAAGAACTATGAGAAGGTATCCAGCAGAAAGTAATATCAGTGCCTCTTAAAGATAAATTATGAATCAAGTGACTTATTTCCAGAATCATTTCTGATCTTGTTTGTAATTTTGATAATTCAAGAGCCTGAAGTACTGATTTTGAATCAACGCAAAGAAGTATCTGAAAAATTGTCCTAGGAAGACTTATCAGAAAGTTTAAAGCCATTAATATTGCAAAGAGTTCAGCTGTAAAGATAGATTTATCAAGTCCTATGTAGAAAGAGTTTTCAATTTTGAGAGCAGGTATTAAAAACGCTGAGCCTGCTTTTCTTTCAATTACTGACCCATCAGTGTAAATTTTCAAATGATCAGAATATACGTCGTTTATATGACATTTAACCTGACTTGCCAGTAAGTTTATATTGTCTCCTTTTTTTAAATTAGTGTGGTGTACGTCAAATCGTGCTCTTTGGAGTTCCCAACTGGGTACTGGCGAAAAGGAAGGTCGTATAGATACAGGATCTACGTCTAGATCAATTCCTGAGCCTTTCATGACGTCAGATGTGTATGTTGCAAGTGTGACCTGTGAAGATATTGATTTAGCTCGTTTTGGAAAGTCGGTATCTGATCTCAGTTTAATTTCTGTTTCTGAGATGTTTTCTACGGTAGTGTTTCTTAACAAAAATTTAGTAGAAGCGACTTTCCTTTGCTCATCAAGTGGCAACAGTTTGATTTCATTATATGTCCGAAGACAGGAAGCATGCATTGGAAGACCCAGTGCAAGTTTGAAACCTTTACAATCTATGCTCTGCAGTTTTTTTAGTAAGTGTTTCGGTGCACTGAAGAAGATTTCTTGAGCATAGGTTAATTTAGATCTAACAAGTGATTTACAAAGATGAACAAGTGTTGATGAATCTTGACCCCATGTCTGTTTGCGAACTATTTTTATGAAATTTAAACTTTTTTGAGCTTTGGTTAATAAGTATTCAATATGCTGATTCCAAGATAATTTTGCTGTAAGGAAAACTCCTAAGAATTTAATCGACTCGTTAAACTGAAGAAGAGTATCTCCCAGTTTGAAAGTGGGAATATTTACTGGGTTAGCTCCATTATTAAATAAAACTATTTTTGTTTTTTCCAGGGATAGATGTAACCCATTTTCTACCATGTATCGCGCTATTTTATCAAGTTCTAATTGGTAGCATTTGCGTGTATAATTGATACAGCGCAAAGGAGTTTTCTTTTTCATATTTACCTGCATCCACATGCATAAATCGTCAGCATATTGAGCTAAAACTACATGCTTAGATACTTTACTGGGTAAGTCATGCATTAATATCATGAAAAGAAGGGGAGCTATAACGGATCCCTGAGGGATACCCATTTGAATAATTCGTTTCGTGGAATATACATTTTCAATCCTCGTTTGAAATACTCTGTTTTCTAAGAAACACTTAACATAGCCAAAAATGTGACCTGTCAGCCCAATACTTTTAAATTTGAATAACAATCGGGAGTGCCACACTTGATCGTATGCTTTCGTTATATCAAAAAATGTAGCTAAAACACATTGACGTCTTGCAAATTGTTGTTTTATATTTGTAGTTAGCTTTGTTAGGATCTCTACTGGTGACCTGCCTTTTCGAAATCCTGCCTGATTTACTGGTATTATTTTATTCTTTTCACAATAGTGCATCAGTCTCTTTAAGATTATTTTCTCCATTAGTTTACATACATGTGATGTTAATGCAATTGGCCTGTAGTTTTTCAAATCGGTATTACATTTACCTGGTTTTAATACAGGAACCACTATTGTTTCTTTCCAGTTGTTAGGCATTATCCCACTATTCCAGCATTTTTGAAATATGTCATGTAGCAAGATTATAAAATTTTCTGGTAAATTTTTCAGCATCTCATTGGAAATTGCATCTAGTCCAACTGACGTTTTTTTACTTGGAAGGGACTGAATGGCATCTTTTAATTCTTGAAGTGTGAGTGATGCATTTATGTAGTGAGTATTGTCAGAGGCAGGGTCCTTATATACATCTTTCTTTTCATCTCGTTCCCTATAATTTCTATCAGAGACAGGGAGTCCATCTACACGACAGGCCTCAGCAAACACGTCTGCAAAAGCTTCTGCTTTTTCCAATGAGCTAGGAATAGGGTTATTTTCTAGCTTTACTGGAATTGAGGGCAACTTAATCCCGTTTTTCATTAATTTTAGTTTTTCCCAAATCTTTATCGTGTCTTTGTGGTTATTTACTTCACATTTACAAAAAGATGTCCAGTGTTGTTCTTTGGCTTGCTCTATGATTCTGTTACACTTAATGTTGGCACTTTTCATCGCTGTATGATTTTCAGGTGACCTGTTTGCTAAATAAATTTTGTATTTTTCTTTCTTTTCGTTCACTGCCTTTTGACAGTCCTCATTCCACCAGACATTTCCATGATGTTTTCCTATTTTTGACACTGTAAGTTTTGGAATTGAAATGTTAGCAGCCCTTAAGAGTGAGTTACAGAAAACTTCGTACGTTTCGTTTATGTTCATTGCTTCAGATAGATCTGTTCTTGTCTTTTCAAGGATTGCCTTAAAACTGATCCAGTCAGCGTTTTTATAATTAAACTTGGGTAAACTATCTTGTGGTATGGCGTCTATTTCTGTAGTATGGTTTAGGGTAAGACGTATGGGGATGTGATCTGATCCCAACAAGTCATCCTCTGTTTGCCATGTGGCGTTTGGGGCTAGGGATGGTGAGATTAAAGTAAGGTCGATAGCTGTGGGTCTGTGGGTTGGTATATCGGGGATCCGGGTAACGTGTCCGTTGTTAAGTAAATATAAATTGGAATCTACAATATTTTCAATCAACCTGTTGCTTGTTATGTTTGTACAATACTTTTCCCAAAATGGGGCATGTGCATTAAAATCACCTCCAATTATCCACTTGTCGTCCTGATCTTGAAAGTGTTTTAACCATTCAGTGTTCACAGAGTCTGGGCCTCTTGGTAAGTATACAGAGGCCATATTCACAACTAACGATGAGGAAAATTTTATAATGATTGCACATGATGAAATAAATGCGGTAGATTTAGGTACTGGCGATGATCGTTCACAATAGTTCAGTCCTTCACGAATGTATATAGCTGTTTGTATACGGCCACCGTCATTTACAGAGTCACATATTGGTGGATAATAAAAACCGGATATTTTAGGTAATTTGGTTTTGATGGTATTCAGCGATTGTAGGAGCATGACATGGACGTTTTTAGAAGAGAGATAGTTACTCAAATATGAGATGTTTTTAACAATGGAACGTGCGTTCCACTGAAAAATGTTGATATCACTTACTACACACGTCTTCATGAGGAACGGTTGAATAACTTTAGAACAATATGGTAAGTTTATATAGATTTCATTTAACTTTGAATTAAAAGGTACAAATAGGATAAAAATGAAGTATGTGAACAAGAAAATAATTAAGTAAAACAATATAGCTGAGAACTGAACGAAGAGAAACTGAATCTGGGCTGAATCTAAAATGACCAAGGAGAGAAGAAAAACGGAGATTGAAAGCCGGGTCTTTGTTGATGTCGTTGTCGGTTTGATCTCCTCCTCGGTTTTTCCCAGAAAAGCTGATGGATTTGCCTCCCTAAGTTTCTGGCCAGAACGCTCGCCCCTCTGATGGTTGGATGGACGTCGTCCTGGCTGACTTGAGTGTGACTGATAGTTTGAAGATTGTCATTGTTGACGTATTCGACACTCGCTGCTTTAAGAAGTCGCACTTTTGTTAGGGCATTTAGGAGCTCTCTTTTAGCGTTTATATGTGTGTATGTGTGTGCATGTCCATGTGTGTGCATTTGTATGTGTGTATGTGTGTGCATGTGTATGTGTGTATGTGTGTGCATGTGTGTATATGTGTGCATGTGTTTGTGTGTGCATGTGTCTATGTGTGTGCATGTGTGTGCATGTGTATGTGTGTGCATGTGTATGTGTGTGCATGTGTACGTGTGTGCATGTGTATGTGTGTGCATGTGTATGTGTGTGCATGTGTCTATGTGTGTGCATGTGTATGTGTGTATGTGTGTGCATGTGTGTATGTGTGTGCATGTCTATATGTGTGTATGTGTCTATGTGTGTGCATGTGTATGTGTGTGCATGTGAACGTGTGTGTGCATGTGTATGTGTGTGCATATGTATGTGTGTGCATGTGTATGTGTGTGCATGTGTATGTGTGTGCATATGTATGTGTGTGCATGTGTATGTGTGTGCATGTGCATGTGTGTGTGCATGTGTATGTGTGTACATGTGAATGTGTGTGCATGTGTATGTGTATGTGTGTGCATGTATCTCTGTGTGTGCATGTGTATAGGTGTGCATGTGTATGTGTGTGCATATGTATGTGTGTGCATGTGTATGTGTGTGCATATGTATGTGTGTGCATATGTATGTGTGTGCATATGTATGTGTGTGCATGTGTATGTGTGTGCATGTGTATGTGTGTGTGTGCATGTGTATGTGTGTACATGTGAATGTGTGTGCATGTGTATGTGTATGTGTGTGCATGTATCTCTGTGTGTGCATGTGTATAGGTGTGCATGTGTATGTGTGTGCATATGTATGTGTGTGCATGTGTATGTGTGTGCATGTGTCTATGCGTGTGCATGTGTGTGCATATGTATGTGTGTGCATGTGTATGTGTGTGCATGTGTATGTGTGTGTGCATGTGTATGTGTGTGCATATGTATGTGTGTGCATGTGTATGTGTGTGCATGTGTGTATCTGTGTGCATGTGTATGTGTGTGTATGTGTGTGCTGTGTGCATGTGTCTATGAGTGTGCATGTGTATGTATGTGTATGTTTGTGCATGTGTATATGTGTGCATGTGTATGTGTGTGCATGTGTCTAGGTGTGTGCATGTGTATGTGTGTGCATGTGTATGTGTGTGCATATGTATGTGTGTGCATGTGTATGTGTGTGCATGTGTATGTGTGTGCAAAAGTATGTGTGCGCATGTGTACGTGAGTGCATGTGTATGTGTGTGCATGTGTATGTTTTTGCATGTGTATGTGTGTGCATGTGTATATGTGTACATGTCTATGTGTGTGCATGTGTATGTGTGTGCAAAAGTATGTGTGCGCATGTGTACGTGTGTGCATGTGTACGTGTGTGCATGTGTACGAGTGTGCATGTGTATGTGTGTGCATATGTATGTGTGTGCATATGTATGTGTGTGCATGTGTATGTGTGCATGTGTATGTGTGTGCATGTGTATGTGTGCATGTGTATGTGTGTGCATGTGTATGTGTGTGCATGTGTATGTGTGTGCCTATGTATGTGTGTGCATATGTATGTGTGCGCATGTGTATGTGTGTGCATATGTATGTGTGCGCATGTGTATGTGTGTGCATGTGTATGTGTGTGCATGTGTATGTGTGTGCATGTGTATGTGTGTGCATATGTATGTGCGTGCATGTGTATGTGTGTGCATGTGTATGTGTGTGCAAAAGTATGTGTGCGCATGTGTACGTGTGTGCATGTGGATGTATGTGCATGTGTATGTGTGTGTATGTGTATGTGCATGTATGTGTATGTGTATGTATGTGTGTGCATGTGTATGTGTGTACATGTGTATGTGTGTACATGTGTATGTGTGCATGTGTATGTGTGCATGTGTATGTGTGTATGTGTGTGTGTGTGTGTGTGTGTTGTGTGTTGTGTGTTTATGTAGATGTGTGTGCGTGAGTGTTTCATGGGTGCATACATGTCGTGTTTGTGTGCGTTCGTGGGCATATGTGTGTGTGATGCGCGTGTACACGTGTGCGTATGTGTGTCAGTGTATGATAAGTGTGTACATGCGAGTGTGTGTGCACGCGAGCGCTCGCGCGCGCGCCTGTGTGTGTGTGCGCGTGTATAATGCGTGTGTACGTATGTGTGTGTGTTATTTTGCGTATGTACATGGGTGTGTGTGTGCGCGCGCGCGTGTGTGTGTGTGTGTGTGTGTGTGTGTGTGTGTGTGTGTGTGTGTGTGTGTGTGTGTGTGTGCGTGTGTGTGTGTGTGTGTGCATATAGTGTGTCAGTGCGTGTCTTTTATGTGTGTTTGCATATGGCACACGCACCTGTGTGTGTCTTGTATACGTGTTTGTTTATGCTACGTTTGAAAATTTGCACATTATTTCACGCTTGAGTGCGTGTGCACGTACGTGTGTGTTGGCATGTGTGTGTCTACGCTCGCTGTGTATGTGTGTGTGTGTGTGTGTGTGTGGTGTTTGTGTGTGTGTGTGTGTGTGTGTGCGTGCGTGTGTGTGTGTGTGTGTGTGTGTGTGTGTGTGTGTGTGTGTGTGTGTGTGTGTGTGTGTGTGTGTGTGTGTGTGTGCTTTAAGTGAAACCTAACGTGCCACTGTGCGTGAGAGCGCGCTCAGACGTCTGTGTGTGTGTGTGTATCTGTGTTTCAGAACAAATCGCGGAGTATACACATAAATGCAAAAAACAGCAGAGCGCAATTGCAATAAGATCATCAGATCATCAGGTCATCAGGTCAAATTTGAATTCATGTCTTGTCTATGTGTGTGTGTTTGGTCAGTTCAACAATAAAAGACTATGTCAATCTTGAATATGAGACCAATATGTTGTGTGTATTTCTCTCTTCCCTCATAGTTGTGTGTAAGTGAAGTTTCGGGGTATAAAGGTAGGCTTGGGCATTCCTTTTTGGGGGGATGTTCTGAGCTTACAGTTTTGTGCTTTGTGGCTGCTTCTATGCGAGCTGAATGGGTAGCGCAAACTGTGTTGGATTTTGAGAAATTCTACAACATGATAGATAATATTTACATGACTCTCAAGAGTTATAATCCTTGATTAATCTTAAAAAATTGTCCCTGCTTCCCTCTTATTTCCTTTAGTGTTACATATATGTCTTGGAAGCAGCCCTGTATATGTTCTGTCTTGTCTATGTGTGTGTATTTGGTCAGTTCAACAATAAAAGAATATGTCAATCTTGAATATGAGACCAATATGTTGTGTGTATTTCTCTCCTCCCTCATAGTTGTGTGTAGGTGTAGTTGCTGGGTATAAAGGTAGGCTTGGGCATTCCTTTTTGGGGAATGCTCTGAGCTTACAGTTTTGTACTTTGTGGCTGCTTCTATGCTAGCTGAATGGGTAGCGCAAACTATGTTGGATTTTGAGAAATTCTATAACATGGTAGATAACTCCTACGTCTCAAGAGTTATAATCTTTGATTAATATACGGGCATGTCATTAAGAAATTCAATCACATACGTTTGACATTTGTATTAGAATGTAGATAGACAGGATCAAGACTTGATCGTTTTTAATGGTGAATGTGACTGTCATTTTGTTTTGAAAGTGTGCAGATTCCAATTCATTTTTGCACTGTATTCTTCTATGTGGTATTTTATGGCAAAGTTCCTTTTTTAAAAACGTTACGTTTGGTACACACTTTTCAAACTTGCATTTATAAATGTACATTTTTCCAAGAAGGATGATGAAGCCAAATGATAGATCTGTGAGCACCTTTTCGTCGACACCAAATAATACCATAATTTCAGTCAATCAAATTATTGCACAGATAATATAGTCTGATTTTAAGAATCGTTTCATATGTAAACAATTCCAAAATATATGATAAATACTGTCTTTCGTTTCCAAACAAAAATCACAGCAAAAATTCTGTACAAGTCCCATTTCTTTTAATATGACATTACTTCCGATAATTCTATGTACAATACGTATCTGTAGTCGTTTCAGTTTAACTTCTTGTATTTTATGAATTTTCATGAACATTTTTTCCCGTGGGACCTTTGTTTCCAATTTCTCCTACCATTTTGAGCAAGATTTTAATGATAATGATTTGGAAGAGTATCGTCTGTTGTCAATATTTCATAATATAAAAGTGCTCCTTTTGGTACAGAGTAAATTGC
Source organism: Monoplex corrugatus (assembly GCA_030674185.1). Taxonomy (NCBI): domain Eukaryota; kingdom Metazoa; phylum Mollusca; class Gastropoda; order Littorinimorpha; family Ranellidae; genus Monoplex; species Monoplex corrugatus. Next base: position 30,629,107 of record JAPXFY010000016.1, on the reverse strand, counting down.
TTTCAGTGCTGTAAGAAAATCATGTGTACTTTCATTCGGTATGTTGAGCTTTGTCTTCTTGCGTGTGATTGAATAGACTGCTTACATCCATTAAAGATGAGAAAATTTGCAGTCATTTCGTATTTTGTGTGGAATTATGATGCGTCAGAAATGTCCACTCTCATTAAAAAATATGTAATCCAAAAGACTCCGATTTGAACCCATCTACCACATTTCATAAATTCATTCCCTATAGTAATATTTTCGTCCTCTAAAACTGGTTCTGAAACTAAATCAACTGGTGGTTTTATTTTCATACGACTACAGAAATAATAATGTGCATTTAAAATGTGTTTGAGAACACATTATTATTGGCTTTGTTATAAAGCATGACTGGAACCATATTTTCAAACTCTGTATTTTTATTGTTTTGTTTTGTTTAGTTTTGTTTGTTTTGTTTGGTTTGGTTTGGTTTGGTTTGGTTTTTGTTTTGTTTTGTTTTTTGGTTACGGAAAACGTTATCAACAACATTTGGGGGCAAATTTTGATTTCTGGTTGTTTTCATTAAAGGCAAACCAGCAACGAAAGATAGTTAATTTTTAACTCTGATTCAAAGAGACCGCCAGCAAATACGAACCAGAAACGCATTAAAAATGAACGCATATAACAAGACAGGCACAAGTGTAAGGCTAACTGACATGAAGAATGCATCGAAAAACATAGTCACGAAGCAGATCGACGACCGTTCTCACGCGCTAAGAGCACAACACCAAGAGCCCTCCAGGAAAACCCTTCAACCTGTGGATACTTCAAGCCAAGAGTAGTGCTCAAGACCGTTCTGTGGGAATTTATCTTTGCAGACGACTGCTTACTGGCCGCACACTCGCATGAGCACA
>JAPXFY010000016.1:30620732-30623232 GCA_030674185.1 Monoplex corrugatus | reverse complement strand
TTTATCTGGTGCTCTTTTTCTCTGTAACTTTCCTAGGTGTTCAAATTTCCCATGCCTCGTAAAATGTCCTGTAAATGTTGTTTTTCTTTTTCTAATCTTCATCATTAATGTTCTTTTTTAATGTTTGCTTTTTTCAAGACTGCCTCGTTTGTTTTCTTTCCTCTCCATGGAACCTTTAATATTCTTCCTAGAAAGCACATTTCAGCTGCATCAATCTTGTTCTGACTTTGCTTGTCAATTTCCAGGCTATGCATCTGTACAGAAGTACTGGTTCTATATGACACTGAAGAACTCTCTTCCTAACGTTAATTGATAGACATTTGTTAGTTAGAACGCTTTCCATTTTTGTAATGTTGTGTTCGTTTGGCCAATTCTGCTAAATATTTCTAATGTGCACCAGCCGTCTGGTGACATGACCGTTCCCAGATATTTAAACTTACCAACTTGTGTCAATGTTGTGCCATTTGCTGTTCTTCTTGATATTTACATTCTATTTCCACCATTGTGACAGTCTTTAATGTTCGTCATTTTACGTCAAATGTTATTTCAACCGGCAAACTGCATGCATACAAGGTCACAGCGATCGTGAAAAGTACAAAATGTGAACTTTCTGTAAAACAAACTGAGTGTTATGTAAAAAGATTTTTAAACGGCTTGATTATCTTGTTTCATCTTCCTCTTTCACCTGCACTAGAAGGGTCACGTGCAATGCAAGGTGTTACAGTGGGAAGGGGGGAACGGAAGGGGAAAGAAAAGTCACAGGATCACACTCTCAAGTCAGGTTCACACTCACAAATTAGGCTCACACTCACACGTTAGGTTCACATTCACAAGTCAGGTTCACACCACAAGTCAGGTTCACACCACAAGTCAGGTTCACTCTCACAAATTAGGTTCACACTCATAAGTTAGATTCACACTTACACGTTAGGTTCATACTCACGAGTTAGGTTCATACTCACAGTTAGGTTCCCACTTACGATTAAGGTTCCCACTCATAAGTTAGGTTCACACTTACAATTAAGGTTCACACTCACAAGTTAGGTTTACACTTACAATTAAGGTTTACACTCACAAGTTAGATTCACACCTACAAGTTAGATTCCCACTCACAAGTTAGGTTTACACTTACAATTAAGGTTTACACTCACAAGTTAGGTTCACACTCACAAGTTAGATTCCCACTCACAAGTTAGGTTCACACTCATAAGTTAGATTCACACTTACAATTAAGGTTCACACTCACAAGTTAGGTTTACACTTACAATTAAGGTTTACACTCACAAGTTAGATTCACACTTACAAGTTAGATTCCCACTCACAAGTTAGGTTTACACTTACAATTAAGGTTTACACTCACAAGTTAGGTTCACACTCACAAGTTAGATTCCCACTCACAAGTTAGGTTCACACTCAAAGTTAGGTTCACACTTACAATTAAGGTTTACACTCACAAGTTAGATTCACACCTACAAGTTAGGTTCACATTCGCAAGTTCGGTTCACACTCACAAGTTAGGTTCATACTCACAAGTTAGGTTTATACTCATAAGTTAGGTTCAGACTTACAAATAAGGTTATCACTCACAAATAAGGTTCATACTCACAAGTTAGTTAGGTTCACACTCACAAGTTAGGTTTACATTTGTAAATAGGTCGACTTCACAAATTAGGTTCACACTCACAAGTTAGGTTCACACTCACAAGTTAGTTTCACACTCACAAGTTAGGTTCAACTCAAATAAGGTCACACTCACAATTAGGTTCATACTCACAAGTTTAGGTTCACACTCACAAAATAGGTTCAACCACAAGTTAGTTCACACTTACAAGTAGGTTCACACTTACAAGTTAGGTTCACACTTACAAGTTAGGTTCACACTCACAAGTAGGTTCACACTTACAAGTTAGGTTCACACTTACAAGTTAGGTTCACACTTACAAGTTAGGTTAACACTCAAGTCAGGTTCACACTTACAAGTCAGGTTCACACTTACAAGTTAGGTTTACACTTACAAGTTAGGTTCACACTTACAAGTTAGGTTAACACTCTCAAGTCAGGTTACACTTACAAGTTAGGTTCACACTTACAAGTTAGGTTCACACTCCAAGAGTCAAGGTTCACACTTACAAGTTAGGTTAACACTCTCAAGTCAGGTTCACACTTACAAGTTAGGTTACACTTCAAGTAGGTTACACTACAATTAGGTTCACACAAGTTAGGTTCAACTTACAAGTTAGGTTCACCCCTCTACAAGTTAGGTTCACAACTCTCAAGTCAGGTTCACACTTACAAGTTAGGTCTAACACCCTTACAAGTTAGGTTCACTACTCTCAAGTCAGGTTCACACTTACAAGTTAGATCAACACTCACAGGTTAGGTTCATACTTACAATAGGTTCACATTTACAAGTTAGGTTCACACTTACAAGTTAGGTTGACACTCACACTCAGGTTCACTTTACAGTTAGGTTCACTCTCACAGTTAGGTTCACTCTCAC
>JAPXFY010000016.1:30578232-30598232 GCA_030674185.1 Monoplex corrugatus | reverse complement strand
GCTATTCGTGATTCTCTTCTTGTCGTTACCATCCTGAGTGAAAAAATTCCAGACGTGATTTAGCCAGTATATCTGACGATTCAAAGAGCGTGTGTGTGTGTGTGTGTGTGTGTGTGTGTGTGTGTGTGTGTGTGTGTGTGTGTGTGTGCACAGCTGAGTCTCAATATCTGTCAAGTCCCATTTTCAGTCGAGTTATACTACAACTTTTCAGTTTTCTAGTTGTAACCTCTGTCATGATATTACCATTAAACTGCCCCGTCACAGATCTCGTAGCTGATCTATATTCTGTTTCTTGCGGAGTTCTACCTAACAAAACGGTACAAGCATAACATCTGACATATCATATAACCTCTCTATACCTGTCCGATCGATAATGAGACCCATGTCATGAGACCACTTTACCACCTTCCACTTTCCATGCCACATGAAAAGTTTATGGATCTATATCAGGGTTTACTGCTATTGTTGTTGGAATACTTGTTGATTTGTTCGTTTACTTGTTTGTTTTCTCTGTTTGTTTGTTTCTTTCTTTCTTTGTTTGTATTTTTGTTTGTTTGTTTCCCTGTTCGTTTGTTTGTTTGTTTGTTTGTTTGTTTGTTTGTTTGTTGTCTCTGTTTGTTTGTTGCCTCTTTTTGTTTTGTTTGTTTGTTTTTACCCTGGCATCTTAACAAAAAAGTATCCTTTCATAATATCCAGACACGTCACATGATTACTATTAATCCTGTCCAATCAAAACCGTCACACGTCACATGATTACTATTAATACTGTCCAATCAAAACCGTCACACGCCACATGATCACTTCATATATATTTTCATGCTGACTTAACTACGGCAACACTTGGGCATGACGCATGACCACTTAACAATTGTCGAGTCAAACAGAAAAAGCCAAGTGATCACATTAAAGATTATAACAAGAAAATGACCACCTGCACCTGGGACTGCATTGTCATCAAGAGTAAATTCAGGTACATACATGTCTTTGAAAGCAGGATTCTACGCCTTGCAACTCTAAAGACAAACAAATACACAAACCACAAGCGAACGAAAACGAACTTTTACTACACACAATTAGCTGTCTCGTTTTTAACAAAACAAATGAAACAGGCACCTTTGAGAAAGACACAGGTGGGAGATGTTTTTAAGTGGGGGATGAGTATAAAGAAAGATTCGAGTTGACCTTCCTTAGAGTGCTCTGCCAGTTCTGTTCGTGCCATTACAGATCAAACAATTAATTCCGTCCAATAAAAGGTCTTTTTTTGTTTGTTCGTTCGTTCATTTGTTTGTTTGTTTCTTTCTTTCTTTCTTTCTTTCTTTCTTTCTTTGCTCGTTTGTTTCCTCGTTTGTTTGCTTGCTCGTTTGCTCGTTTGTTTGTGTGTTTGTTTGTTTCTTTCTTTCTTTCTCTTTCCTCGCTAGCTTGTTTGCGTGTGTTTGTATGACTGTTTTCTTTGGCTTCATTACAGCAAAGGAGACAACCCTGCTTTCCGTCACTTGGGAAGTGGATGTGTGACTGCAGTTCCTCCATTGTACAAAAAAAAAATCACTGTAAAAAGAGAAGTTGACAGTGTCACATGATGACTTTACGGATCTGAGCCAGTTCCTTGTGGAGCTGATCCTCCACGATCTTGTGCTTGCCCTCCAGCACAGTCTTGACGCTGGTGATGTTTTCATGAACCGTGGCCAGAGCTTTGTGACACTCGCGCTTCAGATCTCTGAGGCCGCTGGCGTTTTGCTGGATCCGCCCGTCCATCTTCCCATGGATTTTGGACTCCAGATCCTGCACACGTCATTACAATTGTTGTTTGTGTTGTCGGTTGATATTTTGGTTATTGACATTGTTGTTTAAAGCCCAGCCGACTGCGTAGACCCATGTCTGGGCTATAACCGCTTCAAAAATACAAAACTTAAAAAAAAGAAAAGCAAATTAAGTACTCATATCAATGCATTCCCGCACATACTCTAAGGACATTTCCCCGGCGTTGATCACTCCGTCCAATTTATCGCACAGACGATTTAAAAAAAAACCACATCTGAATACAAATTTAAGCATACCTAAGGACACCAAAACATATAAAAATGGGCCTAAAGTACCCAAAATTGCTTCCCATATCTTAACCCCCTAGAGCCAAAAATACACTTAACACATGTACCCAATTATCAATCCTAAGAAAAAGTACGTAAGACTTTATCAAACATATACTGGTGAATGGACCAGTAAGGCAGAAAATGATAGGAAGAAATGACAAAAAGCAAAGGAACAAGGCAGAAACAAAGAAAGTAACAGAAACGAGAACATTTCTAGCACATAATTGCCAGAAAGTGGGGATACTATTTGTATTGAAAGAGCCCCCGGCATCCCCACGGGGGGGGGGGGGGGGGATATTTTGGTTGGTTAGTCGTCTGCTTGGCTGGTTTGATAAGAGTCCTTCTTGGCATGGAGTCTGGATTCCGACACTGAAAATCTGAATAAATGTGATGTCTGTTGTTTAGTCGGTTGTCTCGTTCCTTTTCGTTTGTTTTAATCTTTTTTATTCAACGCTTTGGTTTCATATGGGTAGGCTGTTTTTTGTCTTTTTTGTTGTTGTTTTAATCAAACAACATCAAACATGACCGAAGAATATAATAATATATAAGAATATGAACTGATAAATTAGGCAACGATACTATTAACACAAACATCTTAGAACATCTACAAACACTGATAGCAATTCTTTAAACATTGTTTGAATTTTCAAGTTTTTTTCCGTAAAATTAAAATGGACATAAGTATTTATCATGTTAAAAAACATTACTAGCTTTTGCTGTTTATTTGTTATGTTTTTTTTGTTTTGTTTTGTTTTTTGGGGGTTTTTTGCTTGTTAGTTCATGTGTGTATGTGTATGTGTCTCACCAGACAAATACACACACACACACACACACACACACACACACACACACACACTCACACACACACACTCACACACACACACACACACACACACACACACACACACACACACACACACACACACACATATATATATACACATGTATATATATATACACGCATGCACTCAAGTGTGCATACAGGCATGCAGTACCAAATCAAACAGCTGTACCTGAGATGCGGTGGTACGCATAAAACAACAGATGAAAAAGATAAACCAAAACGTTTCAAAAGCAGGGTAGATTGATGCTGAAGAGACAGAGTAACAAACTGAGCAAAAAGTTATCCAACTATACCACAAGAGATAAAAACACGCTGTCATAAAAACATATCACGGAAAAGAGAATTACCGTCTCCACTTCAGCCAAGTATTTGCTGGACTGTGTTGCCGTTCTCTCCAGTTTGTTGACACGTGTGTCCAGCGTGTGGTACATGTCCTCCATCCTTTTGTCCAGTTTTTCCTGGGTCCACAACACAATTTATTCATTTGTGGACTCATTGGGTACTTATTTCTTGACTTTATCCAGTAAATTGTTGATCTATTTGACGGATGAAGTTGCCAGTTTTTTGTTTGTTTGGTTGATTGGTTGGTTGGTTGGTTGGTTTTGTTTGTTGTTGTTTTGGGGGGTCCACCTTTTTTCGGATGCGTGTTTGCACCTTGTTTTGCTCATAATATGCAGGCGGTATGTGATTGAGCAGACTGCATATTCTGTCTTTGGTGGCCGTGCATGGTGGGTGTTTTCATGTATCTACAAGCCAACGGACACAGACTTGACTTGAGAATTGTTAATCTTTAATGCGCATGTTTGATGTTCTGCGTTTGTGTACACATGAAGGGGGTTTAGTCACTAATAGGTCGCCACCTGACCCGGGAAATGGGGAAAAATCTCCACCTTTTACCCATCAGGCGGGTGGTACCCAGAAAGGATCGAACGCAGACCTTCCAACTGGAAGTCTGACGTCTTATACACTTGCCAATGGCGTTGTCATCAGACTTCCTACAGACAGCCTGAAGTTGACAACTCCTGGTGGGCAACAGGTGGACACTTGACTTACTCGATCTCCTTGATCAACTTCTGTGCCTGGTGATAGTGCCTGGTCCCCATTTAAGGTGTACCATGCGAACTGTAAAATATGCACTATAAGATCCTGTAAGCCACATCAGTCTTCGGTGCCTTATGGAAATTAAGAAAATATCTAGTGAGGACGTTGTTGCTAACATGTACTAATGACTAACTGTTGCCTTGGTACTTACTAGTCTTGCGCAAAGGGGAATCCTGTTGTAAGGGCAACGAGGAACTCCATAACACTATGGCCAGCAGTACAACTCTATAATCCATAACAACACCGAAGTAGGCATATCGTCTGTTTTCTTACAAAACTCATTCATTTGTTTTTTTTTATTCCAACTATGATTTATTTATCGTTTCTTTACTATTTTCTTTCTCCCACTCTCAGTATCATTTTACACTATGTACCACTATTGCTACCGTTTTAACAATCAGTATAACCGTCCTTCTTACCAGAAACAATTTCTGATTCCATCCTTTCAGGAATACCAATAAACAGATCCCAAAATTCTTTTAAAATATCAACATGTCACTGTACTTACATTATTTCGTAAGCTTACGTAACTACGTATTTTATCAAACATCTCTCGTGAAAGTGATGCCATTAATATGTACATGTGTACAGAGCCAAGATTCAAAATACCCTCACAATTATCAGAGTTTTTGAAGCATCCTCCTTGTCCATGATTTCTTTCAATCGTTGTTCCGACCGTTCTCTCTCTGACGTCAAGGAGGTTTGCAGTGCCGTCATCATCTTTTTGACCTCATCCACCATCTGACGCGTCTTGCCGTCCATCCGGGACATCTGTGTGCTGGTGTCTCCCTGCATGTGTGACAGCTTCATACGGTTCTCTCCTGACTGACGCTCCATTTGGTTGTTGATATTCAGCAGCTGATTCAACAACATAATCATCATGATAAAACACGTAATGTTCAGCAGCTGATACAACAACATAATCATCATGATAAAACACGTAATGTTCAGCAGCTGATACAACAACATACTCATCATGATAAAACATGTAATGTTCAGCAGCTGATTCAACAACATAATCATCATGATAAAACACGTAATGTTCAGCAGCTGATTCAACAACATAATCATCATGATAAAACAACGTAATGTTCAGCAGCTGATTCAACAACATAATCATCATGATAAAACATGTAATGTTCAGCAGCTGATTCAACAACATAATCATCATGATAAAACACGTAATGTTCAGCAGCTGATTCAACAACATAATCATCATGATAAAACATGTAATGTTCAGCAGCTGATACAACAACATAATCATCATGATAAAACATGTAATGTTCAGCAGCTGATACAACAACATACTCATCATGATAAAACATGTAATGTTCAGCAGCTGATACAACAACATACTCATTATGATAAAACATGTAATGTTCAGCAGCTGATACAACAACATAATCATCATGATAAAACATGTAATGTTCAGCAGCTGATACAACAACATAATCATCATGATAAAACATGTAATGTTCAGCAGCTGATACAACAACATAATCATCATGATAAAACATGTAATGTTCAGCAGCTGATACAACAGCATAATCATCATGATAAAACATGTAATGTTCAGCAGCTGATACAACAACATAATCATCATGATAAAACATGTAATGTTCAGCAGCTGATACAACAACATAATCATTATGATAAAACATGTAATGTTCAGCAGCTGATACAACAACATAATCATCATGATAAAACATGTAATGTTCAACAGCTGATACAACAACATAATCATCATGATAAAACATGTAATGTTCAGCAGCTGATACAACAACATAATCATCATGATAAAACATGTAATGTTCAGCAGCTGATTACAACAACATAATCATCATGATAAACACAGTAATGTTCAGCAGCTTGATACAACATACAATATCATCATGATAAAACATGTAATGTTCAGCAGCTGATACAACAACATACTCATCATGATAAAACACGTAATGTTCAGCAGCTGATACAACAACATACTCATCATGATAAAACATGTAATGTTCAGCAGCTGATACAACAACATACTCATCATGATAAAACACGTAATGTTCAGCAGCTGATACAACAACATATATCATCATGATAAAACATGTAATGTTCAGCAGCTGATACAACAACATACTCATCATGATAAAACATGTAATGTTCAGCAGCTGATTACAACAACATAATCTCATGATAAAACATGTAATGTTCAGCAGCTGATACAACAACATACTCATCATGATAATAACATGTAATGTTCAGCAGCTGATACAACAACATAATCATCATGATAAAACATGTAATGTTCAGCAGCTGATACAACAACATAATCATCATGATAAAACATGTAATGTTCAGCAGCTGATACAACAACATAATCATCATGATAAAACATGTAATGTTCAGCAGCTGATACAACAACATAATCATCATGATAAAACATGTAATGTTCAGCAGCTGATACAACAACATAATCATCATGATAAAACATGTAATGTTCAGCAGCTGATACAACAACATACTCATCATGATAAAACATGTAATGTTCAGCAGCTGATACAACAACATATCATCATATGATAAAACATGTAATGTTCAGCAGCTGATACAACAACATAATCATCATGATAAAACATGTAATGTTCAGCAGCTGATACAACAACATAATCATCATGATAAAACACGTAATGTTCAGCAGCTGATACAACAACATAATCATCATGATAAAACATGTAATGTTCAGCAGCTGATACAACAACATAATCATCATGATAAAACATGTAATGTTCAGCAGCTGATACAACAGCATAATCATCATGATAAAACATGTAATGTTCAGCAGCTGATACAACAACATACTCATCATGATAAAACATGTAATGTTCAGCAGCTGATACAACAACATAATCATCATGATAAAACATGTAATGTTCAGCAGCTGATACAACAACATACTCATCATGATAAAACACGTAATGTTCAGCAGCTGATACAACATACTCATCATGATAAAACATGTAATGTTCAGCAGCTGATACAACAACATAATCATCATGATAAAACATGTAATGTTCAGCAGCTGATACAACAACATAATCATCATGATAAAACATGTAATGTTCAGCAGCTGATACAACAACATACTCATCATGATAAAACATGTAATGTTCAGCAGCTGATACAACAACATAATCATCATGATAAAACATGTAATGTTCAGCAGCTGATACAACAACATAATCATCATGATAAAACATGTAATGTTCAGCAGCTGATACAACAACATACTCATCATGATAAAACATGTAATGTTCAGCAGCTGATACAACAACATACTCATCATGATAAAACATGTAATGTTCAGCAGCTGATACAACAACATAATCATCATGATAAAACATGTAATGTTCAGCAGCTGATACAACAACATAATCATCATGATAAAACATGTAATGTTCAGCAGCTGATACAACAACATAATCATCATGATAAAACACGTAATGTTCAGCAGCTGATACAACAACATAATCATCATGATAAAACATGTAATGTTCAGCAGCTGATACAACAGCATAATCATCATGATAAAACATGTAATGTTCAGCAGCTGATACAACAACATACTCATCATGATAAAACATGTAATGTTCAGCAGCTGATACAACAACATAATCATCATGATAAAACATGTAATGTTCAGCAGCTGATACAACAACATACTCATCATGATAAAACACGTAATGTTCAGCAGCTGATACAACAACATACTCATCATGATAAAACATGTAATGTTCAGCAGCTGATACAACAACATAATCATCATGATAAAACATGTAATGTTCAGCAGCTGATACAACAACATAATCATCATGATAAAACATGTAATGTTCAGCAGCTGATACAACAACATACTCATCATGATAAAACATGTAATGTTCAGCAGCTGATACAACAACATAATCATCATGATAAAACACGTAATGTTCAGCAGCTGATACAACAACATAATCATCATGATAAAACATGTAATGTTCAGCAGCTGATACAACAACATAATCATTATGATAAAAACATGTAATGTTCAGCAGCTGATACAACAACATAATCATCATGATAAAACATGTAATGTTCAGCAGCTGATACAACAAACATAATCATCATGATAAAACATGTAATGTTCAGCAGCTGATACAACAACATACTCATCATGATAAAACATGTAATGTTCAGCAGCTGATACAACAACATAATCATTATGATAAAACATGTAATGTTCAGCAGCTGATACAACAACATAATCATCATGATAAAACATGTAATGTTCAGCAGCTGATACAACAACATAATCATTATGATAAAACACGTAATGTTCAGCAGCTGATACAACAACATACTCATCATGATAAAACATGTAATTTTCAGCAGCTGATACAACAACATAATCATCATGATAAAACACGTAATGTTCAGCAGCTGATACAACAACATAATCATTATGATAAAACATGTAATGTTCAGCAGCTGATACAACAACATAATCATCATGATAAAACACGTAATGTTCAGCAGCTGATACAACAACATACTCATCATGATAAAACATGTAATGTTCAGCAGCTGATACAACAACATAATCATCATGATAACACACATAATATTCATCAGTTGATACAACATAATCATCATGATAACACACATAATTTTCATCAGTTGATACAACATAATCATCATGATAACACACATAATATTCATCAGTTGATACAACATAATCATCATGATAACACACATAATTTTCATCAGTTGATACAACATAATCATCATGATAACACACATAATATTCATCAGTTGATACAACATAATCATCATGATAACACACATAATTTTCATCAGTTGATACAACATAATCATCATGATAACACACATAATATTCATCAGTTGATACAACATAATCATCATGATAACACACATAATATTCATCAGTTGATACAACATAATCATCATGATAACACACATAATATTCATCAGTTGATACAACATATTCATCATGATAACACACATAATATTCATCAGTTGATACAACATAATTATCATGATAACACACATAATATTCATCAGTTGATGCAACATAACCATCATGATAAAACACATAATATTCAACAGCTTACAGAACATAATAGTCATAATAAACACACATAACAATCAGCAGCTTATACAACAACATGGCTGACAATGCAGAATGCTGGTGGACAGGGTGCGGGAGTCAAAGGATGAAATAACAAAAGAAGTGTGACCGACTTCTGTTCAACACCAGTGGAAACAAAACAACTGATCTCCCCCTCTCACCCCTTTACCCCCCCCCCCCTCCTTACACATGGAGTACTTGAAACCTCTAACCCATGTAAAATCGAACTGAACGTCTGGTCCTTCGGACAGGGACGAAAAACGAGTCAGACTCGTGTGCCTTTTGGTTTGCCCACGTTAAAGATCCCACAGCAGTTGAAATTCTGAAGAGCAGGGCATTGCCTGGCCGCCTTGGTACAAAACATTGGAGAGATAAGTTGATTTCTCAGATCCCTCCCTTTGAAGACCAGTTCTGCTTGCCTTTCTGAAGTCTTTCTCAAAATAAAAAGAGGTGGTGCTGCACGGCGGCAAAGCGCTTTCAAAAGGAAGAGTAGGCCAAGTTTTACGTGGTAAATCTGCTGTGACCAAAGAAATGTACATGAATGAATATAAACATATATGAATATGAATACTCCGTGCCTCTACTCCCCCCCCCCCCAACCCTCCCCCACCCTTTCGCCCACACGCACCCACCCCAACACGCTACCTGTTGCTCCAAACCGGTCACTCTCTCCATCACACGGCTGTTCATGTCCTGGTGTTGACGGGATAGTTCCTTCACAGACTCCATGCAGGACTGAACCTCGGTCCCCAGTTTGCTGATGGCGGAGTCACAGCGGACCACTCGGCCCTTGAGGTCCGTCAGCGTGGCCACGTGATTCACTTCTATCTCCTTCACCGCCTTGTTCGTGCTCACATGAGCCTGGTCACGTGACTTGATCGACTGCTCGATCGTCTGCCGTAAGTACGATAAAATAGTAAAAAGAAGAAGAGAATTACTAAAAAAAAATTATGTTAATGCCGATGATACTGACAAAATGATAATAATGCTAATAACAATAGTAATAATGGGAGGTTGGAAAATAGTTCTAATCATCATCATAACAATAACAGTAATCATGATGATACTGATAATAGTAATAGTAATGATAATGATAATATTCGTCTTCATGATCATCATCATCATCACCATCATCATCATTATTATCATCATCATTCTTGTACGAGTGCAGCGTTATTCTCCAAGCTCATTTGGACTCAAAGCACTTCACACATTTACGAGACAGGCGCATAAATGAGTATGTTCCAACAACGTTTTGCTATACGTATATACCTATGGACATAAATGTATACATACATCAATTATTACATGGTGTCACATGATCGGCGGTTAGATTTGAAATGAGAGTGTAATAACTCAAAAATGCGCAAAAATATATAAACTAAATAATGAACACATCATCCACTGCTCTATCGTCTGCAACATACGGAAAGTAACCGGACATTTTATTTCCTAGTAGCAGTAGTAGTAGTAGTGGCGGTGGTGGGGGTAGTAGTAGTAGTAGAGTAGTAGCAGTAGTAGTACTAGAGTAATATCATATTATGTTGTTAGCAGTAGTAGTACTAGAGTAATATCATAATCATTATGTTGTTAGCAGTAGTAGTACTAGAGTAATATCATAATATTATGTTGTTAGCAGTAGTAGTACTAGAGTAAATATCATAATCAATATGTTGTTAGCAGTAGTAGTACTAGAGTAATATCATAATCATTGTGTTGTTAGCAGTAGTAGTACTAGAGTAATATCATAATCATTATGTTGTTAGCAGTAGTAGTACTAGAGTAATATCATAATCATTATGTTGTTAGCAGTAGTAGTACTAGAGTAATATCATAATCATTATATTGTTAGTAGTAGTAGTACTAGAGTAATATCATAATCAATATGTTGTTAGTAGTAGTAGTACTAGAGTAATATCATAATCATTATGTTATTAGCAGTAGTAGTACTAGAGTAATATCATAATCATTGTGTTGTTAGCAGTAGTAGTACTAGAGTAATATCATAATCATTATGTTGTTAGCAGTAGTAGTACTAGAGTAATATCATAATCATTATGTTGTTAGCAGTAGTAGTACTAGAGTAATATCATAATTATTATGTTGTTAGCAGTAGTAATACTAGAGTAATATCATAATCATTATGTTGTTTTCTTGTGTCCTGGTTCTACAGACTGGCTTGTATTGTTCTGGTTCTACAGACTGTCTTGTATTGTCCTGGTTCTACAGACTGTCTTGTATTGTCCTGGTTCTACAGACTGTCTTGTATTGTTCTGGTTCTACAGACTGTCTTGTATTGTTCTGGTTCTACAGACTGTCTTGTATTGTTCTGGTTCTACAGACTGTATTGTATTGTTCTGGTTCTACAGACTGTCTTGTATTGTTCTGGTTCTACAGACTGTCTTGTATTGTTCTGGTTCTACAGACTGTCTTGTATTGTTCTGGTTCTACATACTGTCTTGTATTGTTCTGGTTCTACAGACTGTCTTGTATTGTTCTGGTTCTACAGACTGTCTTGTATTGTTCTGGTTCTACAGACTGTCTTGTATTGTTCTGGTTCTAAAGACTGTCTTGTATTGTTCTGGTTCTACAGACTGTCTTGTATTGTTCTGGTTCTACAGACTGTCTTGTATTGTTCTGGTTCTACAAACTGTATTGTGTCCTGGTTCTAAAGTCTGTATGGTTCTATGTAGACCATCGTCTATCCTTGCCCCATTCTTCAGTAAAAGAGATGTAGAGAAACAGCCCACTGACCGCAATGTCTGCATTTAGACGTTGCACAATGGAGGTGATCGAGTGGATGTGTTGTTGCAACAGGTCCAGAGCATGTTTCTCCTCAGCCCGTGTGCCCTTGGTGAAGTTGAGGCTGCTGATCACCTCCTCCTTGATGCGGTATGCCCGGTCTATCAGTGCCTGGCTGGTCCGCTCCTGGGCCTGCACACGGCCGTCACAAAACACGCAGGATAATGTCATGTTTTAAAGTCCTTTTGTGGTTTTATTTTGTTATAATTAAAGTAAACCAATTCATGTAAAACGTGATGATGCAATTCAAATTCGTTTGCAGGAATACGTACACACGCAAATGCACATACACACTTACAAATAGTTGCAGTTACACTTTGATGACTGCACCTGATTGGCGGCAAAACTACATAAATGGGCAACGCTTGAAGGAAGGCATCTTAGTTAAATAAGTACAACATATTATGTAACTATTTGTGGACAAAAGAGGAGAAAGAACTAGACTTTCTGAAAAGTGTCTGTGTACATGTACTTCGGCTGTGTGGCCTTCTTCAAGGTGTTCATGTATCTCCTTGCAAATCACTATGGTAGGCATGTACATATGTCTACGTATATAATCATGCATATCCTTATTAGTCGTACATGCAAGTGTCTTCAAGATAAATGAAACTATGGATATCAATCTCTATATATGTCGAGTTTTAATGTTCTGACAGCCTTCACCCTGTCCGTGGAATGACATCTGTGTTTGTAGGATTAATTTTTCTAAAGCGTTCCGATTTTTCTCTGATCGGCGTATGAACACTGTTTTTCCCACAGTGCGCAGTTGGTATGTTGCTGCACAGACCGCATACTTTATCTTTGATGCGTGTGCATGCTGGGTGTTTTCACATGCCTATAAGCAACCAGACATTGACATGACTTACAGGATCTTTAACGTTCATAATTGATGGTCTGTATGCGTGTATACACGAGAGAGGTTTAGGCACGGGCAAATCTGCACACATGTTGACGAGAAAAATCGGGAAAAAAACATCTTCCCTTTACCCGTCAGGCGGCGGTAACGGCAGGATCGAACTCACTCCTTTCGATTGTGACTGGAATTGACAGATCCACGTTCCATCTTACCTGGGTATTTCTGTCTGGCGGGTACAGGGTGGAGGTTTTTCTTATCTTGGGAGGGGGAGGGAAGTCTTTGAACAACAAACATTGATAGATTGAACAGTTGAACCCAGGCAATGCTAACTTTTCTGTAACAGTCATCGTAAATATGTGCGTAAGTACGCGCAACTATGTGTGTGCGAGAGAGATAGGCAGAGGTACAGGGAGAGAGAGAGGCAAACAGATAAGATATAAAAAGAGGAAGAGAGACAGAAAGACTGAAAAACATTTCATGAAGAATACAGCCTGATGCACTGTAGTAGAATAGTTATCATGGACATCGTATAATACAAAACATCTGACAAAACTAGTCTATAGGCCCCGTATTTTCCTTCTGCATGTAACATTAATTATAGTGATGAACAGATAATATCAACAACAATATACCATAATCTACAAGCTTTTCTGTCCCATTTCTGCGCCATTTCGCTTGTCGCTGACCGTGGGACAATTTTCTTAAATGCTACAATTATGTCTGATGATGGGGATGATAACTATGATGCTAGGGCCTTCCATTCTGGATTGAGACTGCAATACATAATGTAGCATGGCGTCGATTAGGTTCGAAAGATATAGATATCTACGGTGTTCGTCAGGAAATTCAAGCAACACTCTCCAGAACGCAATTGTGAAGTGGCCGAAATTTGACTGTGTGATACCAACCAGTCTTCCCAATGAACCTGTAATACCCTTAAATTTAACTCTGTTGACTTTCCATGACAACACGTAACTATGCTGAAATTGGGTAACGTTGGCACAGGCACCAATGGGTGACTTCAAGACATGAACAGACTAAGAACTACAGTAACTGGCTTCTGCAGTAATTGACTGAGAACGACGGAGACAGCTGAACCCACAGATCACTGCAGATTCGCTCTACTTTGGTCAGCCAAAAAGTGAAATTGAAGTGTAAGCTTGAAGTGATATTTTTTTCAAGAGGGTTTCATCTTATTTTGACGAATCCATAAACGATCCACCCAATCCGGCAGATACCTTGTTCCTGTACGTTGACAAGGTCTTGAATAGAGAGAGAGGGGCGAGGGGAACAGGAACTATGGAACAGTACGCTGTCACCACTTAAACCATTGGAGCATTAAGATGGCCAGCGATTGGATCAATTTTTATATTGCGGGTTAAGGATTGAACTCGAGACATCAGATCTTTATTCGAAGACTCTATTACTAGAGCCAACCAGCCCGCTTGAATTAAGTATAAAGAGACCTACACTGATGTGGCGTAAATATTGAAGAAATTGTCCACAAAGTCAAGACAGAGCGGCCTGGAAGGAGATGGTGGTGTCCTGGTGTGCAGTGGCCAACACCTAACACAGTGACGCCGACAGGTGAGACAGGTGAGACACTGATGTAGATTGTAGAACTAGGTTAGCTTGTCAGCCTGTATGAATAAATAGTAACAGCATGGTCAAAACCATGATCAAAGTTAGAATGACAACTAACGAAAGGTAAAGATTGCCTGTCCCATAACTCAGAGTTCGTAGGGAAGCATACGGCTGGTGCCTATGTCCTCTCGATCTCCCTTGACGGTTAAGCGTCACTAACCTGAACAAGGTTAGATGCTCAAGCACAGCTCAGTAAATTGGAAGCCACACGCACACAACAGATAGCCCTTAACGCTTTGACTCCCGCACACTGTCCCCCAGCATCCTGCATTGTGAGCCATGCTAGCAAAGCAAAAACTTAACCCTTTGATTCCTTCACCCGATCCATCATCTTCCTGCAGGAAGCTGGTGGATAGGGTGAGGGAGTCAAAGGATTAAATTCTGCAGTTGATGGATAGGATGCGGGAATCAAAGAGTTAAACTATAGATTGTTAAATACCGACCTGCAGACGTTCCTCCAAATAGTGAATCCGGCCAGGAATGGTAGTGGTGTCCACCGGAACTAGTTCCTCTACCACCTCTCCTTCCCGCAGATTCACAGGGGGAAGGGCGCGCGGCGTACTCACTATGACGTCACGACTATCACGTGCCCTGGGTGTGTTCCAGGGAGGGGTCAGAGAGCTGGGCTGGTTGCGGGAGCGACGTGTGAGACTCATGGTTTGCTGTTGTCCTTTGGTTCTGGTTGAAGATTTTTCCCCTTTTAGGAAAAAAAAAAAAAAAAAAAAAAGATCTAAAGTGTGAATTTCTGGCCGTTTCTAATAATGATAATAATTACAATATTCATATAGCGCAAAATCTTGATAGAAATCAAATCTAAGCGTTTCCCGAGGAGAGATCACAATGTCATAGTGCAAAACCTTCTTTCTTTCTTTTTTTGTCCCCATTGCGCGCGTTCTTTGACCTTCATTGTGCAGACGTTATGTTGCTGCGTAAGCCGTCTTCAGAGGGTATGAATGCCGGGTATTTTCGCGTTTCTATAAACCCTGAACACCGACATGCCTCAGTGAAGCTTTACCGTGCGTACTTAATACCTGTGTATAAGTAAACACACGAATGGGTTCAAATACCAGCAGGTCAGCACATTATAGTGACTTTGGAGATTTAAGAAATGTCTACTTTTTCTCCATCAGGTCAGACCCTTGCAGGATCGAACCCAAACCTTCTAAAAGGAAGTCCGATGCCGTAACCACATGACTATCGCGCAGAACCATTCATTTTGTTTGTGCGTGGAATTTTTATCATAGATTTGTTCCATATTTGGTTAAAATCCTCACACAAACAGTTGAGATATAAACAACAAAAATTCCACATTTTGGATCAACCTGGTCCAAGCAATGGCTTGTTGCAGACTCTATATATAATGCATTCACAACTTGCAAGCTGGAAACTACAAAACATGGGATATACATGTATACCCATCCACAAACAGCTGCGCTGAGAGATGTTTTCTGGCACATTTTCTTTGCACACAACTGCACACCTCTCATGTCAGTAATATATAATCTACACTTTTTTGAATGATATTACAACTGTATTATAGACTGAAAAGTGTATGTCAGTCAGACTGAAGTTATTTGCATAAACAATATGTCAATCAGACTGAAGTTAATTGTATAAACAGAAAAAGAACACACACATGCGCCCACGCGTACTACACAGTCAGGCACAGACAAATCACTGTATGGGGCCAAAATGCCTGTGTTGATCGTACAAGGACAGAGTACCAAAGCCGGAATGTCTGTCTAGACCACATCTAGACCACATCTTGACCACATCTAGACCACATCTAGACCACATCTAGACCACATTTAGACCACATCTAGACCACAACTTAACCACATCTAGACCACATCTAGACCACATCTTGACCACAACTTAACCACATTTAGACCACATCTAGACCACAACTTGACCACATTTAGACCACATCTAGACTACAACTTAACCACATTTAGACCACATCTAGACAACAACTTGACCACATTTAGACCACATATAGACCACAACTTAACCACATTTAGACCACATCTTGACCACATCTAGACCACAACTTGACCACATTTAGACCACATTTAGACCACATCGTGACCACAGATCAAGGCAGTGCACATGGAAGGGGAAGGGTGGAAGATTTAGATGGAAAACTGTCATGTGAATGTAAGGACCAACTCCACAACCCTTCATGCTGAAAGCAAGTTGTCTAACCACTAGCCAACTCCTTTTGTAGTCAAGTGGACCAGAGCTCCCGCCTTCCAGTCTGACTGCTTAGGTTTGAGTCTGGCCTGGGAAAATCTGCGTCATGCAGTGTCTGATCCACCAGCTGCCAGTGGGTATCTAGCCTTGTTAAAGAGTGAAGACAGTAAAGCTGTCAGCGCCAGGGTGAGGAGAGGGACACCGCCCTCATACTCCCGAGAAAAGTTGCGTTGTCTGCTGTCTCACCACTCTACGAGCTCTGGGTCATGGAACAACCTTGTTTCTTAGTACACGGGCGTCCACACATACGCGTACATACATTGTACATCTGCGGGCTTTGTGGGTTGGCTTCCCACCTTGCCTTTGATAACATGCCACGAGTTCTTTAAATGAAAGATGCTCCCAGGATTCACCGAAAGGGGGAGAGAATGATGAATCCATCGGCACTGACTCCATCACGACTGGAAACGCACAACGGACTATGATTAATGACCAGTTGGAATTTCCGTGTGCGTGTGGAAGGAGATTCACCACCAAGCGCGGCATGAAGATCCACAGGACAAAAATGGGCTGTTTGAAGACACATACGAACCAGCAGCAGCGCACTGCGATAGCAGGTGAGACGTTGGATGACCAAGGCCAGGATTTAAACCACAGTGCCAAGGACATCCACGCTGACGGTTCTGATGCGGATTTTGCACAAGCTCTTAACGCCAAACGGGGAAAACTCAATTTGCCGCCTGCCGGTGCAAAAGAACAATGGGAGAAATTAGATGAGGAACTTGTCCTTAAGCTGAATGCGCTAATAGGGAACAGTACGCTGGAACACAAACTTGACACATACGGAGACATCATATACTCTATCTGCAGGGACACTTATGGAGTGAAGCAGCCAAAGACAAAAGCGCCTCCCCAGAAATCCAGAAGACAGCAACAGATGGAGAGCATCCGGAGGGAGAAAAGGAAGCTTAAAAAGCGAATGAAAACTGCCTCAGAATTCGAGAAGCAAGGGCTCCTGGAACTCTGGAAAGATCTGAAGGCCAAACACAATGCTCTCAGCAAAGTGGAATCAGCAAGGCGAAGAAAGAGCAAAAAGAAGAAGACTCAAGATCGTTTCTTCAAAGATCCCTTTGACTTTGCAAGAAAGCTGTTTGAACAACCCAAATCAGGGACTCTCACAGTGGGCAAGGAAACCCTAGAGCAGCATCTCAGGGAAACATATTCCGATTCTCAGCGCGAGGCACCACTTGAAATCCAGAATCTGGTTTGGCCTGCAGCGCCAGAAGGAAAATTCAATAACAAACCACCAACACTGGATGAAGTGAAGAACGTAGTAAAGAAAGCCAGAGCCAAGTCAGCACCTGGACCAAACGGAATACCATACCTGCTCTACAAGAAATGCCCAAAAGTGCTCGAGTGGCTCCACAAGATGATTCGATCAGCATGGAGGAACCAGAAGATCAGCGACCAATGGATGAGAGCTGAAGGAGTGTACATTCCGAAGGAGCAGAACTCCAGCAGCATCAATCAGTTCAGGCCAATATCACTTCTGAACGTCGAGGGGAAAATCTTCTTCTCTGTTATGGCAGCAAGATTGACAAAATACCTGACTGAAAACAAGTATGTGGATATGTCAGTCCAAAAGGGAGGCATACCAGGAATGCCTGGATGCTTGGAACATGCCACGTTGATTTGGGATGCCATCCAAAAAGCAAGAACAGAGAAGAGAGACATTGACGTAGTTTGGCTTGATCTGGCGAATGCATATGGATCAGTTCCACACGATATGATCCAGCTGGCTCTTGAAATGTATCACATCCCAGAAAACATCCGAACAATGCTGAGGAAGTATTTCCAAGGGTTCTCAATGCGGTTCTCTACCAAAGAATACACCACGGACTGGATAGACCTAGAGGTGGGCATTGCAATGGGCTGTGCAATCTCTCCCATACTGTTCGTGTTGGCAATGGAAGTCATCTTGAAAGCTGCAATGAAGAGTTCAGGTCCAGTGAATCTGGGAGATGGATACCAGATGCCTCCTCTGAAAGCTTTCATGGGTGACACAACAGTCTTGTCCACGGATGAGGAAGAGACACACCGAATCTTAAAGCAGCTGGATGAGCTGGTGGCCTCTTCAAGAATGAGGTTCAAACCTAAGAAATCCCGAAGTCTCTCACTGCGAAAAGGAAAAGTGGCAGATTCAGTCAAATTCATGGTAGCCAACCAAGCCATCCCCACTGTCACAGAAGAGCCAGTAAAAAGTCTCGGAAGATGGTATGATGACTCCCTGAAAGACACACAAAGGGGATGTGAAACCAAGCAAACAGCAGAAGAAGGCCTGAAGAAAATAGATAACTGCGGACTGCCAGGCAAATACAAAGTCTGGTGTCTACAGTTCATGCTGATACCAAAGCTGCTGTGGCCACTGCTAATCTATGACATTTGCACCAGCACAGTCGAAGCAATGGAAGCCAAAATCAACAAATACACAAGAAAATGGCTCGGTGTCCCACCTGGTCTCACTGATGTTGCATTCTACTGTCGTCAAGCAATGCTGAAGCTACCTCTTAAATCCATAGTGGAGGAATACAAAGTTGGAAAAGCAAGACTGTTGAGCATGCTGGAGGAATCGGAAGACAATATCGTGAGATCAGTTCATCCAAAGCTGAGAACTGGCAGAAAGTGGAAAGTCCAAGAGGCTGTAAACAATGCCAAGAGAAACCTCAGCATCAAAGAAATAATTGGACACACGCAAACCAACAGACAGGGACTGGGAGCAACAAAAATGCAGTGGTGGTCCAAAGCCAAAGGGAAGGAAAAAAGAGACATGATCATACAGGAGTTGAAGGAAGAAGAAGATGTCAAAAGAGTGCAGAAGGCAGTCCAGCAAGGTCAACAGGGGCAATGGACAACATGGGACAGTGCACTCCAAAGAAGTCTCAGCTGGAACGATATGTGGCACATGGCTCCTCTAAGGATAAGCTTCCTCCTCAGATCTGTATATGACCTGCTCCCCTCGAATGCAAACTTAGTGAAATGGGGGAAATCAGACGACCCAGCATGTCCGCTCTGTCAGAAGAAACAAACAGTGGAACATGTCCTAAGCTCTTGCAAAGTAGTGCTAGCCCAAGGAAGGTATACATGGAGGCACAACCAAGTTCTGAAAGTGATCACAGATGTGGTTAGCGAAAAATCCATGACACCAAACGCACCAATTGCTATGACAACGTTCTACAAAGCAGGAGGGAAACAGGTCTGGCCCGAAAGTGCTACGACAACCAGCACATTGCCAAAGGGTCT
>JAPXFY010000016.1:30503232-30575732 GCA_030674185.1 Monoplex corrugatus | reverse complement strand
TATATATCATTATGTTATTATTATTATTGTTATTATATTATCATTATTAAAATGATAATAATAACGATAATAATGATAACAATAATAATAATTTCAACACACGTGCTGGTTGTAATTAGTGTATTTCTGGTTCCTGTTTGCTTGAACACAGGCAGTCACTTTGATTTACAACTGAAATATACAAGAAAAACAAACAAGCAAAACAAGTATACCTGTTTTTTAAATCAACAATAAAAAACATACCTCTTTCGGAATCAGCAATATAAAACATACGTTTCTGGAATTAACATTAAGAAATATACCCGTTTGTGGAATAAGCAGCGAGAAATAAAAACACATTATGATTACTTTTCTATCAAAAATGTACAACCAATGATGTGTGAAACTTTATCCGACAGACATCAAAAAGCTAACCACAAAAAATCATTATGCACACTTAGCGTCAATAGACATTGCCTACAAACTGAAAGAGGCAGGTACACGTTACAACAGAAGACAGAACATTTCCAGTTTGTTGTATGAATGAACATAAACTTCATTTCCTGCATACATGCAGTAAATGTAAAACTACAAGACTGAAAACGATGAAAAGGTTTCAGGAAAAATATATGCCTTCAACAGTTGACTGCTCTAAATCCATAATGCTTTAAGTTACTTAAGGAAGATAACTTGCAAATACTTGTTGCATAATATGTCTGTAATTGCCTGCATTTGAGAAAACAGAAAAATTCTTAGTCATTCATTTGTATTCCTATTGGTGACGACAACTATGATGATGACGATGAATATGATGATGATGATGACGTAAATGATGTGACAATAGATCTTAAATTAAAAAATTACCTGTTATGTTATCTTATTACACTAGTTTGTAACCAATCTGTATCTTACAGCCCTATCTTGGAGTCTTAGGCAATTTGTAGTGCTCAGTTCACACACACACACCACACACACACACACACACACACACACACACACACACACACACACACACACACACACACACACACACACACACACACACACACAAAACACACAAAATCCAGATGTCAGAGGTTTCAGTCTTGGCTGGATGGGGATTTACCTCTGCAATCTGAGACACCTTTAACGGTGGTCAGAGGCATGTCTTTGGAATAGTACGACAAACCAAGCTCAAAGTGTGCGGCAGGCGCTTATTTCATGTAAAACAACCCACGGCAACCAGTGGGGTGTCCCTGGCATTAGCCTATAGAATTCCACTCTTACAGAAAACCAAACACACACACACACATAAGCAAAAAAGTAGGTGGCGTCATACTATGGCGATGTGTTTTCTCTGTTGAAAGAATCGCACAGTTCATTCAAAAGTAATTCATTTGTAATACACACGAAAACCCAATGCAAATCAACTCTCTCTCTCTCTCTCTCCCTCTCTCTCTCTTAAATAAATATCACTGAAGACTGAACGTGCACATAGGACTGGGTATACAAGACAGGGACAACCACGACCAATGATCGTGAAGTTTAGCCGGTGGAGGGACAAAATGGCGGTACTGACTGACAAAGACATGAGACAAAGACTACATGACAAAGGAGTGAGAGTGGCAAACGACTTGACACGAAGACAGGCCCAGATTGTTGCCAGTGCTAGGAGAGAGGGGAAAAGGGCTTTCTTTCGTGGCGGACAATTAGTCATAGGCCAGCCAGCCAATCAATCAACCAGCCAGCCAGCCAACCAGCCAGCCAACCAATCAGCCAACCAGTCAGCCAACCAACCAACCAACCGGCCAACCGGCCAGCCAACCAACCAACCAACCAACCAGCCAGACAGACAGCCAACCAGTCAGCCAGCCAACCAGCCAGCCAGCCAACCAACCAACCAACCAACCAAGCACGTCCTTCACGCAGCAGGCAGCCAGGAATGCGAGAGCTCCTGACTGTCAATCAAACCCGCAAATCGCCCGTGTCAGCCAGTGGAGATCGGGGTCAGACGGATCAAAGGCGAAACAGCGTGGCTTGTGCGGGCGGTGACGTCAGCGGGCCAGGGGAGACCAAGAGCGCAGAGAGTGGACACGAGGTGGCAGTGATGCACGTGGTGGGCGTGGCGCGCGGTCCCCACGCGGAGGGGGGCACGTGTCAAGCAGAGGGGGAAAGCAAACTAGGTCAGGACAAACCACTGAGCGTGTCAGTGTCAGGCAGCTTCGCTCTAGCGCATCATAATAACAGACAGCAGACTATCCAACACATAAATATACGTTCCTCAATTATAATATTGAAAATCTTTATAGCAAATTAAACGATGTAGACTTCATTACTTATGTAATTTCTTTTGATTTCATCTGCTTAACTGAAACATTTGTTGACAGAAATTTTGACTTTAGCAATTTGTTTATAGAATTTGAGAAATTTAGTTCTCCTGCAAAAAGATTGTCAGCACGAGGAAGAAACTCAGAAGGAGTCCTGTTTATGATAAAGAACTCGTTAAATCTACATGTAAAAGAACATTGGAATTGATAACGTAATTGCCGTTAAAATTGATAAAGCTTTATTTGATATTGATAACGACATATTGTTGGTTGCCTGCTATGTCCCACCTGAAGCAAGTGCAGTATATGATAATTATGATGGTTAAAAATGGTATTATTATTCTTAAAGAACGTTTGCTACAATGTACTCAAGAAGAGGACTTGTATATCATGATGGTTGGAGATTTTAATGCCAGAACAAGCGAAGAGCAGCCTACAGCGCAAGATATACCTGTATATATTCCAGGTTTTGATCATGATGAGGATGAGTGCAAAGTGCATCACTCAAAAGACTGTTATTAATACTTTTGGTTCATCTCTCCTTGATTTATGTTTGATGTTTGACTTAAGTATTATTAATGGTACTTGTAAGGGAGATTACAATGGGGAATTCACGTTTGTTGGATCTAATGGATTTATTGTTATTGATTATTTTATTGTATCAGCAAGTTTGGGAGGTAATTTTGATTTGTGTGTGAGTGACAGATTACATTCGTGGCATCTGCCTGTCGAACTGTCGTGGGAGATTGGCAACAGTGACAGGGGAGATGATAATGCTACGGGTGTGGGTGAAAGAGTTGTGAGGTCGAATGAATTTGTGAATGTGTCCAAAAGTGAATTAGAGTCCGATGAATTTAAAGAGTGTTTAGAAAGAGCAAAAGAGAGGATGATTGATGATGTTGATGAATCGGTTGATACATTTGTGAATGCATTGTATGGAGCAGCAGCATGTATGTTCGAACGACTGGTAGAAAGAGGAGGAAAAGAAATGATTGGTTTGATGAAGAATGTAAAAGGAAGAGAAGAGTCGTAAAGAGTTTATTGAGAGGTTTGAGAAGAGCCAAAAAGGATCTGGCAGAACGTAAAGAATATATATGTTAAAGAAAGAAAGCTATACACTAAAATGATAAAACAGAAAAAGGATAAATATGATGAGAACAGACTACGACCACTGAAAGAATCAATTAATGATCCAAAGCTGTTCTGGTCAACAATTAGAACTGTCAATCGAAAAAGTGTAATATATGACATTAGCCTATAACAGTGGCATGACCATTTTTATAGAGTATTTAATGCTGAGGACAGCGAAGATCAAAATGAAAATTTGAAACAGACGGAGAAGAATACTTAGAAGAACCTATATTTAATGACCCGATTAACATGAGGGAAGTTATGGATGGGGTAAGGCATTTGAAATTAGGCAAAAGTGCCGGCATTGATAATGTAATCAGTGAAATGCTAAAAGCGGCAAATACAGCTGTACTCAACTTCTTGCTTGATCTGTTTAACGTATTATTTGAGAAGGGATATTTCCCAATAGCATGGTCTAAATCTATTATAGTACCAATACATAAAAAGGGAGATAAGAATAATCCAGACAATTATAGAGGAATAGCACTCACAAATATTGTAGGAAAGGTACTCACACATATTGAATAAAAGACTAACTAAATGGGCAGAAAGGGAAAAAATTATTATTGAAGAGCAAGCTGGATTTAGAACAGGGTATAGTACTGTGGACCACATATTTGCATTATATGCATTAGTACAGAAATACTTGAATAGAAATTCTAATGTACATAGCATTCATTGACTTCAGAAAAGCGTTCGACTCTGTAAACAGGAATGCACTGTGGAATGTATTGCGAAAGTGTGGCGTGAATGGAAAACTGTATAGGGCGGTGAGAGGAATTTATGATACAGTATTAGCTTGTGTGAGAGATAAATGTTTGTGTACAGAGTTTTTCAACTGTCCAAGAGGTGTGAAACAAGGATGTTTATTGAGTCCTCAGTTGTTTTCTTTTTTTATAAATGAATTAGCTATTGAATTATCCAAAAATGGACGGCACGGTGTACAGATTATCCCAGGAGCTATTGAATTTTTTTTTTGATGTTATTTGCAGATGATGTAGTACTCATCTCAGATACAGCTATCGGACTACAAAATCAATTAAACATTCTAAAACAAGAAGCAGACAAATTATATTTGAGTGTTAATCTTGATAAAACAAAAACAAGTAAAATGAAAATTGGCAGTATGGGGATTGTCAGCTCAAAGTGATCAATTTGTATAAATATCTTGGGCTGATTTTTACTACGAAATTAAGCCTAACAGCAGCCTGGACGGAAATATGTACGAAAGCAAAAAGAGGCGTAACTGAAATATTGAGAGCGATGAAAAAATTAAACTCTGTTGACCCCTGTCTTTATTGGAAGCTTTTCGGTACACAAATTGAACCAATACTAACATACGCAGGAGAAGTCTGGGGTACTTTAGAAAATAAACACATGGAAATTGTACATACATTTACAATCAAACGTTTCCTCAATGTGCCAATTCATTCTTCTTATAAAATGGCGTATGGGGAAAGTGGCAGATATCCGCTAAGTATTCGTACAAACGTCAAGTGCGTAAAGTACTGGCTAAGAATTTTGAAACTACCAACAACAAGATTATGTAGACAGGCTTATGATATGATGCTACAAGAACACGAA
Organism: Monoplex corrugatus; assembly: GCA_030674185.1. Taxonomy (NCBI): domain Eukaryota; kingdom Metazoa; phylum Mollusca; class Gastropoda; order Littorinimorpha; family Ranellidae; genus Monoplex; species Monoplex corrugatus. Next base: position 30,570,732 of record JAPXFY010000016.1, on the reverse strand, counting down.
AGAGGAAAACATAATTGGATAAACAATTTAAAGAACATTTTGACAATTAATGGGTTTGGGATAGTTTGGATTAGTCAGGGTGTAGGCAGTGAAACTGTATTTCTATCCGAGCTCAAAGACCGTTTAATTAGCTCTTAAAAACAAAATTGGCATTCCCAGGTAGGAGAAGATGCAAAATGTGCATGGTATTTCTCCTTTAAAAATATTTTCCAGGCAGAAAAATATCTTTCAGTTGTTACAAATAGATGGCACCGGAGCCTACTTGCAAGTTTTAGAACAAGAACACTTGGTCTTGATGAGAGTCAAAGATGGTTTCAGCGGAGCAGTGAGGATGGTTTACTTTGTAGATTATGCCACCAAAAAAAAGGAAGACGAAAATCATTTTATTTTTGAATGTGAAGCTTATAGTACTGTTAGAAATAGATGTAATATATTTTCCTCCCCAGCAGCGTTAAGACATGATCTAAGGTCGTTATTAGCATGTGAAAAAACAAAACAATTTACAGCCAGTCTCTAAATACATCGCGGAAGCGCATGAGATACAAAGAAGAACATTGCTGCTTTAATTTCAATATGAAAAGTTTTTTTTGTTAAGACTAATAGCTTTTTAACTAGAATAGTGAAGGTCAATATTAGGCATAGTTGGATGGTCACGCATGTCCACTTCTATTGTAAAACTGTTGTTTTGATGTTGTAAATATTACTTTTCTGCTCTTTATTTGAATTTTCCATTTTTCTGTTTCCTTTATTTGTTTCCTTTTATTTACATTTGTTGCCAGCATGAGAGGGATGAGTTATACCCCCTGGCGCTAAAACCATGTATATGATTACGTCAATAAATGGCGCGCTAAGCGCGCGTCAAGCGTCATGCGTCTCTTACATAAACATGTGCCCATACAACGGGCGTGATTTCGTTTCATCTAAAATCACACGCAATTGTTTTCATGTTTTTCCATTCGATTTCCAGAGTGAATAGATTTGTCCTGTTTTGTCAGTAAAACATTGTATTCTGTTTCGGTGAATTGTTCAGGATCATATTCCATTACGTATTTAAAAGATTGCACTGTACTGTATCGCATTGCACTGACTTGTGTTACATTGTGTTCACCGCTCTGTGTTGTACTCTATTGCGTTCAGCAACATTATATTGCACTGTACCGTGTTGTGTTGTATCGGTTCGTAGTACTTATATCGTGTGCACTGCACTGCACTGTTTTACCTTGCATTGCACTGCATTGTACATCGTTTTGTGTTGTAATTTATTGTGTTGTATGGAGAAGGCTACAGTTTCAGTGTACTGCATTGCTTTATTTCATGACTAATGCATTGTATAGTATAGGGAGAGTGCACGTCATCGTTTTGTATTGTATTGCACTCAACAGCGAGAGTCAGAGTGACCACAAAGTACTGTTTTATGATACATCGCCTCCTGGCACGATCAACATGTGTTCAGCTGCAAAAAAAAATGAGTGTCTGTTAGAACCTCAGTCAATGGAGTCGAACGATGCAAGAGTTTAAAAAAAATCTATCCCCCCAGAAAACAAAACTTTGGGGGGGGGGGGGGGACAGATTTTTCCTTAAACTCTACAAACAAAGAAAAACTCCTCATGAAGGGGATTTAACTGTGTGGTATACATGTGACTGATGATCAAAATTTCCTTTGCACTAAGTGGCAATGAAAGGAAAGAAAGACAATCCATCAAGTTATGTATTAACGACGTGTCCATGATCGTTAAATACAACATACACGTGTGATTGAAGACGCACTCAAAAAACTGGGATGTAATCTAGATCTCCAATATGTACGGGACATACCTGGCCAGCCAACAGACTGGGAGAGGGGGAGAATCTCATACAGATGAACTAATCCCAACATTCTATCGCAAGAGAAATGGTTTGGGTCCACCATGCATCGCAAGGGGGATACGTTTGGGGATTGGGGGTGAGAATGAGAAATTGGGGATGATTAAGAAGAGTTGGGGGTGAGCATGAAAAATTGTTTCTCTACTTTGATGTATTTCAAGGAGGATTTATTTTGGGGATTTATCGCAAGGAGGATTTGGTCTTGCCATCTATCAGGGAAAGAATTTAGTCTCTTTTTATCATAGGAGAATTTAGGGTCACTCTGTCTCAAACATCACATACAACCAGAAAGGAGAGTGACGAGAAGAAATACACAAATACGCTGGACCTGATTCTCAAAGCAGTCCACACATAAATTGATAACTACAAAGCCTTTATTCAATTAAGAAAAAGCGTAATTCACCAAGCGTGTGTGCCATGAATCCTAATAGTCCTAAAACCCTAAGATGCACTACGAATCTTCACTAACTTACTTATCACTGAAATACTGAGCACTTCCATAATTCCTATTCTATTCCCTCTCTCTCTCTCTGCTTCATGGCAAAGAAAACATACTACCTACTTCTATCCCTACCCTAACAAAAGTATAAGATGAAACGTAGTCACATACCTTTAAGATAGATTGGAGACTTCTGTCGTTCACTGACTCACTGTCACACTGGGTGTCGACTCAGTGCTGACTCTCCCACTCTAGTTACTCTCCCACTAGTAAGTCTCCCACTCTGGTAAGTCCTAACCACTGACTGCTAGCCTATATACAGTGCGATTCCCATTTACCGATCTTTGTCTCTGCTACAAACATTCCCAGCTGCCCTCTAGCTGTTGATATCAATAAAACTGGGCATTTCAAATTTGGGGAACTTGGCGATCCTGGCATAGCTGCCTTGGTCGTCATTCAACATACCTATAAATTTTCTTGGACAGTGATGGCGATATTGACATCGCGGCCATGATCATCATTCAACATACCTATAAATTTTCTTGGACAGTGATGGCGATATTGACATAGCGGCCATGGTCATCATTCCACAGTCCCGTCATTTGCTTGGGCATTGGTATTTGCTGAGAAATGTTGATAATCTGGTTATCCACCCTTTGTGCCCATTAAAGGTGGATAAGAACCATGTGAGAGTTAGATCCCGTTTGAATGGCAATTGCTGAGTGACAAATTAATTTATGGATGGCGTGATCTCCAGTGCGCCTACCTCATTAACTCATCTACCGAGTCGGTCAAAGGAATGTTGGTAATTCAGGCCATCCGCCCTTCGTGCCCACTAAAGATGGATGAGAACCACGTGGGCTCTAGACCCTGTCCGAATGGAAATAACTGAGTGACCAGTTGAATTATGGATGGCCTGATTTGCAGCACACCCACCTCATTAACTCGTCTCCCAAGTCAGTCGAAGGAATGTTTCTTCCCCCTAGAGGGGGGCCCCTGTGATATGTCCCCTCCTCAACAAAAAATGTCCTCATTTTTTTTATGTAACAGTATTGGGGGAATGGGCACATGAGGAAATAAGGTACAATTGAACACATATTCTCGCACATGAATGACAGGCGATAGGAAGGTTTGGGAATAAGGAATTTTATCATAGGATTAATGGGGAATGGGATGAATCTGAACACACATGTGCATGCTGACGGTACACTGTAGCAGTCGGGATGGGCAAGTCAGGTCCAGGTAGATCTCGTTCGCCAGCTGTGGTAGGCAAGTTCTGTTTACACAGTCAAGACTCTCACACGTGTACATATGTCATATTTGCACAACGAGAGCACCATGCACACAGAGTTCATGTCCATATGACGTATGCCGAAGGACGTCCAAAGAAACGTGGATGAGCGAGACGAACTGGTGTGTCAGCAAGCAGTCAGGCTGAAGACAAAGAAGAATTGCAGACTGCCTGATGACCGAAGACGTGAAAGTGGTGATACATGTGGCAAAGACCATGTCCAGAGTCATGCCATCACACTCTGTGTCACCCTGTATAACAGCAATGTTAATTATGTGTGCGTGGATGTGTCTCGTATGCAAACTGTGACTGAATTGGTAAAATGATGGTGTGTGAAAGGAGTCCATGTGACGTTGTAGTCAGGATGGAAGATGGCTCAGGAACATTGTTGAGCTGAGATGACTGAAGCAGAGACCGGCTGCAGGACACTGGGATGATGAGCAGAAGTAGTTGCGTGGAATCATCCCGATAATGAAGATCAGTAGCTTATTGCACAATGTGTTCTGATTCATGGGATTTTGAGGGAGTGGGATGGGAAAATATAACATTCAAATAAAGCAATCGCTTGTCATCCACGTCAAGAATAAGTTGACTGGGCAATGCATATGAAAAGAAACCACAACTACAATATAACTGAAGTTTTCTGTAGTAGCATACAAAGTCTTACTATATCATACTATAGAATAAGGAGATCTAACGCATAAAAGAAGGCAAGGCATGGCACGAAAAATGCAAAATAAGAATACAAGGAAAATGCTATTCCAGAAAAAAAAATGTAGCTTGAAAACACAATGCATGTATGGAGAAATATGTCCTGGAAACACAAGATACACACAGACATGTAGGCTGAAAAAGAAACTTAATCATGTAAATGACCAATACTTGAAAACCACATCGTACATGTAAACAACCATAATAATCATTTCAGAAGAATGAATGATATGCAGCAATAAATCATTGACAGGCTGATACTTGATATCCTTACAAGATTGCAAGACAAGCAGTGGTAAGCTGCACTGCACCGTGAAGCCATTACCGGTATGATAATTTAAAGACAAAGCAAGGAAGCGAAAAGCTTTCATCAAAGAGAAATGCCACTTGAACTATCAACAGAAACACTAATACACATTGCCGACTGTCATGAATAAACAAGGGCGAAAAAGTGAGTGCACTTGTAGCACGTATAATGTTCATCACACAGGAAAAAGCAGCGACTCAATGTTTCATGTTGCCAATGTTCATTTTACAAATTGTGAAGATCATCAGAAATGGTGTACACACAATAAGTAACTTATAGCACTTGAATACACATGTTCGAAGAACGCTGAAAAAGAAAATGAAGTAACATAAAGTGGCATGTCTCCTTGGTACGGGATAGGGTAAAATAAGTCTTGCAAACTTGTAACAGAGCTCAAATGAGGTTCATCATACCAATTTTGTTTTATGGTAAATAACTACATGATCAGCAAATGAATGATAATGAAATAGAATATGTTGGTCTCATGAAGCTAAAGTTCAAAATCAACTGAACAATGTGATAATCGTTAGTAGGGTTAGTACGATTAGGAAAAAAAATTCAACACATGCGTTGTTGTACGCAATAGACACCAGTGTAGTTCTCAGAAGCAGGAGAAGAACACTGGGAGACAAAAATGATACGGTGCCGTATGACGTTTAATAACATGAACTGATACCTTGGATAAGAGATAACACGATGCGATACGAATGATACAAGATGATGCTGTATGATTAGATTATAACATACGACACGTACTGATACCAGAGGATGAGATGACAACATATGATAAGCAATGATAATAATAATACCCCGGGTTGCATGAAACCAGTGAGTAGAAGAACAACGTGGTGAGTATGTAATGAACGCAGTTACAAAACATGCAAATGAACGTTTTATGAACGCAAGGTTAAAATGAACGCAGAGTATGCGCTGAGCAGATGAACGCTTAAGGGGCATAAGAATGAAATTATGCGCAGGAATACGAAGGGATGTGAATGAAATGAATGAGCTGTAGAGCGCGAGCAATCATTCTGAGGACGGTGTCGCTATAGTAACGACTGTATACTGTAACGAATGAAGATGAACGCAAGGAGGTAAGATGGGGGCAGCAGGGCACTGGCCCTTGCAACGGATTTCCATTGCGATAATGCTCAGAACAGTAAGGAAACGTTGAATATATTATGTAACGGTTGATGAAATATATCGGAATATTTAATCGCGAACGATCGACGGTCCTGATTTAAAGGCAGCAAGAACGACAGGATCGATAGCCGTCATACAACCGAATGTAACGTCGCACCATGATGGTTCCTGTATTTTGAAGAATATTTGCCTGCAACAAACAAACAAGTTAGGACCAAAACATACACAACACAAATAAGTAAGTAAATCCTATAAAATATGTAATGCTCATTGATATCTGAAGTACATAGGTGTCATAACCCTGTTGAGAACATTTCTTTTGAGCTGTAAACAGTAGTATTGCTAGTACCATACATCCTACTCGATAGACTGAATCACTGTTAATAAGCACACGAAAGGAAGATTTTTTTTTTTTTTTTTTTTTTTTTTTGCATAATCATAGTGTCATATTCTCAGTAGTAATCATTCACGTCACTGTACATACTTTTATCAGTCTTTGATTATGTGTGCCAATATCATGTGAATTGAAAAAATCCTCTGAACGAAGGATCGACACATATGCACTATAAGGCCCTCAAGCACGGCACCTTGTGACGCGTGTCACTCAATACACACACCAAAATAAATTGAAAAAAACGGGCAATACCGAGGGCGGCACCAATGTGCGTTTAAGTCCCTATGTGGTATGCCATGTAGCATGAAGCACAAAGTAGTATGAACAGTAGTAACTGGCACCGGACATAGTGAAGAACTGGTAAAGGCAGTAGAAGTAAGAAGTGTGCATCATTCAATAAGTACCAAATGCGCCATCAAGAAAAACTAGAGCCACTACTGTTTGGCCATGTGACATATGACACATGAAACACCATGAAGTAAAACATGAGGCAATACTCAGAGCTGCCAGCGCATGGCTCTTCAACGTTTGCCGTACAATATGTGCCATGAAGACGAAATGAAGGAGAATCAGGGCTACCAGCGTTTGGCCCTATGACGACGTATGCGGTTTTACACACCATGAAGTAGAACAAGAGGCAATACTCGGAGCTGCCAGCGCGTGGCTCTTCAACGTTTGCCGTAGTAATTTAAACCAAAGTAGGAAGGGGCAGTATCAGGGTCGCCAGCGCATAACCCTTTGCCGATGCAACGTAGCATGAAGTCACAAAAACCAAGATGAGCAGTGGGCTGTCTGGCCTATGTGGCGCTAAGGTACATGAACACACAGTAGAAGTGGAAGTACGAAGTTGAATGAGCAAATAAACAATCACTGAGATAAGGAGACTTCATTGCAATTGGAACGCATAATTACCAATCATAGTAGGACAAGGTGGCAAACTAAGTTCCTATAAACTGGCAATAAGTCGTTTGAAAAACAGTGTTGATCGTATGGATTTGAGATCGCAATACATAAGCTATGGAAGGACGAGAAGAAAGAACATCACACGAGCAACGTGCACATGTTGCTAATAAGTCTGATGTATAGTCCACACAGGTGGTTTCCCATGTAAAATATACTGACTTACATGTGAATACTTTCTCTCTACCTTTCCCTATACGTTAGTAAACCTTGATGAGTAACTGTAGAAGTGATACAATAAATAATTACGCCCTGAATAGCAGGAAGATGTGTATGGACTGACACCGATGATGATTCTGTAGCACAAAAGGGACCACAAAAGATGGTTGCATATCAACCACAACGTACAGAACGTGTACACGAGACTCAAACTAGACATACAGGTGGTTGGACATATACATGATCAGGAGCATCATAATCACAACGTGTATGTATGGGTGTCCTGAAGACAACTCCGTTTTTCTCAGCATGACTGACTGACTGTGGACTGGGGATGAAAGTGAAAAACCTCAGTAACGAAATCATAGTTGTTGGACTGACTGTAAAGAAATATAGATCTAAAGCGACAAGGGACATATCGTAGAACAGCACACATGAAGCAGACAAATGAACATAACCGCACAGGAAAAGAAAAATATGCAACCCGTGTTCAAGAACGCGTGTACGAAAACCGAATCTTGAAAAGCCGTGTTTACCAACACACACGTGAGTGACTACGTGGGCAGCAGAGATGAATGACTGAGAGGGTGGGAGGGTGGGGACTGAGGGAAGGAGGGCGCTGTAGGCGTAACATGCTACGGTCAAGGTAGGCCCTAACCTCACATCTGACACGCGCCTGGAGATAAGCTCGCTGATAGAATCACAGACACTATATCGGAGACAAGCAACAAGCTTTGGATGCAGTCTGTGACGTACTTGCTTCACTTTGCCGACGAAAATTTGTATCCAACACACATCTGTTAACTTGACTCGACATTTTGTAGATGTATAAAGGCGTCAACCAACCTATGGGAAATGACTCTGAACGTAACTGAACATAGAAGATGAACTCTCCTAAGTGCTAATCTATGTTCATTAGTATCATATCTATGCTCACTCAGCGCGGCAGTAGGCCTACGCTTGGCTATCAACTTGTGCTGTGTGGGCAGTGCAGAAACTTGAATACCAATTCAGTAAGTTTGCATACGAGACACACACACACAATTACATTGCTGTTTAGAGGTGACACAGAGTGTGATGGCATGACTCTGACATGCTTGCCACATTATCACCACTTCACGTTTCGTCATCAGCATCTGCAATTCTTCTTTGTCTTCACTGACTGTGTGACATACCATTCGTTCCATCCACGTTTCTTTGGACGTCTTGCATACGTCATATGGACTGAACTCTGGTGCAGGTCTCATGTTCAGAACACGACTGTAACGTGTGAGAGTCTTGACCCGTGTAAACGACTTGCTACCACAGTGGTGACGAGATCTACTGGACCTGACCTGCCCATCCGATGCTACAGTGTGCGTCAGCATGCAATTGTTCAGATTCATCCCATTTCGCATTAAACTATGAAAAATTCCTTTTCCAACCTTCCTATCGCCTGTCATGATGTATTTCAAGGAGGATTTATTTTGGGGATTTATCGCAAGGAGGATTTGGTCTTGCCATCTATCAGGGAAAGAATTTAGTCTCTTTTTATCATAGGAGAATTTAGGGTCACTCTGTCTCAAACATCACATACAACCAGAAAGGAGAGTGACGAGAAGAAATACACAAATACGCTGGACCTGATTCTCAAAGCAGTCCACACATAAATTGATAACTACAAAGCCTTTATTCAATTAAGAAAAAGCGTAATTCACCAAGCGTGTGTGCCATGAATCCTAATAGTCCTAAAACCCTAAGATGCACTACGAATCTTCACTAACTTACTTATCACTGAAATACTGAGCACTTCCATAATTCCTATTCTATTCCCTCTCTCTCTCTCTGCTTCATGGCAAAGAAAACATACTACCTACTTCTATCCCTACCCTAACAAAAGTATAAGATGAAACGTAGTCACATACCTTTAAGATAGATTGGAGACTTCTGTCGTTCACTGACTCACTGTCACACTGGGTGTCGACTCAGTGCTGACTCTCCCACTCTAGTTACTCTCCCACTAGTAAGTCTCCCACTCTGGTAAGTCCTAACCACTGACTGCTAGCCTATATACAGTGCGATTCCCATTTACCGATCTTTGTCTCTGCTACAAACATTCCCAGCTGCCCTCTAGCTGTTGATATCAATAAAACTGGGCATTTCAAATTTGGGGAACTTGGCGATCCTGGCATAGCTGCCTTGGTCGTCATTCAACATACCTATAAATTTTCTTGGACAGTGATGGCGATATTGACATCGCGGCCATGATCATCATTCAACATACCTATAAATTTTCTTGGACAGTGATGGCGATATTGACATAGCGGCCATGGTCATCATTCCACAGTCCCGTCATTTGCTTGGGCATTGGTATTTGCTGAGAAATGTTGATAATCTGGTTATCCACCCTTTGTGCCCATTAAAGGTGGATAAGAACCATGTGAGAGTTAGATCCCGTTTGAATGGCAATTGCTGAGTGACAAATTAATTTATGGATGGCGTGATCTCCAGTGCGCCTACCTCATTAACTCATCTACCGAGTCGGTCAAAGGAATGTTGGTAATTCAGGCCATCCGCCCTTCGTGCCCACTAAAGATGGATGAGAACCACGTGGGCTCTAGACCCTGTCCGAATGGAAATAACTGAGTGACCAGTTGAATTATGGATGGCCTGATTTGCAGCACACCCACCTCATTAACTCGTCTCCCAAGTCAGTCGAAGGAATGTTTCTTCCCCCTAGAGGGGGGGCCCCTGTGATAATTCTATCTCCGAATCTGAGACAAATGAAAGACACTGTTCCAAAAGTGTATTAAACATTGTTCCAAAAATGTATTATAACATCAATACAAAACTTCTCTCTCTCTCTCTCTCTCTCTCTCTCTCTCTCTCTCTCTCTCACACACACACACACACACTCTCTCTCTCTCTCTCTTACACACACACACACACTCTCTCTCTCTCTCTCTCTCTCTCTCTCTCTCTCTCTCTCTCTCTCTCTCTCTCTCTCTCTTACTGTTCGGCTGTAGGATATTTTTGGTTCATCTGTCTTTGCTGTAAAACGATTTATCTGTTTAAAAATCGTCAAAACAACAACTGAAATGTGTTTCAATGTGTGTTTACTTATTTCGACTTGTTGCGTAAAATGTAATACCCGCGATCTGAGCTGAATATGTTTATTATTACCGGACCAGCCTCAACATGCCTGAACTACTTGTTTCAGCATCACGTGAACGGACATGTGTGCAGCTGCGTCCCACTCCTCACCCCCCCCCCAAAAAAAAAATGATAATAATAACAACCGGCCACGCTGTCTGGGATTAGAAAAAAATCTTTATGGTACTTATGTTAGTTACGTCTATTTGAATCGATTACAACTAAAACCTATTTTCCACTATTACCATGCTGATTATCAAATATACGCACCATGAAAAAGTGTATCTGTAGGTGGTATATTCGCAGTAATAAGATTGGTACTAAATGAACAACCGGTCTATGATAGCCTCAGTATCGATTCCTACTTGTTCTGTCATTATCATTATCGTTATTGTTTAAAGCTCAGCTGACTGCGAAGAGTCATTTCAGGTCTACATCCATTGCATAATGTACACAACACCTCGATGACCTCGAAAACACACACACACTCACACACACACACACACACACATACACACACACACACACACACACACACACACACACACACACACACACACACACACACACACACACACACACACTGGAAAAGAAAATTTTGTACACATAACAACGTATTGGCATGACGATTTCGGCTGATGTATCACCAGAGGGTTTAAAAAACAAACCTGAATACAACTGTGAACATAACTAAGGACCTTAAAACATACATACAAACTGGCTTCAATTACCTATAACTGCGTCTGTACATCATACTTTCCTACAGCCAAAGATACACTGAATATGTATATCTAATTAACAACCCAAACAGAAACTGTAAAACTGTGTAGAACGCATACAGTGAATAGATCAGCAAGGCACAGAATGGTGGAAGAAGTGACAGAAAGTAAAAGAGCAATGCATAAACAAAACACGTGACAGAAAAGAGGAAATGTCTAGTTTAGTAGTACAGAATTTCCAGACGGTAAGGACACTATCTGTACTGTACGAGCCACCGGCATCCCAACGAGGAAAACTTGTTTTGTCAGAATAATATCTATGTATCTCTCACACTAAAACTGCGACATGCATGATAAACACCACTGTTTGATATACAGTAATGTATTCATAACGCGATAGCTTGCTCTAGTTGTATGTATTACTGACCAAAACGAGAGCTTCTTCTCAAATCTCTTTCGTTTTTCTTTTTTAATTGTGGGCGAGTTTTACCATAACCTCCTCCGACCACGATGATTTGCTGCAAGTTGATCGTTAATCATCTTCTTTTTCTCTGACGAGAGGAATGTGCCGTCAGTTTGACTCAAAGCCAGCTGAATAGCACAGCACCGTTGTTTAGCTCGCTATGCCCGCCAGCTCCGTGACAACAGCACAACGATCATCTCAAGAGTGCGACATAGATGTCTGTCTATCCATGTGTATAGTATATCCAAGCACCATCAAGTGATATGCAACGGCACTAATGACCCGAAATTGTCTATGCAATTATGTTTGTAAACAAGAAAAAAACAAAATCAACAGTACGCCATCAAGTGACATGCATTGGCCGTAATGATTCAAAACTGTTCATGCACTTATACTTGTAAACAAAAAAAGAAAACCTCCAACACACCATCAAGTGATATGTAATGGCACTAATGACTCGAAATTATTTATGCACACATTTTTGTATCAAAAAAGCAACAATACCGACACATCTGACTGGAGGAAAGATGCCTTATTTCCTACATAAAGTCAGGGAAAAAAAAAACACAAGGTAAAACAAAATAGAACCAAACTTAATTACCCATGCCACCAGTCCACACCTCATATATGCAGACTACTACAGTTGTTTTTTCGTTTCTGCTGCTGAATTCTGTCTCTCCCAAATATCTATTCTGTTCCTTTCTTTTGCATCATATATGTTTTCCAGTGATTTGTTGTCACAAGTTGTTTTTTGAAATACAATCTGCCAACATGTGCAATTTGTTAGTCACAGGATTTAGTCTATCCTTTAAATTATTTTTGTTTGTCCCGTTTTATGCTATTGTTTTCATAATATGACTATGGACAGATTGAAGAGATGTTAAAATTAACATTACAATACTGAGCCAAATACTGCTACGTCCCGGGAATCCCCTCAACCAATGTTACTATTAATATTTCCATGAAGATAAAAACTATGACTCAATTATGCCACAGATAGATTTTTGGTTAAATCTCACACACGCGGTCAGCTCTGAAGTAGCCTACACGCACAAGAAGTCAGGTCCAAAATCACACAAAAGCAGTAGATTCTTAACTACATCACATACATATGCAGTCAGTCATCGCCAAAATATACATACATAATGAGGTCATATACACAAATAAACTATTAGAGTTCTGTAACATACACACTCACACACACACACACACACACACACACACACACACACACACACACACACACACACACACACACACACACACACACACACACAAACACACATATATGACTTAGTGCCAAAAGGTGTGCATGAAAAGAGGACACAGAGGTCAGAAAATAAAGTTAGAGAGAAATTAAAAAGAAATGCATTTTCTTAATGTGAAACATGTTTATAACACATCTTTAAAATAATAAGATAAAATCTTGATTGGTTTTTGAGAAAATGGCCTTTGATTATATGTGAAGTGCGAAATATCGGATGTCAGGTATTACGACATAAATGCTTCTCTGTAGGGTCATCAACAAACAAAACTGTTTTGAACCAGTACAAACAAGAAGAGAGAGTCCACATGCACATTTGTGAAGTTTTTTTTTATACAAAATTATTTTTAAAAAGATGATGTTGGGTGTCATTTGTCGTAATACCTGACATCCGACACAAGGCCAATCTTTGACATTTTTGTGCAAATAACAAAAAGCATTCAGTTCCATCCATTCAGCCAGACTGACATTCCAATACACATATAAAACACAGTATAAGGGTTTTTTTCAAGCCTAGCTTTATTTTGTTGTTAATTTTGATCAAAATATGCAAAAAGTGTTGAATGTCAGTCTTACACGAAATCTACCATTACAACTAAGAAACATGCTATCAGGAGGTAGTGTCACATTTTCTGGCACAAAATCCTTTTTTCATTTCATTGTGAATTACTGAACAACATACATGATTTAACAAAGGTAAGATTTTTCATGACTAAATCAGCTTCCGACAATGTAGGGCCTACATGATTTAACATAGGTAGAATTTTTCACATCTAAATTAGATTTTTCAAGACAAAATCAGTATCATCAGTCTCATTACATCAAAGACTCAAACATGAAACAAATATTTATAAATTCAGTATACAATTTTATGGTAGGCCCTACTGACTTGCTACTTGAACTTGACATTGTTGTGCAGAAATATTACCAAGAATATCAGAGGTTGATGCTGACTGAAGAAATATTGTCAAGGATGAGAAGGAGCTGGGTAAAATGAGTCTAAGAAAACTTCATGATATGGTGAAGTCCAGTACCAAGTTCTCTGTCATGAACACATTTAAACCTTCATGTAATGGTGAAATATTGTGTTCTCTGATTGGAATGATTTTCAACCAAATGAAGGTTGACTTCCCGATCAAATGAACTGGCTGGTTCCCAAGATGTTTCCGGGGATTCACTCCAATAATACAGGGTGGTTCCATCTTTCCTAGTGGATGAAAGGAAGCTCACACAGTAAAGTTCCAGCAACTCATCCACCTCAATCACCTGGTCAATGAAAGATTTTCTGTTCCAAATAATAGTGTGTAAAGAGTGGAGCCTGGGTGTATTGAGACATTTGGAATTCAGCACCAGCGGCACAAAGTGATTTGGCAACCAAAACTCTTCACTGGACTCATCATGGGTAGATGACCACATGATGAACAATTTGTGGTTTGGGGATGCACCTGGTGCTCTGATAATGCGGTTGCAATGCAACCTGTAGAGGGGATACCCCATGGATGGGTGAACAGACTGGATTGTGCAGTTGGTTACCAAAGAAGCAGCAAAGAACTCCCACAGGCCAGTGAAAGAGTTTGGCTGTTTGACAGCCATCACTTCTTCTTGGAATGCAACAGCAAAAGAAGTATTTGCTGAGACTGAGGTCATTGCAGCAACACGTATAACTTCATCTGGGGAGGCTATGTCATGCATGCCACACCAATTTTCACCGTTCAGAAACAGTTCTGGGTTGGTTGCCATTGCCAAAACTATTCTGCAGCGAAGCTCCACATGGTGATTTTCATTACCAAACAGCAATATGCTAATGGATCTGAAAAAGCAATTTCCATCACCAAGAACATTGATTGGTTTGCATCTGTCTAAGACCTCAGGCTCCAGCAGCGAACATGCAGACTGGTCTACAGTTGCATCAACATGAGCGGGCAAAGAAAGGAGAGGAAGTCTAAATTTCATAATATGTTCCTTCCATTGCTCTGCAAATGACTGAACATCTTCAAAAGTGCTGCATGCCTGGAGTTCATCCATACAGTAATTAAAGAAGATGATTCTGTCTGTAATGCCAGTTTCCAATCTGTCATTTGTATTAATCTCTCTAGCACCTTCTGAAACAGACAGTCCATCATTATCAGGCTGCCTGTCAGTCTCTGTTGGTTGATCAGTTTCTGTCCTACTTCTGGACTGGTCCATCTCTTGTGCCATGTCAGAGTCAGAGTCACTTTGTCCACAGTCAATGTCAGTTGCTTCTGATTCT
Source organism: Monoplex corrugatus (assembly GCA_030674185.1). Lineage (NCBI taxonomy): Eukaryota > Metazoa > Mollusca > Gastropoda > Littorinimorpha > Ranellidae > Monoplex > Monoplex corrugatus. The sequence continues at coordinate 30,555,636 of JAPXFY010000016.1, read as the reverse complement.
GAAACCACTGGACTTTCACCTTCAGAATTGAACTGCAGTGGTACTTCCACTTCTGTATCAGTTAGGGAATCAGATCTGAAGATGAATGTCCAGAAGTTTCAGCCTCAAGAGGAGATGGCAGTTCTGTGTTTGGCACACTGCTGGTTATGAAAGAATGTGGATCAGAATACTTAACATTTATTACTGCCCATTTGTCCACATGGTCTGGAGACAGACAAGACTGGTACTGCCCCAAGAAAGGTGCCTTGCTGCAAGGACTCCAGGAGACAAAGTGCGCAGATGGTGAATTTTCCTTGAACCAGGAACGGTTGACAACATATTTGAAGTCACCTTTCTCTTTATCTAGTGCTGTTCAACAAGGAAAAATTGCTGCACTTTGTGTTGGCACTGCCCTTCATCCCCACGCACAGACAGAGTTTTGCAACAATGCTCATACATGTCACGAGCATTTCTGACAGTTATTTTTCCAGCTGCAATGTCTCTTGTTACACATCGCTTCACTGCACCTCCACACCAGTCACTGTCATTCTTCCCATGACGAGCTCCATAAAAAACCTTTTCTAATGCCACCTCACTACAACCTGGGACCCGAGTATGGGAAAGAAAAAGAAAGGGAAGTTTGGATTTGAACTGTGCAGCACAGCCATCGCTAACAAGCACTACTTTTTTCAAATTTTCAGCAGTGTTGGAGAGATACTGCAGTGCTTGTTGCACACAAACCTGAGTGACATGTGCATCATGACGTAAATCATCAGTGAGAAAAACCAAGGAATCACGCCTCAGCTGCCCACAGCCACATCTTCTGAAAGTGACAACAGGAAAGACTGTGACTTGCCGATAAGCCCAGTGCGCACTCTGAGGCTCGTCCTGGAATCGACACAGGAAATTCTCTGCGAAGTCGCATGTAGCAATTGCCCATCCTTCGGGCAGCTCCGTTTTCAACCTTTGAAGTTGTTATCGCTGCCACTCAGCATTAAACACATGTCGGCTCTGAGAACCCAGCTCTTATAATAATTCATCCACACATTCATCCACTGTCCCACTCTTTTTCACTTTCTCCATTCTTGAACTCTTTCCCTGTCTCACATGTTCCCATCTGCTCCAACCAAGTTGTTTTTTCAAACATTCGCTCAGACATTCTCTCAGTCTCTCCCCCACTCGCTCTACACCACACTCAGTGCATTTCCTATCCACACACAACAAATCAGGTGCATCTTCAAATTTGCACATGCTTTCATTCAACAATTCTCTCACACTTCTGCGCCAAGAGACAATTCAGCCTTGACTTCAGCTTAGGATTTAGGCAGATTTCACACAAGCACTGTCTGAATTTCAATTTTTTAACAGACAGAATGGTTTTTGGCTTGTGACGATGAAATGATCTTAGTGACACTTTCATCTTTGTGGCCTCTACAAATTCCTTGTGTAGTTGTCTTACTGGATTCAACTGCTTCTTCTTTGATGCTTTGCACGGATTGTCTGCAGCATTCTTCTCAAAAAAGTCACGGATGTCTTTCTGAACCTTGTTTGAATTTTTCTTTGAATATGGGGAGGTGTCTATCCCTTGTGTTGCAGCTACAAATCTTCTACTTATCCCTGTTTCTTCTCCACAATCTTTGAAAGCTTTTGCAAGGCATCGTTTGTGTCTAAGTGTCTTTTTGTCTCTTTTTCCCCTTATCGTTTCCATGTGTGTTTGCAGAGCAACAGTAGGTGTTTGTGGTGTCTGAATGTTTATACCAACTTCTCTGAGTGCTTGCTTAGTCCCTTTATCAGCAGATTCTGACAATCCTTTGTACAGACAGGCAAACTTCTTGCCCTTTGCATTTATTTTTTCGCGGACACGTCTGACTGCCCGCTGAAATGACTCCTTGTTAGGATAGGGACAGCCTGAGGATTGGAACTCTATCCTGGCTTCCGTGGCCTTTTCTAATCGGGCTTGCTCAGCAGCTTGCAGTGTTTCTTTCTGGTTATAGTAGCGGGCCATTCTCTTTTCATTTATACGCTGCCTCTTTTGAGCAGTTTGATTGTCCCTGTGCTTTTTCACTGCCAGTCTGTTAGCTTCCCTCTTCCGGGCAATCTTCTCTTTGTCTAGCCTGGTCAGAGGGCGTGAGGGTGCAGTGTTGGCTTGTTCTGCTGCTTTCTGTTTTTTTCTTTCTCTGAAAACACAAAATGCATAAATTTCCTAAATTGAAGGAAACTTGAACGAAAAAAGCGAAATACATTATGCACATTATAAAAAAAAAAAAAAATCCAAACTAACTAACCTCGTCCTTTCATCTGCCACTGATCTGAGTCAGTTCACTGCCTAATTCATTGAAAGTTCCAGTAGGATTTTATCAAGATAGCGTCAAGAACAACAAAAAAAGATTAATTCTGAGGTTTGGTTTTCAGTGATCTAAGCCTAAGAGCATTAAGTTTTTTAATGTCTCATTAAACTTTTGTTTAGAACTTTGTTCTTTTCCCAGTCCTGTCCTCTTTCCTGTTCCCCGACAGATCTCCCTTATAATGTTACATTTGAATTGTGTGAGCATTTACGGAGTACACCAAGCTATTATAAAGAAAAAAGATTTATAGATAGCCTACTTGTTGTTATTTGTATTATCAACTATCCAGTAACTATGGCACATACTCATAACGCTTCTGGCGCAGTCTCTGTAATTGTCGTTCATGCTGAATCTGTTCAGGAGTTTTCAGCTTCTGTCGATTCCGCTTTGCGCGGGCCTTGTCATCATCCCTCATTTTCTTCAGGAGAATTGGATCCTGGGCAATGTTTTCCCTGTAGGCTTTGCATCTTTCAGCAGCAGTAAGTGTCTTCTTCCTGGCTGGAGATTCAGCAGTATGCTGTGTTCGTGCCTTAGTCATGGTGGTGGTAGATAGATCAAAAGATCCCTTGTCTGAAAATAAATATTCAAATAGGCGTAAGTGGATAGAAACAAATCTAAATTGTCACATTTTCTGAAAATAAAATTTTAAATACATGACTTTAACAAAACTAAACTGACATCGCACACGCCCGGTCTCTTAAGATCACAATTTCACCATTTCTTAATCAAAACAAAACAAATCAAGAACAAAGAGAGCCTTATCTACCTCCAAATCCTTCCACAAATAATTTTACTTAATAATTTAGCCTACAGCACTATGCATCAAACTTGTTACCAACCATTAACAATTTTTTTAAATAATTTGCAGCACTATGCATCAAACTTGTTACAAACCATTAACAATTTGCTTGACTAAGATCAAAACTTGTAGCCTGAATGACAGGTTGATATTTTGGTGTAAATATGACATCAGAGACAACAATAGGCATAAACACCAGTAAATCAGGCTATAGTTTAAAAATATTTCCATCCAGTAGTTAAGTATTTAGGTTCCTTCAAAAGCAAACCATATCTGTTGTTTCAAATAATAAGATAAGGTGTTTTGCACATAGTCTGTCAGATACCAACTTGCTGTAATTGAACGTCAGACTTGCATCAAACTCTTACGATCGAACGTCGGAATTACAGCAGAATCCACTGTCGTAATGACGCTCTTTGTCTTGAATGGACTTCAGAACAAGCTAACACAATTTTGATCTGATGAACGGAAATGGCGCATTTTCTTCATAGTTTTTCTAGCAATTAAAAGATTCATTAATACAAATCAATATCTGACGATTCAGCACAAAAAAAACACTGAAAAATTGTATCGGACGTCAAAAGTAATCGGACGTCATGCCGACAGAAAAATTGGTACAAACCTTGCAACACTCATGGAGCCGCAATGCAAATGCCGTGTGATTCAAACTTGCCCGGAAATGTCACGTGGGTGTCCCGGATGTGGTTGAAATAGTAAAATCTTGAAATATTTTTTTATTTGCCTGTTTAATTTACGAGAATATTGGACGTCAGGTCTTGCGACAAAAACCGACAGAATTCAAAATGTTCATAAGCATCCAAATATTGTTAGTTCTAATGAATTTTTTGGATGCTGCATGATTAAGCAATATCCTGCAAAGGGTTCGTGTAGTTTTCGGTCCGACTTTTGTGTATTTAACAAGCTGTGTGTGCAAGAAGTTTGGAAACGAGTATTACGACAAACTTTACGTTTAGTCGGACAAATTTTTGTGAACCTTGAAATAAAAATGCGTGAAATGTAAGTTCTGGTATTACTTGCAATACATAGAGATATGTTTTGCCAACATGTAATATATATGTACATCTATATGTTGTAAGCTTTAAAATATACACATAACCCGTCACCTCTGTAATACACACGTGCAGACCTATAGTAAGCAGTAAAATACAACAGGTATGTCATACTGCTTTCTAACGTTTGTCAGCAACGGGCATGTCATACTGCTATCTACGGTTTTTGAGCAACGGTCATGTCGTACTGCTTTCTAACGTTTGTCAGCAACGGGCATGTCATACTGCTATCTACGGTTTTTGAGCAACGGTCATGTCGTACTGCTTTCTAACGTTTGTGAGCAACAGGCATGTCATACAGCTATGTACGGTTTTTGAGCAACGGTCATGTCGTACTGCTTTCTAACGTTTGTGAGCAACAGGCATGTCATACTGCTATCTACGGTTTTTGAGCAACGGTCATGTCGTACTGCTTTCTAACGTTTGTGAGCAACAGGCATGTCATACAGCTATGTACGGTTTTTAAGCAACGGTCAGGTCATACTGCTTTCAAAATTTTGTGAGCAACGGGCATGTCATACTGCTTTCTAAATTTTGTGAGCAATAGGCATTTCATACTGCTTTCTAACGTTTGTGAGCAACGTGCATGTCATACTGCTTTCCTATGTTTGTGAGCAACAGGCATGTCATACTGTTCTCTAACGATTCTGAGCAACGGTCACGTCATACTGCTAAGTTTTCTGAGCAACAGTCATGACATACTGCTAGTTAACGTTTCTGAGCAACGGTCACGTCATACTGCTAAGTTTTCTGAGCAACGGTCATGACATGCTGCTAACGTTGCTGAACAACGGTCATGACATAATGCTAACTAACATTTCTGAGCAACGGTCACGTCATACTGCTAAGATTTCTAAGCAACAGTCATGACATGCTGCTATCTAACGTTTCTGAGCAACGGTCATGACATGCTGCTAAGATTTCTGAGCAACGGTCATGGCATGCTGCTGACGTTTCTGAGCAACGGTCACGTCACACTGCTAACGTTTATGAGCAACGGTCATGACATACTGCTATTTAGCCTTTCTGAGCAACGGCCATGACATACTGCTAGCGTTTCTGAGCAACGGTCATGACATACTGCTAGCGTTTCTGAGTAACAGTCATGACATACTGCTATCTAGCGTTTCTGAGCAATGGTCATGACATACTGCTATCTAGCATTTCTGAGTAACAGTCATGACATACTGCTATCTAGCGTTTCTGAGCAACGGTCATGACATACTGCTATCTAGCGTTTTGAGTAACGGTCATGACACACTGCTATCTAGCGTTTCTGAGTAACGTCATGACATACTGCTATCTAGCGTTTCGAGTAACAGTCATGACATACTGCTATCTAGCGTTTCTGAGTAACAGTCATGACATACTGCTATCTAGCGTTTCTGAGTAACAGTCATGACATACTGCTATCTAGCGTTTGTAACGGTCATGACATACTGCTATCTAGCGTTTGTAACAGTCATGACATACTGCTATCTAGCGTTTGTAACAGTCATGACATACTGCTATCTAGCGTTTGTAAAGGTCATGACATACTGCTATCTAGCGTTTCTGAGTAACAGTCATGACATACTGCTATCTAGCGTTTGTAACGGTCATGACATACTGCTATCTAACTTTTCTGAGTAACAGTCATGACATACTCTATCTAGCGTTTCTGAGTAACAGTCTTGACATACTGCTATCTAGCGTTACTGAGTAACAGTCATGACATACTGCTATCTAGCGTTTGTAACGGTCACGTCATACTGCTATCTAACGTTTCTGAGTAACAGTCATGACATACTGCTATCTAGCGTTTCTGAGTAACGTCATGACATACTGCTATCTAGCGTTTGTAACAGTCATGACATACTGCTATCTAGCGTTTGTAACGGTCATGACATACTGCTATCTAGCGTTTGTAACAGTCATGACATACTGCTATCTAGCGTTTGTAACGGTCATGACATACTGCTATCTAGTGTTTGTAACGGTCATGACATACTGCTATCTAGCGTTTGTAACAGTCATGACATACTGCTATCTAGCGTTTGTAACAGTCATGACATACTGCTATCTAGTGTTTGTAACGGTCATGACATACTGCTATCTAGCGTTTGTAACAGTCATGACATACTGCTATCTAGTGTTTGTAACGGTCATGACATACTGCTATCTAGTGTTTGTAACGGTCATGACATACTGCTATCTAGCGTTTGTAACGGTCATGACATACTGCTATCTAGCGTTTGTAACGGTCATGACATACTGCTATCTAGCGTTTGTAACGGTCATGACATACTGCTATCTAGCGTTTGTAACGGTCATGATATACTGCTATCTAGCGTTTGTAACGGTCATGACATACTGCTATCTAGCGTTTGTAACAGTCATGACATACTGCTATCTAGCGTTTGTAACAGTCATGACATACTGCTATCTAGCGTTTGTAACGGTCATGACATACTGCTATCTAGTGTTTGTAACGGTCATGACATACTGCTATCTAGCGTTTGTAACGGTCATGACATACTGCTATCTAGCGTTTGTAACGGTCATGACATACTGCTATCTAGCGTTTGTAACGGTCATGACATACTGCTATCTAGCGTTTGTAACGGTCATGATTACTGCTATCTAGCGTTTGTAACGGTCATGACATACTGCTATCTAGCGTTTGTAACGGTCATGACATACTGCTATCTAGCGTTTGTAAAGGTCATGACATACTGCTATCTAGCGTTTGTAACAGTCATGACATACTGCTATCTAGCGTTTGTAACAGTCATGACATACTGCTATCTAGTGTTTGTAACGGTCATGACATACTGCTATCTAGCGTTTGTAACGGTCATGACATACTGCTATCTAACTTTTCTGAGTAATGGTCATGACATACTGCTATCTAGCGTTTCTGAGTAACAGTCATGACATACTGCTATCTAGCGTTTGTAACGGTCATGACATACTGCTATCTAACTTTTCTGAGTAATGGTCATGACATACTGCTATCTAGCGTTTCTGAGTAACAGTCATGACATACTGCTATCTAGCGTTTGTAACGGTCATGACATACTGCTATCTAGCGTTTGTAACGGTCATGACATACTGCTATCTAACTTTTCTGAGTAATGGTCATGACATACTGCTATCTAGCGTTTCTGAGTAACAGTCATGACATACTGCTATCTAGCGTTTGTAACGGTCATGACATACTGCTATCTAACTTTTCTGAGTAACAGTCATGACATACTCTATCTAGCGTTTCTGAGTAACAGTCATGACATACTGCTATCTAGCGTTACTGAGTAACAGTCATGACATACTGCTATCTAGCGTTTGTAACGGTCACGTCATACTGCTATCTAACGTTTCTGAGTAACAGTCATGACATACTGCTATCTAGCGTTTCTGAGTAACAGTCATGACATACTGCTATCTAGCGTTTGTAACAGTCATGACATACTGCTATCTAACGTTTCTGAGCGAACGGTCATGACATACTGCTATCTAGCGTTTTTTAACGGTCATGACATACTGCTATCTAGCGTTTCTGAGTAACAGTCATGACATACTGCTATCTAGCGTTTGTAACAGTCATGACATACTGCTATCTAGCGTTTGTAACAGTCATGACATAACTGCTATCTAGCGTTTGTAACAGTCATGACATACTGCTATCTAGCGTTTGTAACAGTCATGACATACTGCTATCTAGCGTTTGTAAACAGTCATGACATACTGCTATCTAGTGTTTGTAACAGTTATGACATACTGCTATCTAGCGTTTGTAACGGTCATGACATACTGCTATCTAGCGTTTTGTAACAGTCATGACATACTGCTATCTAGCGTTTGTAACAGTCATGACATACTGCTATCTAGCGTTTGTAACAGTCATGACATACTGCTATCTAGCGTTTGTAACGGTCATGACATACTGCTATCTAGCGTTTCTGAGTAACAGTCATGACATACTGCTATCTAGCGTTTGTAACAGTCATGACATACTGCTATCTAGCGTTTGTAACAGTCATGACATACTGCTATCTAGCGTTTCTGAGTAACAGTCATGACATACTGCTATCTAGCGTTTGTAACAGTCATGACATACTGCTATCTAGCGTTTCTGAGTAACAGTCATGACATACTGCTATCTAACGTTTGTAACAGTCATGACATACTGCTATCTAGCGTTTGTAACAGTCATGACATACTGCTATCTAGCGTTTGTAACAGTCATGACATACTGCTATCTAGCGTTTGTAACAGTCATGACATACTGCTATCTAGCGTTTCTGAGTAACAGTCATGACATACTGCTATCTAGCGTTTGTAACAGTCATGACATACTGCTATCTAGCGTTTGTAACAGTCATGACATACTGCTATCTAGCGTTTGTAACAGTCATGACATACTGCTATCTAGCGTTTGTAACGGTCATGACATACTGCTATCTAGCATTTGTAACAGTCATGACATACTGCTATCTAACGTTTCTGAGCGAACGGTCATGACATACTGCTATCTAGCGTTTGTAACAGTCATGACATACTGCTATCTAGCGTTTGTAACGGTCATGACATACTGCTATCTAGCATTTGTAACAGTCATGACATACTGCTATCTAGCGTTTGTAACAGTCATGACATACTGCTATCTAGCGTTTGTAACGGTCATGACATACTGCTATCTAGCATTTGTAACAGTCATGACATACTGCTATCTAACGTTTGTAACAGTCATGACATACTGCTATCTAGCGTTTGTAACAGTCATGACATACTGCTATCTAGCGTTTCTGAGTAACAGTCATGACATACTGCTATCTAACGTTTCTGAGCGAACGGTCATGACATACTGCTATCTAGCGTTTGTAACAGTCATGACATACTGCTATCTAGCGTTTCTGAGTAACAGTCATGACATACTGCTATCTAACGTTTCTGAGCAACGGTCATGACATACTGCTATCTAGCGTTTGTAACGGTCATGACATACTGCTATCTAACGTTTCTGAGTAACAGTCATGACATACTGCTATCTAACGTTTCTGAGCAACGGTCATGACATACTGCTATCTAACGTTTCTGAGCAACGGTCATGACATACTGCTATCTAGCGTTTGTAACGGTCATGACATACTGCTATCTAGCGTTTGTAACAGTCATGACATACTGCTATCTAACGTTTCTGAGCGAACGGTCATGACATACTGCTATCTAACGTTTCTGAGCGAACGGTCATGACGTACTGCTAGCTAACGTTTCTGAGGAACGGTCACCTCATACTGCTATCTAACGTTTCTGAGTAACAGTCATGACATACTGCTATCTAACGTTTCTGAGTAACAGTCATGACATACTGCTATCTAACGTTTCTGAGCAACGGTCACGTCATACTGCTATCTAACGTTTCTGAGCAACGGTCACGTCATACTGCTATCTAACGTTTCTGAGCAACGGTCACGTCATACTGCTATCTAACGTTTCTGAGCAACGGTCACGTCATACTGCTATCTAACGTTTCTGAGTAACAGTCATGACATACTGCTATCTAACGTTTCTGAGCAACGGTCACGTCATACTGCTATCTAACGTTTCTGAGTAACAGTCATGACATACTGCTATCTAACGTTTCTGAGCAACGGTCACGTCATACTGCTATCTAGCGTTTCTGAGTAACAGTCATGACATACTGCTATCTAACGTTTCTGAGGAACGGTCACGTCATACTGCTATCTAACGTTTCTGAGTAACAGTCATGACATACTGCTATCTAACGTTTCTGAGCAACGGTCACGTCATACTGCTAAGATTTCTGAGCAAACGGTCATGACGTACTGCTAGCTAACGTTTCTGAGCAACGGTCACGTCATACTGCTAAGATTTCTGAGCAACGGTCATGACATGCTGCCATCTAACGTTTCTGAGCAACGGTCACGCCATACTGCTAAGATTTCTGAGCAAACGGTCATGACGTACTGCCATCTAACGTTTCTGAGCAACGGTCACGCCAAATGCTATCTAACGCTTTTGTGATAGGTTGCTATGGGAGGAGGAGATTGCTATTCTGAATGCACATACTCTGTGCAGTCCACGATTCTGTTCCCTTCTTTTCTTTTTGTTGTAATGTGTGGTAGTGGTGGCCACGTCGGTTTTCCTACAGTCCCCGAAAGCACAATTTAACACACACACACACACACACACACACACACACACACACACACACACACACACACACACACACACACACACACACACACACAGTGAGATTGTGACAGAGCGAGCGGAGAAAGATACTGAAAGACAGAGCTGGGATGATGACAAATATTTCAAATGCCTTGGTGTCAAAATTAACTTCAGGGTTGCCTTTCTTATTGCCCGTCTTATTTACAAGAACAAAATTTAAGAACAAAACAAGAACAAAAGTGTAATTTTGGATACAGACGCAGGACCAAGCTTACAGTTCACCGACCTGGCTTGACTTGGACCCTGTTTTTGTAACAAGGTATTTCTGTTCATTTGTCTAGACTTACTCTGGCATGAAAACCATCAGTCTGATTAATCTGACAATGCAGAAAACTATCAGTCTAATTAATCTGACAATGCAGAAAGCTATCAGTCTAATTAATCTGACAATGCAGAAAGCTATCAGTCTAATTAATCTGACAATGCAGAAAGCTATCAGTCTGATTAATCTGATAATGCACAAAACTATCAGTCTGATTAATCTCACAATGCAGATATCCAATTTTTGCCAGATCATTTCAGAATCATGATCTCAGAATTATTTTTTCTCTATTTCGTTGATCCCAAGTCTTGCTCTCATATTCAAAACTTTAAACAGCTCCAAATCAAGATTCCAATCCCAGCACGTAGGTTTGGGTTAAGGTTAGAATTATTTTTCATACACTTTCTTTCTTTAATATCTTTGGAGGGTGAAGGCAGAGATATTTTCGTTGCGAATACTGTTTATCAGTACACCATGCCTTTTTGACAATTCTCATATTCATATAATCATTTTTTTGTGTGAAACATTTAAAAGTCACAGCTCTTCAATTCTAGCCATCTAATCAACAAATAAATAGCTACAACATATACACAAATGGCAATCTTCCGATTCGATTTTTGATTTGGGGCTGTTTACGTCTGCATGGCAAAGTCATGACTGAGCTAGAAGAAAAAAAATCTGATAAAAACGAGTTTGTGTTTTAAGTTTCAGTTTCTGAAATGAGAAAGTAGCAATGACAATAAAAAAGAGATGTGAACACACAGACATACAATCAAAGACGGTAAAGACGTATCGACACTGATAAACCTCGAAACTCACCGGACGAAAATGGTATCACATGTCGCTGACGTTTCTCAGACTGTGCATCAGTACTGTGTTTGGTTTCTACACACTTGTTCCGCCAGTAATGAATATCACTGGATATGGTACGTCCCACACTATGATACCAGAATATGTGCACACTCCGGAACTGTTAGCATACGGAAAACCAATGGTCACCTTTTCGTTGAAACTGAAGTCCTTCTGCAGATTTAATTTTAGATCTAGAAGTAACGTCTTTACAGTAGTGTCTAACTGGAACCTCTTGCAGTTGCAAAAATGTTTGAAACAAAGCAGTATGACACTTTACAAAAATTGGCAACATTTTCTGACTGGGCTACTGTCTATGACCCAAAATAATTCTGTTCCAAGTGCGTCACGTAGTAAACTTTTCTGTGGAACGATTCAACAAAAAACACCACCACATTTCAACAACTAGGCGGAACAAAAAAACAAAAAATCACTTCTCACCACTAATGGTCATAAATATGCCCGTAAAAGGGAATGGTAACAATCGTCTGCGGTTTTGAAACGGTGTCTCGTTTCTTAAACCAGAAGGCCATGTTACTCTCTCTCTCTCTCTCTCTCTCTCCTTCGCCATCTTGTAACATTTCAGCTTGACATTCACTACCAAAAAGTCACTGATCTCAAATACATCCAACATTCAGTTTCTGATTTAGGCGTTGGTTTAAAAGTAATGGTTCGTTATATGACAAAAATGTGACATACATGTACACGCGCCTTACACACACATACACATACATGTACACCCACCTTACACACACACACACACACACACAAAGATCCCGAGAAAAAAAGAAATGGGGCACGAAAAAAGTGAAAGTGATTTTTTAAGTGAACAGCTGATCTTTTTTCATTGTTTGTTGTTGTTTTTGATGTTTTTAAACAGGGTGTGTTTAGAGTCTACATAATAAACAAAAATAAAAACCAAATTAAGACAAATCGATGGTTACCTGTCAGAATGATGTATCGCAAATTGAATTTAAAAAAAGAACAGGTAATTACATCTTCCTGGCAGAAAATCCTCGAGCAAAATATCTACTGTATCCGGTTTAAAAGTGTGTACAGTACACTTGTTCGCGTTTGTATTTATCATCTGACCTGGAGCTACTCTTTTCTTCTTGTTGGTTTGTTTTTTGTTGTTGTTCTTTTTGTTTTGTTTGTTTGTTTCTTATTGGTTTGTTTTGTATGTTTGCTTGTTTGTTGGGGTTTTTTGTTTTGTTTTGTTTTGTTTGGGGGGTGTTTGTCTGTTAGTTTCTACGTTTGTCTGTTTGTTGTTTCTTTCTTTCTTTCTTCGATGGCAAGGTCAACTTATTACAAACGTACATGCACCGTTAAGTATATGCAGACAATTATTATGGCCTTTTGCGAGAACTACGCAGAATAGCGTATATGTAAAATCAATATTCACGTCATGTTTATGTAACGTTAATTACGTGGACGTGCAATGGCTATACTGACGTACTTTTACATCAGGAGATGTGTGTGTGTGTGTGTGTGTGTGTGTGTGTGTGTGTGTGTGTGTGTGTGTGTGTGTGTGTGTGTATGTGTGTGTCTGTGCGCGTGCGTGTTTGTGTGTATGCGTGTGTGTATGCATGTGTGTGTGCGTGCGCGCGTGTGTGTGTGTGTATGCGTGTGGTGTGTGTGTGTGTGTGGTGTGTGTGTGCGCGCGCGCGCGCGCGCGAACAAAAATGTATTTCGCAAGATTTTTTCACCTATTTCTGGACGGATCTTCACCAAATTTGGATCAAGGATGTGGTTCGATGAGAAGTCACGAATGCGTAACGTTAGATATCATTATGCTAAGGTCAAGGTCAAACGGAAAAAGTGCCTAAAATCAGATGTGTAAACAGCACTTTCTCTGAAATTTTGACAACGTCCAGATTTTCTTTTTTTAGTGTTGTGACAGTCTTCCATTGGCCTCACTTCGCGTCAAGTTTCATCTTATCTGAAACTTTCTCAAAATCACCGAGACCTTAAAGAAGAAGTCTGGATTTTTGAGACAACTTTCGTAAAAAAAAAAGAGAGAATGCTAGAGTGGGTTGACCATTTTGTTTGTTTTTTGTTTGTTTGTTTGTTTGTTTGTTTTTGTTTTTCGTCTTTTGTTTTGTTGTTGTTGTTGTTGTCACTGCTGTTGTCTCGCTTTTATAGTCCGTTACTATTTTGGTATTTATTGCCAGAGCTACTCATTTTTATTCTATATATCTACAATGACTTAGAGCAGCATTAGTCGTGTACTACAAAAACACACGACCAATTTCAGAAACACTGATTTCTCACATTGTCATAAACATGTTAAGAACCCCAATCATAACAACTACGCCACATTGAAGCTCTTTTAAGATGTTAACTAATCAAGCCCGGGACACAGGCAAACCTGGCCACATTAACAAAGCATGTTCTGGTTATTCTTACGGTCTGCTTATGTAAAGGAGAAAAAACATTCTTGGAAATGAGAAGATTTACATATAAAAGATTCAGGATAAATCATGTCATATCTTTCGTACATCAGACTTTCTTTAATACAGATACAAATGGGTCCATAACGTGGTCAACGTGTACTGTCATTTCTTCTTTTGAAAATGAATACTCACGTGCAAACCGAAATTCGTAGTGATCCGGAACCCCTTCGTCCATCTTGCATGCACAGTCGCACACATTCATGCAGACACATGCTTGCCTGGATGCACACACACACACACACACAAACACACACACACACACACACATTTCACGCTAAATTTTTTTCGAGAGAAGTGTCTGAAAAATAGGTGGGTTGGTTTTCTTTTCCAAGGAAAAAAAACAGAAGATGGAGTGATCAACGTGCATTCCTTTTTCTGTTATCGTATACCCTCATAATACACCCTAAGCTTCAACCTTGCCTGTCTTCTACAAGGTGCTTGTATTTCAAATAACTAATGAGAGAAGCACGTTCAAACACTCTCATTTTGATATTTGCTCTTTTAGGGGGAAGGGGGGGGGTCTGTATGCAGTGTATGTAACAGATGCTTGAAGGAAAGTCTGTAACTAAATATTTGACCCAAAAAACCCGTAAAGTTTCAAATATAGTAAAGATGTTTACTAATCAGGAACAATTACTCTATGGTTTTGATGTGGGGGTTTTTCCACTCTGTGTTTCAGCTGGGTTTTTTGTTCTGTTGTGGCAGCACTGTCAGTTTATATTATGTCTGTGATGGCCAGGGTTTGTTTCTACAGAGCTGACACTGCGAGGTCCCCCATTAGAGGAGACTCTGTGATGCATTTCTATAGAAATTGTGCTGATTCTTTGCTCAGCACTTAAGAGTCATTGTTACTTTTGACTTTTGTGTGATGTGTGTGTGTGTAAGTGTTTAAACGTTTTTGGCTTTCTGTTAGTACCAACATGTGTGTGTGTGTCTGTGTCCATGTGCGTTTATGTACATGTGGGTAAACCCCTTGTATGCTGAAGTTAGTAAATATCCTAAATCGACGCTGAATTAGCAGAGGCAGGAAAGATATTTTTATTACAAACCTTTCAACAAGTATTTGGTGTTTCTTTTTTATCTGAAAAATAAATTCTTGCTAGTTATGTTCTATATACAGAACTGAACGACCACACCCCTATAGCTTATAGAGATATGAAAACACTCAACATGCATGCCCACCAAAGATGCATACTACGTAACAACATAAAATGTGGTCAGCTCACCACACAGCTCAAGTTCTGTGTCCAATTAAAAAGTTTAATATATACAATTTATATTCTGTCTAATTGAATTTGGAGAATAGCACTATCCTAGAATGTTTTACAATAACAATAAAAGACAGATCTGAATGCCTTAAGTCTTTAATTTACAGAAAAATGTCTCAATTATTTGTAAGCATTTGCAAATGTAGACACTTAGTTCAAATAACCTCTTCTAAAACGCATTCCAGCAATTCTACACCACCGTTTAATTCTACTGCTACATGCCTGATTAAGCTGTAAAATTTGCATGAACACAGTTTGTGTAAAGAAACGACAACATCTAACATTCTGTCTTACGAAGAGACAACATACGACACGTTTTGTGTTACAAAGCGACATCCTATAACATTCTTCCTTAACAATAACGCTTTGTGTTAAAACGTGACAATCTATAACATTCTGTCTTAAGAAGTGACAACATGTTACATTTTGTGTTAAGACGTGACAACGTATTACATTTTGTGTTAAGAAGTGACAACATTTAAGACGTGACAACACATTACATTTTGTGTTAGGGCCTGACAATCTATAACATTCTGTCTTAAGAAATGACAACATGTTACATTTTGTGTTAAGAAGTGACAACATGTTACAATTTGTGTTAAGAAGTGACAACATTTACACATTTGTGTTAAGAATGACAACATTAATTTGGCGTGAAAACACATTACATTTTGTGTTAAGAGCGACATCTATAACATTCTTCTTAAGAAATGAAACATGTGACATTTTTGTCTTAAGAAGTGACAACATGTTACATTTTGTGTTAAGAGTGACAACATGTTTACAATTTGTGTTAAGAAGTGACAACATTTAAGGCGTGACAACACATTACATTTTGTGTTAGGGCCTGACAATCTATAACATTCTGTCTTAAGAAATGACAACATGTTACATTTTGTGTTAAGAAGTGACAACATGTTACAATTTGTGTTAAGAAGTGACAACATGTTACAATTTGTGTTAAGAAGTGACAACATTTAAGGCGTGACAACACATTACATTTTGTGTTAGGGCCTGACAATCTATAACATTCTGTCTTAAGAAATGACAACATGTTATACAATTTTTGTGTTAAGAGTGACAACATGTTACAATTTGTGTTAAGAAGTGACAACATGTTACATTTTGTGTTAAGAAGTGACAACATGTTACATTTTATGTTAAGAAGTGACAACATGTTACAATTTGTGTTAAGAAGTGACAACGTATTACATTTTGTGTTAAGGCGTGACAACATATTACATTTTGTGTTAAGGCGTGACAACATATTACATTTTGTGTTAAGGCGACAACATATTACATTTTGTGTTAAGGCGTGACAACATATTACATTTTGTGTTAAGGCGTGACAACATATTACATTTTGTGTTAAGACATGACAATCTATAATATTCTGTCTTAAGAAGTGACAACATATTACATTTTGTGTTAAGGCGTGACAACATATATACATTTTCATGGGTGGGACTCAGAAAAAATTTGAATACTGAAAAAAATGGCGGGGGTCTGGGGTCCGCCGTAGGTCCCCAGTGGGGTCCAGGGGCAAGGCCCCTGGTGGGGGTCTGGGGGCAACGCCCCCACGAAGCTGAAGAAAATCTGAAATCAAAGCCATAAAAACTGCTCTAAAATGAAACAAAATGTGCTAAATCACACCTTTTTTGTTTCCTTTCAAACTGTCTATTACAAAGCATTACAGAGGGCTTATCCTTGGGTTACACCAACACTACAGACATGTTTCTGGAAGGGTTTTATGGATCCTTATTTTTCTAACCCTTAACCCCTCCATAACCATAACCATAACTCTAGAATGCTGGTGTTTGCTTTTAAACAACCGGGAAGGATATATCCCCAAAGTATTTTATAACAGCGTGATAACCCCTTCAATGGCTTCATATGAGAAATTTATTTCGCCCAAACAGCCAATGCTGGAGGTAAACAGGTCTGCCACGCACCCAAGTCACTAATAGCCTAAAAAGACGGCGTGACTAAAAGATTTAAGACCGAAGATAGTACCGTGCTGTGATGGCACACACGATCTGTAAAGCTAGTAGTGGTTGCTGCAACGCAATAATCCAGTCGATGTCAGACAGAGAACTTCAACAGTAAATTGCCGGTTTACACGCGTGTTGAGAAACAATATGGCGGACAGTAGCGCTTACAGTTAGTTCCGCCTGCAGCATTTATTAACTCCCTTTGTTGAAAGAAGACCCTTAAACGAACCGCGTTCAAACGAAACAATTTCGGTCGGTAAAAAAAAAAAGGGGGGGGGGAAAAAAGGAATTTTCGAATACGGAAATCCGTCTCATTACGGAAAAGTCCCACCCCTGCATTTTGTGTTAAGGCGACAACATATTACATTTTGTGTTAAGGCGTGACAACATATTACATTTTGTGTTAAGGCGTGACAATATATTACATTTTGTGTTAAGACATGACAACATATTACATTTTGTGTTAAGGCGACAACATATTACATTTTGTGTTAAGACATGACAATCTATAATATTCTGTCTTAAGAAGTGACAACATGTCACATTTTGTGTTAAGGCGTGACAACATATTACATTTTGTGTTAAGCGTGACAACATATTACATTTTGTGTTAAGCGTGACAATCTATAATATTCTGTCTTAAGAAGTGACAACACATTACATTTTGTGTTAAGGCATGACAACATATTACATTTTGTGTTAAGGCGTGACAACATATTACATTTTGTGTTAAGACATGACAATCTATAATATTCTGTCTTAAGAAGTGACAACATATTACATTTTGTGTTAAGGCGTGACAACATATTACATTTTGTGTTAAGGCGACAACATATTACATTTTGTGTTAAGGCGTGACAACATATTACATTTTGTGTTAAGGCGTGACAACATATTACATTTTGTGTTAAGACATGACAATCTATAATATTCTGTCTTAAGAAGTGACAACATTAATTTTGTGTAGCATACACAATTTTTGTGTTAAGGCGTGACAACATACTACATTTTGTGTTAAGACTGACAATCTATAATATTCTGTCTTAAGAAGTGACAACACATTACATTTTGTGTTAAGGCGACACATTTACATTTTGTGTTAAGGCGTGACAACATATTACATTTTGTGGATGTTAAGACATGACAATCTATAATATTCTGTCTTAAGAAGTGAACAACATGTCACATTTTGTGTTAAGGCGTGACAACATATTACATTTTGTGTAAGCGTGACAATCTATAATATTCTGTCTTAAGAAGTGACAACACATTACATTTTGTGTTAAGAGTGACAATCTATAATATTCTGTCTTAAGAAGTGAAAAAACATATTACATTTTGTGTTAAGGCGTGACAATCTATAAAATATTCTGTCTAAGAAGTGACAACTATGTACATTTTGTGTTAAGACGTGACAACGTATTACATTTTGTGCGAAGAAGTCACAACACATTACATGTTGTGCTAAGAAGTGACAATTTAAGATACATTTTTGGGGAAGAAGTGACATAATAAATCACATTTCATCTTAAGAAGAGAAAATAAACATTATATTGAGAAGTGACAACATAATACATTTTGTACTGAGAATGGCAACTGATACAATTACTGTGACTGGAAGTGAATATAATGTAACGAATTTTGTGTAAAAATGACAACATATAACACATTTGGTTAAGAAGTGACAACATTAACACATTGGTAAAGAAGTGAACAACACATAACACGTTTGGTAAAGAAGTGACAACATTATAACAATTTGGTAAAGAAGTGACAACACATAACACATTGGTAAGAAGTGACAACACATATACATTGGTATAATGAAGTGACAACACATAACACATTGGTAAGAAGTGACAACACATAACACATTGGTAAAGAAGTGACAACACATAACACATTGGTAAAGAAGTGACAACATATAACACATTGGTAAAGAAGTGACAACACATAACACATTGGTAAAGAAGTGACAACATATAACACATTGGCAAAGAAGTGACAACATATAACACATTTGGTAAAGAAGTGACAACACATAACACATTGGTAAAGAAGTGACAACACATAACACATTGGTAAAGAAGTGACAACACATAACACATTGGTAAAGAAGTGACAACACATAACACATTGGTAAAGAAGTGACAACACATAACACATTGGTAAAGAAGTGACAACATATAATACATTGGTAAAGAAGTGACAACACATAACACATTGGTAAAGAAGTGACAACAATAAACACATTGGTAAAGAGTGACAACATATAACACATTTGGTAAAGAAGTGACAACACATAACACATTGGTAAAGAAGTGACAACACATAACACATTGGTAAAGAAGTGACAACACATAAACATTGGTAAAGAAGTGACAACACATAACACATTGGTAAAGAAGTGACAACACATAACACATTGGTAAAGAAGTGATAAACACATAACACGTTTGGTAAAGAAGTGACAACATGTAACACATTGGTAAAGAAGTGACAACACATAACACATTTGGTCAAAGAAGTGACAACATAATAACACATGGTAAAGAAGTGACCAAACATATAACACACTGGTAAAGAAGTGACAGCATATAACACATTGGTAAAGAAGTGACAACATATAACACATTGGTAAAGAAGTGACAACATAAAACACATTTGGTAAAGAAGTGACAACATATAACACATTTGGTCAAGAAGTGACAACATATAACACAATGGTAAAGAAGTGACAACATATAACACACTGGTAAAGAAATGGACAACAATAACACGTTGGTAAAGAAGTGACAACATATAACACACTGGTAAAGAAATGACAACACATAACACATTGGTAAAGAAGTGACAACATATAACACATTGGTAAAGAAGTGACAACACATAACACTTGGTAAAGAAGTGACAACACATAACACATTGGTAAAGAAGTGACAACACATAACACATTGGTAAAGAAGTGACAACATATAACACATTGGTAAAGAAAGTGACAACACATAACACATTGGTAAAGAAGTGACAACATATAACACATGGTAAAGAAATGACAACACATAACACGTTGGTAAAGAAGTGACAACATATAACACACTGGTAAAGAAATGACAACACATAACACATTGGTAAAGAAGTGACAACATATAACACATTGGTAAAGAAGTGACAACACATAACACGTTGGTAAAGAAGTGACAACATGTAACACATTGGTAAAGAAATGACAACACACATAAACACATTGGTAAAGAAGTAGAGACAACATATAACACATATGGTAATAAGAAGTGGACAAACATAACACATTGGTAAAGAAGTGACAACAATTAAACACACTTGGTAAAGAAGAAATGACAAAAATAAAACACGTTGGTAAAGAAGTGACAACATATAACACACTGGTAAAGAAATGACAACACATAACACATTGGTAAAGAAGTGACAACATATAACACATTGGTAAAGAAGTGACAACACATAACACGTTGGTAAAGAAGTGACAACATGTAACACATTGGTAAAGAATGACAACACATAACACATTGGTAAAGAAGTGACAACAATAACACGTTGGTAAAGAAGTGACAACATGTAACACACTGGTAAAGAAATGACAACACATAACACATTGGTAAAGAAGTGACAACACATAACACGTTGGTAAAGAAATGACAACACATAACACATTGGTAAAGAAGTGACAACACATAACACGTTGGTAAAGAAGTGACAACATGTAACACATTGGTAAAGAAATGACAACATATAACACACTGGTAAAGAAATGACAACACATAACACATTGGTAAAGAAGTGACAACACATAACACGTTGGTAAAGAAGTGACAACATGTAACACATTGGTAAAGAAGTGACAACACATAACACATTTGGTAAAGAAGTGACAACATATAACACACTGGTAAAGAAGTGACAGCATATAACACATTTGGTAAAGAAGTGACAACACATAACACATTGGTAAAGAAGTGACAACACATAACACATTTGGTCAAGAAGTGACAACATATAACACAATGGTAAAGAAGTGACAACATATAACACAATGGTAAAGAAGTGACAACATATAACACATTTTGTAAAGAAGTAACAACACATAACACATTTTGTGTAATAAAGTGACAACATATAACACATTTTGTGAAAAAAGTGACAACATATAACACATTTTGTAAAGAAGTGACAACATGTAACACATTTTGTGTAAAGAAGTGACAACATATAACACATTTTGTAAAGAAGTAACAACATAATTAATTTTGTGTAAAGAAGTGACAACATATAACACATTTTGTAAAAAAAATGACAACATATAACACATTTTGTAAAGAAGTAACAACATAATTAATTTTGTGTAAAGAAGTGACAACATATAACACATTTTGTAAAAAGAAATGACAACATATAACACATTTTGTAAAGAAGTAACAACATAATTAATTTTGTGTAAAGAAGTGACAACATATAACACATTTTGTAAAAAGAAATGACAACATATAACACATTTTGTAAAGAAGTAACAACATAATTAATTTTGTGTAAAGAAGTGACAACATATAACACATTTTGTAAAAAGAAATGACAACATATAAACACATTTTGTAAAAAGAAGTGACAACATAATTAATTTTGTGTAAAGAAGTGACAACATATAACACATTTTGTAAAAAGAAGTGACAACATAATTAATTTTGTGTAAAGAAGTGACAACATATAACACATTTTGTAAAAAGAAGTGACAACATAATTAATTTTGTGTAAAGAAGTAACAACATAATTAATTTTGTGTAAAGAAGTGACAAGACACAAGTTTTTTTGTGTTTTTTTTTATTATAACAATGTGTGTAAAGAAGTGACAACATATAACACATTTTGTAAAGAAGTGACAATATACAACACATTTTGTAAAAAGGTAACAACATAAATAAGTTTGTGTAAAGAAGTGACAACATAAAATTCTGTGTAAAGAAGTGACAAGATATGTTGCTTTTTATTATAACATTGTGTGTAAAAAAGTGACAAGATATAACACATTTTGTAAAGCGGTAACAACATAAATAAGTTTGTGTAAAGAAGTGACAACATATAACACATTTTGTAAAGAAGTGACAACATACAACACATTTTGTAAAGAAGTAACAACATAAGTAATTTTGTGGAAAGAAGTGACAACATAACATTTGGTGTAAAGAAGTGACAAAATATAAACACTTTGTAAAGAAGTGACGACATATCACATTTTATAAAGAAGTGACAACATATAACAAACTTGTGTAAAGAAGTGACAACATATAACAAATTCTGTGTTAAGACGTGACAACATGTAACATATTTTGCTTTAAGAAGCAACAACAGATAACACATTTTGTGTTAAGAAGTGACAACACATAACACATTTTTGTGATACAAAGTGACAATCACTCTTCCGAAAAGTCAGCCACAGCCATAGTGTGCAACCCCACCAGTGGACTGTGACACCCACTAAGTAGCTTCTCTATGGCGCTTTTTTTTTCTTTCAGTTGCACTGATATCTCAAAGTGAATCTTTCTCCTCCTCAGGGATCTAATTGAAAGTAGACTGACTCTACACGGAACCGCTTTCTTCCCTTAGTTCCGAGGAGGTAAGCCCATGGTCCTGTGTGCCAGAAGACTCCATGGACTGAGACCGCCGATGTCCAGAACTGGGAGGACGCTGACTCAGTCTGCTGGCGAAATTATCGGACAGTTTCACCTTGCGCGGGTTGTGGCCAGCGCCCTTGGCCAGGATCTTTTTGATTACACCTCGGCTCTCATCCTTGGCCTGTGACTTAAGCTTGCTGCGTGGCATCTTCCAAGCGTTCCACACGCGGACGGTGCAGTCCCAGGAACAAGAGACGTACTGTGAACCACACACAGCGCAACATTGTGATGGTATCAACAAATTACAGCGGTGCAAAAAAAGGCCCGTAACCCTATGGTCGATTACAAATACAATTACGAGACCTATTTTACAGGCCATAGCCCAACTTGAAAGAGGTACATTTATACAAACACAAGTTGTTCACATCATTGGTTCACAGTCCTGTTAATGCGTTACTTTAAGGTTATTACTTCAATTATTATTATTTATTTTGTTTTCTTTTGTTTTTTATGGCGATGTTTTCTTTTACATTTAATGTTAGCGTTGTTCTAGTTTCATTTCTCTGTTCATCCAATCCTTTTTCTAAAGACCTTGCCGATTCCTTTTAATTTTTTTTCCCTCTCTTACTCTGTTCCCCTCTGTCCCCTCCCCCCTTCCCCCCAAAATTTTTTTATCCTCCATGCCATTTTTACCCGTCTAATATCACTTATAGTGAAAAGACGTTAAATCAAGGACCGAACGAACAAGTTGTATGGCGAATTATCAGAATTGACACATTTCATTCACATATAAATGTGTACATATCCATTATAGTTACATGTTTAACAGTATTCTGTTAACAAATGTATTCGTTTTAAATGATCTGTGGAGATGACATTTATACTTTAAACGACGTTGTAGCTTTGTGCGCAATAGAATTAATTTGTATTGGAATTGGCGACTTTCATATTTTTCCGGGATGAATTGTTCTTCTGGAGTCATCTATTACTGGGTGAAGACAAGCTGCATTTCATCCTCTATTGCAGATCTACACAACTGTGTAAACGGCGATTTATATGGTATTAGGATGACGTAAAGATAGAGGTTGTTCCATATCACTGAGATCGCAGGTGAGTGACGTGGTAGTTTCACCAATTTTTTCAGGGCAGCATTATGAGGGTAGTCCCCAGCTTCTCTTCTCCACTGGTTTACTGCCCCCATCCCTAAACAGGGTCACGTACCCGTTCACAAGCCGGGCGGGGGGGGGGGGTGGACGGGGGTGTGAAGGCTGCAAGTGGAAAGCTTTTCCCTGCGTGACTGATATTTGTGCAGTAAGATTTAAAGAGGGGTGAATGAGTACACAGGTAAATGTGTAGGCAGGTCAATGTGTACACAAGTGAATGTATAGACAGATGAATGATGAATGTGTAGACAGGTGAATGTGTAGACAGGTGAATGTGTGACAGGTCAATGCATTAACCAGGTGAATGTGTAGACAGGTCAATGTGTAGACAGGTGAATGTGTACACAGGTACAATGTGTAACAGGTCAATGTGTACACAGGTCGACAGTGTGTACACAGGTCAATGTGTACACAGGTCAATATGTAGACAGGTCAATGTGTACACAGGTCAATGTGTACACAGGTCAATGTGTAGACAGGTCAATGTGTAGACAGGTCAATGTGTAGACAGGTCAATGTGTACACAGGTCAATATGTAGATAGGTTAATGTGTACACAGGTCAATATGTACACAGGTCAATGCCAATATGTAGACAGGTCAATGGTACATAGGTCAATGTCAATATGTAGACAGGTCAATGTGTACACACGTCAATGTCAATATGTAGACAGGTCAATGTGTACACACGTCAATGTATAGACAGGTCAATGTGTAGACAGGTCAATGTGTACACAGGTGAATGTGTACACAGGTCAATGTGTAGACAGGTGAATGTGTAGACAGGTGAATGTGTACACAGGTCAATGTCAATGTGTAGACAGGTCAATGTGTACACAAGTCAATGTGTACACAGTCAATGTGTAGACAGGTCAATGTGTACACAGGTCAATGTGTAGACAGGTCAATGTGTACACAGGTCAATGTGTACACAGGTCAATATGTACAGAGGTCAATGTGTACACAGGTGAATGTGTACACAGGTCAATGTGTAGACGGGTCAATGTGTACACAGGTCAATGTGTAGACAGGTCAATGTGTAGACAGGTCAATGTGTATACAGGTCAATATGTACACAGGTTAATGTGTACACAGGTCAATATGTAGACAGGTAAATGTTAAAACAGTGAATGATGAATGTGTAGACAGGTCAATGTGTAGACAAGTCAATGTGTAGACAGGTCAATGTGTACACAGGTCAATGTGTAGACAGGTCAATGTGTAGACAGGTAAATGTTAAGACAGTGAATGATGAATGTGTAGACAGGTCAATGTGTAGACAGATGAATGTGCAGACAGGTGAATGATGAATGTGTAGACAGGTCAATGTGTAGACAGGTTAATGTGTAGACAGGTGAATGATGAATGTGTAGACAGGTGAATGATGATGTGTAGACAGGTCAATGTGTAGACGGGTGAATGTGTAGACAGGTGAATGTGTAGACAGGTCAATGTGTAGACAGGTCAATATTTACACAGGTCAATGTGTACACAGGTCAATGTGTACACAGGTCAATGCCAATATGTAGATAGGTCAATGGTACACAGTCAATGTCAATATATAGACAGGTGAATGTGTACACAGGTCAATGTGTACACACGTCAATGTCAATATGTAGACAGGTCAATGTGTACACAGGTCAATGTATAGACAGGTCAATGTGTACACAGGTCAATGTGTAGACAGGTCAATGTTTACACAGGTGAATGTGTACACAGGTCAATGTGTAGACAGGTGAATGTGTAGACAGGTCAATGTGTACACAGGTCAATGTCAAAGGTGTAGACAGGTCAATGTCAATGTGTAGACAGATCAATGTGTAGACAGGTCAATGTGTACACAAGTCAATGTGTACACAGGTCAATGTGTACCCAGGTCAATGTGTACACAGGTCAATGTGTAGACAGGCCAATGTGTACACAGGTCAATG
This sequence comes from Monoplex corrugatus, assembly GCA_030674185.1. Lineage (NCBI taxonomy): Eukaryota > Metazoa > Mollusca > Gastropoda > Littorinimorpha > Ranellidae > Monoplex > Monoplex corrugatus. Next base: position 30,529,646 of record JAPXFY010000016.1, on the reverse strand, counting down.
TGTACACAGGTTAATGTGTACACAGGTCAATGTTACACAGGTCAATGTGTAGACAGGTCAATGTGTACACAGGTCAATGTGTAGACAAGTCAATGTGTAGACAGGTCAATGTGTACACAGGTCAATGTGTACACAGGTCATAATGTTGTACACAGGTAAATGTTAAGACAGTGAATGATGAATGTGTAGACAGGTCAATGTGTAGACAGGTGAATGTGGAGACAGGTGAATGATGAATGTGTAGACAGGTGAATGTGTAGACAGGTCAATGTGTAACAGGTTAATGTGTAGACAGGTGAATGATGAATGTGTAGACAGATGAATGATGATGTGTAGACAGGTCAATGTGTAGACGGGTGAATGTGTAGACAGGTCAATGTGTAGACAGGTCAATGTGTAGACAGGTCAATGATGAATGTGTAGACAGGTGAGTGTGTGGACAGGTGAATGTGTAGACAGGTGAATGTGTTGACAGGTGAATGTATAGACAGGTGAATGTGTAGACAGGTGAATGTGTAGACAGGTGAATGTGTAGACAAGTGAATGTATAGACAGGTCAATGTGTACACAGGTCACTGTGTAGACAGATCAATGTGTAGACATGTCAATGTGTAGACAGGTCAATGTGTAGAAAGGTCAATGTGTAGACAGGTCAATGTGTACACAGGTCAATATGTAGAAAGGTGAATATGTAGACAGGTGAATGTGTACACAAGTCAATATGTACAGAGGTCAATGTGTAGACAGGTCAATGTGTAGACAGGTCAATGTGTAGACAGGTGAATGTGTACTCAAGTCAATATGTACAGAGGTCATCGTGTAGACAGGTCAATGTGTAGACAAGTCAATGTGTACACAGGTCAATGTGTACACAGGTCAATGTTACACAGGTCAATAAGTAGAAAGATGAATGTGTAGACAGGTCAATATGTACAGAGGTCAATGTGTACACAGGTCAATGTGTAGACAGGTCAATGTGTAGACAGGTGAATGGTGAATGTGTACACAAGTGAATGTGTAAACAGGTGAATGATGAATGTGTATACAGGTCAATGTGTAGACAGGTCAATGTCTTTAGACAGGTCAATGTGTAGACAGGTCAATGTGTACACAGGTCAATGTGTACACAGGTCAATGTGTAGACAGGTCAATGTGTGGACAGGTCAATGTGTACACAGGTCAATGTGTACACAGGTCAATGATAGACAGGTCAATGTGTACATAGGTCAATGTGTACACAGGTGAATGATGAATGTGTAGACAGTGAATGATGAATGTGTAGACAGGTGAATGTGTAGATAGGTTAATGTGTAGACAGGTCAATATGTGGATAGTGAATGATGAATGTGTAGACAGGTGAATGTGTAGACAGGTGAATGTGTAGACAGGTGAATGATGAATGTGTAGACAGGTGAATGATGAATGTATAGACAGGTGAATGTGTAGTCAGGTGAATGAGTAGACAAGTGAATGATGAATGTGTAGACACGTCAATGTGTTGACAGGTGAATGTGTAGACAAGTGAATGATAAATGTGTAGACAGGTGAATGATAAATGTGTAGACAGGTGAATGATAAATGTGTAGACAGGCCAATGTGTACACTGGTCAATGTGTAGACAGGTCAATGTGTAGACAGGTCAATGTGTAGACAGGGAATGTGTAGACAGGTGAATGTGTGTAGACAGGTCAATGTGTAGACAGGTGAATGATAAATGTGTAGACAGGTAAATGTGTAGACTGGTCAATGTGTAGACAGGTCAATGTGTAGACAGGTCAATGTGTAGACAGGTGAATGATGAATGTGTGGACAGGTGAATGTGTAGACAGGTCAATGTTTGGACAGGTGAATGTATAGACAGGTCAATGTGTGGACAGGTGAATGTTTAGACAGATCAATGTATAGACAGGTGAATGTGTAGACAGGTCAATGTGTAAACAGGTCAATGTGTAGACAGATCAACGTGTAGACAGGTCAATGTGTAGACAGGTCAATGTGTAGACAGGTCAATGTCTACCAAGTCAATGTGTAGATAGGTCAATGTGTAGACAGGTGAATGTGCAGACAGGTCAATGTGTGGACAGGTGAATGTATCGACAAGTCAATGTGTAGACAGGTCAATGTGTAGACAGGTCAATATGTAGACAGATCAATGTGTGGACAGGTCAATATGTAGACAGGTCAATGTGTGGACAGGTCAATGTGTAGACAGGTCAGTGTCTTTAGCCAGGTCATTGTGTAGACAGGTCAAAATCAATTTTCACTACACTTCCAAAGAAGACAGGGGCTATAGAATGCGAACTCCATCGCACAGTTTGATGAGTCATGTAACAAAAATACTGTTAAGAATAATCATGAGGACAAGGAATAGAATCAAAAGAGAAATAGCAGAAGAACAGTGTGGATTTGTGGAGGGGAAAGGAACTATTAATGCCATATACATCCTAAGAACTATCATAGAGAGGTCAATTGAGATGAATAAGGATTTGTATTTATGCTTTGTTGATTATACCAAGGCTTTTGATCGGGTACGACATGATGAATTGATCAATCAACTGGAGAGACTCAATGTCGATGGAAAAGATCTAGGAATAATCAGAAATATGTATTGGGAACAAACAGCTGCAATGAGAATAAAAAACGATATAAGCTCTGTCCAAAACATCAGAAGAGGACAGGGTTGTGTTTTGTTACCAGATCTGTTTTCACTATACAGCGAAAACATCATGAGAAACCTAGAGGAAGACCCTGGATTAAAGGTTGGAGGAAAAATGATAAACAACATTCGATACGCAGATAACACCGTGCTAATTGCAGAAAGTGAAAGGGGCCTACAAAACCTTGTGAATATACTTGAAATAGAAAGCAAAGGTAAAGGGTTGGAATTAAACAGCAGGAAGACTAAAGTCATGGTGATCAGTAAAAAGCATGAAATCCCCTCATGCAAAATAACAGAAAACGGCACAACCGTGAGACTGGTTGATAAATTTAAATACCTGGGAACGATCATTTCACCAGATGGCAGATGCACATCAGAAATAGCCAGCAGAATCGGCCAAGCAAAAACAATATTCAAGAAGATGGAGAGCATTCTTACCAACGAATGCCTATCAATTAACATCAGGAAGAGAGTTCTTGAGTGTTATATAGAACCAATACTGTCATACGGTTGCGAGGCGTGGACAGTCAACAAGCCAAACCAGAACAAGATTGAGGCAGCCGAGATGTGGTTTCTAGGAAGGATGTTGAGAGTTCCATGCTCAGCAAAGAAAACAAACGAGACAGTCTTGATGGAGGCAGACACAAGTAGATCATTCATAAGGAAGATTAGGAAAAGGCAGGCAACATTCATAGGCCATTTTATGAGGAAAGGGGAATTGGAACACCTGGTCACAACGGGAAAGCTGGAGGGAAGGAGAGCACCGGGTAGCCCAGGGAGAAGATACTAGACGGACTTGCAGAGTGGCTGAGGACAGGGAGGGTGGAAGAGATGCTTGAGGCAACAAGAGATAGAGGCAGATGTAAGTCCATAATCGCCAACGCCATGCGGCAAGGCACCTGATGATGATGAAAGACATTAACCTTTATACACATTGACCTGTCTACACATTGACCTGTCAACACATTGACCTGTCAACACACTGACCTGTCTAATGACATTGACCTGTCTACACACTGACCTGTCTACACACTGACCTGTCTACACATTGACCTGTCTACACATTGACCTAACTACACATTGACCTGTCTACACATTGACCTGTCTACACATTGACCTGTCTACACATTGACCTGTCTACACATTGACCTGTCTACACATTGACCTAACTATACATTGACCTATCTACACATTGACCTGTCTACACATTGACCTGTCTACACATTGACCTATCTACACATTGACCCGTCTACACATTGACCTATCTACACACTGACCTATCTACACACTGACATGTCTACACATTGACCTGTCTACACATTGACCTAACTACACAGTGATCTATTACACATTGACATGTCTACACATTGACCTGTCTGCACATTGACATGTATACACATTGACATTGACCTGTCTACACACTGACCTGGCTATTACAATGACCTGTCTATACATTGACCTGTCTACACATTGACCTGTCTACACATTGACCTGTCTACACATTGACCTGTCTACACATTGACCTGTCTACACATTGACCTGTCTATACAATGACCTGTCTACACATTGACCTGTCTACACATTGACCTGTCTACACATTGACCTGGCTAAAGACACTGACCTGTCTACACATTGACCTGTCTATACAATGACCTGTCTACACATTGACCTGTCTACACATTGACCTGTCTACACATTGACCTGTCTATACATTGACCTGGCTAAAGACACTGACCTGTCTACACATTGACCTGTCTATACAATGACCTGTCTACACATTGACCTGTCTACACATTGACCTGTCTACACAATGACCTGTCTACACAATGACCTGTCTAAAGACACTGATCTGTCTACACATTGACCTGTCTACACAATGACCTGGCTAAAGACACTGACTTGTCTACACATTGACCTGTCTACACATTGACCTGTCTACACAATGACCTGTCTAAAGACACTGACCTGTCTACACATTGACCTGTCTACACATTGACCTGTCTACACATTGCCCTTTCTAAAGACACTGACCTGTCTACACATTGACCTGTCTACACATTGACCTGTCTAAAGACACTGACTGTCTACACATTGACCTGTCTACACATTGACCTGTCTACACAATGACCTGGCTAAAGACACTGACCTGTCTACACATTGACCTGTCTACACAATGACCTGTCTACACTTGACCTGTCTACACACTGACCTGTCTACACTTGACCTGTCTACACACTGACCTGTCTACACATTGACCTGTCTACACATTGACCTGTCTACACTTGACCTGTCTACACAATGACCTGTCTACACAATGACCTGTCTACACTTGACCTGTCTACACACTGACCTGTCTACACAATGACCTGGCTAAAGACACTGACCTGTCTACACACTGACCTGTCTACACACTGCCCTTTCTAAAGACATTGACCTGTCTACACATTCACCTGTCTACACACTGACCTGTCTACACATTGCCCTTTCTAAAGACATTGACCTGTCTACACATTCACCTGTCTACACACTGTCTACACATTGCCCTTTCTAAAGACATTGACCTGTCTACACATTCACCTGTCTACACACTGACCTGTCTACACAATCATCATCATCATCATCAGGTGCCCTGCGCATGGCGTTGGCGATTATGGACTTCCAACCATCTCTATCTCTCGTTGCCCCCAGCATCTGCCCCACCCTCTTCATCCCCAGCCACTCTGCAAGTCCGTCCAGCATTCTCTCCCTGGGTCTACCTGGTGCTCTCTTTCCCTCCAGCTTTCCCGTTGTGACCAGGTGCTCCAAATCCCCCTTCCTCATAAAATGGCCTATAAATGTTGCTTGTCTTTTCCTAATCTTCCTTATGAGTGATCTACTTGTGTCTGCCTCCATCAAGACTGTCTCGTTTGTTTTCTTTGCCATCCATGTAACTCTCAACATTCTTCTGAGAAACCACATCTCGGCAGCCTCGATCCTGCTCTGGCTTTGCTTGCTGACTGTTCACGCCTCGCATCCGTACAACAGTATTGGTTCTATATAACATTCAAGGACTCTCTTTCTAATGTTAATTGATAGGCATTTGTTGGTAAGAATGCTTGTCATCTTCTTGAATGCTGTTTTGGCTTGGCCGATTCTGCCAGCTATTTCCGATGTGCATCTGCCGTCTGATGGTATTTGAATTTATTAACCTGTGTCAAGGTTGTGCCATTTGCTGTTATTTTGCATGAGGGGATTTCATGTTTTTTACTGATCACCATGACTTCAGTCTTCCTGCTGTTTAGTTCCAACCCCTTACCTTTGCTTTCTGTTTCTAGTATATTCACAAGGTTTTGTAGGTCCCTTTCATTTTCTGCAATTAGCACGGTGTCATCTGCGTACCGAATGTTGTTTATCATGTTCCCTCCAATTCTTCATGTCTTACCCGATCAAAAGCCTTAGTATAGTCAACAAAGCATAAAGATAAATCCATGTACACCTCGATTGACCTCTCTATGATAGTTCTTAGGATGTATATGGCATTAATAGTTCCTTTCCCTTCCACAAATCCACACTGTTCTTCTGCTATTTCTCTTTTGATTCTATTCCTTGTCCTCGTCATGATTATTCTTGATAGGATCTTGGTTACATGACTCATCAAACTGATTGTACGATGGAGTTCGCATTCTATAGCCCCTGCCTTCTTTGGAAATGCAATGAAAATTGATTTTGACATATCTTTGGGGATTTTTCCAGTGTCGTTAATTTCATTGAGGAGACTGTTATTTTTTCTGTACCGAATTCCTCCAGGGCTTCAATCATTTCTGTGGTAATGTTGTCTGGTCCTGGGGCTTTTCCTGGATTCATCTTTTTCAATGCTGCTCTAACTTCATCTTTCATTATGGGTGGTCCTTCAAAGTTCTTTCTTATAATGTGTTCTGCGTTTCTGTCATCTTCAAAAAGGTCTTTAATGTACTCTCCCCATCTGTCTAATATTTTGTCTTTTTCCATGAGAATCGTACCATCTTTCGATTTTAAGCAACCAGTTGATGAATTTTTACTTTGGACAGTTTCTTCAATTCGTCTGTACATAACCCTGAGGATCCGTTTTGTGTTGGACCTTCTATTTCTTTGCATTTTGTTTTCAGCCAAGCTTCCTTAGCTTCATTGCACCTATTCCTGATTTCTTTATTTATCTACCTGTATATTTCCTCGTTTCTCTTTGCCTTCCTCCGTTCCTCCATCAAGCCTAAACTTTCTTTTGTCATCCAGTTCTTTTTTGCTTTTCTATCTACTATAGGGATTTCTTCACAAGCTTCATGTATCGAATTTCTCAACTTTGTCCATTGTTCCTCACTGTCACCAGTGTCTTCCAGAGCACTGAATTTGTTTTGAACATGTACATTAAATTGCTGACGTATCACTTCATCTGTCTTTAAGAATCCAAGATCTAGTTTGATGTTGCTTTTGGTCTGCTTCCTTTTCTGTAATTTCAACCTAAATGTTCCCACTACAGGCTTGTGGTCACGGTTGCAGTCTGCGCCTGGTAGTGTTTTTGCTGACAGTAAAGAATGTCTAAATCTTTTGTCAATCAGGATGTAGTCATGGTCACTGTTGCAGTCTGCACCTAGTAGTGTTTTTGCTGACAGTAAAGAATTTCTTTGGATTTGCAGAGTGGCTAGGGACGAGGAGGGTGGGGGAGATGCTAGGGGCAGAGATGGATGGAAGTCCATGGTCGCCAACGCCATGCGGCAGGGCACCTGATGATGATGATGAAAGAATTTCTAAATCTTTTATTAATCAGGATGTAGTCATTCTGATTTTTGGTATTATCTCCTGGACTCATCCAAGTCCATGTTCTTCTATTAGGCTGCTCAAACCAGGTGTTTCCTACTATGAACTCATTCATCTGTGCCCATTCTGCAAGTTTCCCTCCCCTTTCATTTTGTGTACCAAGGCCATGATGTCCAACTATATCCTCTACCCTATCCTTTCCCACTTTAGCATTAAAATCTCCCATTATTATGGTAACCTCTTGTGATTTGCATTGGGCCTTGGCCATCTCTAATACTTCGTAGAAGTTGTCGATGTCTTTAGACAGGCGAATGTGCAGACAGGTCAATGTGTAGACAGGTTAATGTGTAGACAAGTTAATGTGTAGACAGGTCAATGTATAGATAGACAGGTCAATGTGTAGACAGGTCAAGTGTAGACAGGTCAGTGTGTATACAGGTCAATGTCTTTAGACAGGTCAATGTGTAGACAGGTCAATGTCTTTAGACAGGTCAGTGTGTATACAGGTCAATGTCTTTAGACAGGTCAATGTGTATACAGGTCAATGTCTTTAGACAGGTCAATGTGTATACAGGTCAGTCTTTAGACAAGTCAGTGTGTATACAGATCAATGTCTTTAGACAGGTCAATGTGTAGACAGGTCAATGTGTAGATAAACAGGTCAATGTGTAAACAGGTCAAGTGTAGAGAGGTCAGTGTGTATACAGGTCAATGTCTTTAGACAGGTCAATGTGTAGACAGGTCAATGTCTTTAGACAAATCAATGTGTAGACAGGTCAACGTGTTTAGAAAGATCAATGTATAGACAGGTCAATGTGTGGACAGGTCAATGTGTAAGGAGGTGATGATGGTGTCAGAGGCCTTATAAAACATCATAAATTACGCCTCTTAGTGACGACATGAAAACCTAATCCAAGTAGAACTGTCAACGATTCCGACATGGGTAATCCAAAGGATGTACCGTACATTTTCTTCTCTGACATGTATAACAAAATGTGCACAGATAACAAATACAACACAAAATACGATGGCTGTAGAAAAGGGAAACAAGAAACCAACGCAAGAGAATGAAAACGCTTATTTAACTGACGGAGCAAAAGAAGACCGGCATAGTTTTTCTTCACTGAATTATCAGAGGAGTAGTCAGTAATTACGTAGGCAAGAATGAGATATCTGGTGTCTGGCTATTATATATGAATGATGCCTATGTATATTCCATCTTCTTGTTGTAGGCATGTGAGACATGGTCCCTCACAGTGCATTCGGAGTGTTATTGCAAGATACTTAACATCAGATACATTGATCATATTACCAACGAACAAGTACCACAAACCATCAAGCAGCACACTGGACTAGATAAAGATCTGCTCTATGTGATATGGCCATGTGACAATAACCAATGGCCTTGTTAAATCAATCCTGCAGGGAACTGTTGAGAGATGGAGATGGAGGGGAAAAGAGAAGAAACAATGCACTAACAACATTGCCGAATGGACAGAGAAACCATTTTCAGAGACCCAGGCTTTTGCTCACAACCAACACAACTGGAGGAAACTGATGAACAGTTCTTCAATGCGACGTCCCAGGGAATCTTCACAGAGTTAAGGAAGAAAAAGGAAGAACAAGAACAACAAGAAAATGACCGAAAGAAGAAGGAGAAGATTTATGCATATGCCTACATGCATGCATGGACGGACGGATGCATGCATGTATTATGTATGTATGTATGTATGTATGTTATGTATGTATGTATGTATGTATGTATGTATGTATGTATGTATGTATGTTGTATGTATGTATGTATGTATGTATGTATGTATGTATGTATGTATGTATGTATGTATGTATGTATGTATGTATTATGTATAATCAAATACCTGGCGTCTCTCTGGTATATGGATGATGGTTCTCACAGAGTCTACATGACCCAGATTGTTCTGCACCAGGCAGTAGGTGTCAGGCTCGTACACTCTGCACATTCACACACAGTGAGGTACGATAACATTTTCCTCACACATGAACCTTTTGGGAGGAGCGAAATGTTCGGGACCTCAATTTCCCTTGAGGCCAGCATTATATAACCATCTGCTCTCCTTCGCATTTATCTCAACTATACACAAAAAATATCAGGCACATACTTATAGCTGGGTGGAATGGGTAAGATCCTCTACAGGTCCTTTACCTTGAGAGCTGGACACAGGGCTAACAAAGAAGTGGCAGCAAAGCCTTGTGACGGAAACGGAAGCAGAAGAATCCAACAATACTATGTGTGATGGGATTCCACAGTTATGGAAGACAGTCCGAGGAATGACAGTGGTGAAAGTCAAATGGGAAAGGAATGGGGACGGCGTTATCAATCTAGGACATAAACCTAGTCAACCATCTATATAGCAACCTTGATCAATCTAGGACATAAACCTAGTCAACCATCTATATAGCAACCTTGCTCGATCTTGCTTAACCTTTGTTTATGTATTTGTGTATTAATTTATTTATTTATTATTTTATTTTCATTTTACTTTATTTTATTTTTATCTTATTTTATTTTATCTTCCTTTATTTCATCTTATCTTCGCTTAACCTTTATTTATGTATTATAAATTTTTTTATTTACTTATTCATTTATTTTCACTTTACTTTATTTCATTTTTGTTTTATTTTATTCTATCTTCCTTTAGGTTATCTTATCTTACTCTATTTTTGATTTTTACTAGTTGGTTTCTCAGGTTGTAATTTACTGAATATATACTTACGTTCACTTCAGCAGGCAAAAAAGCTCTGCAGATTCAGGAATTCTATGACGTTTGGCTATGAACGTGACCATTCGGTACAATTGTTGCACATACACATGCACAGAGGAACAACAGAAAATGAGTACACGTGTTGTGCGCACACAATTACAAAAGAACAAGAGACAACTTACATGTAAAAACAGAAATCTTTGAAATGGACAGTTAAGCAACTTCGAACGTTTTAGCACCAAAAATCATCTACGTGTATATTTAAAACAATGCAAGTTCCTGTTTCAATTTCAAGGTATTTAAGAAAACAAAACAGCATGGCACGTCTTTGTTACGGTACAGTTTTGTATTAGATCTTCTGATATTTGTGTATTATCACTATGTTAATCGAAGTTTTCTTCAATTATGACGTAGTAGTGAAACAAAACAATGTAGACAATTTCATTCAGAAAATTCGGAAACAGAGAAAAAGAAACAGAGACAGACACACAGACACACACACAGACACACACAGACACACACACACACACCACACACACACACACACACACACACACACACTCACACTCACACAGAGAAGAGTCAGAGACACAAAGAGACAAAGAGACAGAGAGAGACAGAGATAGAGACAGAGAGAGAGACAGACAGAGAGAGAAACAGAGACAGAGAGACAGAGACAGAGAGATAGAAGGAAACAATGAGAGAGAGAACGAACAAGTACATGCCCATACGTTCACGCCAATAACAGAGCCTTCAACATCAGCTATATTACATGTGAAGGCTACAAGAGCGTTGTCTGTCAGTGTCTATCCCAAGAAGACAGTCGTCTTTGCTGTAAAGCGAGAGATCTGACCTGATGATGTTATGCATGCCCACCACCAGCGTGCCCACCTGCTGGTCAATACACATACAGCTGACGGCCTTGTTCAGGTTTAGAACCTGCTCACACTCGTTCATACCTATTCCGTTCTGTCAAGATCAAAAACACAATCAATCAAATGATTATTTATCTGTTTGTTCCGTCCATTTCTTCACCAAAAAAAAACAAAGAACAGTAAGCAAAAATGTCATTTGATTCTCCTTCATATCTTAACCTGTTCTACCAAGATCAAACACACAATGAATCAAATGGTTTTTATCTGTATGTTTTATCCGTTCCATCAAGGAAAAATCGAACACAATAAACAAAAAATATGTGATAATCAAGCCAGCAGTCATATCAACACGAAACAATCTTATTAAGAGACTGGGCCCTTTACACAACTTTGTGTTTCGTCCAGAGTTACTGTGTACTTTGTTGTTGCTATTTCAATGAAAAGCTTTTTAAATTAAATGGTTTGCTATTTATTCGTAAATTCATTTATCTTGCCTTTATGTTTTTGTTACAAAGTATTTTTCCGTATAAAATTCTGTCTGCTCTTCCAAGAGAAAGTTTCTCGTCAGTATCTTTGTTGACCACTTTCATTCGATTTTTCTATATACTTTTATCAGGAGGAGCTCCCTTCTTTGGCTTGGGTTCTTTAACTTTTAGTGCGTGCTGTACTCGGCAACTCAGTTTCTTATCTTATCCGAAAGGCTAGCTCTGAGAGTGTTCACATGTGGCTTACAATGTCATATCACGTTATAAATACTTTCCCTGAGACAAACATATGATTAAGACAACTTATATTCTAAATCATAAAAACATACATTCAGCTCTGAATTACGCAAATGCGTAACAGGAGATTATTCCACACAAAGGACAATGATCAAGCATCTCTTCTTAGTTTTATATTCATATGCACGCGCAAACACACACACACACACACACACACTCACACACAGACACACACACACACACACACACACACACACACACACACACACACACACACACACACACACACACACACACACACACACACACAAACAAACAAAACAAAACAAAACAAATTTATCGGGATCTGGATTCTGTCTACCTCAGACCAAGGGACCCCAATCCATTTCACACACACACACACACACACACACACACACACACACACACACACACACACACACACACACACACACAAACGCCGACCAACAGCCCCCCCCCCACCCACACACACACACACACAGTGAGACAGAGACAGAGACAAGAAACCCTGTCTCACCCAGATTCTGATAGTGCCATCCTCAGAGCCTGTGACCCACTTCTGAGTGACGTTGTTCCATTCCACAACAGTGACCTCCCCATCATGTCCCTGCAGTGTGTTCACCATGTGCATACGTGTGCCGTTCAGGTTCAGCTTTCGTATATACACCATCTTGTCACTGGAGGCGTAGGCGTACTCTGAACTAACCAAGACAACAACGACAGAAAAGGAACAGAAAGAAAGGAAAAGCCAAAGCAAAGAAGGGAGACATAACGAAAGACAGAAAGGTATGAAATTGAATCAAACCAAACACTTTTTTTCTAGAAAAGAAGAAAATCAGAAAAAAGTACAGAAAAGATTTCAAGTCCTACACAGAACATGCATGTATTACCACAGAACATACATGTATTACCTTAGAAACTAAACAACAGAGGGAAACAGCACACTCTTTCAATCTGTAAGTCAGAGAAAGTGATTGCAACAAGTACTACGTACTCCCTAAAACACCGAGGAATAAGATTTATTTTCTCACGTTCTATGGGAAATAGTCAAAATAACACACAAGTACTACAGTACTACCATACTCCCTAAAATATGAAGCCATACGGAAACTGTTGTCTCACTTTGTCTGTTTTCTTATTCACATTGTTTAAAACCCAAACAGCTGCGTAAAGCCATATCAGGACTACCACCATTTCAAAATGTACACAACACTTGGTTTTAAAAATAAAAACCTGGAAAAGAAAATAAAGTACACACAGAAATGCACTCGTGCATGTAATCTAAGGATATGTCCATGGAGCTGACTACTCCACTCAATTTATCACCACAGGATTTAGAAAAACAAGCCTGAATACAAATGAAAACATAACTTAGGACACTAAAACATACAAAACTGGCTTAACATCTGCACACCACAGTTCCTCAGTCAAAAACGCAGTCAATACATGTACCCATTTATCAATCCTAAGAGAAAATATGTAATGACTTTATACAACACATACAAGTGAATGGACCAGCAAGGCAGAAAATGATAGGAAGAGATGACAGAAAGCAAAGGTGCAAGTCAGAAGCAAAGAGGACATTTCTAGCACAGAAAATGTACAAGGTAGGGATATCATTTATATTGAAAGAGACCCCGGCGTGGCCACGTGGGCGAGGAAGTCAAAACATACATGTACTATCACACATCCTACAACACTGAAGGATAAGGAACACTTTCTGTAACATTCTAGGAAAGAAAATCAACGTAACATACTTGTACTGCCAAACACCTAAGACACTAAGCGATGTGAGGCAATCCCATGGCCAACATCCATACATGTATCCAATGCTGCAGAGACTGCCTTTTCCACATCGGCCTTATCAGCCACAGCCAACGCTGCTCCACAGGTGTCAACTCGACTCAACATGACACTAGGGCACATCATCCATAGTCAGCGCCGACTGACAAAGGCCTACTACTACTACAACTTCTTAGAAACCACATTTCAGCCGCCTCAGTCTTGTTCCGATTTTGCGTGTTGACTATCCACGCTTCACATCCGTACAACAGTATCGGTTCTATATAAGACTGAGGAACTCTCTTCTTGATGTTAATTGATTGGCATTTTTTGTAAGAAAGCTTTTCATTTTCTTGAATGTTGTTTTCCTACTGGCCGATTCTACTGGCTATCTCTAATGTGATCTGCCACTACCATACACACACTACAACACTGACGGACACAGGACATTGTCTCACTTACTGTGTACACAATATACATCCACTACCATACACACACTACAACACTGACGGACACAGGACACTGTCTCACTTATTGTGTACACAATATACATCCACTACCATACACACACTACAACACTGACGGACACAGGACACTGTCTCACTGTGTACACAATATACATCCACTACCATACACACACTACAACACTGACGGACACAGGACACTGTCTCACTTATTGTGTACACAATATACATCCACTACCATACACACACTACAACACTGACGGACACAGGACACTGTGTCTCACTTACAGTGTACACAATATACATCCACTACCATACACACACTACAACACTGACGGACACAGGACACTGTCTCACTTACTGTGTACACAATATACATCCACTACCATACACACACTACAACACTGACGGACACAGGACACTGTCTCACTTACAGTGTACACAATATACATCCACTACCATACACACACTACAACACTGACGGACAAAGGACACTGTCTCACTGTGTACACAATATACATCCACTACCATACACACACTACAACACTGACGGACACAGGACACTGTCTCACTTACAGTGTACACAATATACATCCACTACCATACACACACTACAACACTGACGGACACAGGACACTGTCTCACTTACTGTGTACACAATATACATCCACTACCATACACACACTACAACACTGACGGACACAGGACACTGTCTCACTTACAGTGTACACAATATACATCCACTACCATACACACACTACAACACTGACGGACACAGGACACTGTCTCACTGTGTACACAATATACATCCACTACCATACACACACTACAACACTGACGGACACAGGACACTGTCTCACTGTGTACACAATATACATCCACTACCATACACACACTACAACACTGACGGACACAGGACACTGTCTCACTGTGTACACAATATACATCCACTACCATACACACACTAAAACACATAAAGGATGTCAGACACTGTCTCATTTTCTGGACACAAAACATGCACTGCCATACAAAATACTTATGCCTGAGGAATCTATCTCACTCTCTAGGCATGCAACGCATTTGCACTACCATACATACACAAAAACACTAAGGAGCATAGAATAAAAATTTACGTATTATTTACACACCACATATGCATTACCATACAGCCAAAACACATAACGGGACACAGAACACCGTCTCACTTTCTGGGTGAAAAGGCCATGTCGGTGATGATACCGTCACACATTACCTCTATGTTGGGCACTGAACTTTGGCCTGTTGCACCGGACGTACGACATACTGTCTTCAGACTGAAAAACATACCTAGATGATAACAACAACAATAAAGTTGATAATGATGATGATCATGATGACAGTGAAACATTTACAGAATGAACACTTGTGATAATGCCAAAGTCATAATGCTGTTCAAACTGAACTGATACAAACACGCAATAAACACAAAAATATTTAGAGTGCACACACACAGAGACAAACGTGTGCATACAAAATATCTGAACGTGTTCATGCATGTTTGTCAAATCTATGTTTGTGAACACACATAGCATGCGTGCACGCATCTCTGCATGTTTCTCTCTTTCTCTGTGAACGTGTACGTGTGTGCATGTGTGTGTGCATGTGTGTGTCTGTGTGTGCGTGTACAAACTGACAGTTCCAACGTACCTTCCAGCCTCCAAGTCCCAGAGACACACCCGTCTGTCCCAGCCACCGCTCAACTGAAATATGAATAGAAGACTAGATGGCCAAACCATTCTAGCAATCTCTCTTTCATTACAAAAATTATCACAGAGAATCAATAAAAGCAAGAAACCTCGAAACCAACTGAACAAACAGCATTCAGACAACTCACAGCAATTTATCCATTTACCTAGATAGATCTACGAAAAGCATTTGTCAAAACCTGGACTGATTGACTTCTAGTCAAGATGCAGATGGCGGCATTTCCAGTGACATGTACCAGAGGATGAAGGCCTACCTCTATAACCGCAAAGCAAGAACTCCATCAACCATGACCACGGCAAAAAAATAAATCCTGCTGCAGCTTCTGGTTCCCCAAGGCGCGTCCTCATCGCTACATTCCTCCCTCTCTTCGTCAACGACTCGATATGTAAGCTACCTAGTTATATCAAAGGTGCTCTGTATGTGGATGACTTGGCTATGAGGAACATGCGATCACTGTCACTTACAAGATGCAACAAGCAGCAGATCAGTTGAATGTACGGGCAAAAGAAATGGTACACCTTCTTAAGCAAGGACAAATCCTCTACAACACTATCTACCTTGTTGACCAAACAGACGGCTGGCATCATCAAGTTTAGAGAGACCACGCTTCGGAAGGATGAAGAAGTAACCTATCCTGGAGCCACTTTTACAATAGGCAAATCTGTAAGCCACACACCGCAAAGCTAAGGCCAGGCACAAGCTAGCTACTGTCATAAAATTGGCGGGCACCAGGTCGGGATTAAACGAGAAGATACTGAAAACAGCTTTGAAAACAGTACCCAGGGAACAATGAGGCCCCACCTCGAATACGGTTTAAATATGTGGTCAATTTTAGCCAAGACCAACTGGCAGACCCTTGACAAAGTACAGAACCAGGTCCATAGATTCATCACAGGTGCAATGAGGTCTATGCCCATCCACAAATTGCAGACACATACAAGAATCCAGCAGACACTGACAAGAATCCAGCCGCTCAGCCAGAAAAGAGAAGACAAAAAAAAATCATGTTGGCTGAGAAGTTCAGGTGTCTGACAGCTCATCCCATGAAGCAGAAGTTGGATGTCTCTCCAAAAATCTCCTGAAACAAAGAAGCTTTGTCCACAAGAGACTACTGCGGCAACATCAGCAAGCTCTGCCAAAACAGGCATTTTATCTATAACCTTTGCAACTGCCAGTACTGTGGACATAGAACAGCTATACTCTGAAACAGCACTAGTATCTCCCATGTCACCCAAGCAAAGGAAGCGCAATCCTGCTGGGTTTTCATGATGGCCGTGATAGAGGAGCGTTATCCTCAGCAGCCAAAGATACATGCGTACACCAATTGGTCAGCCAGTGGGGGAGCTGGTTCCTTATCAAATTCCTATGGACTCAAACTGTCAATGTTCCAATGGAAAAAAAATGCATCAACTACCAAGCTGAGACAGAGGCACTCCTGCAAGCAACTTCCATGAAACGTAATACATCTGACACGTACTCTTAAGTAATCATCCTCTCAGAAACCCTCACCGTCCTCCAAGACATGGGGAATGACAAATTCCCCAATTTGATCAAGACCTTTCAACAAATCAGACTGAAAACAGAAGAATAATCGTCCAGTGGATCCCTGCATATTCTGGGATACCAGAAAACGAGATGGCAGATAAGCTAGCAAAAAGAGGAACCCGAAGACCAACCAGACAACAGCGTCAGCTCCAGCAAAAAAAGCAGAACATCATCAGTTCACCCCTTACACCACAGACAGAAAGGAACGATCGCCATCTTCTACCCAGACAGCAGCACGTGGTTTTGATGAGACTCCACACTGTCTACAACCAGCCCAACGCCAGTGTGTAACATAAATTCAAACTCATGTCTTCACCAACCTGCCCCTGCGGTCAACAGGATCCAACAGCTGAATATATATTGCAGCGATGTCGCCTCTATCAAGTACAGCAACAGGAGACATGGCTAATCACAACGTTTCTGACCATCAAGCTGTATGGCAGCCAGCAGGAACTGAAAAAAACAAACATATCCATCGCTAGATGTGGCTTGGCCATGCAGACCACGACCAAAAATGAAGACGTATTACAGAAAATCCAATTAGTGTGCTTCTCAAGGTCACCATGATCTTGAAAAATCATTATTTGAAATAAGATTCAACGTGAAGCGATGACAATAGCTAACTGTCATAAGAGTGAAAACAGCATGTGCATACTGTGAAACAGTATTGTTTACACACACCCTTGAAAAGTGCAGTTTCAGGTACTTTTTGGTCAACGTGACCTTGGACCTTGACATGGTACCTTACCTTCCAAACTAACTCTTTCCCTAGTCTGAAGTGTCCACACATTTGACCACGTTTGGTGAAGGTACATCCATGAAGAACTAAGAGAATCTTGTTCACAGAATTTTTTCTCACAGGCAGACACATAGGCACATACACTGATATTCCTCTCCAGTCAGTAAAAGACAATTTACCTTTCTTAAGGCAGATTAAAAGCTAGAAGAAGAGTACAAGGGAAGAAAAAGCAATAATAATAGGTGGAAAATGAAAAAAACATGCAAGTATTTTTTTCTTCTTAAAGTTTTTAGATATAGGTACACGAAAGCAAATACACCTCCACATACAATAAAGACATACAAGCAAATAATCCAATCTAAGCTTTCACAATGGCGCAGCACACACACATACACACACACGCATGCATGCACGCACACACGCGCGTGCGCGCGAGCGTACACAGAACGAGATAATGTACACTAACATATTTACTCACAGAGAGAGACAGACACTCGGACAGACACAGAGAGACACAGAGAGACACAGAGAAAGACAGAGAGAGACAGAGAGAGAGAGAGACAGAGGCAGAGAGACAGAGACAGACAGAGAGTGAGATAGGCAGTTGAAAACACGTAAGGACAAGCAGCCAGAAAGGATTATAACGGACTCTGACCACGTAGGTACTGGTCCAGCGGTAAGAGCGTTCTATGGTGACGAGACTGGTCACACAACTGGAGTGGTTGGACAGAACGAACTTGCAGATAAAGCCGGCCACCCGGTTTGTCACTGAATCGCTCTCCTGAATAAAAAAAATGTTGATGTTATTCGCAGTCGGAATCCGACTTGAATTGTTTAATTTTGAAAAAAGAACCTAAGTTGTTTTATCGTTCAAATGTGTCCGTGGAGGTATTATGAACGTGCGTATGTGTGTGTTTGTATTTGTGTTTGTTTGTGTGTGTGTGTGTGTGTGTGTGTGTGTGTGTGTGTGTGTGTGTGTGTGTGTGTGTGTGTGTTTTGTGTATTGTGTGTGCGTGCGTGTTTGCGTGTTTGTGTACGTGTGTGTATGTGTTTGTGTGTTTATGTGTGCATGTGTATGTGTTTGTGTGAGAACTGGTGTCTTGTACTGCGTTGCACATTACATTGGTATCTATTGTACCAAACCTAACGACCGATTTTCCGCAAAATTTAGATGTTGTGCGCCAATGTGTGAACAGGATTGTGGACCTGGATGTAAATGAATGAATAATTGAATTGAGTATGACGGTGTATTTGTATAGGATATGATATACTCCCATTTGATTCCACGTTCTGCAAAACATGGTCCCTTTCACTAGTCAGAAAGAATAGTAGGCATACGTGTCCTTATCGCCTGGTGTGGGTCTTCATGTGGATCATAAGACTACTCCTACAGGCGCATGTTCTTCCACAAGTGCTGCATAAATTGAAGTCTTGCAGCCTCGGGGTCTGCTTCCACTGGTCCCTCTCTGGTTTGAATACCAGTTTTTCTGCAGATGGTCAATGTGACTGTTCCTTACGTGCATTGCTATTGATAATATATTGTATTGCAGGCAAGAGTCCTTAGAACAAAAGAGACAGATGTGGACATGGCTACAGTAAATACCTGTCAACCCACACTCTGCTATGATCAAAGAGATGAACCACAAAATATAAAATGAGAAAATCTATAACTACATGCTATCGCTACAGAGATGATAAACAACTGAACAGATACGTGAAATCATTTGCATTTTAGTCTATAAAGCGATGAATCGCTCTCTCTCTCTCTCTCTCTCCTCTCTCTCTCTCTCTCTCTCTCTCTCTCTCTCTCTCACACACACCACACACACACACACACACACACACACACACACACACACACATACACACACAACACACACACACATACATATATATACATACATACATACATACATATATACATACATACATACATACATACATACACACACACACCACACACACACACACATATATATATATATATATATATATATATATATATATATATATCATCATCATCATCATCATCATCAGGTGCCCTGTCGCATGGCGTTGGCGACCATGGACTTCCAACCATCTCTATCTCTCGTTGCACCCAGCATCTCCCCCACCCTCTTCATCCCCAGCCACTCTGCAAGTCCGTCCAGCATTCTCTCCCTGGTTCTGCCCGATGCTCTCTTTCCCTCCAGCTTTCCCGTTGTGACCAGGTGCTCCAAATCCCCCTTCCTCATAAAATGGCCTATAAATGTTGCTTGTCTTTTCCTAATCTTCCTTATCAGTGATCGACTTGTGTCTGCCTCCATCAAGACTGTCTCGTTTGTTTTCTTTGCTGTCCATGGTACTCTCAACATTCTTCTGAGAAACCACATCTCGGCTGCCTCAATCCTGCTCTGGCTTTGTTTGCTGACTGTCCACGTCTCGCATCCGCACAACAGTATTGGTTCTATATAACATTCAAGGACTCTCTTTCTGATGTTAATTGATAGGCATTTGTTGGTAAGAATGCTCTCCATCTTCTTGAATACTGTTTTGGCTTGGCCGATTCTGCCAGCTATTTCCGATGTGCATCTGCCATCTGATGAAATGACCGTTCCCAGGTATTTGAACTTATTAACCTGTGTCAAGGTTGTGCCATTTGCTGTTATTTTGCATGAGGGGATTTCATGTTTTTTACTGATCACCATGACTTTAGTCTTCCTGCTGTTTAGTTCCAACCCCTTACCTTTGCTTTCTGTTTCTAGTATATTCACAAGGTTTTGTAGGTCCCTTTCATTTTCTGCAATTAGCACGGTGTCATCTGCGTACCGAATGTTGTTTATCATTTTTCCTCCAACCTTTAATCCAGGGTCTTCTTCTAGGTTTCTCATGATGTTTTCGCTGTATAGTGAAAACAGATCTGGTGACAAAACACAACTCTGTCTGACTCCTCTTTTGATGTTTTGAAAAGAGCTTATATTGTTTTCTATTCTCATTGCAGCTGTTTGTTCCCAGTACATATTTCTGATTATTCGTAGATCTTTTCCATCGACATTGAGTCTCTCCAGTTGGTTGATCAATTCTTCATGTCGTACCCGATCGAAAGCCTTGGTATAGTCAACAAAGCATAAATACAAATCCTTATTCATCTCAACTGACCTCTCTATGATAGTTTTTAGGATGTATATGGCATTAATAGTTCCTTTCCCCTCCACAAATCCACACTGTTCTTCTGCTATTTCTCTTTTGATTCTATTCCTTGTCCTCATCATGATCATTCTTAACAGGATTTTTGTTACATGACTCATCAAACTGATTGTGCGATGGAGTTCGCATTCTATAGCCCCTGTCTTCTTTGGAAGTGCAATGAAAATTTATTTTGACATATCTTTGGGGATTTTTCCAGTGTCATAAATTTCATTTAGGAGGACTGTTATTTTTTCTATGCCAAATTCCTCCAGGGCTTCAATCATCTCTGTAGTAATGTTGTCTGGTCCTGGGGCTTTTCCTGGTTTCATCATCATCAGGTGCCCTGCCGCATGGCGTTGGCGATCATGGACTTCCATCTGTCTCTATCTCTCGTTGCCCCTAGCATCTCCCCCACCCTCCTCGTCCCCAGCCACTCTGCAAGTCCGTCCAGCATTTTCTCCCTGAGTCTACCCGATGCTCTCTTTCCCTCCAGCTTTCCCGTTGTGACCAGATGCTCCAAATCCCCCTTCCTCATAAAATGGCCTATAAATGTTGCTTGTCTTTTCCTAATCTTCTCTATGAGTGATCTACTTGTGTCTGCCTCCATCAAGGCTGTCTCGTTTGTTTTCTTTGCCGTCCATGGAACTCTCAACATTCTTCTTAGAAACCACATCTTGGCTGTCTTAATCTTGTTCTGGCTTTGTTTGTTGACTGTCCACGCCTCCCATCCGTACAACAGCATTGGTTCTATATAACATTCAAGAACTCTCTTCCTGATGTTAATTGACAGGCATTTGTTGGTAAGAATGCTTGTCATCTTCTTGAATGCTGTTTTGGCTTGGCCGATTCTGCCGGCTATTTCTGATGTGCATCTGCCATCTGATGAAATGACCGTTCCCAGGTATTTGAATTTATCAACCTGTGTCAAGGTTGTGCCATTTGCTGTTATTTTGCATGAGGGGATTTCATGTTTTTTACTGATCACCATGACTTCAGTCTTCCTACTGTTTAGTTCCATCCCCTTTCCTTTGCCTTCTATTTCTAGTATATTCACATGGTTTTGTAGGTCCCTTTCACTTTCTGCTATTAGCACGGTGTCATCTGCGTATCGAATGATGTTTATCATTTTCCCTCCAACCTTTAATCCACGGTCTTCCTCTAGGTTTCTCATGATGTTTTCGCTGTAAAGGGACACACACACACACATTCACATACTTTGAAACACATATACGCCTGCTGCATATTATACATACAGAAACTACAGCTGAAACATATACGCCCACAAAACACACACGCGCACATATGTATATATATATACATACATACACATACACACACACACGCAGACTACAGATGTGAAAGATAGACGTTGACAGCAGATTTGAAGGAAGTGAAGCTGTAGAAATGAGTACTAAACAAGTCTTGCATTTTGTGTGTTGTACCATGTATCTTAACTAATGTCCCTGAGACAATGTGCACACTGGACAGGCAGTATTAAACTCAGCAACTAACTCACCCCGATTTGAGTTTGAGAGTCTAACAATGGTGAGGAGGGTCCAGCAGTACTCCAAACTTGTTGATCAGGTCGTCAACCCCCACAGGACGCATACTCTTCAGCACCTGTACGGCCGAGTGGTCAAACCCCCACACATCTGTGCAGTAGTGTTATGGTGAGTCAGTAACCCCATACATCTGTAGTGCTATGGTGAGACAGCCAACACCACACATCTGTACAGTAGTGTTATGGCGAGTCAAACCCGCCACATCTGTATAGTAGTGTTATGGTGAGTCAGTCAACACCCGCCACATCTGTACAGTAGTGTTATGGTGAGTCAGTCAACACCCACTCATCTGTACACTACTGTTATGGTGGGTCAAAACCAGACATGTGTACAGTAATGTTATGGCAAGTCAATCAAAACCAGACATGTGTAAAGTAGTGTTATGGTGAGTCAGTCAAACCCGCCACACCTGTACAGTAGGGTATGGCGAGTCAGTCAAAACCAAACATCTGTACAGTGGTGTTATGGTGAGTCAGTCAACACCCACACATCTATACAGCAGTGTTATGGTGAGTCAGTCAACCCATCTGTACAGTAGTGTTATGGTGAGTCGGTCAACACCCATGAGTAAAAAAGAACAGATGATTTCAAGTCAAGTTCGAGTTGTTTTTCTCTTTAGATTTTTTTTTAATATTCACACGTGATATTCAACAGTCCCTGTTTTTTTTTATATTCACACGCGATATTCAGCAGAGTCCCGTCTCAGTATTTCACATTTACATACATTTTAAATCGTGATACAGCAAACATGAATTCAGTGAACTGATCAACTAATGCAAATTCAGGTCATCAATCAACATCTGAAAGAAGGTGGGGGATATCCATGAATGAAACATTTCAGAAAAACATTTCTAATGACTGAACACTTCTATCATAGAGACAGATAAGCAAGAACATATGCTGGTTTAGCGTTTTATTATTATCATCATATGCCTGCGTAACTGTAAAGAAACCAGCCATTTATGAATTCATTATACAAAATGTTTATAACTGATACGTGTAACTCGATATCATAAACAGTTACTCTATATCACAGACAGATATTAAATATCTGTTGAATGGATTAGTATGTGGTGTGGTGTCATTATACAACATCCATGAAAATAGAATGTGCATAAGACATAACAAAATCTAAAGTGTTATCAGATTTACAATCAGTGTCACAACCAAACACTACGACTATTTCTGTAGATGTAGATGTAGCATTGATATAAGCATTATGAACATTATTCAGAATTGTTTGGAATTGTTGTCAAAAAGCTTCCACAACTCTACATCAAAACATATGTTGCAAACCATCCTAATCGTTGCGTCAAAATACAAGCATTATCATTTTAACAGCCACTTTTACCAGACAACGTTTGGTCCTAGTATGCGCTGTATCATTATCAATCTACTCTAAAACCATTTCAAGTCAAGTTTATCCCCTATGTTTTTGGAAGTCAACTGACCAGTCAAACACTGAAAATCACATACGAGTCTCTCATGTCTGATTTTAATGATAAAGAAAATAATCATAATAGTCATGATAACAATAATAATAATAATAATAATAACAATAGCAATAATAAGAAACTCTGGGGAGAGTCAGTCAGCAAAACGTCCGCAGAGGGTAAACCCCCGTCAGGCAAGTGTTTCGGCCCTGAACTCCTGACACTCTAAGAGTCGACAGCAGAATAGAATCCAGATCATCACTCCTGGATGCTATTCTGCTGTCGACTTTTTTTTTTTTAATAGAAATTTGTCTTCCTCGGAGAATCGAACCTGCGCATCCTAAGCGGTCAAGTTTCTCGAATCTGAGTCATCTTGTGACGGATGTCTCAACCACTTGGCTATCGGTCACAAGCAAACAATATGGGAATTTTAAGCCTTATGAAGTTCTTTTTTGTTCCTCGTCGTCCAGATCCAGTTGCAGCTTTTCTCCGCTGCATCTGCCATTGTTTTTAGGGCTCTGTTCCTCTCTCTCCCCGAAATCGTGGGCTCCTTCATGAGATTATAGGCTGATGTGCCTATCAACCCCCTTGTTCCAACCTCTATGGCGAGGACTTTGGCTTGAAAGCCACATGTCCTCAAGATGCTGGCTACACTGGCATACTTTTCAATCTCGTAGATATGGGCTTGATTCCTCTAATTCCTCTATTCTATTTTCGTGTGGTACAGCTAGCTCGATCATATCACTTGTTTGGACGAATGGGAGGGAAGAACATTCATGTCCACATCATGCTTCCAACACTGTAAGTGTAACAGAAAGTGAGGAAACAGTCTGGCAAGTCACGTGCCTAAATGATAATAACTGGACACGTTCATGTCCACATCATGCTTCCAACACTGAAAGAGAAAGTAAGGAATCAGTCACTTACAAATACGACCGTCCTCTGAGGCAGCCAAGATGTAGTCTAGGCATTCAATGAAGATGATTCTCAGGATGGTGGTGTTCGGATGGTTGTGGATGGAGGGCTAACAACACAGCAACACCAACGTCATGTCAATGCCTCCTTAACTCATCATTTCTTTTGTGTTCCAATTAAAAATTCAGATTTTCATTTCCTGATCGAAACGTTACTGATTCGTTTCTTCTAACTGTTACCACTACATTACAACATTCTCTGATTTCCCCAAAACAAAACATTGCATTTTTATTTCATTTAAACAAGATTCTCCTGTCTTTTTGTAAAGACGGCTTTCTTTATCCGTCAAAAGACCGTATTTTAGTTTTGCATCGTTCTCCAAAGACAACTCTTTCTTAAAGAAATCAAAGCTTTGACTTCAGTTCAAACTCAACTGCTCTGCTTTTTATTTTTATCATTAAAAACAGAACATGTTCACATCACTTTCTAGTCATATCAGTTTAGTCAAAAGCAACAAATATGGGGACAAATCACGCTCCCACCGTCTCGTCTTGAACATAAGGAGAGGATACAATTGCATTCCCAAATAAAGAACAACAGTTATGTCCCATGACGCGAGACACGAATTCTGGGACCGAATTTTACTGGTACCAAGAACCTAAGGAAAGTGTTCAAATGAGACCAAACAATTGCAGTCATGAAAAGACCATTCCTGAGCATCTAAATATCTACCAATGCAAATGGCAGAGAACGGTTAAAAAAAACATTCAAGCTTGTATCTTTCCCCAAAAAAGATCTATAAATTCCAATCAAAATAAGAGTATCAAAACAAAAAAATCATTTCTACTCCGTCCTTCACTCTCTCCGGAATAAAGTCAACAACCAAAAGAACAACAGCTAATTGTTGAACCATAACCTAAAGTCATAGGGGATTTGAATGGCAGGAACCTCAGCGTACTGGAAGCAGCATCATAAGGACGATCTTTGGCATCCCATCCTGTTCTTTACCTTCTCCAACCTCAGCAGGGTCATGTAGGTACCCATTTATAACTCGGCAACACGTACAAACTGGTTCCTTAGAAGTTAGATCAGATTGGAACCCGTATAATCAGACTACCAAGCAGGAATTCAACGTTTATGCTAGCAAGAACTGTACCAACGTCTTCCTTATCACAAGAGAATTGAGACAGCAGTAACTGTCTTCCTTAACACAAGACAGGACTTGAGCAAGACAAGAGAGTTGAGACAGCAGTACATGTAACTGTCTTCCTT
>JAPXFY010000016.1:30475732-30485732 GCA_030674185.1 Monoplex corrugatus | reverse complement strand
ACATACACCGTCCATTCATCATACAATACAATTATACATCATAATGTAAGCTGAATAATCTCGTATCGGTCTTTGTGTAAAATTGAAATAAACTATCGCCATACATAGTAATGTTAATTGAATAACTATCGCCGTATTTGACGTTGTAATGTACACATAATTAGTCACAACATCGTAATATACACTGAATTACCGTCACACTATCGCAATGTACACTGAATAACTGTCACACTAACGTATTGTACACTGAATAACTGTCATATTATCGTAATATACATGAATAACTGTCATATTAATGTAATGTACACTGAATTACAGTCATATTATCGCAATGTACACTGAATAACTGTCATATTATCGTAATGTACACTGAATAACTGTCACACTATCGTAATGTACACTGAATTACTGTCATACTATCGCAATGTACACTGAATTACTGTCACAATGTCGTAATGTACACTGAATAACTGTCACACTATCGTAATGTACACTGAATAACTGTCAACAATGTCGTAATGTAAACTGAATAACTGTCATATTATCGTAATGTACACTGAATACTGTCATACTATCGCAATGTACACTGAATTAGTCCAATGTCGTAATGTACACTGAATTACTGTCACAATGTCGTAATGTACACTGAATAACTGTCATATTATCGTAATGTACACTGAATAACTGTCACAATATCGTAATGTTCACTGAATTACTGTCATATTATCGTAATGTACACTGAATAACTGTCATATTATCGTAATGTACACTGAATAACTGTCACACTATCGTAATGTACACTGAATAACTGTCACACTATCGTAATGTACACTGAATTACTGTCATATTAATTGTAATATACACTGAATTACTGTCATATTATGTAATTACACTGAATAACTGTCATATTATCGTAATGTACATTGAATAACTGTCACACTATCTAATGTACACTGAATAACTGTCACACTATCGTAATGTACACTGAATAACTGTCATATTATCGTAATGTACACTGAATAACTGTCATATTATCGTAATGTACACTGAATAACTGTCATATTATCGTAATGTACACTGAATAACTGTCACACTATCGTAATGTACACTGAATAACTGTCATATTATCGTAATGTACACTGAATAACTGTCACACTATCGCAATGTACACTGAATAACTGTCACACTATCGTAATGTACACTGAATAACTGTCACACTATCGTAATGTACACTGAATAACTTCATACTATCGTAATGTACACTGAATAACTGTCATATTATCGTAATGTACACTGAATAACTGTCAATATCTAATTTTTTTTTTTTTGTCATATTATCGTAATGTACAAAACTGATATTAATTAACACTGTCATATTATCGTAATGTACACTGAATAACTGTCATATTATCGTAATGTACACTGAATAACTGTCATATTATCGTAATGTACACTGAATAACTGTCACACTATCGCAATGTACACTGAATAACTGTCACACTATCGTAATGTACACTGAATAACTGTCACACTATCGTAATGTACACTGAATTACTGTCATACTATCGTAATGTGCACTGAATAACTGTCACACTATCGTAATGTGCACTGAATAACTGTCCACTATCGTAATGTACATTGAATAACTGTCATATTAATGTAATGTACACTGAATAACTGTCACACTATCGTAATGTACACTGAATAACTGTCACACTATCGTAATGTACACTGAATTACTGTCACATTATCGTAATGTACACTGAATAACTGTCACACTATCGTAATGTACACTGAGTAACTGTCATACTATCGTAATGTACACTGAATAACTGTCACACTATCGTAATGTACACTGAATAACTGTCATACTATCGTAATGTACATTGAATAACTGTCACACTATCGTAATGTACACTGAATAACTGTCACACTATCGTAATGTACACTGAATTACCGTCACACTATCGTAATGTACACTGAATAACTGTCACACTATCGCAATGTACACTGAATAACTGTCATATTATCGTAATGTACACTGGATTACTGTCACAATATCGTAATGTACACTCAATTACTGTCATATTATCGTAATGTACACTGAATTACTGTCATACTGTCGCAATGTACACCGAATTACTGTCACAATATCGTAATGTACACAGAATTACTGTCATACTATTGTAATGTACACTGAATTACTGTCACAATATCATTATGTACACTGAATTACTGTCATACTACCGTAATGTACACTGAATTACTGTCACAATATCATTATGTACACTGAATTACTGTCATACTACCGTAATGTACACTGAATTACTGTCATACTACCGTGATGTACACAGAATTACTGTCAAACTACCGTAATGTACACTGAATTACTGTCACAATATCATTATGTACACTGAATTACTGTCATACTACCGTAATGTACACTGAATTACTGTCATACTACCGTAATGTACACGAATTACTGTCACAATATCATTATGTACACTGAATTACTGTCATACTACCGTAATGTACACTGAATTACTGTCATACTACCGTAATGTACACAGAATTACTGTCATACTACCGTAATGTACACTGAATTACTGTCACAATATCGTAATGCACACTGAATTACCGTCATACTATCGTAATGTGCACTGAATTACTGTCATGCTACCGTAATGTACACAGAATTACTGTCACAATATCGTAATGCACACTGAATTACCGTCATACTACCGTAATGTACACAGAATTATTGTCACAATATCGTAATGCACACTAAATTACTGTCATACTATCGTAATGTACACTGAATTACTGTCATACTACCGTAATGTACACTGAATTACTGTCACAATATCGTAATGCACACTGAATTACCGTCATACTATCGTAATGTGCACTGAATTACTGTCATGCTACCGTAATGTACACAGAATTACTGTCACAATATCGTAATGCACACTGAATTACCTCATACTACCGTAATGTACACAGAATTATTGTCACAATATCGTAATGCACACTGAATTACTGTCATACTATCGTAATGTACACTGAATTACTGTCATGCTACCGTAATGTACACAGAATTACTGTCACAATATCATTATGTACACTGAATTACTGTCATACTACCGTAATGTACACTGAATTACTGTCATACTACCGTAATGTACACTGAATTACTGTCATACTATCGTAATGTACACTGAATTACTATCATACTACCGTAATGTACACTGAATTACTGTCACAATATCATTATGTACACTGAATTACCGTCATACTATCGTAATGTACACTGAATTACTGTCATGCTACCGTAATGTACACAGAATTACTGTCACAATATCGTAATGTACACTGAATTACCGTCATACTATCGTAATGCACACTGAATTACTGTCATGCTACCGTAATGTACACAGAATTATTGTCACAATATCATTATGCACACTAAATTACTGTCACAATATTGTTATGTACACTGAATTACTGTCACAATATCGTAATGTACACTGAATTACTGTCACAATATCGTAATGTACATTGAACTGCTGTCACAATATCGTAATGTACACTGAATTACTGTCACAATATTGTAATGTACACCGAATTACTGTCACAATATTGTAATGTACACCGAATTACTGTCACAATATTGTAATGTACACTTAATTACTGTCACAATATCGTTATGTACACTGAATTACCGTCACAGCATCGTAATGTACACTGAATTACTGTCACAGTATCGTAATGTACACTGAATCACTGTCACAGTATCGTAATGTACACTGAAGTACCGTCACAGCATCGTAATGTACACTTAATTACTGTCACAATATCATAATGCACACTTAATTACCGAAACAATTAAGTACACATATTAACGCATCCGCGCAAGAAACCTAAGGAGATGCCCTAGCATTGACCACTCCGTCCAGTTTATCACACAGGGGATTTAAAACATACCTCAACACAAATTTAAACGTAACTAAGGACACTAAAAAAAAATATGAAAACGGGCCAAATTTACATAAAACTGCTTCCTATCTCATTTCCCTAGAGCCAAAAATGCACTTAATGTATCATATGTACCCAATCATCAATCCCAAGAGAAAGTATGTAAGACTTTATTGAACACATATAGGTGAATAAACCAGCAAGGCAGAAAATGATGCGAAGAAATGACAGAAAGCAAAGGAGCAAGGCAGAAATAAAGACAGTGACAGAAAAGAGGAAACACCTAGAACAGTATTTCCAGAAGGTGGGAATACTGTCTACACTGGGTTTGTGGTTAGCTAAAGAAATCTGACTGTTTTTAGTTTACTGATATCAAAACAGACTTTACGGTCATTTCCAGTCATTTTCTGCAGTTTAACGAACATCAGGAAAGCTTTGTTGACGGCTTTTTCCCAAAATAATATTTGTTTCTTTGTCTCTTGTACACAGGTGAGAGGCATGTTATTATAAAGAGCACCAGCCATTCTTTCCGTCTCCTCAATGTCAGCTACTCCACATTCTTTCCCCTCGTTGTTTGCCATCTGTAGCTTTTTAATTTTCTTTTTGTTTTTTGTTTTTTTTGGGGGGGTTTTTGTTTGTTTGTTTGTTTGTTTGTTTGTTTGTTTGTTTGTTTGTTTGTTTGTTTGTTTGTTTTTTGCGCACACATGGTAAACCAAGTAGAAATATGGAACCGACTCGGAACGTTTCGCGGACTCTCAGACGCATGCGCAACGAATACCGTAGGGATGGAAAGATAACTCCTCCCGGCGAGGAGTGACGTCATCTGCACACAGCCCATACCTGCTCTCACAATTGAGAAATCTTTCTATATAGGACTTAATAAAATCTGCCTTTACAGCTGAACTCTTTGCAATATTAATGGTTTTGAATTATATGATGTCTTCCTAGGACAATTCTTCAGATACGTTTTTGCGTTGATTCAAAATCTGTACTTCAAGCTCTTGAATTATCAAAATTACAAACAAGATCTGAAATGATATTGGAAATTAGTCGCTTGAATCATAGTTTACCTTAAAAGGTATCTATGTTACTATCTGCTGGATACCATCTCATAGTTGTTTTCATTATAATGATATGGTTGATACAATGATAGGGCTGCCAAACGGGGGGCAAAGAGCTCACCAGATTCAAATGATATACAGCTTTCTCTCTCATTGCATGAATATTATACCATAATGGACACCTACGTTTGGAAGCAGTTCCAAGATAAACAGAAAAAGTATGAAAAATGTTACATGAACTTTGAAACTAACAAAACACCTAAGCAGTTTCCTGCCAGCAGAATTATACAATCCCTTATGTATAGGTGGAAACTTGATGCATTCAAAACAAAACACACCAGGAATATAGTGTGTCTGTGTGGAAATAAGATAACACATAGTCGTATTCTTTCCTGCGTTCGGGTAAAACGACATATTCCTACATTATCAACGAAGACAGTTTCTGACATACTTGCCTCACCATCCTTAACAAATGAATTTTTTTGTTAGCCTGTCAAAAAGACCTAGAGCGAATTATCTTTAACACGCTGTTATTTAACCTGTTCGCTGTTACGGTTAGCCAATTTTACGGCTTAAATTGTTAATTATGGTAACGTCATTTGAGAGTTTTTCCTTCCCGTCTTCGGCACAGTTGTTTTCTGGTTCATTTTGAAGATTGACTATTTTCAAGTATCCTCTTCACTCTTCATGTATCCTCACTTTTTGTTTGTTTTGTTTTTGTTTTTTGTCTAAAATCACTTTAGTGAATAGACATTAAATCAAACTCAAAGACCACCACACACACGCGCGCGCACGCACGCACGCACACACGAACGCACGCACTTACCAATACACGAAGTCAGTGACCCAGCCTTTGTGTTCAATGAAGGAGCCAACAAATTTCCCGCTCTCTGCCTCAAAGGCCTTCACCACACCATCTGCAGCACGGACATGACGCTTTCTTTGTCATGCCTCTTCTTTCAGTTC
This sequence comes from Monoplex corrugatus, assembly GCA_030674185.1. Classification (NCBI taxonomy): domain Eukaryota; kingdom Metazoa; phylum Mollusca; class Gastropoda; order Littorinimorpha; family Ranellidae; genus Monoplex; species Monoplex corrugatus. The sequence goes on along the minus strand of JAPXFY010000016.1, from coordinate 30,479,730 downwards.
ATCATAAGCCGTTTATATGATGCCTTTTTTTTTGTTTTTGTTTTTTTTTTTTGCTTTTTTTTTTTTTTTTTTGCTGTCTCGGTGTTATTATCATCATCATCATCATCATTATCAGAGTATCGACGTCATCATCACTATCATCATTATCAATACCATCATCATCATCCTAAATACAGAAATCATCACAAATACAACTTTTAACTCAACACTTACTTAAAATGCATAAACACACTTGCACTTGCACTTGCATGCACATGCACACACACACACACATACACACACGCGCGCGCGCGTGCAAAACATACATGGCCACTCGCGCACACAAACACATAACCAAATTTACACATACACACACGCACAAGCAAGCGTTACACACACACACACCCGGGGACACCACATGAGCGTAAAGAATGCGAGCGTGATTGATAGATATCTTTTTTTTTCTGCAACCCCGTTCCCTAATATTCTATTTTATTTCTTTAATTAATATGATAATTGTCGTGCTTGTTGTCATTTATCCAATATCGTGTTTTGTATTTGCTGACGTGTGTGGATACACATTTTGAGCATGGTGTGTGTGTGTGTGTGTGTGGTGTGTGTGTGTGTGTGTGTGTGTGTGTGTGTGTGTGTGTGTGTGTGTGTGTGTGTGTGTGTGTGTGTGTGTGCGCGCGCGCGCGCGCGGGCTTTAGAGAGTGAGAGAGAGAGAGAGAGCGTGTATTTTTATGTTAATCGTACTTTACTTTTTGCAAATCATTGTCAGTCTCACTGTTTAGACGTTTGTGTGCGTATGATATATGGTAACATCAAGTATACAAATAATTTGTAAATAATGAAAGATCGAAAGGGGGATTGATTTTTGTACAGTGCAGTTTTTGCATTCCAGTACGTAAGTGATAATGGACTCATTTCAATTGAACAAATGAAAATCAAAAAGTAACAGAAAGTCGACAAAACGTTTGAGGATAGTTTACACCAATCTTTGTGAACATCTGTTGATTGTCGCACATGAAATTCAGAAATGCAAGCTACTACAATTAAAGATTTGAGTGATTTATATTTTACATGTAAAATTCAAAATGTGTTTGGCTTAAGGCTATGCACGAATCCTTAGATTGATATTTAGATTTGGAGTGACTAGGCTGACGCAACTTATGCCGAGATGGTCATGTTCAGTATATATCTTATTGTATGTATGGGTCATTCCCCTGAAGACTGGTCAATTTTGTGACATGACAAGTAAAACATCAAAACTTTTTTTTTTTTTTTTAATGTTAACTGAAAATGAAAGCTTGATATCTGTAGTATACAGAACTGTAATGCATAAATTGACACAATATTTGAAACTTGGTGAAATATAATAAAATGTTGCATAATCTTGCGGTGTCTGGCGTGTTACATAAGATATCGAAAAGGCATCCATCTGCTTGTTAAAATGGTCAATGAAGTGACATTTTTCAAAATATACCGAATATTGACATATCCTTTGTGAAGTAGTGCAAAATCCCGCCGCGAGGGAGGGAAAGTGAGATTCATACGCCAAGGTCGGTCAAAGTTCTGGGACGTTGACGAAATAGATCCTCTGTTTGTCCCGAGCGTTTCATGGTTTTGAAGACACCATGCCCACAATTCGTAATCAAATGATTATTTATCAGTCTTCTCTTCTCTCTCATATCACTTATTGACATGAATCATTATGAAAAATGTTTGTGCTTTTAATTAATCACATCAGAAATTCCCAATGCCTTCTATTATAAAGGCACAACTTAAGTTATCGCTACAGTGTTATCGCTACAGTGAACTGTGAAGACACCGTATGAAACGTTCGGGACACTGATCGGTCTCCGAGCATATATTGATCATCCATGGATACAATGCAGTAAAACTTGATGTCAGAGACACATATCCATTCTTTCTTCACTGTCGAAACAGGTTGTATTGATTCGGTCGTGTATGTAGGAAATAATTGTGATCGATCTACCAGTCTGAACTCATGTCAAAATCTAGCTACAGAAATCGCTCATTTTTCCAACAAAAAGTGCTGCAGACTAAAAAACACAAAACACACACAATTTTTTCATTTTCTTCAATTACTGGAACATTTTACGAAAAAAATATAACAAAATCGTAAGATTTTGTTTTCAAAAAACATATGATATTGGCTTCTTAAAAGCAGTGGTCCCAACTGACCAGTCTTCAGGAGAATGACCCATATAATATATACCTATATATATATATATATATATATATATATATATATATAATATGTATATATACATATATATATATATATAGAGAGAGAGAGAGAGAGAGAGAGAGTATACATATATATGAATGTGTGTGTGCGTGCGCGCGCACGCGCAGAGAGACAGACACACAGAGACACAGAGTGACAGAGACAGAGACAGAGAGAGGGAGATTCATGAAAAGACACTGCAAATGCATTATAACCTGTTGTTCTATGTACCAGCTCTTGTCACATTAGGGTAAATAACAATTAATAAACGGGCATGATCACACTCACAATGTAGAATTCGGCTCACTTCCCTTAATTCACATCATGCAATCACCTGAACCATGAACACACACACACACACACACACCACACACACACACACACACACACACACACACCACACACACACACACACATGCTCATGAACTTACGCTCCAATAATATCAACAATCCAAAGGATATTTCATGAATAAACCACCCATCTGGTTCCACTCCAGCCGACAAAACTTTACTCATATCACATATTCACAAACGCATACGTACCTACATGTACATACATGCTCACACCAACTGATAAACCTATAGATCGCAAGCTGTCCTTTCCCCTTTTTCTATTACACTTTTCCCCACCCATCCACCTCACATCACAGAGTAAAGACGCAATTTAAAACTCAGCAAGGAAAATACTGTTAATCCGAACAAGCAAACGCCATCGTGCACAAGGGTCTCTCTGCCATCGGGACAACAAAGCACATCTCAATGGCCCCCCTGCCACAAACTTTAGTCTCTGCAACAGAGACAGCAAGAAACACAAGCAAAAGCCAGTTCATTAAACACCATTGCTCTCCCCATCCCCATACCCTACTCCCTACCCCTATCATAACACTAAGTAACATAATCATCAAAAAATTTAAACAAAACTGCATAGATCTAATTTGTAAACCCACCAAATCACGACTTCAGCTGTTCAGTTTCAAAAGTAAAAAGTAAAACTGCACTATCTAACAATGAGCAAAGAGGCAAGAAATACGGATTACGACCGACAAAACCAGACACACAAACCGTCAAACTAGATCTAAGTATATTTGGATCTGGGGTAACGCCAGATCTTCAACACACTGCTGGCTATCGTGAGTTTCGATTTTTCTACAGTTATATCAATTAAGGTCACGACAGCTTTATCGGTCGTGAACGCTTACATAATTATAGTATAGTCTGAAATTAAAATCTCTGTGCAAATATCCTTATGTTTTCATGCTTCTCTTCTTTACCCCCGTAATTTCTTTTACCTTCGCATCCGATGAGAATCTCGCGACGCGCAGGATTGAAACCAACGGCTGTGACAGATCGAGTGTGCACCTCCCGCACCATGTACTGTTTTTCCATTGCCATGATTACTTTGTCCGCAGGTTGGGCCTAGATCCTACTTTCCAGATTTGTTTCATGTCTCGTGAATGTTGTACATGTCAAGTTAACACAACCTTGTTGCGAATCAATTTTTCTTCAAACTTCAGGCCTAGGTTTAGATCCCAACCCGCCATGGTCAGTTTAAAGTTAACTCCCTTACCAGTCCATTCAGCCTCGTTTTCGTCGGACACGTCTAAAGCCGTGTTTTCATATAGGCTATGCAATGCAACACGCAAAGCCATGTTTGCTGTTGTGTTCATTTCTCTGAACATATGCAACATAACCGCTTCATATCATCATCCTGGTTCTGCCTGATCCTGCCGTTGGTAATCTACTTAGAACAACAAAAAATAGAATA
>JAPXFY010000016.1:30408232-30470732 GCA_030674185.1 Monoplex corrugatus | reverse complement strand
GGTCATACGCTATAGTAGTTGTTGGAGATGATGTTGTCTTCTTCTGGTCATTCTTGTTGTTGTTGTTCACTACCAATTGTTAATTTGCATTTTCAGTCTAGCTAGCTAGCTTCTTGTTATTTTTCTTCTCGATACCCTGTCTGTCTGTCTGCCTGTCTGTCTGTCTATCTGTCTGTCCAGCGTTGTCTTCTTATCGTTACTTTCATGTTGTTCTTGATATCCAGCTGTTTACTTCTATTTTCAAATGCTAAGAATTCTTAACTGATTTTATTTATTTATTCATTTATCTAGGTATTAACTTACTTATTTACTTATTGATTTCTTTCTTTCTTTCTTTCTTTCTTCATTTGTTTGTTTCTTTTTCTTTGTTTGTTGCTTTGTTCCTTTCTTTGTTCGTTTATCTATTTCTGTTTTCTTTTTTTTTTCTTTTTTTTTTCATTTCAAGCCTCCTCTTTAAGAAAAAGTTGAGGACGGGGGGCGGGAAGAGTGTTTCATATTGACTGGAGATAGGTGTTATATGGCGGGAAGAGTGTTTCATATTGACTGGAGATAGGTGTTATATGGCGGGAAGAGTGTTTCATATTGACTGGAGATAGGTGTTATATGGCGGGAAGAGTGTTTCATATTGACTGGAGATAGGTGTTATATGGCGGGAAGAGTGTTTCATATTGACTGGAGATAGGTGTTATATGGCGGGAAGAGTGTTTCATATTGACTGGAGATAGGTGTTATATGGCGGGAAGAGTGTTTCATATTGACTGGAGATAGGTGTTATATGGCGGGAAGACTGTTTCATATTGATTGGAGATAGGTGTTATATGGCGGGAAGAATGTTTCATATTGACTGGAGATAGGTGTTATATGGCGGGAAGAGTGTTTCATATTGACTGGAGATAGGTGTGATATGGCGGGAAGAGTGTTTCATATTGACTGGAGATAGGTGTGATATGGCGGGAAGAGTGTTTCATATTGACTGGAGATAGGTGTTATATGGCGGGAAGACTGTTTCATATTGACTGGAGATAGGTGTTATATGGCGGGAAGAGTGTTTCATATTGACTGGAGATAGGTGTTATATGGCGGGAAGACTGTTTCATATTGACTGGAGATAGGTGTTATATGGCGGGAAGACTGTTTCATATTGACTGGAGATAGGTGTTATATGGCGGGAAGAGTGTTTCATATTGACTGGAGATAGGTGTTATATGGCGGGAAGACTGTTTCATATTGACTGGAGATAGGTGTTATATGGCGGGAAGAGTGTTTCATATTGACTGGAGATAGGTGTTATATGGCGGGAAGAGTGTTTCATATTGACTGGAGATAGGTGTTATATGGTGGGAAGAGTGTTTCATATTGACTGGAGATAGGTGTTATATGGCGGGAAGAGTGTTTCATATTGACTGGAGATAGGTGTTATATGGCGGGAAGAGTGTTTCATATTGACTGGAGATAGGTGTTATATGGCGGGAAGAGTGTTTCATATTGACTGGAGATAGGTGTTATATGGCGGGAAGAGTGTTTCATATTGACTGGAGATAGGTGTTATATGGCGGGAAGAGTGTTTCATATTGACTGGAGATAGGTGTTATATGGCGGGAAGAGTGTTTCATATTGACTGGAGATAGGTGTTATATGGCGGGAAGAGTGTTTCATATTGACTGGAGATAGGTGTTATATGGCGGGAAAAGTGTTTCATATTGACTGGAGATAGGTGTTATATGGCGGGAAGAGTGTTTCATATTGACTGGAGATAGGTGTTATATGGCGGGAAGAGTGTTTCATATTGACTGGAGATAGGTGTTATATGGCGGGAAGAGTGTTTCATATTGACTGGAGATAGGTGTAATGTTGTGTGCATGTCTTGTGTGTCTGACAAAAAGGCGCTAGCACGGTTTTCCTCAGCTGTTTGTGGATGGATCTTTACCAGATCTGGGTCAAAGATGTATACTGTTAAGGAGTCGCGAATGCGTAAGTTTGAAAGGTAAAGTTCCAAGGTCAAGGTCACACAGACTAAAAAAAAATTTTAATCAACAACACTTTTTCAGAAAATTATCTCAACAACACTTTATCGATTATTTCTCAAAATGTTTTGATTCTGGTTTTCTGTTAAGATAATCCACAAACCAGAACGAAACACAAAAATAGAATCAGAACGCGTGTTCAATATAAAAAATAAAACAAGACAGGCACAAATTTACGTTCAACTGGCATTTGTTAGGCGTACACAAAAGACAATAAAGAATAAATGCACTACACTCAGCACAAAAATCGGTAGACAACTCCCAAACATGGCGTCCTGCACAGAAAATGGTAGATGTCAAATGTCAGGAAAAACTGGCGGGTGACAGTCTATCGTCGTCCTCGATTCATGTCAAGTTTCATTTTATCTGAAGCCTATGCAAGACTGCACTGACCTCGGGACAGAAATCCTGGATCTTCTTCAGTAACGTTTGCGTAAAACAATGAAATTATTACAATGGCTTCACCATCTTGTTTCTGTTTAGTGCATTCTCTGTCTGTTTTCTGCCTATGTCTGTCTGTCTGTTTTCTCTCTCTGTCTCTCTCCGTCTGTCTGTCTGTCTGTCTGTCTGTCTCTCTCTCTCTCTCTCTCTCTCTCTGTCTCTCTGTCTCTCTGGCTCTCTCTCTCTCTGTCTGTCTCTCTCTCTCTGTCTCTCTGTCTGTCTCTCTCTGTCTCTGTGTGTCTGTCTTCTCTCTCCCTCCCTCCCCCCCCCCTTTCTCTCTCTCTCTCGCTCTCTCCCACTTTCATTCTTTTACTCCCTCCCTCTTTTCTACCCTTTCTTTTGGTTGCTGTGTCTTATGCAAGGTATCCCAGCCAGTAAGCTCGAATGGATGATTTTGTTGGCATTCTTTCTGCAGACAATGCCATTAGATGCAGTATCTCATTGACAATTCATCTCCCAGAAATCTGAAAAAGTGCTGTTCACACACCTTGGAAAAATGCTGATTTAGGCACTTTTTTCTCTCTGTGATCTCGACTTTCGGTGCGTTATTTTTAACCGTAGCCTTTGGCGACTCTTTAATGATCCACTCCTTTGACCAAACTTTGGTACCCATAAACGGCTGAGAAAATCGTGTCTACACATTTTTGTCACCGACACACACACACACCACACATACAGACGCATGCATACACTTACACCATACATATACAGACAGGCTTACACGCCCACACACATATACAGACGCACACGCATGCCCGCGCGCACACACATACGCACGCACGCACGCACGCATATACACATCTCTGGTCGATATGAAATAGTTTCCTTTCAAAATGGTTTTTCGAAAAAAAGAAACTGGGAAAAGAATCTTTAACAGAATAGCGTATATAACATACGCATTGTTGCTCTCTGCAGACTTGAATATGAATGGGTGAGGTGTGTGCGGGGGGACAAGGGGGGGGGGGGCAATGGTTGGGCGTCAAACTATATTCAAGTCGGTACGGCAACAGCATACACATTGCCAAGGCTGGTTGCTAGATTATATCGCATGTAGTCCTTTACATTTAATGCTTCATTTCTACACTTAATGCTACACTTCCTTTTGTGTACACACGTGTCAAACATTGACTTGCTTTAATTGTCTTATGTCAGCCTGTATACATAATGCTGTATTTTCTGTACAGCATGTAAGACAGTAGCTGGTCTTTATTGTGGCTTACGTCAGTCTGTATTTTCTGTAGTGCGTGTCAGACAGCAACTGCCCTGTATTGTGGCTTACGTCAGTCTGTATTTTCTGTACTGCATATCAGACAGTGACTGGTCTTTATTGTGGCTTACATCAGTCTGTATTTTCTGTACTACATGTCAGACAGTGACTGGTCTTTATTGTGGCTTACGTCAGTTTGTAATTTCTGTACTGCATATCAGACAGTGACTGACCTTTATTGTGGCTTACATCAGTCTGTGTTTTCTGTACTACATGTCAGATAGTGACTGACCTTTATTGCGGCTTACGTCAGTCTCTATTTTCTGTACTACATATCAGACAGTGACTGACCTTTATTGTGGCTTACGTCAGTCTGTATTTTCTGTACTACATGTCAGACAGTGACTGACCTTTATTGTGGCTTACGTCAGTCTGTATTTTCTGTACATATCAGACAGTGACTGACCTTTCTTGTGGCTTACGTCAGTCTGTATTTTCTATACTACATGTCAGACAGTGACTGACCTTTATTGTAGCTTACGTCAGTCTGTATTTTCTGTACATATCAGACAGTGACTGACCTTTCTTGTGGCTTACGTCAGTCTGTATTTTCTGTATACATGTCAGACAGTGACTGACCTTTATTGTGGCTTACGTCAGTCTGTATTTCTGTACATGTCAGACAGTGACTGACCTTTACTGTGGCTTACGTCAGTCTGTATTTTCTGTACTACATGTCAGACAGTGACTGACCTTTACTGTGGCTTACGTCAGTCTGTGTTTTCTGTACATGTCAGACAGTGACTGACCTTTACTGTGGCTTACGTCAGTCTGTATTTTCTGTACATGTCAGACAGTGACTGACCTTTATTGTGGCTTACGTCAGTCTGTATTTTCTGTACATGTCAGACAGTAACTGACCTTTACTGTGGCTTACGTCAGTCTGTATTTTCTATACATGTCAGACAGTGACTGACCTTTATTGTGGCTTACGTCAGTCTGTATTTTCTGTACATGTCAGACAGTGACTGACCTTTATTGTGGCTTACGTCAGTCTGTATTTTCTGTACTACACTGTCAGACAGTGACTGACCTTTATTGTGGCTTACGTCAGTCTGTATTTTCTGTACTACATATCAGACAGTGACTGACCTTTATTGTGGCTTACGTCAGTCTGTATTTTCTGTACTACATGTCAGACAGTGACTGACCTTTATTGTGGCTTACGTCAGTCTGTATTTTCTGTACTACATGTCAGACAGTGACTGACCTTTATTGTGGCTGACGTCAGTCTGTATTTTCTGTACATGTCAAACGGTAACTGGCTTTTATTGTGGCTTACGTCGGTCTGTGTTTTCTATATTACATGTCAGACAGTGACTGACCTTTATTGTGGCTTACGTCAGTCTGTATTTTCTGTACATGTCAGACAGTGACTGACCTTTATTGTGGCTTACGTCAGTCTGTATTTTCTGTACATGTCAGACAGTGACTGGCTTTTATTGTGGCTTAGTCAGTCTGTATTTTCTATACTACATATCAGACAGTGACTGACCTTTACTGTGGCTCACGTCATTCTGTATTTTCTGCACTACATGTCAGATAGTGATTGGCCTTTACTGTGGCTTACGTCAGTCTGTATTTATCTGTAGTACATGTCAGACAGTAAATGGCCTTTATTGTGTAAAACAAAATATTAAAAATTTACTTGTTTGTAAAAGATCCTTGAGAGTATAAAACACGTTTCGACCCCAGGCCCTTTGTCAAGTGAAAAATAAAATGACAGAGGAGTATTGAAAACAGTTCAAGGAAATAGGCGACAGAGTGAGTGAGTGTTACTCAGGATAGACAATAGAGAAATTATGTAGTTAAAAACAAAACTTTAAAAGACAGAGCAGAACTTGGAAAAAAAGGGGGGTAGGGGGTTGGGTGGGAAGAAGAGGGGAAAACAGTAGGTATTGGTAGGACAAGGAAAGGACCCGGGTACCCCTACACGTCGGCAGTTCTGGTGTTCAGGCCAGCCGGCTGGACTGTTCCCAGTCAGTGGATGCTGCAGTTCTCCATATATTTTCTGTGTTGTTGGTCTCTGGTGTTTTGCCATACTGCTGAAATCTGTGCATGAATGTAGCTGTGTTGGGGGCTATTGAAATGTTGGCCTATGGGGTTGTTGTAGTTCATTTTCATGGATCTTAAATGTTCCACGAAACGGTCATCCAATGAGCGGTATGTTTCACCCACATACAGTGTGGAACACACTGAGCATGACAGGATGCAGACAATGTTGGTTGATTTGCAGTTAAAGCTTGATTTGATGTTGAAGTTGCCTGATGGTCTAGTGACTGAAGTGGAAGTGTTGATGAAAGGACAGGTTTTACATTTCTTGTCTTCACAGGGTTTGCATCCTGGATGTTTAGGGTAATTTGGCCCTTGTTTTGCTTTTAACTTGGATCTCACACGCAGATCTTAGAGGTTTTTGTCCCTTTTGAAGGCGATTAGTGGTGGTTTGGGAAATGTGTCTTTTAAATCCCTGTCCTGCTGGATAATGTTGAAGTTCTTCTTCAGGATGTGGCACACAGGAATGTTGTGGGGATGGAATGGGATGACTGCGAGTACACAGTCCTCTTTCTTGATTTGTGTAGTTGGCACAAGGGCATCCTCCCGTGTCATAGACTGTGCACGCTCAAGTGCTTTCTGCACTATCTCTTGGGGGTACTGGCGTGCTGTAAAGAAGTTGGACATTTTCTGTGATCGTTTTCAAAATCAGCTTCACTGCTGCATATCCATCTCAGTCTTTGAAATTGCGAATGCGGTATGCTGTTTTTAGTGGGTTCAGGGTGGCTCGAGCTGTACAGTAAATAGGAGTGGGAGTCTGTGGGTTTGTATAATACAGTGGTGGACAGGGTGGAGGAATCCCCCCTTTTTTTCCAAGTTCTGCTCTGTCTTTTTAAGTTTTGTTTTTAACTACATAATTTCTCTATTGTCTATCCTGAGTAACATTCACTCACTCTGTCGCCTGTTTCCTTGAACTGTTTTCAATACTTTGTCATTTTAGTTTTCACTTGACAATGGACCTGGGCTCGAAACGTCGTGTTTTATACTCCCAAGGATCTTTTACAAACAAGTAAATTTTTAATTTTTTGTTTAACCCTCAAGATCCAGCAGTCATATTTTGTTTTACCTTTTGGCCTTTATTGTGGCTTACGTCAGTCTGTATTTTCTGTACTACATGTCAGACAGTGACTGGCCTTTATTGTGGCTTACGTCAGTCTGTATTTTCTATACTACATGTCAGACAGTGACTGACCTTTATTGTGGCTTACGTCAGACAGTGACTGACCTTTATTGTGGCTTACGTCAGTCTGTATTTTCTGTACTACATGTCAGACAGTGACTGACCTTTATTGTGGCTGACGTCAGTCTGTATTTTCTGTACATGTCAAACGGTAACTGGCTTTTATTGTGGCTTACGTCGGTCTGTGTTTTCTATATTACATGTCAGACAGTGACTGACCTTTATTGTGGCTCACGTCAGTCTGTATTTTCTGTACATGTCAGACAGTAACTGGCCTTTATTGTGGCTTACATCAGTCTGTTTTTTCTGTACATGTCAGACAGTGACTGACCTTTATTGTGGCTTACGTCAGTCTGTATTTTCTGTACTACATGTCAGACAGTGATTAACCTTTATTGTGGCTTACGTCAGTCTGTATTTTCTGTACTACATGTCAGACAGTGACTGACCTTTATTGTGGCTTACGTCAGTCTGTATTTTCTGTACTACATGTCAGACAGTGACTGACCTTTATTGTGGCTTACGTCAGTCTGCATTTTCTGTACTACATGTCAGACAGTGACTGACCTTTATTGTGGCTTACGTCAGTCTGCATTTTCTGAACTACATGTTAGTAACTGGCCTTTATTGTGGCTTACGTCAGACTGTATTTTCTGTACATGTCAGACAGTAACTGGCCTTTATTGTAGCTGACGTCAGTCTGTATTTTCTGTAGTACTTGTCAGACGGTAACTGGCCTTTATCGTGGCTTACGTCAGTTTGTATTTTCTGTACATGTCAGACAGTGACTGACCTTTATTGTGGCTGACGTCAGTCTGTATTTTCTGTACATGTCAGACGGTGACTGACCTTTATTGTGGCTTACGTCAGTCTGTATTTTCTGTACTACATGTCAGACTTTAACTGACTTTTATTGTGGCTTACGTCAGTCTGTATTTTCTATACTACATGTCAGACAGTGACTGACCTTTATTGTGGCTTACGTCAGTCTGTATTTTCTGTAGTACATGTCAGACAGTGACTGACCTTTAGTGTGGCTTACGTCAGTCTGTATTTTCTGTGGTACATGTCAGACAGTGACTGACCTATAGTGTGGCTTACTTCAGTCTGTATTTTCTGTACATGTCAGACAGTGACTGACCTTTACTGTGGTTTACGTCAGTCTGTATTTTCTGTGGTACATGTCAGTGACTGACCTTTATTGTGGCTTACGTCAGTCTGTATTTTCTGTACATATCAGACAGTGACTGACCTTTACTGTGGTTTACGTCAGTCTGTATTTTCTGTGGTACATGTCAGACAGTGACTGACCTTTATTGTGGCTTATGTCAGTCTGTATTTTCTAAAATACATGTCAGACAGTAACTGACCTTTACTGTGGCTTACGTCAGTCTGTGTTTTCTGTGGTACATGTCAGACAGTGACTGACCTTTACTGTGGCTTACGTCAGTCTGTATTTTCTGTGGTACATGTCAGACAGTGACTGATCTTTAGTGTGGCTTATGTCAGTCTGTATTTTCTAAAATACATGTCAGACAGTGACTGACCTTTACTGTGGCTTACGTCAGTCTTCACGTTAACAGCATGTGCACTTGTATGTGTCTTCTAATTGCAGCGACAACTGGACATGCTGCCATTGCTCCTCTTTCACAATGGATCAGCAGTCTGTGAGGTATACAGCACCCATGTTTTACAGTTTTAGAGGATCTACTCCGCCAGCTGACAACAGAACAGAAGGATATGTTTCCGCCTTTGACCACGCTGCAGAGGGAACTGTTTCACTCTCTAACTACACTTCCGCCAGTTCCCATTCATCCTTTGGCTGGCCATGGGACAAATTCTGCTTATCTGGTTACAGATCAAGAGAGAACCAGCAACACCTTCACCACAAATCAGGGCCCTCACAGTCGCCTGTAAATAGACGTTCAGATGCAGCATCCTTTGATTATTCTTGTTCCAATGGACGTGCCTGGTGCATTCATCAAAGCTCAGCAGCAACTGTTCCACTACAGTATCACAACTGGGACACGTACAATTCGCCCTTTGATCACAGTTTAAAAGATCGTATCCCCCCTTTTGATCACAGTTCAAAATATCGCGTTCCACCCTTTGACCACAGTTCAAATACATCTTCCCTATCCTTTGATCACAGTTCAAAAGAATATTTCCCACAGTTTGACCAAGGTTCAAAAGAACCTTTGAGCTCCTTTGATCTTAGTTCAAAAGAATATTTCCCATCCTTTGATCACGGCTCCAAAGAATATTTCAGCTCCTTCGATCGCACTTCAAAAGAATCTTCCCCATCTTTTTATGGTAGTTCAAAGGAGTCTTTCCTATCCTTTGATCACAGTCCGAAAGTGTCTTTTCCATCCTGTGATCATTATTCGAAAGAACATGTCCCATCTTTCAGTTATTATTCAGAGGAATCTGTACCACCAATTGGTCAGAATGGGGAAGTGTCCTGTCAACTGACTGAATATAGTTCGAAGAAATTGTTTGGCCATAGCGATGAAGGTTTGGTGAGGTGTGTCCCACCCTTTGCCTGTGGCTTGTGTGGGAGCTATTTCTCCCATGCCCCGCAGTTCAAAGAGCACATTCAGCTACACACCAGATGGCAGCCTGTCCGCCATATTGTCTGCTGGCCATTGTTCTTTGACATCAATGACCCTCCACAGCCACACATTCCTCCTCATCCATGCCCTCTATTCGTCTCCCATGACCTTAGGACAGAGCGGACATCAGAAACACACCCTTCCACCTCTCATCCGCCATGTCCAAGAGACATTGTACCATTAACACAAACATGTCAGTCTGTATCTTCACTGGATACTGTGCCATTAACACAAACATGTCAGTCTGTATCTTCACTAGATACTGTGCCATTGACACAAACATGTCAGTCTGTATCTTCATTACACACTGTGCCATTGACACAAATATGTCAGTCTGTATCTTCACTAGATAGCATGCTATTGACACAAACATGTCAGTCTGTCTCTACATTACACACTTTGCCATTGTCACAAACATGTCAGTCTGTCTCTACATTACACACTTTGCCATTGACACAAACATGTCAGTCTGTATCTTCATTACACACTGTGCCATTGACACAAACATTTCAGTCTATACCACCACCTGTTAGTGTGCCATTGACACAAACATTTCAGTCTATACCACCACCTGTCAGTGTTCCATTGACACAAACATTTCAGTCTATATCACCACCTGTCAGTGTGCCACCAACACAAACATTTCAGTCTGTATCACCACCTGTCAGTGTGCCACCGACACAAACATTTCAGTTTATATCACCACCTGTCAGTGTGCCACCGACACAAACATTTCAGTCTGTATCACCACCTGTCAGTGTGCCATTGACACAAACATTTCAGTCTATATCACCACCTGTCAGTGTGCCACCGACACAAACATTTCAGTCTATATCACCACCAGACACGGTGCCATTGACACAAACATTTCAGTCTATATCACCACCAGACACTGTGCCATTAACACAAATATGTCAGCCTGTACCTTCACTAGACGCTATGCCATTGACACAGACATGTCAGCCTGTATCTTCACTAGACGCTATGCCATTGACACGGACATGTCAGTCTGTAGACATCTTACCGTTGACACAAATATGTCCGTCTGTGTCTTCATTATGCAGTGTGCCATTGACACAGACATGTCAGCCTGTGTCTTCATTATACAGTGTGCCATTGACACAGACATGTCAGCCTGTGTCTTCATTATACAGTGTGCCATTGACACAGACATGTCAGCCTATGTCTTCATTATACAGTGTGCCATTGACACAGACATGTCAGCCTGTGTCTTCATTATACAGTGTGCCATTGACACAGACATGTCAGCCTGTGTCTTCATTATACAGTGTGCCATTGACACAGACATGTCAGCCTGTGCACACCTTGTCATCGACACAAATATCCCAGCCGATAGGCACCGTGCCACTGACACAAGAAGCAGGACCACAAGCACACGTATCCTCTATACAAAAGCCAGCCTCTGTAGCATTTGCTTGTTCACAGTCTTTTTTTCTACAAGGGTCTGAAAGTACATCATCACAGAGATGGTCTTCGCTTCCTACAAACGAAACAGAAACTACTGTGGCAGAGTTTAAAAACAGTATAACACCAGAGGAAACAACGGCAGTTACAGACATAAGCTACCCCGGGTGTGTTGGTCAGGAAGGAATGTACATAACGGGGGAAGAAGGAATTGGTGTTCAAGATACTCAGACTAAGCGTAGTTCCAAAGTGGAGTCAACAGACGGAAATGTGAGTGTTTTAATCACACAAATCACTCCAGCAAATTCTCTCGATTTTTCTTCGGAAACAACACGGTTTCTTTTGAGTCAGGATCTATCTGTAGAAAGGAACCCTTCTGTACCGAAAAAGAGAAAGCATTGTACAGCAGATGTGGACATTTCAGGACTTCATCCTACACCTCAACTGATGGCAACAGTGGACACTTCTGTGTCATCTCATAGTTCATGCTCAGCTTCACTCAGTAACACAACAATGCACTCAGCAGAATGGAGCAAGGAAGTTAAAGGAAGGGAGGTCATTGAAAACAGTTTCATTACAACGGAGGCCTGCCGACAAACAGCTGACAAAAGTTCAGGACTAAAGTCAGATGTTGGTCAAACAGGCATTGTGCACGTCGAAGAAAGAACTATTGTTTTGGCAATGAAACCAGCTAATCTACATGATTCGCATTCCATCACACAAGACAGAGCTGGCCATTCTGAGAAATCTGCACTTGACGAATGTATTCCCAGCGAACGGCCAGCTGTCACTGAAACACACAGAGATCTGACAGCACCCAGTGAACGAGGAGAGACACCAGGAACTACAGAGACACAGACTGACCTTGTGAACATGTCCTGTTCCTGTCCTGTGGTGGCCAACTCTGTTCTCACAACTCTGGCTGTTGATGGCAATCAGCCCTCAGGTCCCACGCCCAGCACCATCACTGGCGCTAATACAACCAGTACATCTTTGTCAGCTCTTCCTTCCAAATCAAGAGAGCAGTTGTTTTGTACGTCAATTCCGACACTCTCTTGCAGGCTGGGTGATGAATCTTCTGATATCCTCCCTGGCATGAAAGGTACATATGTTGGAACATCTTCATTTTGCACGTCTGTAGACACTTCATCATTGACAGCAACAGAAGCAAGGACAAGCAGTGTAGACAGAACCGTCATGTCGCCCATATTGACTGCAAAAAAGACTGTTTCGTCAAGAGGATCGTTTCATCTGTATACCTCAACATCTCCCGAACAGTCTTGTCCAGAAAGAGCTGTAGACAGACATTCCATTCTTGTCACAAACACCAGACAAACACAGCAGCGTGACAATATGTCTCATGCTGAATACATGTGTGGGGAAAACGTTAACACACACGACTCTGCAATGCAGAAAACTGACGCTCAACAAACAAGCGTTCCCCAGGCGAAGAAAACAAACAACAGTACTCAAGATATACAAAATGGAAAATATATCAGCATCGATACGATAGATTCCAGCCAGCAAAAGACATCGACAGTACAAGGTCGTGTACATCAACAACAGGAAACTTTGTCTGGTGCTGTCACTGTGGAATACAACGAAGACTCTGACAGTGACTCCCCTTGGCATGTGGTGGACTGTGAAATAAGCTCGCACTCTGACTGTGATATCTTGAGTGATACACCATGCCGTGAGGCAAGTGACATACACAGAACCTTTACTCATGCAGAAGGTGACGGATCAGAACTGACCAGTCTGCAGAAAGGAGAAACAAGACCGAGTGCGTCCATTCAGTCTAAAATCAATATGAGAACAAATATCACTCCTGATGCTAGCGCAAGTCAGCTTCCTACCAAACAGCAAACTATCGCACTGTTTACTGAACAGAATGAAAAAACAAACCGCGTTGAAGCACAGACCCACAAAACAACACTGGATGGTGAGCCGCGATCACAATGGGAGAAAGGCATACTGAAAGAAAGAAATCCAAAATCCAAATTGGACGGATGTCTAGGAAATCACAGTCGAAATAATGGCCAGTACGAGCCGACAGTAAAAAAGGACAGTCATCAAGAAAAACGGTTTCCTTTCTCAAAACTGACACCAGAAACTTTACGAAAACGAATATCAGAATACTCAGATTTTCCAGTCCCGTATGGGTCTGGTGCGGACAAAAAGAAACCCATTTCAAGATTTTTCTCTTCACATACAAAACATGATGAAAAACAATACAATGACAAACGGTGTCAACGTCAGGACTCGGCATACATCAGTATGAAAGATAGACAGAAAGAAATGGAAGTGAAGTATTCTCAGTATTCGTCTGCACAACGAGTGACAGAAGGGGAAGAAATACAGAACAAGTCTAGTGGAAACTACAGAGCTGAGAAGAGCAAAACACACGCATGTCGGAACTATTTCAGTCACGAAAACCCAAAGACACGGAACAGTACAGAGTATACAACTCCCAAAAAATTAGGTCTTGAAGTCACACGGAGTGACACTGTCATCACTGAAGAAGGACAGACAGTTTCAAACGGCAGAATAATGGCAAATGAGTATTCAAATAGACAGACTACTGTCAAGAGAAATAGACATGGCAAAGACAATGTAAAAAGTCCCATTCGACATAAAATAATTACAACAACTAAAAACCCCAAGACAACGGCTGTGGCAATGGGTAGTATGATGAACGTATTGAAGAAAGAGTCCACAAAGAAAAGAATACATCCAAAAAATGGAAATAGGGAACAGAAGTCGAAACACATTTCACGACAAAGAATGTTATCTAAACAACCAGTTCGTTTGTCAGGTCAGAACACGATTACTGAAGACATTCACAAAGATTACAAACGGGAATCGCAAGCATTACACTGCTCAATGACAAGAGATGTGAAGCGCGGTTCAGAGAATCAAAGCCACACACAAAGGAAACGACCCCGGAGTGTCAGCGGAGGTTCTGAAATCTTCAAAGCGTGCATCATGCACGAAAGAACAGTTAATTACAACAGCAAGTAAGAGAAATCACAAGCACTTGAAAGAGATTAGGCCACAGGGCAGTGGCAGAAGTCATGTCTACATTAATGAAGACGACCACACTAGGAAAAACCATGAATACAGTCGAGAAAACACCATAAATAGTGATGAGGAAACGAAATACAGTGGTGCTAAACAAAATACTACGCCGAAAAAGAAGAAAGAAAATCGTAAGCGCCGCAGAGAAAATGAGTTGAAATGTCATAGCAAGAGACAAGATACTTGTCATGATAAGCATACTGCCATGCAGTCTGAAGATGGCGTCATTGACGATGTTGTCTTACCGTCTGACGTCCAGAACTTGGAATTGCCTGATGACAGTGCTATACATGTCCATCAAGACGAAGATGCAGTTAATGACATGGACTATGACAGAGTTCAGAACACTACAAACAACACAGGTCAGGTGTCCAGTGGTGACCACATGAAGGCTGCACACGGTCAGGGCTATGATGACCAGCGGTTTGATCGCATTTTACATAAACGACCATATAGCGGTAACAGGATCACTACATTCCACGAATCTGATGCGATTCGTGATCAGAAGGACGGTTCTTCACAACGACACCGAAAATCCATTCACTCAAAGCCAGTTGCTATTGTAACCGGAAATTCCCGGGATGCAATTGTGGTCACTGTGAATGAAAATAACACTTTTGATAAAAATGATGATAGTTCTGGCTCTTCTAACAGAGCAAACGGTGATGCCGGTTCCCGGTGTAGAACTGTCGATTATACTGACAGCCAGCCTAACGCACAGCACTATGATACACGTGTGGGAAAAAGCAGTCAAGAACATAAACCCAAGTCCTCAAAACGCCGACATGTTTCAGCCAGCACTAGTGTAGGAAAAGGAGGTGAGAGAAGTGTAACCGGTCAGCACGATGCGCTGGCAGATACAGTTGCTGAGACTGACATCACTACAGACACTGGCATAGCACAGACTGGTTTCACTGACGGTGTATCTAAGTCTGACACCACGCTGGGTTTAATCAGACCCAGTACAACAAGCGAGGGAATTGAGAAGACATTTAACATCGGGTCTGTGCCTCCAGTTTATACAGACAGTACTGTGAGTCTGGCGGAGAAGAGTGGCGCTCCATCTGTACGCTTATCTAAGGAGTCTCATCATTCTTCCCATGATGTCCAAAACCTGTCGACTTTTGGCGAGATCACAACAAGTAGTGAAATGAATGAAGTCGCGCGTGATATCGGTCAAGCAAAGCGGTCGAATGTTTCTAAAGACTGGACTGTGGGAAGTGTCGCATGTCCCAGTGACATCGGTGTCTATGCTCAAACTGGTCCTGGTCTACTTAACCGCTACAAATGTACCCAGTGTGACGCCACCTTTATCAAATACTCCAAATACATCTTCCACCTCAATAACCACGACCAGCGCCGTTTCTATTGCGACATGTGTGGCAAGTCGTTTGGTCGGAAGGAATCGTTGAAGGTTCACCACATGCTGCACACGGGGAATCGGCTGTGGACTGTCACGTTTGTGGCAGGACTCTGACCTCCACAGCTTCACTGGTGACACACATGCGGATCCACACAGACGAGAGACCTTACTCGTGCCCCATCTGTCCCAAAACCTTCCGCCAGCCCTCTGCCCTGACCTCTCACTACCGGATCCACACGGGAGAGAAGCCTTTCCAGTGCAACGTCTGTCTCAAAGCCTACCGCTTCCGCAAGAACCTGGACAACCATCGCTATGTGCACAGCGGAGAATGTCCCTACATGTGCACCATCTGCAAGGCTTCTTACTACCAGGCGGCCGCCCTCCACGTCCACCTCAAGGTGCATCGAGGTGAGAGGCCCTTTGCCTGCCCCTTCTGTCGCATGCGCTTTGGGCAAAAGTCCCACCTGAAGAAACACAGGGCTTGTGTTCACCCCGAGACGCTTCCCGAGTCGGAGCGAGGGAAGTTGAAGGTGCGTGACAAGCCCAACAAGCCCTACCACTGTGATAGCTGCGGGCAAGGGTTCACAACCCTGTCCTCGAAGAGACGCCACAGTACCCACTATTGCCCGGCTACTGTCACCACGCTTCAGTCTGAAGACGTAAAGACGTTGCCCGCCTTGGACCACGGTGAACCCACCACATCAGATCCCTAGGCATTATTTGAAATAATCAATTGTGTGTGCGCCTGCTGCTTGGACCAGTTTACATTTATGCTGATTCTTTGCATGTACAACAGTCTGGTATATGTTTATCTTAAACCTATCATTGTTTTCAAACTAACCGTGTGTGTGTGTGTGTGTGTGTGTGTGTGTGTGTGTGTGTGTGTGTGTGTGTGTGTGTGTGTGTGTGTGTGTGTGTGTGTGTGTGTGTGTGCGCGCGCGCGTGTGCGTGTGCGTGTGCGTGTGCGTGTGCGTGTGCGTGTGTGTGTTTCAATTTTCTCTCATCAGTCTTCTGGCCATACTCCTACATATTTTTCCTCTTTTTTTCCTACTACTACCCTCATTTTTTTCATTTAGCTTCTCATGTTTATTCGTTGTTATTTAGAAATGTCCTTACCGACCTGCTCTTCCCAGCTTCGTTCTCATTTTCAGTCTCGACCCCCAACCCCCACCCTATTTTTTTTTACAGATCATTATAACATTTTGGTTTCAGTGTGTAAATCAATTGGTCCTTTAGGCTGGGAACACTAAGAATGAATGATTCGCAATTTGATGAGTTAAAGGTCGTGTCACACGTAAAAGACCAAACATTTTCAATCAAACACCTCGATAACAGACTGTTTAAGTGTATAACTTTAACATTTTAGAAAACATTTCTTTTGTGCTTTTGCTCCCTGTTTTATTTTACAGCATGTTCTGGGCTGTTTCGTGTGACATCGATATACATTTAACCCAAACAAGAACAAAAACAAACAAAAAAAGTAGCAACAACAGAACAAAAGCAACTGAGGAAGAATTATAGTGACGAGAAAGGAAACGGATTTTGGGCCATCAATAATAGCATTTACTTCATATGTATCGTGTGCGCTTATCCTTACACTTGACTAGCTTGTTTCATGGAACTTCACCATTTGAAGAGACCGAACCAAAGACATGTTTAGATGAAGTCATATGCACGACACAAAACATTGGTTTGTGAAACCATTTGTCGAAAAAGAAAACGTTTTCCACACTTGAAATATGTGATATGCATTTGAATGGTCCAGAGCCATTTACTTCCCAATATGTATGTCATCTTGGCGTCTGCGTTTAGTTTTTTGTTTCATTTAAGCTGTTTTCACACGAAGGTATGGCTGGCCACACACACAAAATAAGTCATAGGATGAAAATAACGGAATGAATTAATATGAACAACTATAAATGAATGATACAAAATGTAGATAGGAGACCCCATCCATTCAATCTGAAACGCTTTTTGATAGAAACAAAATTAAGTAAATGCCCATGGACTCACTGCATTTGAACAGTTTCTGTTAATAAAGGAGGATTTCACAAGAGAGTGTGTGTGTGAATGAGTGAGAGAGAGAGAGAGAAAGAGAGTGTGAGTGTGAGTGTGAGTGTGTGTGTGTGTGTGTGTGTGTGTGTGTATGTGTGTGTGTGTGTCTGTGTGTGTGTGTGTGTGTGTGTGTGTGTGTGTGTAAAACCCTGATTCTAACGTACATTTCTTGTTGTGATGCCGAGATGTGTATAGCTAAGAGGACAGACTGGTTATTTCATATCGATGGGTTCAAACCAGTGTATTAGTGTATTAGGAATAAGGATGTTGGTCTCATGTGATGTGTGTGCAGTTTAGTGTGTGTGAATGGATAGTAGCGTTCTAAATGTGACAGAAAGCGTGTGTGGTGTTTTGAGCACAGTATTCTTGTCTGGTTTTGGGTCGGCATCATTAGTATTCAGTATTTTAGTATCTAGTACTTTTTCTCTTGACACATGGAAATTCAGGCTGCTGTCCTTGGGGAGCGCTCGTCGCCGCACTTCGGCGTCACCTTTTTTTCGTCTGCATGTGTGTATTTCTGTTTATCTGTGCCCATCTGAAAATTCGTTATTCTGGTGATGTCTGCTTCATATGACCCATTCTCCCTCCCCTCTCCCCATTCCAAGACCTTGTCTACATTTTGCACAGGTTCAAGGTGTCTGCTAGGTAATTGCTGGCTGCTTTGGATGGAGTGTAAATCGAACTGTCAACGTGTGATCAATCCCACTCAGACTTCAAACTATTTTCTTGGTATCCAGACCAGTCGCTGTGGTGTAGTGGTTTATGCAATGGACTGGAAGGTTGTTGGATCGAATCCCCATCAATCCTGTCAAAAATATATCATTGTGGGTTTTTTCCGGCTCTAACCGGCTCCTACACAGAGTTGGGCTCACTGGGACCACCGGGACCACTGGGAAGACTGGGACCACTGGGAAGACTGGGACCACGCAGTCGCGTCTCAATCCACTTCACGGATGCGTTATTGAGGGTGTTGCTCAAATTTTCTGACCAGCACCGCAGGTGTCTATATCTCTCGGGCCTGGTTGACGCCAAAAGATATATTATGATAGTAAACGCAGAGCACAGCCCTATCACGTAGTTTTGATCCTAGATGGAACTCCATAGCATCATGATTATCATCCTCATCGACATCACCATCATCGCATTGTTAAGAAAATGCCCCAGCTTCTGTAGCCATTAAGGTGGCGCAGAAAATGGGTGCGATGGTCCTTAAAAAAATTCATGGTATTGAGGGCATGTCTTGATGCTGGTATGCTAGTAGCAAGAAACTTTCGGGAGAGCCAGACAACAGAACGTCTTCAGAGTCTGAAGAAAACCCCGTCAAGCAAGTTTTTGGCCTTTACGTCTCTACACTCATGGGGGCCGGGCTACACCCAGGTGCTGTAGTTTTTTTCAGACAAAACTGTCCACATCTGGGTTCAAATCCCACATCAAAGGTGGTCAGGAGTCACAAGTCTAAGTCACCCTTGTGACGGATGTCTTAACCATTCAGCTATTGGACACCGGCAATTCATAGAGGAATATTAAGCCTTGTGAAGTTCATTTTCGTTCCTCCTTGACCAGATCCAGTTGATTAGGATTTCAGATCCAGTTGGAATTCTTTTCAGCTCTAGTCCTTTATCTCCCAGAAACCGAGAGCTAGTTTCATGAGGTCACAGGCTGATGTGCCTGTCAACCCCCCCAGCTCTAACCTCTATGGCAAAGACTTTGGCTTAAAAGCAGGATTTCCCCAAGCTGCTGGCTGGGCCAGCATACTTTTTCAGTCTTGTAGATATGGGTTTCTTCCATTCTACTTTGCGAGGAATCATTGCACAGGAAATCTCCATTTCACGAAAATATACTTACATTGTATGTTTGGGTGTTCAAATTTTTCATTTTAAATGTCTGATGTAATGTTAATGTTTACGGCGCTCCAATTTTGATTTTGAATGTGTAATGTGGTATTTACAGAGTTCAAGTTTTGATTTTGAATGTCTGATGTAATGTTTACAGTGTTCGATTGTGACTGTATCATGTAATGATTACAATGTATTATGATGACTGTCAAAATCATTAGTTTCAAGTTTGAAAAATTATTTGATATTGTTAATTTGACGTTTTTTAACTTTTTCCTCCGCCCCTTCCCCTCTCTTTCTGTTGGGGAGGTAGCGCTTGCATGTGTTTTCTTCATTTTCACACAAAGCATTCATGCATGCACATATATCAACATATAATCATACACACATGTACCCACACACACACACACATACACCAAACAAGCACACTTAATTATACATTAATATATATATATATATATATATATATATATATATATATATATATATACACGTATGTATAATTTACATAATCCTTGCATGAATACACGCACACACAGATAAACACATACATACATGTATACATAATGTATATATATATATATATAGTTGGTTGTGTGTGTGTGTGTGTGTGTGTGTGTGTTGTGTGTGTGTGTGTGTGTGTGTGTGTGTGTGTGTGTGTGTGTATGCAAATACATTCGTTTGTTTGCTTCTGTATGCTTGACATCAACACTTTCTTGTCTGTTTTTCAGTGTTCTTTTTCATCTCTTTGTTCTCTGTTAAAATTTGTTGTTGTTTTCAGAATTTGATAATTATATATGTGGTATTTTTGTTGTTGTTGTTGCTATTACTCTCAATGTGTTGATTCATTAAAAGAAGCATTGCATTTTGTGAAGACATTCAAGCGTATGTGTGAATGATGCAATAGATACGTAGTCTCCAATTTACACTCTCAGTCTGATAAACCGAGAGTGGGAAGCCATATTACTATTCCTCCTTCATACAAGTCAGAGTGGTGCAGTGGTCACGCAACAGACTACTGTCTGGGATGTCTTGGTTGGAATACTCATCGGTCAAAAAAATATTGTGGAATTTTTCTGCCCTCACTCACTCCTATCTAGAGCTGAGAGTGCCACAGGCTCCCTATGAAGATGGACACATTGTTGGATCTCATCCACGTTGTGGATCAGCCATTGAGAGTGTTGCTCAAGTTCCCTGACCAACGCTGCAGGTTCTGTATCTGTGGTTGACACCAGGATATACTATGACAGTAAGTATAGAGTACAACCCTGTCGCGCAGACTCAATCGTAGATGGAAATCTATCACATCATGATTATCATCCCCATGATCATAAAATCAACACCATTACAGCATTCCAAAAGCTGTTCCAGATTCTGTGGCTCTTTTTGTCATAATCTTGTGGTGACCTCAGTTTTTGGTGACCTCTGTCGCTTCCTTGACTGATGTGACTGTGTGACTTCAAGATGGGGCTTTGGATGTCACTGGTTTATAGCTGTCACTGAGAGTCCTTATGACGGTGATGGAAAGGGTTTATCACTCAGTGTGGCTCTGCGACTGAGCGATCATTGTATTTATATTGTACAATATTTAGTAGGGGCCTCAGTAGCTAATGTCACTATAGTTAATAGGGGCCTTAGTAGGTAGTGTCACTATAGTCAGTAGTGACCTCGGTAGTGTCACAATAGTTAATAGGGACCTTAGAAGGTAGTGTCACTGTAGTTAATAGGGGCCTTAGTATCATCATCATCAGGTGCCCTGCCGCATGGCGTTGGAGATCATGGACTTTCATCTGTCTCTATCTCTCGTTGCCCCTAGCATCTCCCCCACCCTCCTCGTCTCCAGCCACTCTGCAAGTCCGTTCAGCATTTTCTCCCTGGGTCTACCTTGTGCTCTCTTTCCCTCCAGCTTTCCCATTGTGACCAGGTGCTCCAAATCCCCCTTCCTCATAAAATGGCCTACAAATGTTGCCTGTCTTTTCCTAATCTTCCTTATGAGTAATCTACTTGTGTCTGCCTCCATCAAGGCTGTCTCGTTTGTTTTCTTTGCTGTCCATGGAACTCTCAACATTCTTCTTAGAAACCACATCTCGGCTGCCTCAATCTTGCTCTGGCTTTGTTTGTTGACTGTCCACGCCTCGCATCCGCACAACAGTACTGGTTCTATATAACATTCAAGAACTCTTTCCTCATGTTAATTGACAGGCATTTGTTGGTAAGAATGCTTGTCATCTTCTTGAATGCTGTTTTGGCTTGGCCGATTCTGCCAGCTATTTCTGATGTGCATCTGCCGTCTGAGAAATGATCGTTCCCAGGTATTTGAATTTATCAACCTGTGTCAAGGTTGTGCCATTTGCTGTTATTTTGCATGAGGGATTTCATGCTTTTTACTGATCACCATGACTTTAGTCTTCCTGCTGTTTAATTCCAACCCCTTACCTTTGCTTTCTATTTCTAGTATATTCACAAGGTTTTGTAGGTATCTTTCATTTTCTGCAATTAGCACGGTGTCATCTGCGTATCGAATGTTGTTTATCATTTTCCCTCCAACCTTTAATCCAGGGTCTTCTTCTAGGTTTCTCATGATGTTTTCGTTGTAAAGTGAAAACAGATTTGGTGACAAAACACAACCCTGTCTGACTCCTCTTTTGATATCTTGGAAAGAGCTTACATTCCTATTCTTGTTGCAGCTGTTTGTTCCCAGTACATATTTCTGATTATTCGTAGATCTTTTCCATCAACATTGAGTCTCTCCAGTTGGTTGATCAATTCATCATGTCTCACCCGATCAAAAGCCTTGGTGTAGTCATCAAAGCATAAATACATATCCTTATTCATCTCATTTGACCTCTCTATGATAGTTCTTAGGATGTATATGGCATTAATAGTTCCTTTGCCTTCCACAAATCCACACTGTTCTTCTGCTATTTCTCGTTTGATTCTATTCCTTGTCCTCATCATGATTATTCTTAACAGGATTTTTGTTACATGACTCATCAAACTGATTGTGCGATGGAGTTCGCATTCTATAGGCCCTGTCTTCTTTGGAAGTGCAATGAAAATTTGATTTTGACATATCTTTGGGGATTTTTCCAGTGTCATAAATTTCATTTAGGACTGTCATTTTTTCTATGCCAAATTCCTCCAGGGCTTTAATCATCTCTGTAGTAGTGTTGTCTGGTCCTGGGGCTTTTCCTGGTTCATCTTTTTCAGTGCCGCTCTAACTTCACCTTTCATTACGGGTGGTCCTTCAAAGTTCTTTTTTTATAATGTGTTCTTCATTTCTGTCATCCTCAAAAAGGTATTTAATGCACTCTCCCCATCTGTCCAGTATTTTGTCTTTTTCCATGATAAGTGTGCCATCTTTCGATTTCAAGCAACCAGTTGATGTGCATGTATTTTTTCTGTGGACAATTTCTTCAATTCGTCTGTACATATCCTGAGGATCCGTTTTGTGTCGGTCTTCCATTTCTTTGCACTTTGTTTTCAGCCAAGCTTCCTTAGCTTCACTGCACCTATTCCTGATCTCCTTGTTTATCTTCCTGTAGATCTCCTCATTTCTCTTTGCCTTCCTCCTTTCCTCCATCAAGCCTAAAATTTCATTAGTCATCCAGTTCTTTATTGCTTTTCTATCTGCCTTAGGGATTTCCTCACAAGCTTCATTTATCGAATTCCTCAACTTTGTCCATTGTTCCTCACTGTCACCAGCGTCTTCCAGAGCACTGAATTTGTTTTGAACATGTACATAAAATTTTTTACGTATCATTTTATCTGTCTTTAAGAGTCCAAGGTTTAATTTGATGTTGTTTTTGGTCTGTTTAATTTTCCTCAATTTCAGTCTGAATCTTCTCACTACAGGATTGTGGTCAATGTTGCAGTCTGCGCCTGGTAGTGTTTTTGCTGACAGTAAAGAATTTCTTAATCTTTTGTTGATCAGGATGTAGTCAATCTGATTTTTGGTATTATCTCCTGGACTCATCCAAGTCCATTTTCTTCTATTAGGTTGCTCAAACCAGATGTTTCCTACTATAAACTTATTCATCTGTGCCCATTCTACAAGTTTCTCACCCCTTTCATTTTGCGTATCAAGGCCATGAGATCCAATTATATCCTCCACCCTATCCTGTCCCACTTTAGCATTAAAATTTCTCATTATTACAGTAACTTCTTGTGATTTATATTGGACTTTGGCCATCTCTAATACTTCGTAGAAGTTGTCGATGTCTTCCTGAGTACTTGCGGATGTTGGTGCATACACCTGAATGATGTTGATATCAAATGGTTTTCCTCCCAACTTGACCAGCAAAACTCTGTCGGACACAGCCCAGTATCCCTTAACTGCTTTTGATTTGTCTTTGTCCATCATGATGCCTACTCCACTTTCATGTGAGTTACCACCAGAGTATATCATTGTGTATTCTCCTTATGTTATCATGCCTGCCCCTTCTACCTCACTTCCCTAGTCCTAAAATACCAATGTTAAGTCTTTCCATCTCTGTCTTGATATTTTCTAATTTACCCTTTTGCAACAGTGTTCTTATATTCCATGTTGCAACTTTGATGTTTTTAAATCTGAGTTTAGGGTTCGAAGTAACTTGGTTCGAAAATTACGATGGTGGTTTCCTGTTGCCTTCCATCAGTTTGTGTATGGTCTCTCCGCTAGCCTTACTCTCTCCCGAGATGTCCACAAGGCAGTGGAGCTATTCACCCTAGCTTAGGGGTCTGGTTCGTGGGCACCAGGGCGTATCCACTCGCCGGTGGGCCTGCATGCCTCACGTCTGGGGGCCAGACCTCCTCCGAGTCCTACGGGATTCAGCCTGAATCCGTGAGGTGCTCAGTTACCGCCTGTCGCCACGAGGAGTCACAGCGTAGGGCTTGCTGATGGAGAGGCTATGTACTGACAGGAAGAGACTTACGCATTGCTCTTCTTTTCGCACAGCAGTGCTAGCCAGCGGTGCAGGCTGAAGCCGACACACTAGACGCATCACATCTGCCAATATGACAAGCGGCCTTAGTATACAGTGTCACTATAGTTAATAGGGGCCTTAGTAAGTAGTGTCACTGTAGTTAATAAGAGCCTTAGTAGGTAGTGTCACTAAAGTCAATAGTGACCTTGGTAGTGTTACTATAGTTAATAGGGGCTTTAGTAGGTAGTGTCAATGTACTTAATAGGGGCCTTAGTAGGTAGTGTTACTGTACTTAAAGGGGCCTTAGTAGGTAGTGTCACTGTACTTAATAGGGGCCGTAGTAGGTAGTGTCACTAAAGTCAATAGTGACCTTGGTAGTGTTACTATAGTTAATGGGGCTTTAGTAGGTAGTGTCACTATAGTCAGTAGTGACCTTGGTAGTGTCAAAATAGTTAATAGGGACCTTAGAAGGTAGTGTCAATATAGTTAATAGGGGCCTTATAGGTAGTGTCACAATAGTTAATAGGGGCCTTAATAGGTAGTGTCACTGTACTTAAATTAATAAGGGCGTTAGTAGGTAGTGTCTCTGTACTTAATAGGGGCCTTAGTAGGTAGTGTCACTCTAGTTAATAGGGGCCTTAGTAGGTAGTGTCACTATAGTTAATAGGGGACTTAGTAGGTAGTGTCACTAATGTCAATAGTGACCTTGGTAGTGTCACTATAGTTAATAGAGGCCTTAGTAGGTAGTAACACTATAGTTGATAGGGGCCTCGGAAGGCAGTGTCACTGTAGTGAATAGGGGCCTTAGTAGGCATTTTCAATATAGTTAATAGGAGCCCATGAAGACTTTTAGCTGACATTCATTCTCTTTTTCTACACCACAACAATGGAACATCCTTCACTCATATATTCATCATTTGCCAGAATCTGTGTTCATTTAGAAGAGTTCTGAAATCTTCTTTCAAACAATACTGTTATTACAACTGTCTGTAGTAAGCTAGTATGGTTGATTGTAGGAGTGATGATAATTGTGTATGTTTCATCAATTTATGCGTAAGCATGTGTCAGAATATGTATGTACGCAAACACACACACACACACACACACACACACACACACACACACACACACACACACATACACACACACATGTATATATATATATATACACACACACACATTTACGACCAGAACTGAAACAGATGAATATGTAAAGTTACTAAACTTTAATGCTCAAACTCAAACAAACAAAAAAAACTGCTGGTTTATCCTGTGTCACCTCTGTTTCTTATGTTACACAACACCACTGCAATAAGAAAAAATGTCAACTACAATTTTGTGAATCAAATAGCAACAACAAAGAATATGATGATAATAATAAAAATAATAATACAAGCAATAAAATGATAATGATATAACAATAAAATAATATTTACATCAATTGTAATATTAATATGGTAACAGTGACACTAACAGAAAGACATTTTGTAGTGATTGCTGATGTGCAGTGTCTGAAACCAGTTTTTCATGTGTGGGTGTGGGGAGGGGTTGTGTACATTCACTCATGTATGGACATACATTATACATTTGTTCTTGTGTGTGTGTGTGTGTGTGTGTGTGTGTGTGTGTGTGTGTGTGTGTGTGTGTCTGTCTGTCTGTATGTCTCCCTGCCTGTGTGTGTGTGTGTGTGTGTGTGTGTGTGTGTGTGTTGTGTGTGGTGACTATGGTGATGGTAATGATTAGAGGTGGTTTGGGGTGTTTCTTTTCATTAAAGTATGATATGCCACTATCTCTTATGCAATATTTTCTTACTCCTAACTAAAGTAGAACGGTGGCCATGATGTTCAAGCATCCGCATGGGATTTGGTGAGTTCTGATTCCCAAAGGAACAAAGGGTTTTGTCCTTCCACAGACTTGGTATTGATTCCTGGCAAAATCCTGCAGAAACACTCTCTGTCACAGGTAACCAGAAGACAAGAAAGACAAACAAAGAGAAAACAATGAAACACTGGATGTCACTATACTATGAAGACATGCTCGTACAGAAGAGAGCATCCATAATTTTGCGCAGTAAAACTATTGTGACAAAGTAATAGAAGAAAAGGACAGACAGACAGATAGACAGACAGATACAGTTTATATGTACAGATACAGAGATAGATAGATATATATATATATCGTGTGTGTGTGTGTTATGTCAAAATCTATAGATGAGACTCTTTTAGAGTGTCATGACTCTCATTACATAGTAGAATCTCTACTGACACATAGAAAAAATCCCTCTTTATCAAAGGAAGTATCGGTTAATATATAAGTTGTTCACATCAATCAATCATTTGGTTAAGGGGTTTTTCATTAAAATATCCTTCTCATTATCTCAAAAATAAATGATACATACATAATCAACTTTGTCACAGTGCACAAGCACCAAAACTAAATCAGAACAGAATGATAAAAATCACCCCTCCATCATAAAAGCCTTTTTTTTCAATATTCTGTTTCATTTATCTCAAATCTCTTACGGTCACATTTTCAATAGTAGAAACACTTCAACCTCTAAGTCTTTTTTACAAAAGCTTCAAGCAGTCAGTATCTTCTTTTTCACAGACAGCATATTGCAGACTAACCAGTCTCATATGACACTCTTTATACTTTAAACCGCCAACAATGACAGTCAGACAGACCCAGGATATATCAATAGTACAATACTCAAAGTACCGCACAAAAGGACAGGCCAGGAGCATATTGCACCTTCTTAAAATGATTCAGGTGACTTTCCAATTGAAAATCACAGTTCACAATGACATTTTTCACACAGTTTACAATTCATGAGAACGATCACTCCATGTGCAAATGGCCAATCTCCCTGTATATCATGATTCTACACACATCTCTCAAATACCACAAATCATCCCATACAAAAGCACAGGAACAACAAAAATCGGCTTCTTAATCCTGGCACATGATATACGTCATGTACTGTATATCTAAAAATGACAATATTTCAAAGTATCTATAAGCAGTTTTGCATCAGGAATAAAAGCATTATAAGACCAATGCCAAACTATACAGAAAAACTACAGGGCATGCTGTCTGACTAAAAACAGCTATACAGAAAATCAACAGGACATGCTGTCTGATTATAAAAACAGCTATACAGAAAATCAACAGGGCATGCTGTCTGACTAAAAACAGCTATACAGAAAATCAACAGGACATGCTGTCTGACTCAATAAACTCAATAAAAACAGCTATACAGAAAATCAACAGGGCATGCTGTCTGACTCAATAAAAACAGCTAATACAGAAAATCAACAGGACATGCTGTCTGATTATAAAAACAGCTATACAGAAAATCAACAGGGCATGCTGTCTGACTCAATAAACTCAATAAAAACAGCTATACAGAAAATCAACAGGGCATGCTGTCTGACTCAATAAACTCAATAAAAACAGCTATACAGAAAATCAACAGGACATGCTGTCTGACAATAAAAACATCTATACAGAAAATCAACAGGGTATGCTGTCTAACTATAAAAACATCTATACAGAAAATCAACAGGACATGCTGTCTGACAATAAAAACAGCTAATACAGAAAATCAACAGGACATGCTGTCTGACAATAAAAACGTCTATACAGAAAATCAACAGGACATGCTGTCTGACAATAAAAACGTCTATACAGAAAATCAACAGGCTATGCTGTCTGACAATAAAAACGTCTATACAGAAAATCAACAGGACATGCTGTCTGACAATAAAAACGTCTATACAGAAAATCAACAGGACATGCTGTCTGACTTTAAAACGGTCTATACAGAAAATCAACAGGACATGCTGTCTGACTCGATGAATAGCTATACACAAAATCAACAGGACGTTGTCTGACTCAATAAACTCAGTAAAAACAGCTACACAGAAAATCAACAGGACATGCTTTCGGACTCAATAAAATCTAATATGACAATCTGAAACAGAATGAATATCAATGAAAGCATCTCAAATACCATCAGATGAGATTAATGATAATAATCGAGATGGTAGCATGTGAAGTATACATGGGCGCTTGTGATACAGTATTGGCTGCAAAAATATCTAATAAAAACAGTTCAGTTAAATACTTGCTGCATTTCATAAGAAAACAAACTATTCTGAATAAAGTTATACTTTGTTTTATAAATCAGTAATAACAACGAGGGAAGGAGAAAAACAGAAAATCATTAGTAAGCAAACTCAGCAATGTTGTTCCTTGAAAGGGGGATGTGGTGACAAAGAACTTAAAATCTTTGATTTAATGGTAAACATGAAAATATCTTAAAATTGTCAATCAGAAAATAATGTTATGTTAACTTGGAAATTTTGTAAAGTTGTAAGCATATGATGTTTAATGGACTCTTGCTATTTACACATACAATTCGCTATGTTTCTCTGGGCAAGAAATTCTTTTTTATTTACTCACACCTCACATTCACACAACAGGCATTTACACACCAAACAGAATCAACTTAAGATCATCTTAAAAATGAAAAAAACTTAAAAGATGCAAATATTCAGCAGTGATCTACCCCTCCGTGTGTCTACCCCTTCATCCTATTCCCCTCTTTTCCTCCCCCCTCCCAGTTTATGTGTTTTGTACCCTTGAGGTTTTGTCATTGCAAATAGGTGCTTTGGTGAATAATGAGAATGCTTCGGTTATAAATGAGAATGCACGCTTTGATATGATATCATAATTTGGCATCATATGAACGTCATTATTATTGTTATTGTTACTATAATTTCAGCATCTCACAAAATTTACAATACATAATGAAACCTGTCCTCACAGCTTTTAGACCAATGTTCACAAACAGAAATCTTCGTAAGGAGTAAAACGAACTGTTTGAAAACCAAGATCTTTCAAGCGCTTGTCAACAACAGTTGCTATGACACGAAAATTGTCTTTACTAAAGAAAAAAGTAATCATCACTTAAAGGGATCATCTCCCAGATGCAGTGAGCAATACATACAGACATGTGACAAATAAAGAACCCACGCTCGTTTTTATGTACATGCGCATATATGAGAACTACTATTTTCAATTACATATGCAAATGCATGGAATTACATTTTGCATATTCAGCCATTTCTGTACAGTTCATTTTCTGATACAGTTATTGTCAAGAGCATGTTGAATAACAAACTGTAAACATCACCATGACACAGACACCCAAAAGAAAGTAAACCCAAACCATCTGTGTCAGTTCATTCCAGCTGATAGTTGAGGAGGTTGGCCTGCTCAGACCAGGCGCCATACGTGGCACCATCCATCTCTGTGGCCACAGCGTTGTCCTCTCGCAGACGATGGCTTTTGCCCCCCACTCCTTCCCCACACTCTGGGCACCGACTCTCTTCCGTTGCCCCTCCGCAGTCCGCAATGCAGTAGACGTGACCTGCCACAATATACATATTAAGGTGTTTGGTTTGTGTTTTGTTTGGGGGTTAACTTTTTATGTGAATATTCCATATAACATACAATAATCTCTACAATATGACTGTGTCCCAGGCTTCCCCTCTGGGTGCAGACCATCAGCTTCCTCTCTGGAACGCCTCCCATCCAAATGCAGGCAGAAGTAAAAATTAAAGTAAGTATTTTGCACGTTCGACTTCCTTTAAATTTGTTTATCATTGAATGTGTATACAGTCTATGATTTCCAAGCAAACATATTGGTCTGGACAACAAGTTTAATTTAAAACTCTAATTACAGCATGTGGATAGCTTCAATAACTCAAAAGAAAATTGCTGTATAAGATAATGAAAGCAACCAAACAGATAAAACATTTGAAAATGTGACAAGGGGGCAGACAGACAGGCAGTATAATAACGGAAACTTTCCATGGAATTTGAAATAAGTACCAAATATGTGAAGTGATGGTATACATGTTTTGAACAGTTTGGTTTATATGTTTGTAATTAAGTTTGGTTTAGATATTTGTAATTACTTTAGCTCAAAATAGCACACACATGTGTATAACTTGAATGCTGAGTTAAACATATGTTATTTACTTAATGCACATCGTCGTGTGTGCATTATCATTCGTTATTGTGTGTTCATGAGCCCTAAAACTAAATTTTAACAAAATCCTGAAAATTATGAAATAACTGTTTAAGATGAGACTTAAAAGAAAAGTATTCAATCAGCATGTTATTTCACTACTACGCGGCAGTTTGGTCATGTAAAATTCACATACATCAGTCATGATATTGGTTCTTTTGACAGACGTGGATTCAAGATTTGGTATCTTGTGTTCAATCCCAGCCCACAACATCAAAAAGTGGCCTGTTTGCTGCCTGTCTTAATGTTTTCATCATTCTGTCCCTCTCCCCATTCCCCATTCCAAGACCATACAGCCCACTGGATTTCACACAGGCTCAGAGTGATTCTCAGATAACTGCTGGCAGATTTGGGTGGACAGCATATGGAATTGTCAAAACATGATGAAGCCTCTTGAACAAATTCCAAAGTTCATTCCCCAACATGTCCAAATCTCAAGATGATAACACTGACCTCTTCATCTGTCAAGATGAAAAAAAAGGTCCTTAAACTTTCTTTACAATATACAATTATAGCATAAAACAGCAAACATACAACGTAAAAGAATGAACTGATCTGCAAATGAAGCATTGAAAAAAGGCAGAAATAAACAAACAATAGGATAACACACAGAGCAACTCGTCCAGAGGTGACATAAAGTCAACAACATTGTGAACATAAGATGTCCAGTACAAAGACAGACAGTACATCAAACACATGCTACATTACATGCAATGCACATGAAGTCAACAACACAGTGCACATAAGGTGTCCATGTGAGGTATACAGTATAAAGAGAGACAGGCGTGTTACTATAAACACATGCTACATTACATGCTAAGAACAGTCAAAATTGAAGATGACAATAATCCTTGATGAAGACAGAAAGACACAAAGAAAGGAAAGACCAAGGGAGAAAAGAGAGGGAGACAGTGGGAGAAAGGCTACTGACCATTTTTACATTTGTACCAGTGTCCTTTCTGGAAGTTCATGGCCTTCACGATCATGATTCTCTCCTCATTGGTGATACCCAGACCAGACAGATACCGGCCCTTCAGGTCATCCACATGCTCCCGCATCTCCACCACTTCTTCCTCTGACAGCACTTCGGGCTTAGACAACAGGCGCTCAAGGTACTTTTGGACTGTCTCTTGCATTTTCTTGTCCTCCTTAACACACACGCACACACACACATACATACATACACACATACATACATACATACACACATACATACATACATAAATGTATAGATAGATAGATGGATAGATAGATAGATAGATATAGATAGATAGATAGGTAGATAGGTAGACAGACAGATAGATAGATAGATAGATAGATAGATAGATAGATAGATAGATACCGTCTAATATCACTCATAGTGAAAAGACGTTAAATCAAAGAACAAACGAACAGATAGATAGATAGATAGATAGATAGATAGACAGACATAAAGACAGACAGATAGATAGATATAGACAGATAGATAGATAGATAATAGATAGATAGATAGATAGATAGACAGACAGACAGGTAGATAGATAGATAGATAGATAGATAGATAGATAGATAGGCAGACAGATAGATAGATAAATAGATAGATTGATTCATACACATACACACACGTGCACTGGTTGTTTTGAGAATTTCATAATTATACATTAGTTGTATTTGATATGTTAGGTTTATTTGTGACCATTTTTAAGTGCATGATGTCTGCCAGTGTACGAAACATGCAATGAAAATCTATATTTCTGTTAGCATGTACAAAAACAGGCCTTAGCACTTAAAAGTGCCACTGAACAGTTCACATTTCCTTACAACTAAAAATGTAATCAATATGAGTATCCAATCATCAATCCTAATAGACAGAAAGTAGGTAAGGTTTTATAGAAAATGTGCAGATAGAAGGACCAGCAAGGCAGAAAATGGTAGGAAGAAATGGCCGAAAGCAAAGGAGCAAGGCAGAAATAAAGTCAGAAAAGAGGAAATTCTTAGCACAGAATGTCTAAAAATCCTAAATCCTAACCTCACTCAACCCCCCCCCCCCCCTCTGCAGCCTGTCTCCGCTCGGAGGGAATCACATGGTTATAATATATAATTGTATATGCTATGCTCTCTATAATTTTCCATTGCTTTTATTGCTTTTTTCTCTCCCCATTTATAGCCATTGTGTGTGTGTGTGTGTGTGTGTGTGTGTGTGTGTGTGTGTGTGTGTGTGTGTGTGTGTGTGTGCGTGCGTGTGTGTGCGTGCGTGCGTGCGT
The DNA here is from genome assembly GCA_030674185.1 of Monoplex corrugatus. NCBI lineage: Eukaryota > Metazoa > Mollusca > Gastropoda > Littorinimorpha > Ranellidae > Monoplex > Monoplex corrugatus. Next base: position 30,438,156 of record JAPXFY010000016.1, on the reverse strand, counting down.
GCGTGCGTGCTTGCGTGTGTGTCTGCTTCAGCGCTTAGATTTGATTTTATCAAGATTTTGCGCTATATAAATATTGTAATTATTATTTATTATTATTATTTTAAAAGTTAACTGTACAATCCATGCTGAAAAAAAACCTCGAATCCCCTGGGAGGGAGGGCAGTGAATAGACTGGTACATAAAAACTATGCAGTAAATAGATTTGGTACTTAAAAATATGCTGTGAATAGATTTGGTACTTAAAAACATGCAGTGAATAGAACTGGTACATAAAAATATGCAGTGAATAGATTTGGTACATTAAAAGAGGCAGTGGATATGTTAGTGCAATAGTATGTGCACTCAAAAGCCTGGTACATTAACATCGACTGTGAAAAGACTGGTGCAATAAAATGTGCAGTGGATATACTGATATTATGAAAACAGACTATGAATAGATTAGTACATACAAACTGGACGTAAAAAGTATGCCATGTTAAAAATGTAGTAGGATGACACTTGTGACATCAAGTACTGAGTAGTTATGTTATATGTATGACCAACAAGCCAAATCTGTCGCTTTACAACACGTACATCGTTTTTATGGTCACGTTCTCTCAGCTTGCTGTCAGCTACACAAAAGATCACCGCAAGGTCAGCACGTGTCATTTCAGTCTGGAACTGGGTCAACTGTTGCTGACTGAACACGTTGTTACGTCTTTCTGTTATCCACGTTTCCAAACGCTCCAGGTACCAGGACAGCTTTGCTGATACTCTGAAATGGATGATCACATGTTTTTTACAGCCACATTGATCATACAGGCCATCTGACGGTTACGACTGTTATTACGATATGTCATTCTTACATACCATTATTTCCCAAACTCACTTGCACACGCTGTGCATTACAAACAACAGACTTCTCAATGAAGCATGGAGAAATCAAGCTGAAGACGAACTGACCACATTCCACTACGTTGTTGTACAATCTACGTCTTTGGTGAGCATGCATGCTGGGAGTCTTCATATTCTCATATTCCAGCCACTGACGTGACTTATAAGATGTTTAACGTGTATATTTGATGTTCCCTGTATTCACATGAAGCAGTTTAGGCACGGGTAGGTCTGCTCCCATGTAAACTTGGGAGATCGGAAAATTCTCCACTCTATATAATTCTCCACTCTATATAATTCTCCACTCTATATCCACTAAGAAGAGGTGGGCAGGCACATAAAACATGGGCCCTTCTGACCGAGCTCCCAATATTTATTTACCCACCTGACTATCAGGCCTACTGTGATGATGATGACGGCGTGTGTGTCATGACGATGTGTGTGTGTGTGTGTGTGTGTGTGTGTGTATGTGTGTGTGTGTGTGTGTGTGTGTGTGTGTGTGTGTGTGTGTGTGTGTGTGTGTGTGTGTGTGTATGTGTGTGTGTGTGCGAGTTCGTATGTGTGTGTGTGTGTTCAGTAATTTTCGATGGCACGTGCATTCAGTCAAAGTTGTAGTGCCAGATGGGCCACACACTGAAGAAGACTCTGCACTGCTGTCAGAAGTTCACAAGTTCAGTGTCTGTTCGGACCAACATATTGAGGACACTACCAACTAAGCCCCTAATAAATAAGTAAGTAAAGACAGTAAATCGTGAGGCTACAATTCTTCCCAGAGGGCCACAACCACATATATCTGACAGCCCCTACAAACTACCCACACCCAAGACCTCCTCGTAAATGTATCTCAAGCATGGAAACAGCAGAAGAAACCAAACTTGGTGTAATCATGAGATCAAGGCACAAAGGGCAGTAGAGTCCCCGATCATTTTCACAATGCTAAGACCATTCACGATAATGAGGATGCGAATGATGCTGCTGTGCAATTCTATTTCAGTTCTCTTCTCTTCTATTCTGGTTTGACACTGTGCAACATCAAACACGCATGTTAAAGATCCTGAATATTATGTCAGTGTCCAGTGGCTTACAGAAACACAAAAACATCCAGCATGCACAACCACTAAAGACGGAATACACAACTAGTGTAGCAACACAGTGCTTGCACAGTGAGCAAAACAATGTACAAAAATGCATTCAACAAAAATTGGAATACTTTAAAAAATATCACACACACCACACACACCACACACACACCTCTCTCTCTCTCTCTCTCCTCTCTCTCTCTCTCTCTCTCTCTCTCTCTCTCTCTCTCTGAAAGACAAACAGCCAATGACAACAACAAAAAACTGAGACAGGCACATAGCCCATCAAATTCAGACACATACATGGACGGTCACATGGACCCATGTAGGCAGAGTGAGACAGAGAAAGGACAGTCAGAACCATCTACAGACACATGGACCCATGTAGGTAGAGCGAGACAGAGAAAGGACAGTCAGAACCTTCTACACACACATGGACCCATGTAGGCAGAGTGAGACAGAGAAAGGACAGTCAGAACCTTCTACAGACACATGGACCCATATAGGTAGAGTGAGACAGAGAAAGGACAGTCAGAACCATCTACAGACACATGGACCCATGTAGGCAGAGTGAGACAGAGAAAGGACAGTCAGAACCATCTACACACACATGGACCCAAGTAGGCAGAGCGAGACAGAGAAAGGACAGTCAGAACCTCCTGACCTGAATAATCCAAACAAAACACGTACTCCCTGTTCTCAGCATAGTAGCTACCACTGCTACTGCTGCTACTGCTACTGCAACCTGACAGTTTCTGCCAAAACATTTCTGCTGCAGTACTGCGACTGCTACTGCTACTGCAGCCTGGTAGTTTCTGCTTCAGCTGTTCTACTGCAGTGAAGAAGTTGAGCTGATTCTCTGGCACCGTCAGCTCCCGCAAGGTGCGGGCCTTATTGATCCTATCGACAGTCTTATCCACCCAGATGTGATGATCAAAGTCTCTGAACAGCTCAAGTCTGATAAACCGTGTGGTCAGCTGATATTGCTGGTCTCTGAGCTGTGCAGGATCGGTGGCCAGCATCTTCTTCTTCGCGTTCTGCACGTCTTCGTGTGCTTCTTTGATGGCGTTTCCATAACGCAGGGCTGTTGATGTACGGAACACAATGATCAAACACTTAGATACGTGACTAAAGGATTGTTTACTGATGTACACAAAAATATGAAAAGCATGTAATATAAAAAAAAATACCTAAGAGAAACACACAAACAGCAAAAAAAAAGATTACACAGCAATATGAAAATGCTTTCTAACCAGAGACAACAGGCTGAAGTTCACATGGCAGATCTACTGTGACTACAACAACAAGGGAGGTAGACATATTGTTATTACTGTTATTGTTGTTTAAAGCCCAGCCGACTGCGTAAAGCCATATCAGGGCTACAACCGCTTCAAAACATATACAAAACTCCAACAGGCAAAACAAGGAAAATAAAATTAAGACACACAGCATTGCATTCGCACACATAATCTAAGACATGCCCCTGGCACTGACCATTCCGTCCAATTTATCGCACAAGGGTTTTAAAAAAAACATACCTGAATACAAATTTAAGCAGACCTAAAGATATCAAAACATATATAATAACGGGCATAACTTACCTAAAATTGCTTTCGCGTATCTCATTTCCCTAGAGCCAAAAATGCACTTAATACATGTACCCAATTATCAATCCTAATAAAAAATACGTAAGACTTTATCGAACACATACAGGTGAATGGACCAGCAAGGCAGAAATTGATAGGAAGAAATGACAGAAAACAGACGAGGGAGAAAGAAACAAAGAGAGTGACAGAAAAGATGAAATTTCTAGCACAGAATTTCCAGAAAGTGGGAACCATTTATACTGAAAGAGCCCCCGGCATCCCAACGGGAGAATGTAGACATATATATGTATGTATGTATGTATATATGTATGTATGTATGTATGTACACCATGTATGTATGTATGTATGTATGTATCATGTATGTATGTATAATGTATGTATGTATGTAATGTATGTATGTATGTATGTAATGTATGTATGTATGTATGTACACATGTATGTATGTATGTATGTAAGCATGTATGAATGTATGTATGTACACATGTGATGTATGTATGTATGTATGTATGTATGTATGCATGTATGATGTATTGTATGTATGTATTGTATGTATGTAGTATGTGTTGTACTGTGTATGTATGTATGTTGTATGCTATGTATGTATGTATGTATGTATGTATGTAGTAGTAGTAGTAGGTAGGTAGGTAGGTAGGTAGGTAGATAGGTATAGGTATATATAGGTAGGTAGGTATATAGGTAGGTAGGTATAAGTATGTGTGTGCGTGTGTGTGTGTGTGTGTATGTGTGTGTATGTGCATGCGTGTGAATATATGTGTGTGTGTGCATGCTATGCGTGCGTGCGTGCGTGCGTGCGTGCGTGCGTGCGTGTGTGTGTGTGTGGTGCATGCAGACCTGTTATTGCCTAAGCTTCCTTCATTCGTAATATGCACACACAGCATGAAATAGGCACATTAACCCTTTGACTCCCGCACCCTGCCCACCTGCATCCTACATTGTCAACCATGCTAGCAAAGCAAAAATTGTAACCCTCTGATTCCTTTACCCTATCCGCCAGCTTCCAGCAGGACGCTGGTGGATAAGGTGAGGGAATTAAAGGGTTAAGAAATGCAATTGGTGGATAGGCTGCGGGAGTAAAGGATTAAAAATCCTGTATATCATGTCATTATCTAGTAGCTTATGGAAACATGAAAACACACAGCATGTATGCCCAACAAAGTATGCAGACTGTACAGCCACATACCAACTGCACAGTGTTGGGCAAATACCACGCACACATGCACCCTGAAAATAATCGGAACACAAAAAAGCTTTACTGAGTATTCTCTGGTGATATTCTGTAAGAAAATCAACTTTATATTGGTAAACTGAAATATATAAATATATAAAAAATATGGTGCTGCACTGCAACGATATATTCTCTCCCAAGTCTGAATTTTACATAGTAAATCTTGATTATTCTAGCAGATTCCCCTGAAGATTTTGTCAATAAACTTTATAATATGTTTGAAATGGTAAACATGACCAAATTAAAAAATGGCGGTTTAATCATACTGGATGCATAAAGTTACACTGAGGTTTTAAAACTTTCCTGCTGAAGAAATTAAGAGACATAAAACATAGATCTAAATGGTAAAACAAAATATTGTTAACAGAGTTTGAAAAAAATGCAGCCTTACCCATATTTTACATACCGATAATGTCAACTGGTTTACTCTCACAATCAGTCCTACATTTGGAGGAAAAAACACTCCAGAGAATAATATCATTAAACTATAGTAGATGGACTTAAAAATAGTTTATGCTATTGCAAACTTTCTAATGAACTATATCCCTGTTTAACAGATTTTCAACCAAAAAAAAAAAAAAAAAAAAAAACCATCCCCAGACCCACTTTACATAAAGCCAATGACAACTTGTCCTGAAAATACACTTTTAAGGTATATGATCATTTTTGCAGTCATACAGAACCAATAACAGCAACTGATCTGCTTTCAGAACCAGTCCTTCACAATGAAACAAATCACTATGGGAATAATATCATTAAGTACAGCAGATGGTTCAAAAAGGAATCTGTTCTATTGTGCATGTCGTAAACGTTGCAATTTTTATCATGCTTCACACAGATGTGTACAGACTAGGACTTGTTTTCATTTCACTAAAAACAACTGTTTAAGCCAGAAAGGAATCTCACTTGCGTTTTTAGCAAATGTACATTTTGCATGAATTGGATTTTTTCTAATAACTGCCATGACACTTTGCTGTTTTGCTTTGCATCGGTATAACTTGTTTAAAATAAATTGTAACAAGTTTGACAGGAAAAAATCCCTGTTGACAAAAACGAGAAGTAAACATAAATGTATACAAACACGAATTCTGTTTAGCTATGTAGCCATCTCCTTGGATTGAAATACACCACAACTGAACTAAGTCGAAGCGAAGCAAATGAAATCACAATTGCACCAAAACTGGAGCAGAACTGAATCAAATCCTCACAAAATCAATTCAACAGATCTAATTACACTTAACTGAACACAACTAAAGCAAAGTGAATTTTGTTGTTGTTGTTGTTGTTGTTACCTTCTGGTGACATGAGTTTCAACTATGCCCCACAGAATGGTAGAAGTGAAAAGAACTGATATGAAGCCAAACTAGCCATCCCTTTTCCCACCCATTTTACTTCACTGAACCAATGTGTTTAATCTCTTACTTTCCCGTTTAGTTTAAACCAAGAGAGAGATAAGGACAGACAGGTAGAAAAGCAAGATGGCAGGGCACACACACACACACTCACACACACACACACACACACACACACACATATACACTCTCTCTCTCTCTCTCACATACACACACACACACACACACACACACACACACACACACATACACACACACACACCATACACACACACACACACACACACACACACACACACACACACACACACACACACACACACACTTTGATATTAACTGTTGAAATCATTCACGTGTTGTGTCAACTTATTACAACCGGCCCTATGTCTTGTACTTCACACACACACACACACACACACACCACACACACACACACACACACACACACACACACACACACACACACACACACACATTACCATTGAGGACAGGGGAGGAGCACTTGGGGCAGACTTTGTGACCAATATGGTCACTGCTAGAGTCATGCACCATGTCCATGTACTGGTCCAAGCCCTGCACTTCCAGTACGCACTTGCAGTCAGGCATCTGGTAAAACCTGCACAGTTCACAACCACCTCTGTCACGCCATATCATGCCATACCACACACTGGGAAAGGGAGGAGATGATGCTGATGAAAGACAAGGTGAAGGAGAAGAAGCTTCATGAAGAAGGTATAGGAGAAGGTAGTGAAAGAGAAGGTGGGGGACAGGGAACTGAAGAAAGACGGAGAAAGAGCAGATGAATGAGGAAGTGATTGAAAAGCAACTGATGAAGGAGAAGATGGAGAAAAGACGAGCAGGATGAGTTGAAAAAGGAAGAACCAGAAGAAGGAGAAGAAAAATGAGGAGAAGGGGCAGAGGAAGGACTGGTGAAGGTGAATGAGGACAAAGATGGGGAGCAGAGAAAGAAGAGCGATAGTGGATGTGAAAACAAAGGAACAAGGAGAAGAAAGAAGAGAAGAAGGAGAATGAAAAGGAGCAGAGGAAAAGAAGAAAAAAAGGAGGACACTGACTGTTGACTAAAACTGTAATCACAGGTGACGACTACGACACAGAAAGTATTTTTTTCAAATCTCCCCATAAAAGAAAAAGGAGTTTTTAAGAAAAATTTTAAGCACACAAAATGAAAAAAGAAACAGTGGAAAACATAATTCGTAAATTCTTAACTGAAAGTAAATATTTTAATGAAATTTTCAAATACTGAATATAATTTAAGCACATTCCACACACACGCCTGTACACATACACATACAACACACACACACATGCACATACACACATGCATATATATTATATACATATACACATACACACACACACATATATATATATATCATATATATATATATATATATATATATATATATATATATATATATATATATATATATATATGTATATATGTATACAACTATGAGCTTACAAAACTAAGATGCTTATGTACACACTAATGGAACACAAAGTGTGTTGCCATTGATTGCAAGTAAATCAGTTGTGTGTATCAAATAGCAAATGCTTAAATACTGATAGATATTTAATACCTTGAAATGAAGTGGGTAACATATTCCATGCTTTGCTGCCATTAAAGGAAAATTTAGTTTTACATAAGACTAAATTTTGTTGGTCTTTATTATTATTATTTCTTTCTTTCGGAACGTCACACTCAGGCTGGTTACCTTTGCGCTCACTTTTTCCCCGTCCCATTTTCTACACTATTTTAATGGCCACAGAAGCTAGCACAGTTTTTACAATGCGATGATGATGATGTCGATGAGGATGATAATCATGATGCTGTGGAGTTCCATCTAGGATTGAGACTGCGTGACAGGGCTGTATTCTATGCTTCATCATCAGGTGCCCTGCCGCATGGCGTTGGCGATCATGGACTTCCATCTGTCTCCATCTCTTGTTGCCCCAAGCATCTCCTCCACTCGTCTTCAGCCACTCCGCAAGTCCGTCTAGCATTTTCTCCCTGGGTCTACCTGGTGCTCTCTTTCCCTCCAGCTTTCCCGTCGTAACCAGGTGCTCCAAATCCCCCTTCCTCATAAAATGGCCTATAAATGTTGCCTGTCTTTTCCTTATCTTCCTTACGTATGATCTACTTGTGTCTGCTTCCATGAACACTGTCTCGTTTGTTTTCTTTGCTGTCATTTGCGATTATTCTATGCTTACTATAATAATATATCCTGGCGTCAACCAGGCCCGAGAGATACAGACACCTGCAGTGCTGGTCAGAAGATTTGAGCAATACCCTCAATGACGCATCCGTGAAGAGGATTGAGACTCGACTGTGTGATCCCAATCCTCCCAATGAGCCCATAGTACACTCAAGTCAGTATAGGAGCCAATTAGAGCCGAAAACTCCCACGATGATTTTTGAAGAACTGATGGGGATTCTAATCCACAACCTTCCAGTCAGTAGTCCACTGCGTTAAACACTACTCCACAGCGACTGGTTATACATAAGTTAGTTTTACAAACACACGCTCTATCTGAATGATTCAGATATTGAGATTTAAACAGAAATATCAAATGCTGAGGAGCGTCATGCTGGACGATTGTATGTGTGATGACCAACATGCTATATCTAGAACAGGCGCCCAGTGGCAGTATCTGAAGATATTTAAAATCATCATGCACTGAAATTTCAGATAACCTGCTGAGTACAATTAATTTTACAGCATGTTTAGTTTAGGCACAGAATGATTTTAAAGTGGATTTTATGAATTTGCCGCAAACAATGCATTTCAGAGGACACAGAATAGGAGTAAATAAAAAAACTACATCTATAATGTTTGTCAAGAAAGGTTTGATTTGTGGTGAATGGGGCGCACACGTGGATATTTGTTTTATAAGACTGTGTACATGTTCTTGCCATGATAAGTTTTGAGTTAAGACAGTACCCAGCAATTTGCACGAAATAACTTGTTTTGCGTGATCCAAAACAAGTGTGACTGCCCGCTTTCAAGCAAACTTCCTGCTGCTGTGTTCAATGTGAGAAAAGGAATCACAGCAGCAGGGAAGTTTCAGTCTTTTTCTCAAAATTTTTGTATCTAGTGTTTGTTTGTAATCTTACGTTTGACAAAGGCCAGTTGGCCGAAAATTTGCACCTGTCTTGTCTTGTTGTATTAAATACGCGTTCGTATTCTTCTTTCGTGTTTTTTCTGGTTCTTGTTTTGCGTGACAATTGTTATATGTTATTTTCAGTTGTTTTGTCTTTTCTGGTGTGATGAAATTAACATACATTTTGCTTTATCAACATGAATAGTCAGTTTATTAAAATCGCACCATCTTTCAAAAAAATTCTTACTTACAGTTGAATAAATTGATTTATTTCCCTATTACAACTAGCACAGTGTGAAGAAATGTCTTGGGCAAGTATATCACGATTAGTGTTTTGCATGGAAAGCCACTGATCATTGATATAAAGAAAAAAGAGGGGTTCCACAATGGATCCTCTGGATGCCTGTTTTGATGAAGAAATTATACTATTTGAATACACAAACTGAAAACAACTGAACAATGAATAGGTGATGTTATTAACTCCTGAATTCATAAGTTTCTGCAAGTTTAGTACAATTCATTTAATTAAATGCCTTTGTTAATTCAAAATCAATGAAAACTACTCCAGTCATGTTGTTATTATTATTATTATTTTTATCATTATTATTATTACTATTATTATTATTTTATTGTCTTTGTGAAAAGGCGCAGACAATGTCAGTATTTTATTGTATCTTTATGAGTCTTTATATTTTAAAGATGATATATGTGAAAGGACATCATGAAAAGACATTGAAACGATAGAAAAAATCATATAATACTTTTCTAGAACAAAATTCTTGTAGAATTGAAATGTTCAAAGACTTTGAATCAGTATGTTTAGAAAACAATTTATTTCCAATATCTGCAAAATGTTAAGTGTGTCAACAGAAATGGAGCATTCATCTCGTGAGTTACTTGATTCAGTCAATTTGTGGACAGCTGATAAGACAGACGTTGCACTTTTTTCTGTCCTGGACTAATTTATTAAAGAAACAGCATCCATTTTTTTCAGTTATATTTTTGACTCTGCTGCGATTCTTTTATAAATATGGCCAGCTGTTTTCAAATGATCGCTTTCTTTCATTGCATCAAGAATGTCTTAAGTGAGTCATCCTAGTATAAATTTTGATTTTACTTGTCGTTGTATTAAAGGATTATGTTTGTCAACAATACTCAAGACAGGTTTCAGTAAAAAAGAAAAACAGCATCACCTCGAAGGTTACAGATGTGTTAGCTGGGAAATGGTGAAAAAGCAAGATCTGATTGAAAAGCTTGCCAACTTAAACCTTTCAAAAGTCTAAGTGTTCTTGTGATGTAATTTGTTTTGATGGCCTTACGTCCTTTCTTATTCCATTACAAATTGCATTGTGATCTTTTACACCAATGGCTAGAACATAAGGCTCAATGCGGCTTTTGAAGAGTAAAACATGATCAATAACACCACATCACACCATACTACACACCACACCAAGCCAAGTACCATCAAACACCACATGCACTCATAACTCACACTGCATCATCATCGTCCTCAAAGCCCAGGAAGATGTTGAAAGTCTCTGCATTACACTCAGGACAGGCGGGTGGGCAGGAATTCTCACAGAGCAGCCCTCGGCACTTGTACCACTTCTTACAAGTCTGGCACTCGTTTTTCCTGAGACATGGTGTGTTGCACCGTGGTCTGCAACCCACATCATTGTCTGTTTCTTTCATTTTTAAGATACATACCTATGTATGCATACACTTTAAATATTTTGGAGCATCATACATAATGCAGTTTAAATGTTTGAACCCACCATGCATATACACAGTTAAAAAATTCTGAAGCCACCACAAATGTACAAAGTTGTGACCAGTCAACATGGCAAAGGGGTCAGCTTCGGTTTCAGTTTCAGTTTCTCAAGATGACGTCTCCGTGCTCGGAATGAATTCCATATGCACTAATATCACAGGAGCCATGTGATGGAGAAGATCCAGAATGATCACGGCACAACCCTTAAGCCATCACATAAACCCATGAGGTGGCCAGGTCCTGAGGTCTCACCTAGATAGTTCCATAACGCTGGAGTTGTAAGGGAGTGAAGGTGGCAAAAGCCTCAACTTTTCCAAGGGCCAGCACCACGAGGGCGGCACCCATCTCCTCTCCCTCGCTTCAAATTCATATTCATATTTTTTTTTACCAAGACTTCAAAAAGGCAAGAAGGTCTTGAAGGGGTGGGATTTGGGATATCAATCTATCTCTCCAATGTTTTTTACCAAGGCAGCCTGGCAATGCCCAGCTCTTCATGATTTTCAACTGCCGTGGGATCTTTAGCGTGCGCAGCCAGAAGGCACACGGGTCCGACTGTTTTTTTGTTCCCTTCCAAAGGACTAGACGTTCAGTTCGATTTTCCAGTCAAACTGAGGAGAAATGTCGAGGCAATTGACTACTGATTAGGAGGTTGTGGGTTCGAACACTTTTCAGTCAAAACAATTATCACTGTGGGATTTTGTGGTCCCACCTGGCTAGTAGGCCTACATACAGTTCAGCATGCTATGGACTTGTTTAGAAGACGTGAATCACACAGTCGAGTCCCATTCACTTTACAGATGCGTCACTGTAGGTGTTGATCAAATTCCCCTCCCAACCATGCCAGTATCTGAGGCCTGGCTGATGCTAGGATACATTATGACAGCCAGTGTAGAGTACAGCCCAGTCATACAGTCTCAATCTGAAATGGAACTTCACATTATCAGTGCTATCATCTCCGTTCTCATCAACATAGCATTGTGACACGTTGTCTGAGATTCTGCGGCCCTTCTTGCCCAGCTGTCATAGTGACCTTACAGTCCCCGCCAAACACATACACCTCATACACAGAACTCCCTTTCCCTCACACACACACACACACACACACACACACACACACACAACACACACACACAACCACACACACACACACACACACAGACACACACACACTCACATATATATATATGCACACACACATGCATGCGCACACACACACACACACACACACGCATGCATGCACACTCGCGCACACACATACATTGATACAGTGATACACACACACATACGCACACACGTACCGATCACAGATTTCCCAACAGAATTTGTCACAATACAGTTTGTTGGGGCATGCAGGCTTACAGCACCACACACACGGCTCTAAACAGCGCTGACATTCTTCTCCGCATTGCCGGTTGCACGACCTTTCGCTGTGCACACACTTCGCTTCACATGACCTCCGGCAAGGGGGGCAATTCTGTTGTGAAAGGGAACAAATTATTCTTGTGTAGCGCTACTCTCCAAATTTGTGCATGTTCATATGACCATGAATGATACGTTTGAATGACATGCGTAATTTCGAAATACCAGTGTCAATAACAAACTGCAAACCCAATCAAATATCAATTATTTTGTCATTTGATAATTTAACAACAAAATTCTACATGTTGAATAACGCTTTGTATGAAAACCAATCATTTACAAATTTATTATATTTCATGTTCATCAATGCCATTTCCTTTTTAGTATCATAAACTGTTTTCAATTAGACTCCCTTCTGATCCAATTCATCAATGATGTATTACCTTTATATCTGCATTTGCAAATATAAATTTTGCAACAAGCACTGCTAAATCTAAATATGATCAAATCATAAAGTAGTGTCATAACCAAACAACTGTTTTGTTAAACTTTACATTATTTAGAATTAGTAATATAACAATAACAAAAATAATAATAATAACAATGATAATAATAATAATAACATTTATTCGGCACCAAAACTTGATATATAAATCAAATCAAAGTTTGCACTCTCATCATTCACCAAAGGATTCACTGGCAATGACAAAAACTCAAGGCTACAAAACACATATAAACCAGGAGTGAGAGGACAGGGAGGAAGTAGGATAAAATGGGGGCACACAAAGGGGGAAATCACTGCTGTATAAAAATGTATGTCTTTAAGTTAACTTGAAGGAAGAGTATGTGACTGTCAAAAAGACTAGGGAAGCTCATTCCAGTTGTATGGACCAGACAGAAAAAGAGAGGCGATTAACTGTGGAGCATCAGTATCAAGGAATTTGTAAAAACAAATAGTATCAGAAGCAGAAGGAAGAGGTCAGGCAGGGGTGCACATTTGGAGGAAAATGTTTGGAGTTGTTGCCAGAAGCTTTGCATCATTCTACATCTCCAAAACATATGTCGCAAACTGTGCTCTTCGTTTCCACTTTTCTAATAATATATTCTTCTTCTTCCATCCTCTGATAATATGTTATTATTCTTTCATTCGCCATCTTCATGGTCAGCCACATCTGATGATGAATGTGGCTGTTTTTTGTTGTTGTTGTTGTTTTTTGTTTGTTTGTTTGTTTGTTTGTTTTGGGGGGATTCAGTTCCTGCTAGTTGTCATGGAGCTTTGTGGTCAGACAAGTTGCAGTCAGCCATGTCTCCCGTCACTCTTCTACAGGCGATATCGCTGCTACATGTAGCCAGTGGATTTTCTCGTGCATCTGTTGATACGATGACATGTACATATGTGACCTGCAATATAGCTGAGGGTTTATTCTGCTAGGGGCAAGACTCATGTTGCTCTATTATGAACACATCTTTACGGGCAAGCACTATTCTCATCTGATGTAGATGACCATGTTATTATTTAATGCAAGCGTTATGTTGCATGCCATCATGGTTTGTTAGAAGGCGTCCGCGGGCCTAATACCTCTGACTTCAGCTGGTTGTCTACCAGGTAAATGTTGACAGATTTGGGTGGAGCACATATGAAATTGTCTGAGTGCGATGAATCCCTCTTGAACAAACTCTTAAGTCAGCCTTTCCAGATTTTTTAAGGATCATCGCACTCAGGGAGCTTACCTTTGTGCTAACGATTTTTTTCATCCCATTTTCTATGCCACCTTAAGGGCCACAGAAGCTGGCACAACATATTGTTTTTACAATGCGATGACGATGATGTCGATGAGGATGATAGTCGTGATGCTATGGAAGCCATCCAGGATTGAGACTGCGTGACAGGGCTGTACCCCATGCTTACTACTTTAATGTATCCTGGCGTCAACCAGGCCTGACAGATACAGACACCTGCGGTGCTGGTCAGAAGATTTGAGCAACACCCTCAATGACGCATCTGTGAAGTGGATGAGACTGACTGTGTGGTTCCAGTCTTCCCAATGAGCCCATAGCACGCCCAACTCTGTGTAGGAGCCGGTTAGAGCCGAAAAATCCCACAATGATATATTTTTTAAAGGACTGATGGGGATTCGAACCCATAACTTTCCAGTTGGTGGCCCGTTGCGTCAACCACTACACCATGTCGACTGATTCAGCCTTTTATATTTTCTGTAGGAGCTACCCTGTCCATTGTTCATGGCCAAGAGACCTACCTGTTCACTGCCTGTACATGACAAAATCATATACAGCTGATACATGTTTATTCAACTTTTGCTTAAAAGTAAGTGTGGACCTTGTATGTGTGAAATGTTATCTATTTTTGTTCTATGTTGTACTTGTTCGAGGAAGAAAAGAAAAATATTCATGCGTCTTTTTTTTTAAATGTTAAGACTTGCATGTTTTAAACACACACACACACACACACACACACACACACACACATACACATACACACACACACACACACACACACACACACACACACACACACACACACACACACACACACACACACAAAACAACGACAACAGCAACAGACAACAACAAACAATAAAGCTGTACCTGCGTGCAGTCGGCCAAACACTCATGTCGGCACAGTAGCACACGCCGACATCTCTTTGTGCAGGCCGTGTGCAGACGTCCTGCAAAACATTTACCGCATTTGCCCGCGCAGAGGTGCAGGCACTCAAGGATGGCCTGGCATGGCAACGTGCAGCTGGCTTGACCCTTCTGCTTCAGGTAGCAGGCTGCTTGGAACTCGTGGCCACACTCACCTTGAACCTGCACCATGCACACGACATTGTTAGTTGATCAGTTTGACTAGTCAATTCAAATGTTAGCTGATCAGTTTGATTATCAGTTCAACTGTTAGTTGATAAATCAGTTAAAATGCTAATTGATCAGTTTCAACTGTCAAATCAACTGATACCTGATAATTGACTTTACTGTTAGCTGATCACCTTTTATTTTAAGCGGTAGGGTCAAACTTAAGACTTAAGATCTTGACTTCACAGCTCTGCAAATAGACACAAGCCAGGTGATACATGCAGCATGCACATAGTAAGACTTAAATAACCCACACCAGTCAAGATTCGTATTGTTGAATTGTATATAAAAAAAATTCATGGTCCCTGCTAAATAAAACATATGGTTCGACCAATGCAATAAGAAAACACACAATTCATTAATCAATCAGGACTGATAACTTATATTGACAGTAGCGGGAACAGCATTCCATGAAAAAGAACTCCACGGATGAAATCCAAAACATGTGTGACTGCCCGCGTTCAAGCAAACAGGAACCAGAAAAAAACATGAAAGAAGAATAAGAACGTGTATTTAATACAACAAGACAAGACAGGCGCAAATTTTCGGCCAGCTGTCAAGCGTAAGATTACAAACAAACCAACACCAGATACAAAAATTGGGAGAAAAAGTCATTGGACCCAGCAGCAGGAAAGTTTTAGTCTTTTTCTCCTAATTTTTGTATCTTGTGTTTGTTTTGTTGTTTGTAATCTTACGCTTGACAAAAGCCAGTTGCCGAAAATTTGCGCCTGTCTTGTCTTGTTGTATTAAATACACGTTCTTATTCTTCTTTCGTGTTTTTTTTTCTGGTTCCACGGATGAAGCCAACAAAACGAAAACTACAAACAAAAACAGAATAAAACAAATGGACAATTCAATACCATACAAGACCAGAGGAAAGCAAGAGGAGACAGTACGGTGCTAGAAACGAAGCTAATTCAGTGGATGTATTGCATCATACCTGAACATTTCCGTATGAGCATCAGCAACTACCTGGCAGACCTTAATCCTGCGCAAAGCTTAAACATTGGTGAGGTTTTCAAAACTTTGTCCTCTCTGTGTGTGCTGGAAACAAATAAAGCCTGGCTGATGGCTCTCTTGAGAAGCTCTGACAGCCCAGCAAACCAGTAATGGATTATTACTCTTCGTTTTTTTAATATTTTTATATAAGAGAAGAAAGAAACAGGCGGATCAAAACCCAAAAAATACACTGGAGAAATAAAAGCATGACAGGAAAGATCAAGCAAATAAAATGTATTGGAATTAATGATAGAGAACCTCAAATAACTACATCACGAAAAGGTGGGCAATATCTGTAATGGAATGCATTGTTTGAGAAGAATTATCAACAAAACCTGATGTGTGCATGATCAGAAAAACCAAGATCAGAGCCATGATAAGAGCAACACCAGTTCACCATGATATACACCAACAGAGAATATCAGTGGTTTTGGATCAGTCATCTGACCAGAATACAACCTCACCAGCTAGCTCTACAGGCAGACGGCAAAACGAGATGTGGATATAAAGCAACAGGTAACCAAGAAAGACTTGGATCAACAGCATGAAGAAGACTTTGATATCATATGGTTTTTCTTCTCCTCAGGTCTTCCGGTCTGCGCTGCTGACCATCAGGTCTCTCTCTGACACCCCGCATTGTACAAGTGGACAGACACAAGAAAGAAAAGAAAGAAGAGGTTTTAAAATGGGAGAGGTAATGAGGAGGGCTGAATGGATCTATGAAGGACTAAGCTGACACCATCAGAATGACCGGCTCACAAACATAGACAAGTTTCTATGATGCATGTGGGGACTAAGTTCAATACATTAGATCTTGAAAGTCAGAACAAGATTGAGGCAGCCGAGATGTGGTTTCTAAGCAGAATGTTGAGAGTTCCATGGACAGCGAAGAAAACAAACGAGACAGTCTTGATGGAGGCAGACACAAGAAGATCATTTATAAGGAAGATTAGGAAAAGACAGGCAACATTTATAGGCCATTTTATGAGGAAAGGGAATTGGAGCACCTGGTCACAACAGGAAATCTGGAGGGAAGGAGAGCACCAGGTAGTCCCAGGGAGAAAATATTGGACGGACTTGCAGAGTGGCTGAAGACAGAGAGGGTGGAGGAGGTGCTCGCGGCAACAAGGGATAGAAACAGATGGAAGGCCATGATCGCCAACGCCATGTGGCAAGGCACTTGATGATGATGATGAGATCTTGAATAAAATGCAATACCACAAATAGCCACACCAGACAAAAACGGACGAGACAAAACAGAGTAAATTAGTGCAATACCATCACCAGGCAAAACAGTCAAAGCAACACTCTATCAGTCACTGGGAAAACTGACCTTCTCCAGTTCATAGCATTCTGTGGTACATGATTTGCCACATCTGGACTGACACTGGTGCCCACAAGGCAGCTTCCTCTCGCACTGGTGTTGGCAGAGTCCACAAAGCTCACCGCATGTTTTCTGGCATGGGTGCCCGAATACTAGGCATGTTTTCTCACACATTTGCTGGCATGGTGGGCATGGCTGTTGGTAACACAGGCCTTGACACTGGTGCCCAGAGGGGCACTCACGTACGCAAGGCTTGGTGCAAGGCATGATATGATCAGGGTCATGCACGTGACACATTCGGTTACACGTGTGGCCGCATTCTCGGCGGAAGTCGCACCTGGAAGTTAGATTGGGCATCACTGAAGTTACTATGCCCCTCATCAAGGATAGTGATGCTTCAGTTACTATGCCCTCTATTAAGAATAGTAATGCTTCAGTTACTAGCCCCCTATTAAGGATAGTAATGCTTCAGTCACTATGCCTCTATTAAGGATAGTAATGCTTCAGTCACTATGCCCTCTATTAAGGATAGTGATGCTTCAGTTACTATGCCCTCTATTAAGGATAGTAATGCTTCAGTTACTATGCCCTCTATTAAGGATAGTGATACTTCAGTTACTATGCCCTCTATTAAGGATAGTGATGCTTCAGTTACTATGCCCTCTATTAAGGATAGTAATGCTTCAGTTACTATGCCCCTATTAAGGATAGTGATGCTTCAGTTACTATGCCCTCTATTAAGAATAGTAATGCTTCAGTTACTATGCCCCCTATTAAGGATAGTGATGCTTCAGTTACTATGCCCCTATTAAGGATAGTGATGCTTCAGTTACTATGCCCTCTATTAAGAATAGTAATGCTTGTTACTATGCCCTCTATTAAGGATAGTGATGCTTCAGTTACTATGCCCTCTATTAAGGATAGTAATGCTTCAGTTACTATGCCCTCTATTAAGGATAGTGATGCTTCAGTTACTATGCCCCTATTAAGGATAGTGATGCTTCAGTCACTATGCCCCTATTAAGGATAGTGATGCTTCAGTTACTATGCCCCCTATTAAGGATAGTATGCTCAGTACTATGCCCCTATTAAGGATAGTGATGCTTCAGTTACTATGCCCTCTATTAAGGATAGTGATGCTTCATTACTATGCCCTCTATTAAGGATAGTATGCTTCAGTTACTATGCCCTCTATTAAGGATAGTAATGCTTCAGTTACTATGCCCCCTATTAAGGATAGTATGCTTCAGTCACTATGCCCTCTATTAAGGATAGTGATGCTTCATTACTATGCCCTCTATTAAGGATAGTGATGCTTCAGTTACTATGCCCCTATTAAGGATATATGCTTCAGTTACTAGCCCTATTAAGGAGTGATGCTTCAGTACTATCCCCTCTATTAAGGATAGTGATGCTTCAGTTACTATGCCCTCTATTAAGGATAGTAATGCTTCAGTTACTATGCCCTCTATTAAGGATAGTGATGCTTCAGTCACTATGCCCCTATTAAGGATAGTGATGCTTCAGTTACTATGCCCTCTATTAAGGATAGTGATGCTTCAGTACTATGCCCTATTAAGGATAGTGATGCTTCAGTCACTATGCCCTCTATTAAGGATAGTAATGCTTCAGTCACTATGCCCTCTATTAAGGATAGTATGCTTCAGTTACTATGCCCTTATTAAGGATAGTGATGCTTCAGTCACTATGCCCCTATTAAGGATAGTGATGCTTCAGTACTATGCCCCCTATTAAGGATAGTGATGCTTCAGTTACTATGCCCCTATTAAGGATAGTAATGCTTCAGTTACTATGCCCTCTATTAAGGATAGTGATGCTTCAGTCACTATGCCCCTATTAAGGATAGTAATGCTTCAGTTACTATGCCTCTATTAAGGATAGTGATGCTTCAGTCACTATGCCCTCTATTAAGGATAGTGATGCTTCAGTTCACTATGCCCTCTATTAAGGATAGTGATGCTTCAGTACTATGCCCTCTATTAAGGATAGTGATGCTTCAGTTACTATGCCCTCTATTAAGGATAGTAATGCTTCAGTCACTATGCCCCTATTAAGGATAGTATGCTTCAGTTACTATGCCCTCTATTAAGGATAGTGATGCTTCAGTCACTATGCCCCCTATTAAGGATAGTGATGCTTCAGTTACTATGCCCCCTATTAAGGATAGTGATGCTTCAGTTACTATGCCCCTATTAAGGATAGTAATGTTCAGTCACTATGCCCTCTATTAAGGATAGTATGCTTCAGTACTATGCCCCTATTAAGGATAGTGATGCTTCATCACTATGCCCCTATTAAGGATAGTATGCTTCAGTTACTATGCCCTCTATTAAGGATAGTGATGCTTCAGTCACTATGCCCCTATTAAGGATAGTGATCTTCAGTTACTATCCCCTATAAGGATAGTAATGCTTCAGTTACTATGCCCTCTATTAAGGATAGTGATGCTTCAGTCACTATGCCCTCTATTAAGGATAGTATGCTCAGTCACTATGCCCCCTATTAAGGATAGTGATGCTTCAGTCACTATGCCCCCTATTAAGGATAGTGATGCTTCAGTCACTATGCCCCTATTAAGGATAGTATGCTTCAGTCACTATGCCCTCTATTAAGGATAGATTGAATGCTTTAGTTACTCAGCCCCCTATTAAGGATAGTAATGCTTCAGTTACTATGCCCTCTATTAAGGATAGTGATGCTTCAGTACTATGCCCTCTATTAAGGATATAATGCTTCAGTCACTATGCCCCTATTAAGGATAGTATGCTTCAGTCACTATGCCCTCTATTAAGGATAGTAATGCTTCAGTACTATGCCCTCTATTAAGGATAGTGATGCTTCAGTTACTATGCCCTATTAAGGATA
Source organism: Monoplex corrugatus (assembly GCA_030674185.1). Lineage (NCBI taxonomy): Eukaryota > Metazoa > Mollusca > Gastropoda > Littorinimorpha > Ranellidae > Monoplex > Monoplex corrugatus. The sequence goes on along the minus strand of JAPXFY010000016.1, from coordinate 30,417,666 downwards.
GTGATGCTTCAGTACTATGCCCTCTATTAAGGATAGTAATGCTTCAGTTACTATGCCCTCTATTAAGGATAGTAATGCTTCAGTTACTATGCCCTCTATTAAGGATAGTGATGCTTCAGTCACTATGCCCCTATTAAGATAGTAATGCTTCAGTTACTATGCCCTCTATTAAGGATAGTGATGCTTCAGTCACTATGCCCTCTATTAAGGATAGTAATGCTTCAGTACTATGCCCTCTATTAAGGATAGTAATGCTTCAGTACTATGCCCTCTATTAAGGATAGTGATGCTTCAGTACTATGCCCTCTATTAAGGATAGTAATGCTTCAGTCACTATGCCCCTATTAAGGATAGTGATGCTTCAGTCACTATGCCCCTATTAAGGATAGTGATGCTTCAGTACTATGCCCTCTATTAAGGATAGTAATGCTTCAGTTACTATGCCCTCTATTAAGGAAGTGATGCTTCAGTACTATGCCCCTATTAAGGATAGTAATGCTTCAGTTACTATGCCTCATTAAGGATAGTGATGCTTCAGTCACTATGCCCTCTATTAAGGATAGTGATGCTTCAGTTACTATGCCCTCTATTAAGGATAGTGATGCTTCAGTCACTATGCCCCCTATTAAGGATAGTGATGCTTCAGTTACTATGCCCTCTGTTAAGGATAGTAATCTTCAGTTACTATGCCCCCTATTAAGGATAGTAATGCTTCAGTACTATGCCCCCTATTAAGGATAGTAAAGGTTCACTTACTATGCCCTCTATTAAGGATAGTAAGGGTTCACTTACTATGCCCTCTATTAAGGATAGTAAAGGTTCACTTACTATGCCCTCTATTAAGGATAGTAATGCTTCACTTACTATGCCCTCTATTAAGGATAGTAAAGGTTCACTTACTATGCCCTCTATTAAGGATAGTAAAGGTTCACTTACTATGCCCTCTATCAAGGATAGTAAAGGTTCAATTGTGGGGCCAGACTGAGTGAGAGATCCCCTTTCCTATTATCACTGTTGTTAGTAGTAATTATTAGTATTCTTCTGTCTTATTGTTGGCAATAGCAGGTTATTAGAGTAATTGTGATTTTCACATCCATCCTTATTGTTATATTCATTATCATTGTCATCATCATTGTTGTTGTTACTGTCACAATTAGTATTGTCATCAGTCTCATCATCATTCCACCTATACCATCATGCACATTGTGATCATCATCATTTACCTCTTATTGCAACCGCCATCATGACACTTCTCAACAATATCAGCGCTGCAGGTGACTGGAGTCACGTGATCATGACGTGGACAGAAGAGTTCCAAAGCGTCCCCAAGTGAGCCAGACTGCTTGGCTTTGTCCAGTATGGGTCTCCAGCAGTGGGGAGAACTCTTGGACAGCATGCTGCAGTTGCCAATTACAAACAGCCCTGAAAGATAAAGGTAATATCAAATGACTACGTAAATAAGTAAAAACGAGCAAAGGAAAACCAAAGAAAGAAATATGTGCTTTGTAATTTCTGTCTTTTCCGTTACATGATTCTGTTGTGTGAAATACCAGCTGCTCTCTCCAGGTAGACTGAATCTCCACAGTGCCACGTCACCCTTTTTTTTTTTTTCGTGTGTGTGTGTGTGTGTCTGTGTGTATGTGTGTGTGTGTGTGTGTGCCCTAGCCCTGAGGTCGTAGGGGAGTGAGGGAGCATTTGGACAATGACATCAAATACTATGTGCTGGCAAGGTCTACATAACTCTGACACCAGCACAATCATCGGACCATTAAGACAGGCAGCGAACAAGCCAGGTTTTATGTTGCTGAGAGGGACTGAACTTGAGACATGGGATGTTAATTCCTCAACACTATCAACACAGGCAGACATTGGACGTTAACCTCAACACTATCAACACAGGCAGACATTGGACGTTAATCTCAATACTATCAACACAGGCAGACATGGGATGTTTAGTTCTCAATACTATCAACTCAGGCTGACATGGAATGTTAAGTGCTCAACACTATCAACTCAGGCAGACATGGGATGTTAAGTCCTCAATACTATCAACACAGGCAGACATGGGATGTTAAGTCTTCAACACTTTCAACCATCATACTTTAGCGGACTGAGCTGAAATGACCACTGGTTAAAAAATTCAGGAAACCAAAGCTGATTCTAGTCACAATACTTTCTCAGTAAATACAGCAAAATGACACACCAGTCGTTCGCTCATACACTTCAAGGTATACAAGCAGTATTTATCCAACACCTTTAAACATAAAGAATATAATTTATCTTACAAGCTTATATCAATACGCCTAGTACAGCAGAAGACAAAGTAAAAGCACAAAATAACTGCAGAAGTTAATTTCACACATTCAGTATAATATACATACACTGTCATCATCATCATGTACACTGCCACATGACGTTGGCGATCATGGTCCTCCGTATGAATCTTTTGTCACTGCAAGTACATCTCCCATCCTTTCTGTCTCTTCAAGTATAGAAACTACTGTAGCATATGAATTATCTTTTGATTTATTTTGAATTAAATTTTGTAAAACAATTACGTGCATTTGTAATGCTTGGGTATCAATTAACCACATTTTTCATTGTCAAGAAAAGCAACCATTTTTTTCCACATCATTTTAATCTCAAACCAAAAATATGCCAATTTGCCTTTGTATCTGCAAATGTCAGGTATTTACTGTACATTCCTGTATGTCATTCTGTGATTATTCTAAAACTTGAACTTTTTCTCCTCTTTGTTTGCTTGTTTGATATTTCATTACTACCTAAATTAGCAACGCTGCTGTTTAACTAGAAGGATACTACATGTATTATCATTATTTATTAATTTTTCTTTTGTTGTTGTTGAAATAACCAACAATTACACACAGTCAGGCACATGTGTACACACAACACACACACACACACACACACACACACACACACACACACACACACACACACACACACACACTAACAGAATAACTAATATTAATCAGCGTGCGCGCTGATTAATATTAGTTATTCTGAACTTTTGTTGGATTTTTGGTGGGTTTTTTTTTTTTTTTAGATTGTTTACTTGTTTGATTTTTCATTACTGATTGCTTATGTTACAATACCTACAAAATATGACTCCTCCTCCCACCTCTGTATTTTATTGATGGTAATATTACACTATGTGAGTTGACAGAAGTAACGAACAAACGTACACATCAATCATTAGTGTGGAAAGTGACAGGGATCACATGACTGTGACTTCATCATGAACATGTCTTCATCCTACCAGCTTTAAAATGTGCACAAACATAAACGATTCAACTACCAATTGCAGATCCATCCTCCAGTGCCAAGATCACCAAAGATCTGAAGCACACCACACCTGAGAAGGAGGTAGGAGACACTGTACAATGACACTGCAAAATGCCAACTGTTCAGCAAGTAGCTACCTACCTTCTTTAGCCCTGCTCAGCGCCACACAAACACGGTTGGGCTCTTTCAGGTAGCCAATGCGACCCTGTCGGTTACTGCGAACTAGAGACAGAAGAACAATTCGACTCTCTTCTCCCTGGAAATTATCCACCGCACATACGCGAGCACCCATGGGTTTGCAGGCTACCGGCTTGAAGCGTCCTGGTCTGTAGTGGGCCTCAGTGTAGGAAAGATCTTGTACTGGCGGAGGCAGTCGTGAGTCTTTCTCCATCTGTGAATCACAGTAAACCACAATGATTGTAAGGGTGCAATGTAAAGGTTCTACCTACAAGCTGAATGGTTGTTGGCGGTTTGTTTCTGTGACAGATCTCAGAACTCTTCCATATCAATAACTCTGAAAACAGAAACTTACACACCTGCCCTGCACTACATGTATTCCAGGGCTTTTGCTGCTTTTCCTGATGTAATGAGTCTTTCCAGACTGTTGGAGTCCATGTGTGATAACAGTGTTAGCTTATTTACATAATTATCAATAATGATGTTTCATATTTTCTTCCTATATGAAGTGCTTCATAGAAATATCCTTGTTTCCTTTGGCGTGTCATCAATTTCGGCCTTTGCAGTACCTTCATTTGCTTTGAGTTTTATTGTTTGTTCACTTCTGAAAGGTCTTTGTTTTCAATAAAGCAAAAAGCATTTGATTAATTTTCCCCTTGTGAAACCCATTTTTCTGTTAATCAAAGGATACATCTTCCATTTCCTTTTTTGAAAGTTTCTGTAGTTGCCCTTTTTGTTATTTAGAATCTTTTTATTTATCAGTCTCAATTAACAATGGGATCGATTTCTTTGTCTAAATTATTTTGTTGGTCTTGAGTCACGTAGGAATTATCTCCCATATTGCAGAACTTCTCTAATCCAACACAGTTTGCGCTACCCATTCAGCTAGCATAGAAGCAGATACAAAGCACGAAAACCGTATGCTCAGAACACTCCTCAAAAAAGGAACGCCCAAGCTTACCTTTACACTCAGCATGTTCAAGAATGACCTAGTCTTTTATTCTTGAACTGACCAAACACACACACACAGACAAGACAGAACATATACAGGGTTGTTTCCAAGGCATATAGGTAATACCAAAGAAATACAGTAAGAGAGAAGCAGGGAGAATTTTTATGATATTAATCAAAGAACATAACTCTTGAGAGCCACGTAGGAATTATCTCCCATATTGCAGAACTTCTCAAATCCAACACAGTTTGCGCTACCCATTCAGCTAGCATAGAAGCAGATACAAAGCACAATTCCTGTTTCCCTCTTATTTATTTGGTATTACCTATATGCCTTGGAAGCAACCCTGTATATGTTCTGTCTTGTCTATGTGTGTGTGTTCGGTCAGTTCAAGAATAAAAGACTATGTCAATCTTAAACATAAGACCAATATATTGTATGTATTTCTCTCCTCTCTCACAGTTGTGTGTAGGGTAGTTGCAGAGTATAAAGGTAAGCTTGGGCGTTCCTTTTTTGAGGAGTGTTCTGAGCATACGGTTTTCGTGCTTTGTATCTGCTTCTATGCTAGCTGAATGGGTAGCACAAACTGTGTTGGATTAGAGAAGTTCTGCAATATGGGAGATAATTCCTACGTGACTCTCAAGAGTTATGTTCTTTGATTAATATCATAAAAATTCTCCCTGCTTCCCTCTTATTTCTTTGGTATTTTGTTGGTCAGTTAGGTTTTCTTTCGTGGATGCTGTATGCTATTATTTCTGCTTTGATTTTCACGAAAAGAACATCAACAAAGAGCTGATCAGATAAAAAGAAAACGAGATTCGATCATTTGGAATAGTATTTATATTTTGTTGTTCGTATAGAAATGGTGCATACTGTTCTTTGATTCTTTGTTTTTTAGACATTGCTTAATTGTTTTTTGTTTTTTTGTTTTTTGTTGGTTTCTTTGTTTGTCTTTTGTTTTTTGTTTGATTTTTTGCTGAAGATTATTTCATTTATTCTGGGGGTTTTTATGTCCTATGAATGTAAGTGTTGATTGGAGGAAGAGGACTAAATGTCTAAATTCCATTGCATTATTTGAATTTTAGACGATAACTAATCTTCTATCTTGGGAATTCCTAACTCAAAAACTTGCAACACAGTTTGTTTGTTGTTGTTGTTGTTTGTTGTTTGTTGTTTGTATGTGCAGGTTGAACACATCTGCCTGGTTAGATCCAGATACCCATAACATGGCATTTGTGATGTAGCTCACAGGGTATCAACTATCCGCTCTGGTATCTTCTTGAGCCAGCAAACTGAACTAATGATTTTGACACAAATAAACTTGCTCCCACTACCACCATCATCCCATTCAAATATGAAGGCAGATACCTGTGCTTGTAGCGCTTGCAAAGAAATGCACAGTCCTAAAAGACATATATCACCACCATCACACACACACACATACACACACACACCATCACACACACACACATTTACAAACACACCACACACATACAATTACACACAACACCACATCACCACCAGAACACACAAACACCACAGTACACCCAACCATCCCCACCTTAATGCAAAATATACACATATACACAACAAACACACACACACACACACACACACACATATATATATATATATATATATATATATATATATATATAATATATATATATATGCATACACACAACATACACAATACACACAACACACACACACACACACACACATATATATATATATATATATATATATATATATATATATATATATGCATACACACAACATACACAATACACACACACCAACATACACAATACACACAACACACACACACACACACACACACACACACACACACACACACACACACACACACAGAAGCAACATTGACATTGTCACCTTCTTAATCAGAGTCCTGAGCAGCAGAACCTGGTCTTTATACAGGGCCAACACGGTGATATCTTTCTCACTGTACCCCTGTAAACGTAGATACAGGTAGAAAGATGCCAGGAACTCTGCCTCATGGGTGTTGCGCTTGCTCTGTGATTCTTCAACCGTGTTTTCTGGGTGATTATGATCCAAGAAGTAGACATTGACCTTGACCCCAGTCACATTGGGATAGTGAAGGACGCTGGGGTGATCGTTCAATTCCTCATAAATAGTAGGTACCAGAAGGGAGGAGATCTCAGGCCGCATCCTGCACACCACAACAAGGTGAAGGTCTAGGACAGGGAGAAAGAAAGCACTGTTGATAAGATAGTCAACCAACAGTAAAAAAAACACCTCTGTTCTACCATCTTCAGAAACTTGTTTGTTGTTGTTGTTGTGTTGTTGTTGTTTTTGTTTTTGAAGTTGTTGTTGTTGTTAAGTGTGAGAATATGATTTTGATAACTGACCAGTCTCATTCGAAGTCAGAGGACTTGGAGGACAAAACAGGTAGATCTTCCACCTTCCAGTCTGACAGCATGAGTTCAAGCCTGACTCAAGGAGCTCTGCGAATGTGGCTTCCAGTTCAAAAAGTGTTAATTGGTATACCCAATCTCGTTCAAAGTTAGGGAAGGGTAAATTGATGAAAAGGAAGCATGGGATCTATCCTCATAAAGCTGACTTGATCCAAGAGTTGTGAGGTCTCTAATACCTCATTCCTCATGATATTATGGTCTGTATTAGAATTTTAGGACTATCTTTACCTTTCCAACTCAGAGGACTCGAGATCTAGTTGGGGAAAAGCAGGAAATTATGCTAAGGTGACTTTAGGTCTTTCCACACACCATCCCAGATTCACACTATAATGCAGTATAAAAGAAGACTACTGCCTTTTGTTTAACATCTTTTTATTCTGCGTGGTAAGATGGATCTCAAATTCCTCAACCCCATTAACTTTGAAAACAACAGAAACTTACACAACTGCCCTAAAAAGCTATATATTTCCTGAAATGATATCTATGTGCTTCATGTGTACGATGAAAGGAGGGACTTGAAAATCAAAAAGACAGCAATCCTGGCACAGCAAAATGTTATAAACTGACGAACAGCAAAATCAGGAAGAGAAAGACTGAAGCCTTGAAAGCTGGCTTCAAGGGCAGTGCCATGACACTGAAGAAGTAATGAAGGCAGGGAACAGTAGCAGACCTACCATACGACAAGGACTCTTACCAAGATATGGAAGCACGGGGCTTTGGTAATTGAAAACAACTAAGGGAATCTTATCACTAGAAGTATGTGTGTACTGAAGCAATGACATGACTGCACAGTCTCCATAAAAAAAACAGACAAAATACCAGAGGAAGCAGTACCACGTCTGAAGGCAGGGAAATCTTGAAATGACAGCAATTGCCAGATCTGACATAATCTGACAGAAACAGCTCCATCATCTTCACCAAGCCAGTACAGACTACACAAGCAATTCGTAGTCAAGTCTCCATCATTCTCTACATGTGTGAAACTTGGACACTGTTTGCTGACCCAGAGAAAAGAACTCAGGGCATAGAGACCAAGTGACTGAGGACACTGTTTCATATACTCACAAACTCTCTTTCCTGTTTTTCTTGCAATTGTGCAAACACTAACAATCCCTTTTTTCTTGCCATCGTTCAACACATTTCGTGCAACAATTACTTTGAAAATCAATTGATTTGAATGATTGTTTCAACAATGCGTTTTCCAATAGTATCAAAAACACGATTCACATTTCATTTCTGTCACTTCGTGAATATTACAAATGTGAGAGTTTGTTCGTTTGATTTTTTTTACAATCTAACCTCAGAGGTATATATATCGAGCCATGTTTATTTGGACCTAATGAACAAAAGATATAGGACTAAAACGTAGGCCGGACATGACCACAATCCATTGATAAATAGTCCAGAAATCTTTGTTTACATTTGTAAACACAGTTTGGCTCATTGTGATCTTGGCATTTGACTTCCACAAGAAACATGGAAACTGAAATCTTTATTTGTCAGCGCACAGTTACACCTAATTTACTTTATATCAGCTCTCAAACAGATGAGATACTTTGTACAGATATTGGGCCATTCTTATTCAGGCCTGTGCATTCGCATTTCTTCATTGAAAGTGACCCATGAACTACATCTGGTAAAAACCCATGCACAAATATCTGAGAAACATTTGCTGACATACTGTAGTTCATTCTACTGCAGACAGACACAAAATCTCCGTTTACAACACTTGTTAAACTATACATAGCACTAGGCCTATTACCTGAACATATCAGCAAAAAGCCAGCATAAACACAGCACTAATCTATGGTAGAACATATCAGCCAAAATCAAGGATACACATAGCACGAGACCTATACTAGAAAATGACAGCAAAACGTCAGAATGTGTATAGCACTAGGCCTACACTAGAAACATAATCAAAAGGCCAGCTAGCAAATACCTTTGCAAAATAGACAACTAGCGTCCTTTATATGTATTCACGTGACTAGCTAGGTGTCATGAATAAAACTATCTACAGAGCATCTCCATGAAATCACAGCAAAGTTTTCTGGAAAATTCCTTTTCGCACATTGGACACAGCAACAGGGAAGTTTCAGTCTTTTTCTCATAATTTTTGTATCTGGTGTTTCTTTGTTTGTAATCTTACGCTTGACAAAGGCCAGTTGGCCAAAAATTTGCACCTGTCTTGTCTTGTATTAAATACACATTCGTATTCTTCTTTCGTGTTTTTTTCTGGTTCCATGAGCCACGTAGCTTTCTAACGTCAAACATTGTTGAATATTTCACAGCAGATAGCAAGTGTTACTTCCTCTAAGGTTTGAATGTAAGTGGCTTCTGAACTGTCTCATGCCTTAAAAAAATGTTACATACTCCTGCTAAACCTACAATTGGCAGGCAGAAACCCCTTCTCAGCCTAGAAGGAGGCAGCTGCTAATATCAACAATGAAAGTGCTGTGTGGCAAACTTGAAGGGCTAGACCAATCTCAGTCTGCCTGAGCTGATTGTCATTGTGTCTCTATCCACTAGTGACAAAAGAA
>JAPXFY010000016.1:30378232-30403232 GCA_030674185.1 Monoplex corrugatus | reverse complement strand
CAGGGAGCCATAGTTCAGTCGCGAGTTTAAGTTTCTGAACCGTGAGGTATCGATCTGTATGGTAATGCCGATTTCTGAGTCAGATGATAACACCGTGTCCACTATGGTGACATTTTCATACAGCCTGACTTCCTGGCTCCTGAATCTTTTCCTCTGTTCGTGTGGATTTTGTGTTAAAATGGTGACATGCTGGATATAATCTTGAATCCCTTTGCAAAGTGGTCCAATAAAATCCTCACGAAAAGATAAGAAAATGTACCGGATGTATTCCGCTGCCGAAGGAAACGGATCCACCACTTTTCTAGCCACAAGGCCTGTGCATCGTCTTGTTTGGATGTCACCAGTCCTTGGCAGGATGGGGCCAAGGTCACCTGTTTTCACATCAGCATCGAAAACATCATCACTGTTGTCGTTTTCAGATGGCAGAGGTTGCCTGGTTCTAAACTCAATTCCTTGTATTTTTTCAATCAACAATTGTGTTGCATCTTCTCTGTTTTTGCCTGTTTTCAAAGCTGCCTGTAACGATCCCAAAAAGATGACAGAGTCTTCTGTGGGAAGGATATGTGATTTGATCATCAGTTCCATGATATCTGTCAACTGATTCGCCACTGTTATGTTATTTTCATTCGGAATATGACTCATAGTCGATACCAGTGATTTGACGATGCTGATAATGGTTGAGCATTCAAAAAAAGCATGTCTCTTCAACATGCTCATCAGCTGTTGACGACTGTTATCGCAAAGAACTGAGGAGCCAAGGAGAGCTGAATGAAGTAAAGAAATCAACGTGTCAAATATCTTGTGATGTTCAGAATGATACTCCATCAATGTGTGCATTACATGGTCCTGATTTTGTGCCAAAAACATGCACTGATCATCTGGGTTCGAGAAACTCTGAAAACAGGTTCTCTTGAAAGTTTCAAACGATCGATCAACATTCCTGTGATTTCTCGCTGGCGGGGACGGTTTATATCTTGTTCCTAGTTCTGAATGGCCCTTCCTCTTGGTCCTTCTTTCGTCTTTTCATTCTGGGTAATGGGACAGAGATTGGGTTTTGAAAGTCCAGATGTTCCAGCAGAATCACTTTTTGAGCGACTGCTGTGCAGGCTTTGGGGTCTGCCTTGTAGTGATCTGTCTTGGTGATGACTACTCACTCTGTTTCCGGACAGTCTGCGTCTCTTTGGACTTTGAGGCCTGTCATTTCGTTCTCTGTCACTGTGCTGAAACCGGCTGCTTGGTGTCCTCGCCCTCTTCTGACTGTCAGATCTCTCTTTGGAAGTGCTTCTTGGTGTCCTCGCCCTCTTCTGACTGTCAGATCTCTCTTTGGAAGTGCTGCTTGGTGTCCTCGCCCTCTTCTGACTGTCAGATCTCTCTTTAGAAGTGCTTCTTGGTGTCCTCGCCCTCTTCTGACTGTCAGATCTCTCTTTGGAAGTGCTTCTTGGTGTCCTCGCCCTCTTCTGACTGTCAGATCTCTCTTTGGAAGTGCTGCTTGGTGTCCTCGTTCTCTTACGACTGCCAGATCTTCCTTTGGAAGAACGGTCATTTTTATCGCGATTACTTTTGTCTGCCATGATAATATTCAGTTCATTCTTTTCATTGTTTAGTTCATGTCTTTCATTATTTAGTCCACTCATTTCTTGCCTTCCATTACCTTGCATACACTGACCGCCTTCCTGACAAAAATCCTTGTTTTCCTCTGCAGCCAGCTTATCCCTAATTTTTCTCAAGATATTGCTGACGTCTTCACTTTTGGGAGGTTCCTGACAAACCTCAAGATTACAGCTGCTGTTTTTGTCTTCACTTTTAGATTTGTATTGCATGCCAAGTTCTGGGGATATGAAAGGCCAGAGGTGTTTGGAATGCTGATCTTAATGTCACCATCCTGTTGACTGTCAATAAACTGTGAACGTGGTAGGAAAGAATCAGCCTCTTTCACAATTACTTGCCGCACTCTGTTTAGCTCAGCATTGTACTTTAAATCCTCACAAATAGATTTTCTTTGGCTGAAGTTCTCTGTCTCTATTTCTGAAATTTGTGTGTTTACTTCATTCTGACACGTTGATCTTTTTTTATTGAGCTTGTGTCTAAGATCCCCACTGTTTCTTCTCGACAGCCACTGGCGTAGATCAGTCACTGGTGAACTGACACTGTCCACTGAAGCTATAAGAGTATGTATGCTACCTTCTGAATGATATTGTTTATCTTGTGTTGTTGTGGTGTGTGTATGGCTACTGCTTGGCGTTCTCACCTCCACCTGCTTTAGTGCAGAGTGTGTACAAGTACTCTTACTTTTGGGTAGTGTTGTACCAGCAGTGTCACCTGTCGGCTGGCTGGTCTTGTAGAAACAGTCATTTGCAGGCTGGTGACCTTCCAGTGGTGGTACCTCCCAGGCCTTGCTGATGTAATCGTGCTTGGAGCTTTGTCGCTATCAGAGCAGTTACCGCTCAAAGATGGATTCTGTTTGGAATCACACTGTTCTACATGTGGTGCTGCCACCGAACTCTGTTGGCCACCTGAATCTGCTTCTGTGTGAAACAGGTCAGCGTTGTCTGTGTCACCATGCACATCAGAATCAGAATGCCCCGAGGAATGCTCTGAGTCCAGGAGCAGATCATCATCAGAATCCAGGCTGATGTAATCAGCTTCGTTTAACTCACTCACATTTGTTGTACAATTCTTCACACTAAAGGTTTGTCGTTTTGACTGTCTAAAGTAAATTTTGCATCAGCCTGTGTGTGTATTTGTCGCCAGTCTGGTGGACTTTTTGGTGTGTCTACTGGATTCCGAAGACTGTATGATGGACTGGTTGGATCTGACCTGTATTGGGGGCTGGTTTCTGACCATGTTGGTGTGTTTCCTAAGCTAGTTGAGGTGTGCTGTTGATCCCTGGGTGTAAGTGTTTGATTTGTTTGTGTGCATGCTGCATATTTCGGACTGTATAAACTGTGTGCTGAGCTAGCTGTGTCACTCTGTGTTGTGACGAGTCCGCTGTCCGAGTCTGAGATATTGCCACTCATGTCATCACATCCTTCCTGTCGATGGTTCCACTGTTTAGATGTGTCTATGGGTTCAGTGACAAGAAAGCCCCAAAGTCAAGGCCTCTCGTTGCATAGACTAATAAAGTTTGCAATCTACAAACTAGTTAAATCAGAGCCTTTTCAAATCTGAACATCCACTTTGTTTATGGAGGAATTGTTTAAAGACATAACTAAAATCATGTGCAACTAGACCTCCTAAAATGTCACACAGTATCTGCATAGAGCTAAACTGTGGAGAATCAGTTAAGACCAAGTCAAGGCGAAGCGCAGATTTCTTCAAAAAGTGTAGACAATTGTGTCCATGCTTACTGAGTAAGACAAGTTTAGAACTAAAGTACTAAGGTCCTCCCACTCTGTAGCGGTAAGATGGGAGTTCTCTTGGTGTGAAGTCACCTCTCCAAACTTATTTTCTGTTGCATTTCTGTACTCTGCACTAAAGCATCTCAGTCAGTAAAAGTTAACGTCAAAATCATTTAACAAACCCAAGTTAAACATTTACATGAGTCGGTTAAAGTTTATTTTCCTTTCTTTCAAGTGTCATTTAGAATCTGGTATTCTCTCAGTGGAAATGCCAAATAGGCTTAGTAATGTGTCTATGCTAACTGTCATTTAGAATCTGGTATTCTCTCAGTGGAAATGCCAAATAGGCTTAGTATGTGTCTATGCTGTCATTTAGAATCTGGTATTCTCTCAGTGGAAATGCCAAATAGGCTTAGTAATGTGTCTATGCTAACTGTCAGATTATCTGAGAGAAGGCAGTGACAAAAGTGTCAATATGCACAACGGCTGACCACAGATCGTCATGATAGTTAGGTCAAGTTACGTAAGATAAATAGGTGGCAGACACTTGTGTAGTAGCGCTGAGTTGTGTTGATCGTCAGCATGGCTTCCTTCTTCTGACCTAGAACACTGGCCATATCTTCTCCTGAACACCTGCGGAGGTAGGATACTCTCTTGTCATCTGCCTACCTGCCCAAACAATACGATCTGAATCAGTGTCGCCATTCTTTTTCTTCTTTCTTCTTCTTCTTCTTCTTCTTCTCTCTCTCTCTCTCTCTCTCTCTCTCTCTCTCTCTCCTCTCTCTCTCTCTCTCTCTCTCTCTCTCTCCCAACCCGACTTCCATTTACAGTACAAATAATGACTATTCCTTCATTCCTTCTGCCCTCGCATATCTGAGAACAAACATACAAACATAATTTTTAATGTCCTATGTATCAAAGCATAGAAGATCTTGCACACATCTTAAACGATGATGTTGAGGGCGATAAAGGACTAAACTTTCAAACCAAAAATTGCGTCAAAAAAGACAATAAACAGCCGTCACTTACTGTGCTTTACAGGAGAGAGCAGAGCTCTCAGAACAACTGCACTGCAGGCAAATTAAGAATTTCTCTAATACCTTTAAACAATACTGACTGTATTACAGACCAGTTAATTTCCTAATCTGCTGTGAATGACCTGTTACTTGCTATAATATATGCGCAGCCCTGGCTTTCAAGCTCCACCTCATGGAAATTCTTTCTGCTCAGCCTTTCAGACTGCTAATTTTGTTTAACCTGCAGTACGGTCTTGGGTATATAACTAAATATGTGTACAACTGAGAGGGTGCCGTGCTTTTTGTATGTGCCTGGTATTGCCTTACGAATGCACACACACACACACACACACACACAAACACACACACACCACCACACACACACACACACACACACACACACACACCACACACACACGAGAAAAAAAACATACGGACATCTAAGTTTGTTCAAGAGAGAGTCATTATGCTTTGATAATTCCATATCTACTCCACCCAAATCCGCCAGATCTTCTGAGCCTGCACAAGCCCTGTGCCCTTGAAATGGAAATGGTGTGGGGGGACTGGAACTTGTGAAACTCTAAGCTGGCACCACCAGAACAACTGGAGCATTAAGATGGGCAGTGATATCAGCCATCATGCTGTTGTGGTAGGCGCAATGGATTACAGACTGGAAGGTTGTCGGTTTCAATCCCCATCAATTCCTTCAAAACTCATTGTGGGATTTTTCGGCTCCAACCGGCTCCTATCCACTTCACAGATGCATCATTGAGGGTGTTGCTCAAATCTTTTGACCAACACCACAGGTGTCCGTATCTCTCCAGCCTGGTTGATGCCAGGATATATTACGATAATAAGCGTAGAGTACAGCTCTGTTAGTCTCAATCCTAGACTGAAATCCATGGCATTGTGTTTATCATCCATATAATTATCATCATCATCACACTATAAAAACTGTACCAGCTTCTATGGCCATGAAGGTGGCATAGAAAATAGGATAAAGATAAGAAAAGTGCGATGATCCTTAAAATAGAAGTGCAATGTCCGAGCTGAATTTGATATTACCTGCAGAGACTGAACTCTAAAACATCAAATCACAGTCACAGTACCAGCTCTGTTGAATAAACTAGTCATTATAAAATCATATGGCCTACATAAAAAACGGTGGCTCACACTATGGGGGGGGGGGGGGTGTCAAACCCAGTACAGAGATGGGGTGAGATAGGTACTCTTCCCAATCACCCAAAAATGGCAAACAGAGATGAAATGTTCTCAACTCAATTTTATGACCATCCATTTCATGATAAAATCCTGTTTAGTAGTAATCTTGGCCTATTACGAAGAAAAAAAAGGGGGGGGGCTGTACCCATTCACACACACACCACACACACACACACACACACACACACACACACACACACACACACACAGCGTCTCTCTCTCTTTCTCATGTGCGCACGCACACACACACACACACACACACACACACACACACACACACACACACACACACATTTAAGTTCCTTTGTATTGTTCTACTTTTTTCTTACCCAGCCAAGATGGGACAAGTGGACAGCTAACAGAAAAAAGAGAAGATACCACATAATTTAAAGATGTACACTGACACAGCTGTTCTGATAACAACTTCAAACATATGTATTAATTCCACCTCAGTAACATTTACTAAAAAGACTGTACTTTTCAGACATGACAGAAATGATCTGTCAGAATATTAGACCTGATTAAGTTTCAAGCAAATTTTCATATTCATGAACGCAAAAACATAGATGTTATCACACGAATAATTTTTTAAAGAAATTGTATGACAGAAAAATATGTAGCATTGTTGAAAATAGCCTTATAATTCTGTTAATGCCATATGGTTTTTGTACAAATACATAATTTGAAGCAACATAACTGTTCAACATAAGCATCATATAAAAATACATTTGTTTGTTTGTTTGTTTGTTTGTTTGTTTGTTTGTTAGTTTTGTTTGTTTGTTGTTGTTGTTGTTGTTTTGGGGGGAGTATTTTATATTTACTTATCAAGAATATGCTGTCTACATGTGACTATACATTTGCATGATGTACATCTAATTATGTTACAGTACATATTATATATAAATGCACAATTGTCTTGCTATATTTAAAACTAGAAATAACTCAGGTATGGATAAAAAAAAACCCAGCTTTTAGTGGTTGAAAAAAAACAACGATGTCATCATTGTGTAATAACTTTGACATATGGAAATGATGACATTACTTGTTTCATATAAGTTTGACAGATCAGTGTCTTTTAAGTGATTTAATATCTCATTTATGAGAATACTAATTAATATGAATTCCTTGAAGTGCGTTTCTATGAAGATTTCCTTTTGTAAGCAATCTGATAAACCATTTATGAGAACACTAATCAATATGACTTCCTTGAAGCACATTTCCATGAAATTTCCTTCTGTTTTGCACCTGACTACCTCTTGTTACTGTGTATATCTAGTACAGAACAACAACAACAACAACAACATCAATAAAATGAGCCAACAGCAAAGGGGCATCCAGGAACTGTGACCTGGATGTGGCCTTGTCCTCATAAAGTGTAAGGAGTTAAGAGCTGGAAAACTTGCTTGAGGGGGACTTCTCCTCTTAGGACCTTCTGCTGTCCAGCTCTTATGATTTTCTTACTTCTTTGTTGCAACATAACCTTGTATTCAGAATCCCAAAGTTTACATCAAATATATTTGGAAAATCAATAATACAATTAGACTATGATACAAAATCAATTTTGACATGATCTTTTGTCATAAAGTCTATGTATGTTGATCATATTTCCCCTGTGGGTCAAATTTTTGCCTTTCTGTTTGATTAGTGTTTTGGTCTCAGCACTCACCTCAGATGATATAGCCAGTGGAGATTACCATCTAGATAACTAGGGGAAGGGAATGATGGAAAATGATAAATGATAACATGATGATCTGTGGACCTAAGGAAAATCTGAGGGCCCAAAATTATCATCCTTTTTGGGTCCATGTGTAAGCCTAATGACTTGAAATTCCTTATTTGTTTTTTTCTCTTTTATTTTCCCCTTGTTGTTGTATAAAAGATGATCAACTCAAAGGTCAATCACAATTCCTGATTAAACTTCATTTTGGAAGAGATTGCATTAATGAAATGCATTAGAGAGCGAGTAATGGTTGTTTACACAATTGATCAGGTGCAGTGTGGCATTTCAACCGCCTGAACTCGTTCACCTATTCAAGGGAAGCAACCTCGAGTGCCACTGTTCTCAACCCCTCTTGAGAACTAGGTTACTTCCCCTCTTCCGAGAACTACAACCACAGCCCAATGGACTGAAACTCGCTTATTTGGTGTTTCAAGTTCATATTGTTTATAGCCCAGCCAACTACTAGAGCCATATCAGGGCCATTTGGATTTCAAAATAAAATTGTCTCTTGGGTTTGATAAACATGTTTGATTGTTATTATTATTTTTTTTTTTTTTATAATCATTATTATTATTATTATTGTTGTTGTTGTTGTTATTGTTCTTCTTCTTCTTCTTGCTGTTCTTATTGTTATTATTGTTGTTATTGTTATCATATTTTTATACTTTCATTATCATTGCAGTTGTTATTTTTAACTTATATAGATTGGAATGTTTGTGCTACTTTGATGATTTAAAGGTGTTCACTTGGATCACTGTATTGTAAGTCACCAGCTGGAACGGTTATCTGTTTGGTTTTTTTATTTTGTTTTTTGTTTTTGTTTTGTTGTTGTTGTTGTTGTTTATTTGTTTGTTTTTAATTTGCATTCAAAACATGATGAATAAATAAACAGATAAATACATAAATAAAATAAGCATTTTAATTCTGTCATTGCCCTCAAAAGTTTTCACAAATCCTTTCCAGCAGCCGGTAAAAACAAAATATAAAACCACGCGGCACTGGAGTTTCTTCAAGAGGGAAATCATCACGCTTGGACAAATCCATATGCGCTCCATCCAAATCTGTTAACAGTTAGCTGGCAGACCCTGTGTGCTGGCAAGGTCTTGAAATGGGGAGAAGACATGGGGAGGGACCCATCAAACACTAAGCTGAAACCACCAGAATGATGGAAACGTTCAGATGGGCAATGAACAGGCCAGTTTTTAATATTGCAGACTGGGAATGAACTCAAGAAAATCAGATCTTGGGTCCATGGTTCTTTCAACAAAAAACAACAAACTTGCCATGGCCTGAATATGTTTATACTGCATAAATGTATGTATCTGGTATGTATCTGCCAGCGACAGAAGGTTTCTTCTTAACACTTGAAGGACAAACCTTTCATTTTGGTCAAAGCACAGACATGGATAGGGAGCCGGTGACAAGCTCTGTTGCACACTGAGATATGAGATTTGCTTTGTCTTTATCACAAGCATGAGGTGCATCAAGCAAAACTTGAAAAACGTCTTAAATATATATGGGCAATAACATATATAAGTCATAATTATATGGTGTCAGATCTTCTTTCTTCCTGACAGTTTGAATAACACTGAAACCTTGTAATCTTTAATTTTTCGATGACTGTAGGCTGAGTGTAACATAAATCTACACGTGCAACTTACCGCATACATAGTCTCAAGTCTACAGCAAAAGACCCTCAGGTGCAACATTGCACAAAGAAGAATTCACAAAGCATCAGCACGCATGCCCTTTCACAGAGAAAGAGAACACGAAGTGATTGATTAATTGATGTGGTTCAGGTCTGTGTCAGCACCCACCTCAGGTGATACAGCTGACAGAGATAACCATCCCAGGGAACTGGGTGAAGTAGGGGACTTAGCTAAACCTACACCGACACCACCAGAACAACTGTCATGTTCACACAGGCAGTAAAAAGGTCAGTTTAACACTTTCACTCCCACACCCGGTCCACCAGCATCCTGCTTTGTAAACTATGCTAGTAAAGCAAAAACTTAACCCTTTGACTCCCTCACTCTATCCACCAGCCTCATGCAGGAAGCTGGTGTGTAGGGTGAGGGAGCCAAAAGGTTGTTTTTGCAGTTGGTGGATAGGGTGCAGGAGTCAAAGGGTTAATGTGGCACACACCCCGTGGTTTGAACACGACCATTAGATATGACTCTGACAAGTTGAGCTGTGGAGAGCCCACCGAGAATAGAAATATGAATGTTTACTGTTTTCAGACTTTGTCAGCCCACATACAAGGGGACACAGGGCACAGGATGCTGTGCTCAAAGAACCACCGACACAGATGGTCCAACGTGACCGAAATTAACACAGAGATCTTCGCAACATGGCAAACCAGATGATGGAAGCATCAAGGTCATAGAACATTAAAAACATGTGTAATATATGTATACAGGCACTGCCTGGAGAAGACAGACAGACAGACAGACAGTCAGAGACAGAGACAGAGAGAGAGAGGCAATACACACAAACTGAGGAGAACCAGACAACAGTAGGATTTCTGAGGAAAAGCCCCCCCCCCCCCTCCCCCCAAGCAAGTGTTAAGATCCTACACTCTGTACACTCTGACGGGGCTGTGCTGCATCCAGATCATGACCTCTGGATGTTCTTCAGCTGACAGTATTTTATCCATGCTGAGAGTTTTCTTGTTTCAGCCATATAGGCGTTACTTAATTTTATGACCATTGTTTTTGAGAAATTATAATAGGCACAATCTTATTATAATTTACACATATCACGCCTAAACGAATATTATCCATCAAGGAATTTCACTTAGGCTACTTTTTGTTAGGCCTGATCGGTTCAGCGAACCCTCGTCTGACGACAACTACAGTATATGGAAATCGTTCATCCTTAAACTGTTCATTTTAGTACCTCATCGAAACTCTTTTCAGCTACCTCTGTCACGGAAGCATGCCAGTTTGTCACAGGCCCAATTTGTCACAGGCCCAGTTTGTCACTCTATCTTCGGCCTGCACCAAGAGGTCTGGCAGGGTCTGGGTCATGTCCGTCCACTCTTTGATGTTGTCGAACCAGCTCTTTCTTTGTTGTCCTCGCTTGCGCCCACCCTCGACTGTGCCCTGCATGATGGAAGTTATCACTGACACTCTCAAAAACAATAAATGAATGATTGATTGATTGTATGAATAGAATTTTATTTTTCAATTGTTTTTAACCAAAGAACATTCATTGTTGAAATTTGTACAGAGTAATTTGCTTTGATTTGCATACAAAAAGGAAGAAATTTTGAACAACACAAGCTGAACTGACATTTTAGAGGGACTATCTGTACACCACCAATTTGAAGGTAGAGAATAAAAAACTTAAGTTACAACTACAGTGTTAAAGTGCTGTAATTATGACTGTTATCAATACTCAAATACTTAAATGAAATAATAAAGCGATCTTCTTCATGAGTCTTCTTTCAAGACATAATTATGCTTCTTTTAAAAGTTTGTATACAGATCAACACAGTTTGTGTGAAAAACATGTTCATTGCAACTGGAAGTAATGAGAAGAGTAAATTGAAGGTCCCAAAGTAATGTAGGCATACAAAATTATTCTAGACTAAAACAAATAAACTGGTATCTTAATTTCTTATATGCAGGACAACATAAAACTAAATTAATTGTACATCATTTTGTACATCAGATTTACAATCTAACAAAGGAAGGCAAAGAAATCATCTGAGGCCTACTTGGGCTAATCTGGAGGGGGAACACACTTAGTCAACCACTTAATAACAGAAACATAAATTATGTCCATAGTTCCCCATAGTTCACAAAGCACCTTTTTAAGCCTTTTGGAGGGGAAAGGATTCTAAGTCACAGTAGTCAGAAAAGAAAACAAATAAGGCACACTCGGGCAACACTGGAAAACAAAAACACTCATAAGCGACCACATAAAAATGATGTGTCAATAGTTCACTTTAAAACAAAACTGAGCAGTCAGATAGAACAGAAAAAATGCACAGACACACAATGCATTGCGGACAAGTCGACTAAACCCAAACTGAGCGACCAATTGCCCTCCAGAAAGAGTCCAGATCTCTTTCGCCTGCATTGTACTGCGCTTTGAGACGTTGCACACGCCTTTCCACATTGCGCCACTTTCTTCGTCGTCGTGGTGGATCATCTCCCATCTCTGCCGCTGTCATGGAGTTCTCAGCTTCAGCCTGCTTGTCTTTGAGGACTCGGATGAAGACCCAGAGAGATGGGTGGCGGACTCCTACAGCTTCGTTGAGTGCACAGTGATAGTCTGAAATGGAAATCAATGTTCAGAGCCTTTATCGGCAACTCAGTGTGTTTTATGATTGAAGTTGCTCAGTTGAGTGTCTCTCACGGATTGGTCCTTTTAGCCACAAATAACACTGCTTCAGTCAGACAGACAGACAACTAGGAACCCAAGATACGTCATCCATTGTAAATGCTGACCGAAGGAGGCCTACTCTATATAGATAAAACTTTCAGCAAAGGAGGACTAGCAGTAATAGCAGCAGCACCAGTAGCCTAGTGGTAGTAGTAGTAGTAATTGTAGTAGAAGTAATAGTAGTAGTTGTAGTTAGTAGTACATATAGTAGTGAAAGTAGGAAGATGCATATATAGTGTATTTACTCTTTATCAATCTATCCGTTATCTATCAATAAACTTTTTTCTATTTCCATTATTTATTGATTATAAACCACTAAATCGTGGCTGTCTTTTTCATAAAAACATTACCAAAAAAAAGTTCCACTCACTTTCAGCATGGTTGTTGGTTCTCTGTGCCATGTTCCTGTTGTGAACATTCCACGCAGCTGGAGGAAAGGCAGCATTGGGCTGGATGTATGTATTGCCAACGTAGTTGAAAAAATTCTGCAAAGCAGGGAAGTGGTTCACAAGTCGGCGCGTTCTCCTACTCTGTTCAAGTGCACGGAAGTTGTTTCTCAGCAGTGGAATGGGCAAGTACCCGATGGCCATGACCTTTCTCACTGTGTCCTGGAGGCGCTGGTTCATTCGGTAGGGTCGCGCAAGTCCGAGTTCTTGGATTTTTCTCCAGAAGTTTTGGGTCAGATGGAAGTAGCATCCCAAAGCGTTGCAGTTGGCAATTCTGTCTCCACTGCATTCCACAGACCCATTTCAAAGTCCGCAATGATGACCTGTGGACGCCAGTTGTGGTGAGTTATTTGCCGCGTGATTCTTCTCACTCTGGCTAGGACCTGACGATAGCTGCCTGTGGTCCTGTTTGCCATGAGCACATTGACCAAAGGAATCACGAAGCCTCTCACATCACCTAGTATCGTGAATACTTGGCGGTAGGGCTGAGGACAAGCACGGAATGTCCCATCCATGTAGACCGTCTCACATCGTCTCAGGGTCGAGAAGTTTTCCTCAGTGCAGAAGATCGCATATCCCCAGTCCCTGTCAAGATGCGCAAGGAAGTTTTCTCCATTCCAAGTTTCAGCCCACATGCCCTCGATCTCCACATCTTCCACACTTTCCGGAGTAGGGGGAATGTCCTTTGCTCTAGCTCTCGACAGCATTGACCTCACTGATGGAAAAGTTGGTAGATCTGGTCTGGCACCACCTTCCTGAGCTGCAAGGCGATGTTCCCGTGCAATCCAAGCATCATAGAGTCACTTCACTGTCCTTGTGCAATCTTCTCTGGTTTCAGCACGTAGGTTTTCCATGAAGCGCAGTTTGGTAACGTGTTCCTGTTCGCACGGGTGATTGTGACCCTGCTCGTTAACCACTCGAATCCGTGGATTCTCTTCCTCTCTATTGAATAAAAAAGTCCTCAGGATGGCTGAACAGGTACTTCTTCGTGTGCACCTCCACTGCATAACATCATTTGTTGTCCTGTGGAATGTGTAGGTATAGCCATCTTTCTCAAGCACTTTGCCTTTTCCACTGTGAAAGAGGTGTGCCGCCATTTCTGATTACAGGAACAGACTTTCAGTTTCTCTTTAGTTTGTGTGCAGCGATCACGTAAACTGAAAATACAGTTTCTGGGAATCGTAAGCGACCGACAAACAGCACTTTCAAGCATCATAGAGAGAGAGAGAGAGAGAGAGAGACAGAGAGAGAGAGAGAGAGTGAGAGAGAGAGAAAGACAGAGAGAGAGAGAGAGAGAGACAGAGAGAGAGAGAGAGAGAGAGGAGTGATTAAAAGTGGCGGAGCTGTGGGGGACAATTTTTCGGACTAACGACTCTTCGGACAAATGGATTTTAGAATAATTCGGACTAACGCTCCTTCGGACCTTTGCAACATCATTGAACTCAAATTTGTGGCGATAGTCCGAAGGAGCGTTGGTCCGAATTCTTTTTCGGACTGTCGCCTCTTCGGACCCGTGAATCTTCGGACTATCGAACCTTCAGACCATTGGTCTTTCGGAATAGCGGACTGTAACCTAGCCAACAGCCTCAATTATCTGCGGTTATCATAGTTCTCAAGTTCTCATTCCAGTTTCCACTGTCGAACCCTTGCGGAGGTTTCGATTCCTTATGAGAACTGGAAAGGTTCGAAGTATCGAACCCCGGTTTCGAACCCGCCCAAACCTACACTTGGTGCAGGCCGAAGATAGGGTAGGGTAGCATGGAGGTAGCAAGTAGTCTACCCACTGTAACAAACTGGGCCTGTGACAAACTGGGCCTGTGACAAACTGGGCAGCCCCCTCTGTCACTACCTTTGGGGCTCTGGGCCTCTCGTTCCCAGAAATCGAGAGCTGTTTCATGAGAGATTTCATTAATCAACATTCACAGAGAATAAAAAGAAAATTTAAAAAACATAATCTATACCTCGTAGTGGATTATTATAAGCTCACCTTACAGTCCTCAAGCTTTATGGGGATACAGACTGACAGGAAATCGTTGAACCTCAAGGCTGCCAGACCGTAGTACGGGTCGGTGCTGCCACTCCTTCTGCAAGGGGCCAACTGTCTGGCCTCACAGCGCCAAAGCTCGAACAGTTGCAACAACAGTGCACTAGCATTGTACCCAGTTTCCGCGAATCGCCCTAACTGAAAGCGGGTCGATAGTACCTGGAAAACATAACGGAAACAGAAACTAGCCACAGGTTCTCGGTGTCGCCTTTGTCAGTACAGCAGTTAGTTGGCGCTATTTCAGCCACAGATATTTATGACACCGTTGTTGACAGATCACTGTCAGCCCTGTTATCTAATTAAAAGTAAAACGAAACTATGTGAGTAAAGGGAAAAGAAACTATGATTGACATGAAAGGGGGAAAAGAAACTGTTTTAAGAAGAAAAAAATTGATCAACAGGGGAAAACAACACTATGCTTAAACAGAAAAAGAAATTATCGTGAACCATGATTAGAAAGAAGAAGAAATTATTGTAAAAGGAAAAAACACAAGGAGAAAAGTGAACAGAGCTATTCTTAAAGGTAAAAAAAATATGATTACAAAGAAAAGGCACTACAAAAAATGTCAACAAAAGAACAAAATATTACTGAAAGGAACAGAAAATATGATTAAAGGGAGAAAGAAACTATGATTTGAAAGGAGAAGGAAAATAAGATGTAGTGGGCTATCTTTCAGTGCACCTCATCAAAATGAATAAGTGAATAAACCGATGTATAAAGAAAGCATTGCAAGTGACCTGGCAGACAGTAGCCCACTGGGTCATCTCCATCATCATGTGCCCTGCCGCCTGGCATTGACGATCATGGCCCTCCTCACGAATCTATCATCTGTCGCTGTAAGTACATCTCCTACCCTCTCTGTTTTCAGCCACCCTGCAAGTCCGTCCAATAGTTTCTCCCTAGGTGTACCCGGTGTTCTCTTTCCCTCCAGCTTTCCTGTTGTGACCAGGTGTTCTAATTCCCCTTTCCTCATAATATGTTCTATAAATGTTGCTTGTCTTTTCCTAATCTTCCTTATAACTGATCTTCTTGTGTCTGCCACAGAGTTGTCTATGAATGGATAATCAATGTTGTCAACCTGGCTTAGCTTTATAAGCCAGTCGCCATGATGCAGTGGTCAGGGCAATGGACTACCGACTGGATGGTTGTGGGTTCGAATCCCCTTAGTCTTGTCAAAGTCATAGTGAGGTTCTTTAGCCCCAATCTGCTCCTACCCATTGTTGAGTGTGCCATGGGTTCGTTTGAAAGACTGGGACCACACACTCAAGTCTCATCCACGTCACAGATGCCTCATTTAAGGTGTCACTTGAATTTATTGACCAACACCGCAGATGTCTGTATCTCTCTGGCCTGGTTGATGCCAAGACTGATGATTGAACTGTACAGCCCTGTCGTGCGGTCTCAGTTCTAGATGGAATTCCATGTCAATGTGATTATCATCCCCATCGTCATCATCACTGTAATATCATACCGGAACAATCTGTCCCAGATTCCGTGGCCATTAAGTGGCGTAGAAAAATGGACAGCAATAAATATATAAATTCCAGTAAATTAAAATGTTAACAATTTACCGAGTGTATGATCTGTTCATGTTACGTACGTTGTCTAATAGCGAGCACAAACTAATCCGCTTTCGTATCTGTGCCTCTATCAGAGTTTTAAAAAAAAAAAATTATAACAAGCACGCATGTGCATTTGTATGTGTGTATACATACACCAGGTCATAGAAAACACAGGTACAGATCAACAGAAATAGCTGTATTGTACTCACTGCAAGGGCAATTGATTCGTGCTGGTGGCAGTCACGGTGGTAGCGCGAGCTTTGAGAGAGGTGGTGGGGTGGTAATAGTGGTGTTGGTGACGTGTTGTGTGTGTGTGTGTGTGTGTGTTGCATATGTGCCAAATCCGCGTATTGTATCGGATCTCGTGTACACAGACTTCTTTATTTCTCTCAGTAGAGTAGGCTGTTCAGTCTGTGTAAATGCATTCTGGCTGTTTGAATATATTTATAGTCATATAATTAGGTAGGTAAGTAGGTAGGTAGGTTGGTAGGTGGATAGGTAGGTAGGTAGGTAGGTAGGTAGTTAAGTAGGTAGGAACATAATTGAATAAAGCTCAATGCCTACTAGCAAACGACGCTGAAGGACATATCAGTGGGGATAGTGGGTTGGACAGGAAAAGGGTCATATGTGTTGCTATGTGTGTGTTCATGTGTTGCCGTTGGGATGTACGTATGTGTGGAGAGGGCGGGGTTGTGAAAACTTAACCCTTTGATTCTCTCACCCTATCCATCAGCCTCCTGCAGGAAGCTGGTGGATAGGGTGAGGGAGTCAAAGGGTTACGTTTTTGCTTTGCTATCATTATTGAGGATGCATGATGCTGGTGTACAGGGCGCAGAGTCAAAGGGTTAACTGCTAGCCAGTGTGTCCATAATTGTGAAGCCAGGAATTGTGTGTGTGTGTGTGTGTGTGTGTGTGTGTGTGTGTGAGTGAGTGTGTGTGTATGTGAGTGTGTGTTAGTGTGTGTGCGTGTGTATGTGTGTGTGTGTATGTGTGTGTGTGTGTGTGTGCTATTCCATCTTCTGTGCTGTTTCAGTGGTTTTGATCCCATTTGTCAGTTCCCAAGTTCATTCAGTCCAGTGCCAGGAACTGATGGAAGCCAGCAACGTCACGCTGCTGTATGGGCAGAGGAGACTGCACCCTGCTGAGTCCCTTAGGTGTTTAACAGTGTTTGTTCTGATCCAACTTACTAAGGACACTGTTTACTGATGACAGTTATCAGTAGTGGTCACTTAAGATGTTTAACAGTGTTTGTTCTGATCCAACTTACTAAAGACACTGTTTACTGATGACAGTTATCAGTAGTGGTCACTTAAGGTGTTTAACAGTGTTTGTTCTGATCCAACTTACTAAGGACACTGTTTACTGATGACAGTTGTCAGTAGTGGTCACTTAGGTGTTTAACAGTGTTTGTTCTGATCCAACTTACTAAGGGCACTGTTCACTAAGCCCCTTACTGACTCTAATCAGTAGTGGAGCCAGACCCTGTCTCTGAGGACAGGTTCACATGGAGTAAGAACTACTGCCTGACATCAGGTAGCATTGGCTCTAATCTGGCTAATGCTTAGGTCTTCCACTCCATCCAGCTGTGAAGAGATACTCGACTCTTCTTAAGGGTGAGAGAGACACAGCAGAAGAGGAAATGGGCTCCACAGTCATTATGTACACCTCAAGGAAAGTTGACATCTCTACCACCTCACTCCCCACCGTCCTCAGACTCATGGGGCAACCTTTATCTTGCCTTCCACGGCTGTACAAATGCTGCCATTTCTCACCATTTAGGCAGGCCTGGCCGGCTCACACTTACACCGCCTGACCTCCCCCCCCCCTCCCTTTCCCCAGCTCTTATCTCTGGCACAGGTACCTGCTAGGCTGGAATCGCTTCTCTGTTATCTGTTAAACTAACACATTCCATGTACTTAATACAAAAGCATGCAGTGTCCGCCTCAAACTTTGTTGGGGCAAAAGAAGTGTGCACACAATTAGACAAAAGACTGTTCTTTTGTTTTGTGCAGTCTATTTTGCTTAGTAATTTGTTGTGGTGCCTGGTTTATCTACTTTTTACGGAAAATATGAACTTTGTGTGTTAAAGTATACACAAAAGGATTAACAGAACAAATCAGTTTGTGTGTGCGCATGTTTTTTCATCATTTATATATTAGGGTGGTTTCATGGTGTGCTACTAATTTAGTATGTGATATGTTTGTGTCTAATCAAAACAGCTGCATGTTTTAATGCGTGGGGTGCAGAGGGAATAGACAGGCTCAACCAGTAAAGCAAGTTATTTAAAGTAATCTCCATTGACCCATTATTAGCAAGCGAGCGCGCGCGCGCGTGTGTTTGTGAGTGTGCATGCCCTGGCATGTGTGTTTGCTAGTGTAACGGTGTGTGTGTGTGTATGTATGTGTGTGTGTGTGTGTGTGTGTGTGTGTGTGTGTGTGTGTGTGTGTGTGTGTGTGTGTGTGTGTGTGTGTGTCTGCCCATGCATGTGTGTGTGTGTGAGAGAAAGAGAGAGAGACAGACAGACAGAGAGAGAGACTCAGACTCAGTTTAATAAGCTACATATGCACAAATCATTCAGTGTCACACTTGTGCTGAAGAACTGCAGTCTACCAACTAATGCCTACACAAGTCATGCCTATATGTACACGTGAGGATTACATTTTGGTACAGAGAGCAGACAGAGAGACAGACAGACAAATAAATAGATAATGAATAGATAAATAGATAGATAGATAGATAGATAGATAGATAGATAGACAGATAGATAGATAGATAGATAGATAGATAGATGGATAGATAGATAGATATATAAATAAATAAATCAGTGAATAAGTAAATGAATAAATGATTTAACAAAATAAACAAATACATAAATAATAAACAAATGAAACAATAAATGAATAAATAATAAATAAATAATAGATATATAAATAAGTAAACAAATAAATAAATAAATAAACAGATAAATAAATAAATAAATAAATAAATAAATAAATAAATAAATAAATAAATAAACATAAAAAAGAGACAGATAAGAGACTAAAAATATACAGAGCACTGATGTTATCCCTTGAACCTTAGGAAGGCAATGTTGAATGAAACACTGTTGTTTTCGATTCAACTTTAGAAAGTATGTGCAAAAGTCTATAAAAGTTTGTACATATATGTATGTGCGATATTACATTCTGACACGAATTTTCTTGTTGTTCACACGCACACACACACATACTCTCTCTCTCTCTCTCTCTCTCTCTCTCTCTCTCTCTCTCTCTCTCTCTCTCTCTCTCTCTCTCTCATTCTTCTCCATGGAATTACAAACATATTACCCAAAACAGACGCGCGCACTGCTAATACATTCTTTTGCAAACACACTTAGACACACACCTCTTTCCAAGCGATATGAAAAAATAAACTCCAGTTATTTTTTTCATGGAAGTTGAAAAAGTAGAACCAACACCGAAAAAAAACCACAAACAAAACAACAACAACAACAACAACAACAAAACCAAGATAGTGGAAGAAAACAGAATTCTAAAATTTCGTTCTTTTCAGTGACTATAAATAGAGAATAGAAAGACTGAGCCACAGAGGACATGCCAAGGACAATCAGAGGACACTGGAATCTTATACCATTCAGAAACTCGAGAACGATATCCTTACTGAGTGGCAACAAAGACGTTAAATCAAGCAAAACACAATTACATGTACACACACACACACGCACACACGTTCACACACGCATGCATTCACGGAAACACATACACACACACACACACACACACACACACACACACACACACACACACACACACACACGCACGCACACACACACACACACACACACACACACACACACACACACACACACTTACACAGAACAGCTTCTGATCAAATGACTGGTTGACTCTTGCTCAAGCTCGGGACAAAACAAAGGACCTGTATATTTCACAAGACTGCTAACAAAACATGACCATAGTCCAACCAGCGTGTTTTTATTCTTCTCCTTCTATTGCTGGCGCATTCTCTCTCTGTCTGTCTGTCTGTCTGTCTGTCTGTTTGTCTGTCTGCCTGTCTTTCTGGCTCTCTCTCCCACTCCGTGTGTGTGTGTGTGTGTGTGTGTGTGTGTGTGTGTGTGTGTGTGTGTCTGTGTGTGTATGTGTGTGTGTGTGTGATTTGACCGATAATCGAATAAATCATCAAATTAACAAACATTTGAAAAATATTAACAATCAATCACCAATCACCAATCGTTTGATTGGACGAATCAGTCAACTAATGATTCACTTACTCAACAGTCATTTGCTCAATCGATCAATCGATCAATCAATCGATCAATCAATCAATTAATCAAACAATCGATCGATCGATCAATCAGTCACCAAGAAACCACAAACTGGGTATAACACAAACAGGGTATAACAAGTACCAAGGTATAACAATAAACAGGATATAACAACACACAGGGTATAACAACAAACAGGGTATAACAAGTACCAAGGTATAACAACAAACAGGGTATAACAACACACATAGTATAACAACACACAGGGTATAACAACAAACAGGGTATAACACAAACAGGGTATAACAAGTACCAAGGTATAACAACAAACAGGGTATAACAATACACAGGGTTTAACAACAAACAGGGTATAACAAGTACCAAGGTAAAACAACACACAGGGTATAACAACACACATAGTATAACAACACACAGGGTATAACCACAAACTGGGTATAACACAAACAGGGTATAACAAGTACCAAGGCATAACAACAAACAGGGTATAACAACACACAGGGTATAACAACAAACAGGGTATAACAACAAACAGGGTATAACAAGTACCAAGGTATAACAACACACAGGGTATAACAACACACAAGGTATAACAACACACAGGGTATAACAACAAACAGGGTATAACAACAAACAAGGTATAACAACAAACAGGGTAAAACAACAAACAAGGTATAACAACAAACAGGGTATAACAACAAACAAGGTAAAACAACAAACAAGGTACAACAACAAACAAGGTATAACAACAAACAGGGTATAACAACCAACAAGGTATAACAACAAACAGCATATAACAACACACAGGGTATAACAACAAACAGCGTATAACAACACACAGGGTACAACAACAAACAGTGTATAACAACACACATGGTATAACAACAAACAGGATATAACAACACACAGGGTATAACAACAAACAGGGTATAACAACAAACAGGGTAGAAACAAACAAACACGCGTATAACAAACATGGTTATAACAACAAACATGGTATAACAACAAACATGGTAAACAACAAACAGGGTATAACAACAAACATGGTAATAACAACAAACAGGGTATATAACAACAAAACATGGTATAACAACAAACAAAGGTATAACAACAAACAAGGTATAACAACAAACAAGGTATAACAACAAACAGGGTAAAAAAACAAAAATAAGGTATAACAACAAACAGGGTATAACAACAAACAGGGTATAACAACAAACATGGCAAACAACAAACAGGGTATAACAACAAACAGGGTATAACAACAAACAAGGTATAACAACAAACATGGCATAACAACAAACAGGGTACAACAACAAACATGGTATAACAACAAACATGGCATAACAACAAACAGGTACAACAACAAACAGGGTAAAAAAACAATAAGGTATAACAACAAACAGGGTATAACAACAAACAGGGTATAACAACAAACATGGCATAACAACAAACAGGGTACAACAACAAACATGGTATAACAACAAACATGGTATAACAAGAAACAAGGTATAACAACAAACATGGTATAACAACAAACAGGGTATAAAAAACAGAGTACAACAACAAACAGGGTATAACAACAAACATGGTATAACAACAAACATAGTATAACAACAAACATGGTATAACAACAAACAGTATATAACAACAAACAGGGTATAACAACAAACAGGGTATAACAACAAACAGGGTATAACAACAAACAGGGTATAACAACAAACAGGGTATAACAACAAACAGGGTATAACAACAAACAGGGTATAACAACAAACAGGTATAACAACAAACAGGGTATAACAACAAACAGGGTATAACAACAAACAGGTATAACAACAAACAGGGTATAACAACAAACAGGGTATAACAACAACAGGGTTATAACAACAAACAGGGTATAACAACAAACAGGGTATAACAACAAACAGGGTATAACAACAAACAGGGTATACAACAAACAGGGTATAACAACAAACAGGGTATAACAACCAGAACAAGGGTATAACAAACAGGTATAACAACAACAGGGTATAACAACAAACAGGGTATAACAACAAACAGGGTATAACACAACAAAACAAGGGTATAACAACAAACAGGAAACACAAAAGGGTATAACAACAAACAGGGTATTACAACAAACAAGGTATAACAACAAACAGGGTATAACAACAAACAGGGTATAAACAACAAACAGGGTATAACAACAAACAGGGTATAACAACAAACAGGGTATAACAACAAACAGGGTATAACAACAAACAGGGTATAACAACAAACAGGGTAAACAACAAACAGGGTATAACAACAAAAATGGTAAAACAACAAACAGGGTATAACAACAAAAATGGTAAAACAACAAACAGGGTATAACAACAAACAGGGTATAACAACAAACATGGTATAGCAACAAACAGGGTATAACAACAAACATGGTATAACAACAAACATGGTATAACAACAAACATGGTACAACAACACACAGGTTATAACATCAAACAAGTCATAACAACAAACATGGTATAACAACAAAATGGTATAACAACAAACATGGGTATAACAACCAACATGGTATAACAACAAACAGGGTATAACAACAAACAGGGTATAACAACAAACAGGGTATAACAACAAACAGGGTATAACAACAAACAGGATATAACAACAAACAGGGTATACAACAAACAGGATATAACAAAAACAGGGTATAACAAGAAACAGGGTATAACAACAAAATAGGGTGCAACAACCAACAGTCTATAACAACAAACAGGGTACAAACACAAACAGGGTATAAAAACAAACAAGGTATAACAACAAACAAGGTATAACAACAAACAGGGTATAACAACAAACATGGTATAACAAACAAACAGTATATACAACAAACAGGGTATAACAAAAACAATCTATAACAACAAACAGGGTATAACAACAAACATGGTATAACAACAAACAGGGTATAACAGCAAACATGGGTATAAAAACACAACAGGGTATAACAACAAACAGGGTATAACAACAAACAGGGCACAACAACAAACAGGGTATAACAACAAACAGGGTATAACAACAAACAGGCACAACAACAAACAGGGTATAACAACAAACAGGGTATAACAACAAACAGGGCACAACAACAAACAGGGTATAACAACAAACAGGGTATAACAACAAACAGGGCACAACAACAACAGGGCACAACAACAAACAGGGTATAACAACAAACAGGGTATAACAACAAACAGGGTATAACAACAAACAGGGTATAACAGCAAACAGGGTATAACAAAAACAGGGTATAACAACAAACAGGGTATAACAACAAACAGGGTATATCAACAAACAGGGCACAACAACAAACAGGGTATAACAACAAACAGGGTATAACAGCAAACAGGGTATAAAAACAAACAGGGTATAACAACAAACGGCACAACAACAAACACGGTATAACAACAAACAAGTTATAACAACAAACAGGGTAAAACAACAATCAGGGTTTAACAACAGCGTATAACAACAAACAAGGTATAACAACAAAAAGGTTATAACAACAAAAAACGAGGTATAACAACAAACAGCGTATAACAACACACAGGGTATAACATCAAACAAGGCATAACAACAAACAGGGTATAACAACAAACAGGGTACAAACACAAACAGGGTATAACAACAAACATGGTATAACAACAAACAGGGTATAACAACAAGCAGGGTATAACAACAACCAGGGTATAACAACACACAGGGTATAACATCAAACAAGGTATAACAACAAACAGGGTATAACAACAAAAAACGGGGTATAACAACAAAAAGGGTATAACAACAAAAAGGGAATAACAACAAACAAGGTATAACAACAAACAGGGTATAACAACAAAAAACGGGGTATAACAACAAACAGGGTATAACAACACACAGGGTATAACATCAAACAAGGTATAACAACACACAGGGTATAACAACAAACAGGGTATAAAACACACAGGGTATAACAACAAACAGGGTATAACAACAAACAGGGTACAAACACAAACAGGGTATAACAACACACAGGGTATAACAACAAACAGGGTATAACAACAAACAAGGTATAACAACAAACAGGGTATAACAACAAACAGGGTACAAACACAAACAGGGTATAACAACAAAAAGGGTATAACAACAAAAAGGGTATAACAACAAACAGCGTATAACAACACACAGGGTATAACATCAAACAAGGTATAACAACAAACAGGGTATAACAACAAACAGGGTACAAACACAAACAGTGTATAACAACAAACAGGGTATTACAACAAACAGGGTATAACAACAAACAGGGTATAACAACAAACAGGGTATAACAACAAACAGTATAAAACAACAAACAAGGTATAACAACAAACAGGGTATAACAACAAACAGGGTATAACAACAAACATGGTATAACAACAAACAGGGTATAACAACAAACAGGGTATAACAAGTACCAAGGTATAACAACAAACATAGTATAACAACAAACAAGGTATAACAACAAACAGTGTATAACAACAAAGAGGGTATAACAACAAACAGGGTATAAACAACAAACAGGGTATAACAACAAACAGGGTATAACAACAAACAGGGAACAAACACAAACAGGGTATAACAACAAACAGGGTATAACAACAAACAGGGTATTACAACAAACAGGGTATTACAACAAACAGGGTATAGCAACAAACAGGGTATAGCAACAAACAGGGTATAGCAACAAACAGGGTATAGCAACAAACAGGGTATAGCAACAAACAGGGTATTACAACAAACAGGGTATTACAACAAACAGGGTATTACAACAAACAGGGTATTACAACAAACAGGGTATAGCAACAAACAGGGTATTACAACAAACAGGGTATTACAACAAACAGGGTATTACAACAAACAGGGTATTACAACAAACAGGGTATAGCAA